>CM024755.1:149369272-149969272 GCA_014218235.1 Colocasia esculenta
GTTTGAATCACAAAAGACTTGAAGGATTGGCGATGCTTTTCTTTCAGAATAATAATCTTCAAAAGTCTTTTTCTTCTCAGTCTTGAGTCTTGTATTTAAGCTTCTACTTGAAATTTGAACGTTAAAGATCCGTTGTCTCTCATCCTGGTGTACGTTAGACTGGTCTGCAAGGAAGCTTCTGATCTTCAGTCTTTTATCCTTTAGTACACGCCAGAGAAACATTTTAATATCTTGTATCTTGTGTCCAACGTTGTACAGATAAATCTTGTCAGGTATCTGCAAGTATGTCAACAATAGATAGGAGATAGCTAGGGCTGTCGTTGATCGTTAGTCACAGTTTGGAAAAGATATTGCTAGTTTTAGCAAAGCTCCTTTCTGTCAAAATAAATATGTAGACAGAATAGCACAATGCTGGAAGATATCGTCTGCATGCATGAGAGATACGTTCAGAGTGCATTGAATGTATAGTAGTCAAACAGACGAGATACAACTTTGACTATTCAACGTATATCAAAGAGTGTTGATATAATGATGAAATCGATATGAACAATGCTGATGCCTTTAGGACTTATGAAATCGTTATAAGTTGATAGGCAAATCTTTATTATAATAATGAAATCGTTATAAGCATTTATGAAATAGTTGTGAAATACAAATCGTTGTATTTCTGAAGAAATCGATAGGAAACTCTTAACAAATCGTTATGAGATGCAAATCGTTGTATTTCTGAAGAAATTGATATGAAACACTTAGCAAATCGTTATGAGATGCAAATCGTTGTGTTTCTGAAGAAATCGATATGAAACACTTAACAGATCGTTGCACCAAGCAAATCGTTTTGAGTTCTAAAGAAATCGTTTCGACAAGCAAATCGTTACGAGGTCTAAAGAAATCGTTACGAGAACTAAGGAAGTCGTTACGGCTAGAAAGTAGTTGTGAGTTCTAAAGAAATCGTTACGAGAACTTAAGAAATCGTTACGGCTAGAAAGTCGTTGTGAATTCTAAAGAAATCGTTACGAGAACTAAAGAAGTCGTTACGGCTAGAAAGTCATTGTGAATTCTAAAGAAATCGTTACGAGAACTAAAGAAGTCGTTATGGTTAGAAAGTCGTTGTGAATTCTAAAGAAATCGTTACGAGAACTTAAGAAATCGTTACGGCTAGATAGTCGTTGCGAGTTCAAAAGAAATCGTTACGAGTACTGAAGAAATCGTTACGACGGACAAGTCGTTACGCTTTCAAAAGAAATCGTTGCGATGTCTTATAGAATTGTTACGACGGTCAAGTTGTTACGCTTTCCAAAGAAATCGTTGCGATGTCATAGAATCGTTATGAGATCTTTAAGAAATCGTTACGGTATCGATTTGTTTAAAACATCACGACTTTTCGGTCAGAAAGGAAATCGATCAT
This sequence comes from Colocasia esculenta, assembly GCA_014218235.1. NCBI lineage: Eukaryota > Viridiplantae > Streptophyta > Magnoliopsida > Alismatales > Araceae > Colocasia > Colocasia esculenta. The sequence goes on from CM024755.1 coordinate 149,370,681, forward strand.
AATATTTATGAAATCGTTATGAACTTATAAAGGAATCGTTCTGATTATCAATAGAAGTCGATATGAAGTATGAAGAAGTCGATGCAATGACTTGGGAAAAATTATGAAGTGAGAGTCTTACCTGATTGTCTTGAACTTTCTTTTACTTTTGTTTCATGTCCTCAAGGCTCAAGTAATTCATTAGTAATGTTTTGTTAATCATCAAAATTAATATATAAATAAGTGAATTAATTTATATGGAGAAAGTTTGGTCATTACAAGCAAGTTAAGATAACCATGATACCCATTGCTAAGACAAATTATTGTTGGGGCAGTATCAAAACACACTATTCATTGTTCAGATAAAAATCTAAAAAGTTATTCCAACTTAAGCAATTCAATTCTGAAATAATATGAGATTTTACCTGAATAGTCTTCATTTCTTTTTCAAAGATTTTACCTGTATTCTCCAACCATTTTTGCCTTCCATAGCCAATGTCTTGATTCCAAATGAAAAGGTAAGGCTACAAGGCTTATCAACTGCTGATCAAGCTGGCTTTGGGACCCACACTTGCTTGGATGCTGCAATGAAATCAATGTTAGAATGCAACGATGATTTCTAAATCCAAAGGAATTTTATTTTTGGTATAGATGCATTTCTTTCATTAATAGAACTATGAGGAGCATTAGCTTCAGATTTTCTTTTTGTCTTGTTCAATGCATCTACATTTTCATAAAATTTTCTATTTTTTGGATTTTTGATATGAAAAGCACATGACTTATTTTGTGCAACAGTTCTATTCTTATGTACATGGAATTTCTCAATATTTTCAGCATGAACATGATTTTTATTCCTATGTACATGAGCATGTGTATGAGCATGAAGCTTGGGAGCATGCACAAAAAGATCATCTCTATACCAACAATCCCTAGAGATATGACCAATTCTATGACAATGAAAACATTGGACTGATTTGGCATGTTTATGAAAATTCTGATTTATAAACCAACAATGTTTGAAAAGATGACCAAGTTTATTGCAATTAAATCAAATATGAGAATTTCTTACCTAGTGCTTACCTTTCCTAAAAGCTTCTCTTCTTTTGTGGAGTAGTACTGAATGAAGATGGATGAGGCTTTACTTGTTGGTAGCTCCTAGCATGATGTGAGTGTTGAACTTTCTTTGGAGTTGTCTTGACTTGTGAAAAAGGTAAAGGAATCCTGTACAATAGTTTTTGTTTTTCTGTTTTCATTTTCTGGTTTCTCCCAAAAACATGATTCTTCTTCTTAGCAGCAATTTTGCCATTTTTCTCATATTGTTTTTGAATATTTTTTTGAACATGAACTTTCACTGATTTTTCAATAGACATATCAAAGTTCTTGTTCGTAGCAGCTTTAACAAATATTATTTCGATTTTCCATATTTTTCATAGAAGCAAGACCTGTGTTTGCAGCAATCTTAAGTTTATTTTGAAGCTTCTGTTTTTCAGATTTTAATGCAACAACTTCTTTTTCTAAATGTTGAAGTTTGTTCAGAATGGCATCCAAACCATTTTTCATCTTATTCTTTTCATTGCCAAATTGTGCAATTTGTTTTTCCAATTCAGCAATTTTGTTACTGAAATTGCTACAATCATTATCCAATGGTTTGTCATGCAACATACATTCAATCATCTTTTTTAGATGATGATTTTCTCCAACAAGTTGTTTGCATTTCTCATTGATTTGATGATTACGAGCCATATTTGAAATATGTTTGTTTAATTTATCATTATCAAATTTGAAGTTCTGATTGTGGTCAATCAATTTTTCATTTTCATTTTCTAGATTACTGACTTTAGATCTCAATAGCTCTTGGTTTTCCTTTAGTCCATTCAGTTCATTTTCACAGATTTTGACTTCATCTTTCAAATTCTCTTTCTCAGAATTTAACTTTTGAACTTTGTTTTTCAAGTCTTCATTGTCTATTTTCAGTTCTTCATTCTCTTCATAGAAAGCTTGAACGTCAACAATTTTCATCTCATTTATCTCTAATTTATCTTTCAGCTTCTTGTTTCGATATTTAGCCTTTTTAAATTGTTTACACACATATTCATAGCATTCTGTGAAATCATCATAAGACAATTCCTTATTATCACTGTCAGAACATGAGATGAGGGAATTGTTGGAATCTACTAAACCATTAGAGCTTTCCTTAGCCATAAATCATTTGTCCATTTTTCTTCCTTCTCTTCACTTCAAATTCCCTAAAGATTCCTGCATTTTAGAAGATGGGGATGAGCTTGGAGATTTCTTTGAGATTATAGCAAGAAATTCATGCAAGTAAAAGTAATTTGCCATTACACTAGATCAACTTTAGATAATTAGATCTAGAGATAATCAAATCTGATCAACAACCAATGAAGCACTCAGAATGATCACAATTAAAAATTTGAATCAGATCAAGTAGATCAGATGATGTTTTAGAAGGATCAAACAGAAGCAATCAAATCAGATCAGAATCAGATATTAACCAGCTCTGATACCAATTGTAGGAATCAGAGTGATTAAGCACACAAAGACAGATCTGCCAATTCACAATCGATGAACAGAGAACCAGGCTCTGATACCAATTGTAGGATCAAAAATGTAGGATGAATAGATCTAGAAGGGGGGGTTGAATAGATCTGACACCAATTATTGTGGAAGCTTAAGCAATTTAAAATTACTTCAACTTATAAATCCATTCAAATAGACAATCTTACTGATCTGATGTGTGAATGTGTGTATATGATGTGTAAAGCAATTAGAAAAGCAGTGTGATTATGAAATCCTATGCAAACATCTAGGGCAGAAAAATAGATGAAACCATTGCACAAGAGAATTTTAGGTGGTTCGGAAATCACACCAGTGATTCCTACATCCACCCCTCACACAGTGAGGCCACACAACTCAAATCTGAGTACAACACACACACTGGAGCACGACGACTCCAAAACACCCTTGAGCACGATGACTCAAAACACAACTGTGAGTGCGACGACTCACAAACTGAGCATGACAGCTCAAACCACACACATACGAGCACAGTTGCTTAGAACACACATACACTTGCTAGATCAAGTTCACAAGAAATCAGATCCTCTAGCACTGATCTGATTCACACCCTTACATGCACTTAGAAATCTACACAGAATGCATGTACAGATCTCAAGAGCAATCAAAGGCAAAATGAGAAGAACACTCCAATAAAAATGAATGAAAGAGGTGAATTGGATGTCCCTTGTTGAAGATGATCTGCAGAGGCTTGAATTGAAGGTTTTTGAGTAGATGGAGCAATCCTTCAATCCACGATGCTCTGTTTTCAGATCTATTGCTTGCACGATTCCTCCTTCTTTCTCTGCTGCTTTTCTTCTTAATCTGCTCCTCTTTCAGCAGTCCAAAGCTTTCTCCACTGCTTGGCCTTTATCCCCACTTCCTCTTGGATGGAATTGATGGATGGCTAGAGGAATTTTGCTGCTTCAGATCAGATAGGACCTTTTATAGCCTCTGTGCAGTCTCATGTACATGAGAGAGATGTGCACAAAAACCTAGAGTGCACCCAAAGCTGCCACATGTCCAAAAGGCCTTTACCTCATTGCCACTTGGATGAAAGGGTATTTTGGTAATAATAGAATCTCCCATAAAGATCTCAGAAGGAAATCACAGCCATTGGGTATCATGCTCGGCACGTTTCTGGGTTTTCCACAAAAAGTGAGTCGACTCATGTTTCCATGAGAGTCGGTACTACTGACCAAACATCGAATCCAGCTAACTGGCAGAACACTAGTGTCGACCTGACAGACAACTAGTGTCAACCTAATCAACAGGTAGAGTCGACCTGACCAACAGCTAGAGTCGACCTCCTATGTATTCCTTCACATAAGGTTCACCGGAAGGATACTAGTGTCGACATTATCTTCAACTAGAGTCGACGCCACTGTCATTTGTTCTTTAGAAACTGGCTGGGAAGACTTTGTGAGTCAACCTTATTGTTAACTAGAGTCGACCTAACAGTGCTAGTGTCGACCTATCTTTCAAGTAGAGTCGACACTACTTTGACAAAACTCTGTAAACCTGTATATATGAAGAGTGGACCATCAAAACATGTCATTACCAGTAAGATATAAAATATTAAGTATCAAAAACATGTGTTTATACATTATTGTAATATATGCAATATGTCATCATTAAAATCAAGATATGAGTGTGTAGACATCATCCACAACCACATATTTTAGTCATCATTAAAATCAAAGTATGAGTGTATAGACATCATTAACATGAAGGCTTTTAGTCATCATCCAAATGAAAACACAACTCAATAATCTTCCACATATATACAATATGACATCAGATTGTGTACAAAATGTCATCATCAAAACATACAACTTAACAGGGTCGTGATTAGGGTAAGAACCATTCCCTAACATGACTCTACCCCTTCAAACCTATCCAAAAGAAACCATTAATTTCATAGAGAATGTTTGGCTGGAACACATAGAACTTGACGTCAAACTGAGTTGACGTCAATAGAAATAATGACGTTAATCGACATTGACGTCAAAATTCCAAGAAATATTGACGTAAAAAAAAGTTGACATCAAAACAAAATAGACGGTAATCAAAATTACCGTCAGAACAAGTAACAGGTTGATGTCAAAGCTTGTTGACATCAACCTCACAAAACCCTTGATCAGTCAAAACACATCATTCGGAGTCCCAAACATTGACCGAACGATCTTCTGAAAGTGCGATCCTATAAAACACTTGTTGGGCCTTACAACAACAATTAGATTTAGATTCCTCTCCCTCAAGATCTCATGCTACGATGTTCACAAGGAGAGTTAAAAGGAAATTGGTCAAGTTAGGATCCATTCTCTTTCTCTTTCTTACCTCCCAATCAACCCCTTCTTCTAATCTTGATCCCTAATCTACTCCCATGCCTACTTCACAACCAGCCATCTCTTATGCCTCTTTTTCTCAAAAATATATCGATAGTCAGGAACCTTTAGACCTCCCAAAACTTCAGCATTTACCACCCTCCTTTTTCTCATATCTTCCTCGCTCATCTACACCTACTCCTGACCTTAGTACTCTACCCTTAGCTAAAATCATGCCTAATGAAGAGCTTCCCTCACAGATTGGGCAGAAGAAAAAAGGAAAAGATGTCAGAAAATATTTTCCTCCACTCTAGTATGATTTTATCTATCATTCAAGGAGGCACTTTAATTTATTTGAAGAATTTTTGAAGATCAAAGTCTTTCTGGAAGTCCATGGGATGCCTACTTATAAACTAGAAGATTAGCTACCTCTCTTAATCAAAACCAAGGAATTCCCTATAGATGCCTTAAATGCCATTATCCATTCTAGTCAAAGTCTATGTGTTAAAAATTTCTGAGAGTCTACACTGGTGAAGCTTCCAAGTATAGAGAAGCCAGAGTAAGAGGCACTGGTCCTCCTAATGTTTATACTCATTTGAATATGCGATTCTTTGAATTATTTGACATTCTCATAAACCAATATCAAGAAAGCTTCATCCAAACGAAGAGATTTAATGAAGAAAAGTTTCATCTGAACTTAGTAGATGTCAACTGGGGTCAATGGGCCATGTTGTTAAAAGGGCAGAGAAAATTTACACCTTCAATGACCATTGGGTACCTCAGCCTGATAAGTGTTGTCTCCTTCAGATAGAATTTTACCCAAGTTGTCTTCAATAGACAGATCAGGCTAGCAGTCAGATTTCTAATCAAATACTCGAAAGTCCTATCCTTTCATAAGTTTGCCCTCATTCACACTGCTACGACCAAAAGGTATCTTCAGGAATTTCAACATTGCTTTGCAGAATCTAAATGGTTGACTGAAGAGCAGTGGGCACATTATTATCTAGAAGAGGCTAAGGAATGTAGAAAGAAAAAGCTTCATCCCTCTTCTTTCATGGCTAAAAATTATGATGCTCTTAGAAAATATCTTACTCTCAAGTGGGAAGGCAGATATGATAATTATTACAAGGACAAAGTAGAAACTCACTCATAGGGATTTCATTTGAATATTACAGTGAATGATTTTCTGCATAAATCTACATACAGGAAGTTTATTCCTTTGAGGAACAGTCTAAGCGATAAAGTCTATCATCATAGATTGGGTTGGTATCATTGTAACGCCCCAAAAATTTATTGATTTAAATTACAGAAAATAGTAATAAATGAAAATGTTAAATAAACATAAAATAAAAGCCGTAGTTAAACTTTCAAGAAATGGAATCAATCATTTAGATTATTCTGGACCAACAAGCACAAAACACAATAACATTAAAACCAAAAATTCGTGACCATAATTGTGCAGAAAATAGGAAAGGGCAAATTAGGGTCAAAACAAAGGTAATTAGTCATGCATGGCAACCAAATTCATACCCAGCCATGTTAGGAGCTTTCCTAATGACATTACTACTCCTATTGGGGGGAGAATCCCCAAAACATGGAAGGGGCCAAGCCAAAACCGCAACCTACCCTTCCTAGTCTCATTAGCACTTGAAATTAACCCTAAACATATAAATAATTACCATAAGACTAGTTGGGAAGGTTCACCATCGTGCTGGGGTCGTGTGGAGACGAACTAGGGTGCCAAGAGAGGAGGTGAATGGCCAAGATCCTGATCTTCTTCCCCAACCTTACTCTGCTGCGACCTGTGCAGTGGCCTCTCTTAGATCCACTCAAAGGTAGGTGTTCTCAGGCTTAATCTAAACTTTGCACATACCAATGGAAAGAGCATTGAGTCTAGTTTCATATGCATGTGTTTTTCCCAATTTTCATGAACCATGTAAGACGTATTAAGCGTTTTCCAAGAATCACGTAGATTTGAGACTTTATATGTTCTTACTGTGTTTCACGTAAATCGAGGATGAATTAGGTCAAACCAAAACCATGGTTCTCTTCTACCTGTTGTCCTTGACACTTTTTATGTTCAAAGTTTTGTCCAAAGACCACTATATATTGAGTTATAAGTCTATCATGAAGGGTGTAACATTTCGGGCAAGATCCAAGAACGCGACCACTCCAGACGTCACGTTTCACTTTTCATCAACACGACGTACTTCTACTTCGCTATTCAGGTGAAGGTGACCAAACACCCCGTCGTGTTTTCATGTTTGACCAGTCCACTTGACACATAAAACTATGTGCCGCCTGGGTTTCTGGACCCATCTTGAACGCTACAGCATATGCCGTCATGATTTGATAATTTTTCCCACCCAAGATTTTTCACAAATTTTATATTTGGATTTCAAAGTCAACTCTTGAACGCGATGTATAAGGACGTTGCGATTCAAAGTCATGACGACATATCGGCCTGTCGTGTTATGAAGGCGACAGACCTAACCGTCATGTTTATGGTGTAACAATCGATCCGACAATCGATTCCTGTTGTAAAAGGCGACGATCTGTCCTGTCGCGATTTGAACACGACAGGTATGTCCGTTGCGATTTAGCAACTTTGCACAAAGTCATGTTTTGACTGTGTACGGTCTTTTGAAGAGTGACGACTGAACCCTTCGTGATTTAAAGGCCAACCCGAGATTGTTTTATTGAGTTATACAGTCAACCATATGCATGCATTGCTGTCATATCATGTCATGTAGTTATTCAATGGCCTAAAAATGATCAACCAACATGAAAGCCATAAGAATATGAACTTCTATTCTAAGTGTTTTAATTATTGATTGATTCCATTTACCATGTGATTGATATGAGCTATGATCATACTCTGTCTTTTTCAAAAACTAAAAAGTGATATGTGCTAAAACTACAACAACCATGTGATTGATTGAAATGCATATGTCATGCGTGTTTGTTATAAGCTTTCCGTCTTGTTTTAAACCGATGGATTGTGGATTAAGACACATTCTACATGACACATTGCACATATAGACAGTCCTCTCTTGGGGATTTGGAAACTCTCGGCCAGTCATTCCGTATCGGCAGACTAGTGACCTTTTCTCCAAGACCTCCATAATTCTCCGTACTCTATGGATTCACTCATTGACACCAAGTTGGTTGCACCAATGAAGAACCCAGAAGGTAGAACACACCTCTATTCTTATCTACTTCTCGTGAGACTGATTTGACACATTGAAACTAAGCCATTAAGTGTAAGGATTGAACTAACTAATAAGCCGTTATGCTGCCGAAATTTACTCAAGGTCATGTCCACTTGCCTTGTTCTCTATAATCATTGACATGATCCTTAGTACATATGGTCTATTGATTGGAATTTCGTATTGGCTATAAATGAATGAATGGAATTACCAGAAACTATTGGAACTTCGCTTCACAACCATGCCTGTGCAAATAGGGCCCAGTCTGGTCCTGGGAGGAGCACCCGAAATACTTATAAATCATGAGAGTATATGATCCATTGAGGTGTCCGGAAATCACCTAATTGAATGTAAGATTGATCTGGATAATTTTCACACTGTTATTGAATGATTGAATGATTGATTGACTGATTGAACTGTTATATGTGAAATGGCCAAATCTATTGTACATGTCATCATTATTGAATCCAATATGTCATTGTTCATTGGAATTCTATGGAATTCAACTTGAGATATCCATTGTACATGTTATTGAGTATTGAATCTCTTCTACATGATAAATGATCATATTGTCATCTGTCCCACTACTAATCATTCCTTATCATATGAGAATTGTTGTTGGATTTGTTTATTGAACCGTTCTCGTACATGTTATAGCATGGAATTGTTCCTATTGTTACTGTCATGAGTATTGCATGTTAGTACCTTACCTGTTAACATGTTAATTACATAAAGCATGCCCACACCATGAGATGTAAATTCTACTGGGCACTAGTGCACTCACACCTGCTTTTCTTATTATTTTCAGGTGATGATTATGAAGTATTAGAGAAGGATGGGACCGGGGAAGAGTGATGAGCTTCTCAAATGTACCCGTCTACATAGAACGTCAGCCAAAAAGATTAGACTTGGAAGAGTCTGTAATAGTTAGTTTTTACTATTCTTGAGTCGGATGTACTTGAAATATAAAAGTGGGCCCTATGTTTGGACCCTGATTATGTAAGGTTGTAGTTTGAACTGATGGAAATGAAATAAAGAATATTTGGCTAGCAGTATTATTATCAAGTCTTTTGTTACACTTAGTTGTTACTCTGAATGACTTGACTGTGATACTCATACTTGTATCATTCACGCTCTCGATGTTTACTTCTGCTACTAAATGTCGAGGCGTGACAGTAGGTATCATAGCCTAGGCTTTCCTTAAGTTATAGGAAAATAAGAAATTGTCAGGCTTAGGCATGACTAAACTCTCATAGGTCGACTTGTGAAAAATCAATAGCGAGATTGGGGTAGAAACATGGGCTAAGACATAGAGTTAGAATTATGCGAGATAAGGTTAATACCTAATGATAATGATGTTGTTATCTTGAAGGATTTCAATGGCCGCTGCACGTGAAAAAGATATGCAGAGAACGATTGAGACTTTGACTCAAGCACTACTGCAAGTCACTCAGGGTAGAGCTGAAAACTAGGGGGACCTCCACAGAAATTTTGGAGTATGAACCCACCCAAGTTCAGGGGTAGCATTAATCCAGACGAGGCTGAGCATTGAATCAAGGAGATGGAGTGTGCGTTCCACATAATGGGATGCACTGACGAAAACAAAGTTACTTTAGCTACTTATCAGCTAGAGAGGGAGGCACACGCCTGGTGGGAGTCAATTAAGGCTACACGAGGTGCTGCCCGAGCCACTTGGGCACAGTTTTAGGAGTACTTCAACAACAAGTACTTCTCTGACAGAATACAAGAGAGGAAGGTGGTGGAGTTCACAAATCTGAACCAACGGAGTCTTTGTGTGGCCGAATACGAGGCTCAGTTCTCTAAACTGGCCCGTTATGCCCCACACTTGGTCCAAACTGAGCGGTTGAAGGACAAGAGGTTCATGAGCAATCTGAGGGCCCAGTACATTACACAACTGGGACCGGTGGATCTGCAGACTTACCCAGAGATGGTGAGGAAGGCACTACTACTGGAGGAATCGCTAGCTATAGCATAAAATATCAAGAACAGTATGATGAAGAAAGAATAGGGAACAATATCCAAAAGGCCACCAACCGCGGTCGGGAGAAAGCGGATGATTGGCCAAGCTGGGAATCAACAGTTACAAAGTTGAGGGATGGAGGATATCAACAAGCCCCCATCAACAAGGAGCCATGCAAACACTGTGACAAGACTAGTCACAGGTCTGAATATTGCTAGAAGGCACTGGGAAGGTGCTTATGCTGCGGAAGCCAGAGTCACAAGATCTCTAACTGTCCCCGGATGAATAATCAGACACTAGCAACACAAGGAGGCCAGAAGCGCCAAGGTAGGCTGCAGGCGTTGCAAGAACCAACTACATTAGAGGAAGGTGGTGTGGTTGAAGGTACACTTACTATTCAATCCCGTTCCGCATTCGTTCTATTTGATACGGGAGCTACTCATTCCTTCATATCACAAACTTTTGCTGATACTTTACATGTAAAACCTGTCCCAATGAAATCTGGAATAGTCGTGTCAACCTGTATTAGTCTTGGCAACAAACTTAGAAACCATTTTCCATCTAGTGAGGTGCTAATTGGAACTCAAAATCTACCTGAAAATTTAATATGCATGGACATGGAGGGTTATGATGTGGTACTAGGAGCAGACTGGTTGTCTGAACTGTTGGGTTGAGTGTGGTTTTACAATTTTTTGCTAATCTCTCTCTAGTTTTGATGATGACATTATGTGATTTTGTGCTTGTTGGGTTGAACATGGTACATACCTCCTTCATAGAATAATAATGCCCAACCAACATGGTTTTAATATTTTACACTTCATACTTTGATGATAATGTATTGTGCTAATAGTTTGTATGTTAAATTTTCAGGGCCATACAATTTTTATCATGGTGGTGTCGACACACTCAATGGTGGTGTCGACACTAGTTCCGGATTCTAGGAGACCCTTTTGCCTGACTGGGATAGTGTGTCGACACACTCAATAGTGGTGTCGACACTAGACCCAATTTCCAGGAGATGATTTTGCCCGTCTGGGACAATGTGTCGACACACTCAGTAGGGGTGTCGACACATTCTGGTTGAAGTCTTCTCATCTGATTCCTCTGGACACGTGGCCACTTGGGGTTCAAGGGGACTTGCCTTGGATCATGTGCCCATGCACCCCAAGGGTACAATTGGACTTATGAGGCTATATATACCCCCAATTATCGGCCCCCCAAAAAAGAGAGGAGACCTCCAGAATATTCCAGTAAAAGCTTTTGTCGGCAAAAAGGGGAATCCCCCGCTCTCGTTCATCTCATTGCTGTGGTGATTCGTCTACATCCTTGGACAGCACAAGGGATTGAAGGAGAGCTCTGGAGAAGGAGCTGAAGCACTTCTCAAAGGAGCAGATCCAGCAGAAGCAAGAAATTGAAGGGAATTTCTGGTGATCCAAAGGCTACTGAAGTAGAGCATCGCCAAGTGATTGAAAGCATCAACGAATCTCTTCAATTCTGAAAGGTTGTGGAATTCCCAGTATGGTAATCTAGAAGGGGCGTTGAATAGATTACTGTCGATTAAAAACTTTTATCACCTTCTCATTTCAAAGACACGAACTATGAGAACTGTAACAGAGTTCAAGATGAACTTAGATGTGTGTAACTCGATAATAGATAGAGAACCAAACTATCTGACGTGTGTAGAGACACCGTGCCTACCAAGCATCTAATGTGAAGCGTTCAAACCATAGGACACAACGTTTTACGTGGTTCGGAGTACACAACTTGTGTATCCTACGTCCACGGTCCACACACACACGCAGAAAGGACTGCTTCTGAGCTAGTTCAACAACTACAACTCACACACGCGAGTTGTCTGATGTGAAACCATGATCAGAACAACGCACGCCACGTGAATCAAGCACAAGGACTGCTTGAGACACAACCACACACACACGGATATGTAAAAACAAAAAACAGAGAGAGAGTTCTAAGTTGAAACACAAATCCTAATTGAGAACTCTTCTCGTGATTGTCTGGGTGGGCTTTAAGCTTCGTCTTGAGAGTCACAACTTGATGGAGAGACTTGAATCCATGACGATCAAACTCCAACACTGCTAGATTAATAGTTGGTTCAACCTCTGAACAGCAGGGTGAAGCAGAGCAGCAGCAACACTTCTGGTTCTTGGACTTTCTCTAGGGTTTTTGGTGGAGGCTGCTTCTGTACGAGATTACCTTCAAAAGATAGCTTATATAGTGGTGTCCACATATGGAGAGACGTGGTAGTTAGAACCACCATGTATAGCAACTTAAAAACTTTCCGAATCTGAAGGTCTTCTTCATCTGTCGACAGCACTGGGTGCTCCTGGCGACAGGTGTTGACAGGCAGGGGATTGGGAGTTCGAGAGACAGTTTCCTGTCAAAGGCTATCGACAGGCGACACTGGTGCTGTCGACAGGTAGTCCTGTACTGAAGTATGTCTTTCTGGCCTATGTGCATCTGTCGACAGGGGACTTTCTGGCTGTCGACAGGTACCTGCTTTTCATGCTTTTCTTGATCTTTCGAACCTTGTTTTGATGCATGTCTTGCATAGTATCTCACCTAAACAAAAGAGCTTAGTTAGGGAGATATAATGACATATAAATGATCAATTAAACATGTTTGTCTCAATTGCATTCCAAGAGTCATTATCATCAAGTTTCATTACTTAACACTCACCAAATTTGTCCATGAAATGTTCATGCTCATCATCAAAAATAAAGATGTGATTTGTTGACTTAGCATTCTCATTAGGCATTCAACATATGAGAACTCAACATTCTTCCCCTTTTTGATGATGACAAAATGTTCAAATTGAGCCACAAATTTTTTAACAATTTTTGAATTCATTTCTCAATTGATTTCTCCATGAATTGCATTGCTCAATTGATTTCTCCATGAATTGCATTGCTCAATTGATTTCTCCCCCTTTTGACAACATCCAAAAAAGGCATTCCACTGCATAGATCAATGTAATAGGAAGAGAAATTGTGCTTTCATTAAAGAGTAGGAATTACACAATAGCACATTGGACAAGATGACAAAATGCAAATCAAGTAATCAACATGACTCTGAAAGTAAAAGACAACAGCAAGACGTGGACTAAAGACATCTAAGACACCTAGACCCTCTAAGCATCAGCAGGACCAGGTGGGGCAGGGGCCTGACGATCCACTTGAACATGGGAGGAGAGCCTAGTAAGCCTGAGTTGGATCTGGACTTGAGAGTTAGCCAGTGCTTCAATATTAGTGTCTACTGTGTCCAGTCGGTCATTCAAGTTAGCAAAGCCGGTAGACATATGAATTTGCAACTGAGCTATGAGATCTCTGATGGAAGGCTCAGTAGTGGTGTCACCAGTAGCAATGCTATCACCATCTCCGGGAGCGTCTACAGGCTCAGACTGGGAGTTTTCAGCTTCATCTTCAGCATCATCGTCATTGGCAGCTTCTTCATCTTCTACATCTTCATCATCACCCTCAGCTATAGCTTCTCCTTTACCCTTGAGGTCATGGGTCACAATGCCATCTACCATTTTGTAGCCCATCCGTTGTGCAGCAGTAAGATCATAAGAGCTGCAAGACTTGAGGACAGTCATCTCTTCTTTTGGAATAGGAATATCAAGGAACAAGAAGAGGGAGGTGAGCTGACATGCGTAAGGCATGGACCTCTTGGAACTACGAAGGCAACTGCCGAGTATGGAGACCATGAGTTGTGGTAGATTGATGGGTTCAAGAATTTATGGAGCAGGGACTTGTGAACGGAAGTCACAAGTACGCGACTGCCATCCTTTGGAACAATAATGGTTGTGAAGATATGGTGGATGAGACGATGAAGTGGAGGGAAGGAGTTAGCATTCAGTTGCTTACTAACCGTAGGGTCGTAAGACTGCAGAGTTATGAGGGTATGGTACTCCTCTGGGGTGGGATGATGGGACATGATATCTACTCCAGTGTTAGGGATTTGCAAGGCAACAGAGAGAAGATTAGGGAAATTCGAAAGGAAGTCCCCGTGACTCTGGAATAGAGGTCACCTATAGCAGTCTGGCGGAGATTATTGAAGAACTCCATCACAGCGGTGGGAGAGTAGCGCTTGTGATCATAGCAGAACGGAGACCAACTCTGGACATCGAAGAGAGGCAGCAACCGGGGAAAAAGGTCTTCCAGAGAGACGAAGTCAACGTAGCGGGTTGCACAAACTTCGTGAAGGTGCCATGGACTTCGAGTAGTTGAAGGTTCTGAGGGATGATGAGCTCCAGCAGACGGTCTTCCCGGTGCTTCGTTCGGCGCTTTGCGAGTGCCCTTAAGCTCTGTCCGGCTTCGGGAGACCGAGGACGACGTCGGGAGGCCATCTTCCTAGCTGGTGGTGCCATCTGAAGTTGGATCCTGAAGTGAGTGAGGCTTGAGAGAGGTAGGAGACAGATTGAGGAAGAAGGAACGAAGGGCTGGGCAGTCTCCTCTATCGCCCTGGGAAAGAGGGTTTCGTAGAGAAGGAGGGAAAGAGGGCTTTTTGGAAGTGGGAGAGGGAGGAAGGGGGGCGTGGGATCCTTTTAAAGAAAGTGGGTTGGAATTTGAAAGGATGGGTCCCACAAAATCCGCCCTAAACTGGGTGCCCGGTCGGCTTCCAACAGACTTTCTGCCGCCGGCCCTGTCGACAGGAGAAATGGGACCTGTTGACAGGCACAGGTAGAATTGTGCCAATGAGGTATTTTTGACAGACTTTCAAAGCATTTGAGCATCAAATGTGTATATAAGATGGAAAATGGGTAATATCAAATTATAAAATGTCATAGCCACACATATTTTGGACACATCAAGAATCTACAATGGTTGTGACATAATATTCCCTGATTCACCAGTGACAATAGCGAGAGTGCATTAAACAAAAACATGTGTTGATAAAAGACCCTCTTGAATAAAGTCATTTGCAAGAGACCATTTTCCTTAGTTAGTGATGTACACAAGATCAATGAGTTGTATGTCAACATGGTGAGTTAAACAAAAACCACTTAATGGCCTTGGCAGGACAAATTTGGGAGGCTTCACTCTATTTCTTCCAAATATGTATACTTTTTTTTTTAAGCATAAGAGAAACTGTGGTAATTAGGATCACTTGACCTTTTGACGTGAAGATGGACATTTGTGGTGCCCGTATCCCCAGTTACTCGGTTGAGTAACCATCAAACCATTCTACAGAGTTAATGAGTTAGCCGTTTGACGTGAAGATAGACAGTTGTGATGCTCGTATCCCCGGTTACTTAGCAATACTCAACATTGCTCTGCCTTTTCTCCTTTCTTTTTGAACACTTTGTGTTTTGATTGGAAATAGGTAGCTTTTCTCTCTTAATTTTGATTGACCGTTCCTTGGTCATGTTTAAAATCAAGGGCAAGAAGTAGAAAGAGTTTAAAAAATAATGTAAGACATAACCTTCAATGATCGAGTAACTAATCACATGACTTTTTGAAAAATGATATGTTACAAAATAGTTATTCAAGTGAGTGAATTTAAGCTCATGTGATTTTGTTTGATGTGCTCAGGTTAATGCCACTTAGACTCATAAAGAATAGTATGTCAAAATCATTATGATTTAGACAATATCTTTGATATCATGTGGATAGGATAAGTTATAATATTGGCATTTCCCATTTTTCACCTTAAATACTTTCAACAAGTAGGCTCATGAAGAAGTGGACCAAAAAGGAAGTATTTGAAGAAATTGATCCATCTGTCGACAGCCTCTGGGGGGCCTGTCGACAGCTGCTGACAGAGCTGAAGAATAAAGGCTCTGGTGGGTGCTCCTGTCGACAGGCGATGGAGTGCTGTCGATAGATGCAGACAGACAGACAAAGGCTGATTTCGGATGGATGAATTCTTTCACTGGCTGTCGATAGCAGCATGGGGGCTGTCGACAGGGATTGCAGAAAAGTTGTTTTTGAAGGCAAAAATGAGAGAAGTGATGGAGTGTGGATACAAGGGAAAGAAGGCAATGGCCAATCACATGTTTCCCTCTGATATTTCACTCATCTACCTTAACAAAGCTCCCCTATAGTGTGTGCATGTGAAAACTCACCATTGAAGCAGTTCAAAAACACTTGAAGCAAGAGTTTCACATTGTTCAACATCACACCATTCATGAAAAGGGGATAACAACAAAAATCTTTTGGTTTTTTTTTTATTTTATAATATTTTTTGTTTGAATGATTAGGCAAATTGTAAAGAAACTAAATACTTTATCTAAAATAGATGTCCCTTTTTCACTTCAACTATGGATACGTGGCGGAGAAAGCTTTCTCACGCATAATGAAAGTTTCCAAACAAGCATAACTTGTTCTTCCACAAATCACCATTTGATATACCTCATAGTTGTCGCACATAAGGAACATATATTCAAGATTTAGTATGAGTTTCATTGCATTTTTCATAAACCCAATTCTCTTCTTAGTGTAGTGAACCTATCCTCAGCCAATGGTTTTGTGAAGATGTCAGCTAGCTGTTTCTCAGTGGGTATGAAGCTCAACTCTAAGGTATTGTTGGCTACCTCATCTCTCAAGAAATGGTGTCGGATCTCTATGTGCTTTGTTCTAGAGTGTTGAATGGGGTTCTTTGAGAGATTGATTGCACTCGTGTTGTCACATAGGATAGGTGTGCATCCAATGTCAATATTGTAGTCAGACAGTTGACTCTTTATCCACAACACTTGAGCTGCACAACTCCCTGCAGCAACATATTCTGCCTCTGTAGTGGAGAGTGCATCCGAGTGTTGCTTCTTGGATGCCCACGAAACCATGCAACCACCAAGAATTTGGCAATAGCCACTAGTGCTTTTCCTGTCAATTTTACATCCATCATAGTCAGCATCAGAATAAGAGATTAAGTTGAAGCTACTACCTGCTGGATACCAAAGACCCATATCATGCGTACCTGAGAGATATCGGAATATTCTCTTAACTGCAATCAAATGGCTTTCCTTTGGACTAGATTGATATCTAGCACAAAGGCAAATGCTGAATTGAATGTCCGGCCTACTTGCAGTAAGATATAAAAGTGAGCCAATCATACCTCGGAATTGCTTTGCATCTACCGGTTTACCTTTCTCATCACTTTCTAGCTTAATGCTTGTACTCATTGGTGTTGAGGCAGGCTTGGCTTGTTCAAATTGGAATCTTTTCAACAGCTTTTTGACATATTTTTCTTGGTTAATGAAGAAGCCATCTTCTAGTTGTTTCACCTGAAGACTAAGAAAAAATTGAAGCTCCCCCATTAAGCTCATCTCAAATTCACTGTGCATATGTTTTGAAAATTCTTCACACAGTGATGGGTTAGTAGAACCAAATATAATGTCGTCCACATACACTTGAACCACAATGATGTGATTGCAAACTTTCTTAGTGAAGAGAGTTTTGTCTACTTTACCTCGTGAGTAGTTTTTGCTTACCAAAAATGTGCTTAGCCTGTCGTACCAAGCTCGGGGTGTCTGTTTCAAACCATAAAGAGCTTTGTGCAGTTTATATACATGGTTAGGTTTATCATTATCCTCAAAGCCAGGTGGTTAAGAGACATAGACTTCTTCTTTGATGTAACCATTCAAGAAGGCAGTTTTGACATCCATTTGAAAAAGTTTAAACTTGTTTGTGCATGCATATGCTAACAGGATTCTAACTGCTTCTAGCCTAGCTACAGGAGTAAAGGATTCTTCAAAGTCGACCCCAAATTCCTGATTGTAACCCTTTCCAAAAGTCTAGCCTTATTTCTCACCACTTTACCCTCTTCATTTAGTTTATTCCTAAAGACCCATCTTGTCCAAATGACAGAAATTTCAGGGGTTCTAGGAACTAGACTCCAGACATTGTTTCTCTGAAATTGCCCAAGCTCCTCATGCATAGCATCAATCCATGAGTTTTCCTTTAAGGCTTCTTCAACATTCTTAGGTTCTACTTGAGACACAAAGGCTAGATGATCCTGTTCAACTATTTCCCTAACTTGAGACCTAGTTTGAACTTTGTCATTCACATCTCCTATTATGTTCTCAAGTGGATGGTCTTTAGAGTACCTTACATTTGTGATTGTTGAAGGTCCTGGTTGATCTTGCATTTGAGGAGGTTGTTCTGGAGGAGGGATTGCTTGAGGGCTTTCATCTTGAGGTTCATCCTCTTGTGGATCTTCTTCAGGTTCTTCTTCTCCCTTCTTGAAGAGGATATGATGGTCCTCATCATCGTAGTACCTGCGAAGATATCCACCTTTTACTTTGGGTGCTGTTTGAGAGTTCTTCTTGTCTTTGACTTGTGGTGGATCTGCAAGGATTGTTTTATGATCTTCATGGGGAGTCCTGTGAGAATTGAGATTGTCAATTTTTGCAATACTTTCATTAAAGACAACATGTGGAGTTTCTTCCACTATTTAATTCTTGACATTAAACACCCTGTAAGCTCTAGAGTGTTCTGAGTATCCAAGAAAAATACCTGGATCACTTTTGGCCTCAAATTTGTCTAGATCAATTTTATCATTGTTATGTTTGAAGACTTTTGAGCCAAAAACTCTAAAGTACCCAATACTGGGCTTCTTACCTTTCAGAAGTTCATGACAGGTCTTACCATGGCTCTATTGAGTATGTAGCATGAAGTGTTCACCGCTTCTGCCCAAAACGTCCTGGCAAGTTGACTTTCAACCAGAAGGGTGCGAGCCATTTCCACCAAAGTTCTATTCTTTCTCTCCACTACTCCATTTTGTTCCGGAGTTCTTGGAGAGGAGAACAAGTGTTCTATCCCGTGGTGCCTGTAGAATTCAGAAAAGGAATTGTTGTCAAATTCTCCCCCGTGATCAGTGCGGATTGAGCATATCTTAAAAACACTTCCATGCTCAATTTTATTGAAGAATTCCTCAAACAGACTTATTGCTTCATTTTTGTGTGCGAGGAACTTAGCCCATGTGAACCTAGAGAAATCATCTATAATGACAAAACCAAACCATTTGCCATTGAGACTTAGTGTTCTCGTAGGTCCAAACAGGTCCATGTGCAAAAGTTCATAGGCTTTAGAAGTGCTTACCAGTGCTTTCGATTTGAAAGACTTCCTTGTTTGTTTACCCTGTGCACATGCATCACAAAAACATTCATTTTTATTGAAGGAAATGTCAGGGAGTCCACTTACCAGTTTTAACCTCATGATCTTGTGCAAGACATTGTAGCTTGCATGGCCAAGCCTACGATGCCACAGTGTGAGCTCATCTTGTTTATTTTCTACAAGACACAAGTTCTCATTTTCTGGGTCATTTAAGTCAACCATGTAGATATTATTCACCCTTTTTCCAGAAAACTTCAGACTTCCTATTTCCTTATCAATGATTTTGCATGAATTAGATTCAAAGACAACCTTATGACCTTTATCACACAGTTGGCTTATGCTAAGCAGATTGTATGAAGGCCATCTACAAGGAGTACATTGTCTATAGAGTTAGAGGCATACTTACCAATCTTACCTGAGCCGATGATCTGGCCTTTATTGTTGCCTCCGAAGACTACTTGACCACCGTCTTTCTCCACTAGCATACAGAATTTTTCTTTGTCGCCCGTCACATGCCTCGAGCAGCCACTGTCCAAGTACCATTTGTTCTGATTGTGGGCTGCTAGGCATTCCTGCACATGTGGATCAAACCAGAGGTTTTGGTACCAAAATCACTTTGGGTCCCAATGAATCATTCATGCCAAATAGTAAATGCATTGGAATCCAAACTTGTTTAAATTTCTGTTTGTTTGGGCTATTCCAACATTGTTTTTCATTATGTCCAAATTTTTTACAGAAATTGCATGATGGAGAATCTTTCATGACAGTTGGCTTTTTGTTTTGAGGAACATGCATGGGCATCTTACCTTTTTGTTGCTTGATCAGCCTTCCTTTGGAGGCTGGTGTCCAGTCCTGTCGACAAGTTTTTGCCAATTACTTTTGGTTTTACCGGTTGATATCCAATCCCATGTTTAGCAAAAAACACATTAGATCCTAAGATGGCATCAAGATTTTGTTTGCTTTTAACAAACTTCGTTAGATCTTCAGATTTTCCCTTAAGATTCTCTTCAGCCTTTCTCAACTTTTCTTTTACTTCATGAAGTTCAGTTTGAAGAGTTTCAAGGGAGTTACTAAGATCATCTTTTTCTTTTTGAACATCTTGAAGTTTCAGTTTCATGCCATCCATTTCCTCACTGTGTGCTTGTTCATCAACTCTCATCATTTCAATTTCCTTATTTAGGGTTGCAATTTGTTCATTGTGGTTGTGATCATGAACAATGGAATTGAGTTTCCTTTTGAGTGCTTTATTTTCAGACTTATATTCACAAAATTTCTCGAACAAGACAGTATATGCTTCTTCCCATTCAAAAATAGAGTAATTTTCAAAGGAAGAGTTTACCTCGTTTGAGTCATCACTTCTTGCCATGAGACACTGAACTTGATCATCTCCGGATGTTGCTTCAGTGTTCTCATCCTCGTCATCATCACTCCAAGTGGCCATCATTGCCTTGGCCTTCTTGAATGTGAATTTCTCCTTCATGAGCTTCTTCTTGAGCTCAGGGTACTCAGCTCTGATGTGCCCTTGCTTCTTGCACTCGTAGCACACAACCTCAGAATTTTTGTTAGTCTCAAATTTGTTAGCAAAATTTTTCTTTTGGAAAGGTTTAGAATTACCTGATCCTCTCCTTTTGGTTTTCAGGAACTTTTTGAACTGTCTAGTGAGCATGGCCATATCATCACTCTCATGCTCACTAGATGATTCAGATTCATCACTTTCCTGAGTGGCATCCCTCTTGGAGGCTAAAGAACTTTTCTTAGAAGCCTTCAAGGCAAGTGGCTTTCTAGGATTTTCTTCAGTCTCCTTTCTTTTTACATTGATTTCATACGTCATTAGGGAGCCAATCAATTCATCCAATTTCATTTTAGAAAGGTCTTTAGAGTCCTCAATGACAGTGGCTTTGGTGTTCCAAGAGGATGGAAGAGACCGAAGTATCTTCCTCACCAAATCACTCTCTGAGTATTCTTTCTTAAGACCTTTCAAGCCATTGATTATTAACATGTATCTTGCAAACATATCAGAGATGGTTTCATCATTGTTCATTTTAAACATCTCATATTCAGAAACCAACATGCTTGCTTTAGATTCTCTTACCTCGGACGTACCTTCGTAGATTAACTCAAGTTTGTCCCACATCTCTTTTGCAGAGGTGCACGTGGAGACTCTCGAGTATTCCTTGGGGTGGACCGCGCATTGTATCATGTTGAGGGCGCTCCAGTTGAGTGTCCCCTTTGCGGTCTGGTTCTTGGTCCAAGTATCCTAGTCCTCCGGCAAGGTGTAAGCTCCTTTGCTGACTATTTTCCGTAGTTCGAAGTTTTGCGCTCGTAGAAACACCTGCATGCTCTGATACCAATTGAAAGGTTGCGGAATTCCCGGTATGGATAGTCAGTGCCATCAAAGAAGGGCGGCCTGATGACTGAGTGTCCCACGGCCATATACCCCTTACTAGAATCCATGAGATCAAAGTTCTCCTGATCGTAAGATCAAACAAATATGACAGTAAATCGGAGAAACTTGGCTCTGATACCAATTGAAAGGTTGCGGAATTCCCAGTATCGTAATCTAGAAGGGGGGTTGAATAGATTACTGTCGATTAAAAACTTTTATCACCTTCTTCTTTTAAAGACACGAACTATGAGAACTGTAACAGAGTTCAAGATGAACTTAGATGTGTGTAACTCGATAATAGATAGAGAACCAAACTATCTGACATGTGTAGAGACACCGTGCCTACCAAGCATCTAATGTTGAAGCGTTCAAACCATTGGACACAACGTTTTACGTGGTTCAGAGTACACAACTTGTGTATCCTACGTCCACGGTCCACACACACACGCAGAAAGGACTGCTTCTGAGCTAGTTCAACAACTACAACTCACACACACGAGTTGTCTGATGTGAAACCACGATCAGAACAACACACGCCACGTGAAACAAGCACAAGGACTGCTTGAGACACAACCACACATACACGGATATGTAAAAACAAAAAACAGAGAGAGAGTTCTAAGTTGAAACACAAATCCTGATTGAGAACTCTTCTCGTGATCGTCTGGGTGGGCTTCAAGCTTCGTCTTGAGAGTCACAACTTGATGGAGAGACTTGAATCCACGACGATCAAACTCCAACACTGCTGGATTAACAGTTGGTTCAACCTCTGAACAGCAGGGTGAAGCAGAGCAGCAGCAACACTTTGCTTCTTGGACTTTCTCTAGGGTTTTTGGTGGAGGCTGCTTCTGTACGATCATCTCCAGATGTTACCTTCAAAAGATAGCTTATATAGTGGTGTCCACATATGGAGAGACGTGGTAGTTGGAACCACCATGTATAGCAACTTAAAAACTTTCCGAATCTGAAGGTCTTCTTCGTCTGTCGACAGCACTGGGTGCTCCTGTCGACAGGTGTTGACAGGCAGGGGACTGGGAGTTTGGGAGACAGTTTCCTGTCAAAGGCTGTCGACAGGCGACACTGGTGCTGTCGAAAGGCAGTCCTGTCCTGAAGTATGTCTTTCTAGCCTGTGTGCATCTGTCGACAGGGGACTTCCTGGCTGTCGACAGGTACCTACTTTTCATGCTTTTCTTGATCTTTTGAACCTTGTTTTGACGCATGTCTTGCATAGTATCTCACCTACACAAAAGAGCTTAGTTAGGGAGATATAATGACATATAAATGATCAATTAAACATGTTTGTCTCATTTGCATTCCAAGAGTCATTATCATCAAGTTTCATTACTTAACACTCACCAAATTTGTCCATGAAATGTTCATGCTCATTATCAAAAATAAAGATGTGATTTGTTGACTTAGCATTCTCATTAGGCATTCAACATATGAGAACTCAACAAATTCAACCTTCTACAACGGAATCTCCATCGGAGAATACAAATAATGTATCTATTCCTATCATTTCTGAAGTTGTTCTCCTGATTCATCCATGGGATTTGTGCATGAAGTGTTGCACAAGTTTCTGTGAAAGAATTTGTCTTGAATCAGATCTTTGATAGAGGATTTGATTTGTGTTGATCTAGCTTGTGTTTTATGAGCTATTGAGCTCAGTTTGTGTGAGTTGTCTACTCAGTGTGTGGTTGAGCAAGTGTGCTCAGTTTTTGGAGCGGGTGTGCTCTAGAATTTGTGTGTAAGTTGTTGAACTCAAATGTGTTGGAGTCGTCGTGCTCCAGTGTGAGTTGTACTCAAATTTTGAGTAGTGTGTCCTCACTGTGTGAGGGGTGGACGTAGGGATCACAAGTGTGATTTCTGAACCACCTAAAAAATCTTATGTGCAATGGTTTGAATTGTTGATCTGCGTTAGACGATTACATAGGATTGTGGTTTCACACTAATTGCCTAATTGTCTCACACCTCCTTTTACACACTCACATATCAGATTTGGAAATTATTGTTGTGATTAGATCTCTGAGTCAAAGCAGATTTTAATTTTCCTAAGCTTCCGCAAAAATTGGCAACAGATCTATTGAACACCCCCTTCTAGATCTGCTTCACCTAATCACTCGATCCTACAATTGGTAACAGAGAGGGTTCACAATTGTTCTGATCTGATTTGAGTGCTTTTGTTTGCTTTTGTGTGACACTTGCTTGAATTGGTTGATTGTCTTGTTTCTATTTTGCTTCCTACTTAATGGATTCTCAAGGTTTTGTTGCTGAAGGTCATTCCATTAATAGGCCACCATTTTTCAATGGGTCTGATTACTCCTATTGGAAAAATCGCATGCAAGTTTTTCTTAGGGCTCAAAACTATGAAATCTGGAAGGTAGTTGAAATGGGTCCTTATGAAAATCAAGGAGATGAGGAGAATTGGACTAGAGAACAGATTAGGAGGGCCACTCTTAACTACAGTGCCATGAACATGCTTCAGTGTGTAGTCCACCCTAAAGAATATTCAAGAATATCCATGTGTAAATCTGCTAAAGAGATGTGGGATAAACTTGAATTAATGTATGAGGGAACATCTCAAGTTAGGGAAACTAAAGCAAACATACTTGTTTCTGAATATGAATTGTTTATGATGAAATCTGATGAATCAATTTCTGAAATGTTTGCTAGGTTTATGACAATTGTCAATGGACTGAAGGCACTAGGTAAAGAGTACACTGATGCTGATTTGGTAAGAAAGATTTTGCGTTCTCTCTCATCTATCTGTCATACTAAGGCCACTGTGATTGAAGATTCTAAGGATTTGTCCAAAATCTCTTTGGATGAACTCAGAGGATCTTTAATGACACATGCAATAAATTTAAAAAGAAATGAAGAGCATATGCTTAAGACCAAACCAGTAGCACTTAAAGCCTCATCAAGTAACAAAGAGAAATATCAAGAGAAATCAAGTTCTGAAGAGTCTGAGTCCAGTGAGGATGAACTTGCCCTCATGACTAGGCAATTCAGAAAATTTCTAAAATCAAGAAAAGGAAGATTCACTGGAAAGAAGAAATTTTCTTCTGGCAAAAGGAATATTTCTTTTATAAATGCTAATTCTATTAGAAATAAAAAACTGATGAGACTATTATTTGCTACAGGTGCAACAAGGCAGGACATATGAAAGGGGAATGTCCTGAGAATAAAAAGGACAAGTACAAAAAGATCAACAAAATGAAGAAGCCTAAAGCTATGATAGCCACTTGGTCAGATGATGACCAAAGTGAGGATGAAGAAGGAAAGTCCTCAAGTTCAGGGAATGAAGAGCTATGTTTTATGGCCAACAGCAGCGATGGAAAGGTAGGTACTTCCTTTGAACAATACTCTATTGAAGATTGACAAGATGCATATGCTGAGTTGGTTGAAAAATTTTCTGAAATAAGAAAAGACAACAAATATCTGAAAAAGAAATTTGAAAATGCCATGCATGATACTTCATTGAATAGAAGAATTTCTGAACTTGAAAATGAAGCATATGAACTCAATGAAGAAAAGGAAAAACTTCTGAACGAAATTGATGAATTCAAACTTGCATCTCAAAAGGCCAGTAATGATTTTAAAAAACTTTCTGAAAAAATGGAATTGCAACAAAGGGAAAAGTAACAAGCTATTGATGAGATTCAGAATTTGAAAAAGTTGCTGGAAGAAAAGGAACAAGTAATTGAAACCTTCACAAAAGGAAAAGATAATCTTGATGCCTTGCTAGGAGCAAAAATGAGAACTGAGAAACATGGACTAGGATTCACCACACAAAAATCCTTGAAGAATAAATCTGGTGAAAAGAAAGAAGATTCTTCAAAAACTCCCTTGATAAAATTTGTTAAAAGTGCTAGTCCAGAAATTAATAATAAACAAGTGTCAAATAACACATCTGAAATGTCCAAGAATCACAATAAAAAGAATGTTTCTAAACAAAAGAAACAAAACAGATCAACACACACCACTGATAGGTCGACACCAGTCCAACACAGGGCGACCTGTCCAACTCTAAAAACCAACAATCAGTTAAACAGAAAATCAAACAAAAATTTGAAAAATAATCAAAACACAAAAGAAAACTTTCATGATAATTATTGGAGATTCAAGACAACACATCAATCTGATTGGATCAAATCTTGGAATCAATGGTATCATAATCCTTATTGGTACCATTCACAATTCTTTTATCCAAACTTTCCAAGATACCAACAGAATCCTTGGTTTGAATTTCCATACATGAATAATCATACCAAATTGCATAATCTCCATGCTCATGAAAGAAAGAACACTGGTGTTTACGTTCCAAAAAGAAATGTTGATTTGGCAAAAAGAGAAATCACTTCTAAAACAAAGAAAATGCCAAAAACAACTCAAATATGGATTAGAAAAGATCTATTGTCTTTGCTCAAACACACTGATGGTCCCAACAATGTTTGGGTACCAAAATCTTCTCTTCTCTGATTTGATTTTTACAGGAAGGTCGTGCACCCAAGTCCAATGTATGGTTTCTTGATAGTGGGTGTTCACGACACATGACAGGAGACAGAACAAAGTTCTCTTTTCCGATTGAAAAAGAGGGAGGATCTGTCACATTTGGAGGTAAGAATAAAGGGAAAATCATTGGATCTGGAAAGGTTTGTAAATCCTCCTCAAACTCAATTGAAAATGTCTTGTTAGTTGATGGTTTGAACTATAATTTGTTCAGCATTAGCCAACTTTGTGACAAAGGTCACATGGTTGTGTTTGAATCAGATTTTTGCAGAGTAATTGATTCTTTAAATGACAAAATTAAATTTTTTGGCAAAAGAGAGAACAATGTCTACATGATCAATCTTGATAAAAACTTTGCTGAAAACATCTGTTTAGTTGCAAATAAAGATGAAGTTGCATGGACATGGCATAAAAGACTTGGTCATGCAAGTTTCAAAACAATAAACAAACTTTTAAGGCTAAATTTGGTTAAAGGACTTCCTGAATCTTTTCTAAACATTGAGAATCAACTTTGCGGGATATGTGCTCAAGGAAAACAAACCAGAAAATCTTTTAAAACCTTCAATGATGTACTCACATCTAAGCCACTAGAACTACTTCATATGGACCTTTTTGGGCCAACAAGAATTCTTAGTCTTAGTGGCAAAAGATATGGTTTTGTTATCATTGATGATTTTACTAGATATACATGGGTTATTTTTCTATCCCACAAGAGTGATGCTTGTCTAGAATTCAGAAACTTCTACAACCATGCCTTAACAGGTTTTTCACATAAAATCAAATTCATTTTAACTGATCATGGGGGTGAATTTGAAAATAAAACTTTTTCTGATTTGTGTGCTGAACTAAACATTTTCCATAAATTTTCTTCATCAAGAACTCCAGAACAAAATGGAGTTGTGGAAAGGAAGAATAGAACACTTGTGGAAATGGCTAGATCCATGCTCTTGGAAAGCAAACTGCCCAAATCTTTCTGGGATGAAGCTATAAACATAGAAAATCATATTCTAAATAGAGCATTGATCAGACCAAAAATCAGAAAAACCCCCTATGAACTGTTGAAAAACAAAAAGCCAACTTTATCTTACTTTAAAGTTTTTGGTTGCAAATACTTTGTACATAATAACAATAAAGAAATTCTTGATAAATTTGATGCCAAAAGTCATGAAGCTATCTTTCTTGGTTATTCAGAAATCTCTAGAGCTTTTAGAGTGTACATTCTCAAAAATAAAATAGTGGAAGAATCTCCACATGTAGTCTTTGATGAAAACTCATTTTCAACTGATGATTCTACATCTTGCAGGGTTCCTCAAAATAAGGAAGAGGATTATTTCATTGCTGAGTCTTCACCAACCATTGAGGAAGATAAAGACTTACTTGAAAGTCTGGACAACCATTCACCTACCACAAGTGGATCAAGTAATATTGTTGCATACTTGAATGCGTCTCAAGAGGTAATTCCTGAAAACAAATTTTTAAGAGATCATCCAATTGAGAATGTAGTTGGCAATGTACATGATAGAGTTACAACTAGATCATCTTTTTTGAATACAATAAATGAAGACCCACTAGCACTAATTTCCCAAATTGAACCCAAGTCAATTGATGAAGCTCTAATGAGTGAAGATTGGATCAATGCAATGCATGATGAACTTCATCAATTCGACAGAAATCAAGTGTGGGAATTAGTACCTAGACCTAGTGACCAATATGTGATTGGCACTAGATGGGTATTTAGAAATAAATTGAATGAAAATGGATAGGTTGTTAGGAATAAAGCTAGACTAGTTGCCAAGGGGTACAATCAAGAGTTTGGTATTGATTTTGAAGAGTCATATGCCCCTGTAGCTAGGCTAGAAGCTGTGAGGATATTCCTTGCTTTTGCATCATCTCTGAAATTTAAAGTTTACCAAATGGATGTCAAAAGTGCCTTTCTAAATGGTTATATCAAAGAAAATATTTTTGTAGAACAACCTCCAGGCTTTGAAAATGAAAAATTTCCTAACCATATTTTCAAACTTCATAAAGCTCTTTATGGTCTTAAGCAAGCTCCAAGAGCTTGGTATGAACGTTTAAGCTCTTTTTTATTGGATAAAGGATATATTCGAGGTAATGTTGATCAAACCTTGTTTACAAAATCAGTAAATAAACAAATAATTGCTGTCCAAATTTATGTTGATGACATAATTTTTGGATCCACAAATAAAGGGTTGTGCACTGAATTTGCTGACCAAATGAAAACTGAATTTGAAATGAGTTTAATGGGTGACTTACAATTCTTTTTGGGACTACAGGTTAACCAAACCAGTGAAGGGATCTTCATAAGTCAAACAAAATATGTCAAAGAACTCCTAAAAAGGTTTGACTTTCAGCATCTCAAACACTCAAGCACACCAATATCCGTAAATGTAAAACTAGAGGAAGACTCACTTGGTAAGTCAGTAGACCCAAAGACCTACAGAGGTATGATTGGTTCTCTGCTTTATCTCACTACCTCTAGACCTGATATTCAGTTTAGTGTGTGCTTGTGTGCAAGGTTTCAAGCAAATCCTAAAGAAAGTCACATGTTAGCTGTCAAACGAATTTTTAAATATCTTATTGGAACATGTGACCTTAGCATTTGGTATCCTGCTGGTTGTAAATTAGATTTGATTGCTTATTGTGATGCTGATTATGCGGGTTGTAAACTTGATAGAAAAAGTACTAGTGGCTTGTGCTTATATCTAGGTGGATGCTTGATCTCTTGGGCTTCCAAAAAGCAACACTCAGTTGCTCTATCCACTGCAGAGGCTGAGTATGTTGCGGCTGGTTGTTGTGGCACCCAAATCCTTTGGGTGAAACACCAGCTCCTAGACTATAATCATGAGTTAGGATGCATTCCCATTTTATGAGACAACACGAGTGCCATTAATTTGTCTAAAAATCCTATACAACATTCACACACAAAACACATTGATATAAGACATCATTTCTTAAGGGATGAGGTAGCTAAGAAATCTTTTGAGCTTCATTTCATTGAAATTGAAAATCAAATTGTTGATATTTTCACCAAGCCTCTTCCAGAAAACAGATTTTCATCTTTAAGGAGAGAGCTTGGGTTATGCAAATGTCCACATTCTTCTTGACCTCTCCATCATTGGGTTGAGTGTTGTGTGTGTCTTTGTTCAAGCACATTCTAAGGGGGAGTAATTGCTTCATGATGTAAATATTCCTTTCACTTTACATTCTTCTATCTATTTTCTTTGCCAATGAAACACTTTCTATTTTTGCAAATAAGTTCTTCACTCTCACATTGCATTGAAATTCTTGGTATATCAAATGGTGATTTGAAGAAAGACAAGTTAAGCTTGTCTGGACACTTTCACTATGCATGAGTATATGTCTCCGCCAAGTATCAAGAATCATGTATGCAATTGTTAAGGGGGAGTCCTTGTTCTTCAATAAAATCATTCTTGCTATCAAATCTTTTGATTCTCTTTATCTTAATGAAAGACTTCTAGAATCATCAACATAGGGGAGCTAAAGAATTCATAACTCTTTTCTTACATAAACTCAGAATTCATTCATTGTATTGACACAATTCCTATTCATGAGATGTTCATTAATTTTCTCAAAAGAAACCACAAAATGACTTTTTGGGCTGATCTACTACATCTTTACAGTCAATCTTCAACTATATTCTGAACTCCTACAGTAATTTAATTTCCTTCAAGACATGAAGATCACATGTGCATTGAACTTAGACATCTCTTTTACAACTGATGAGGGAAAGGGTTGTTTTCAGCTTTACAATATTCTCCTTAAATCTATCGTTCAATAGAGCAATGGCACTAATGCTGAGAAACTACAAACCTTCACAAAGAATGAAGTGCCATGTATGTCATGAGGTGTTTTTGCTATCTCTGTTCGAAGGGGTCAAACAAAGTAAAAAAAAAACTTACAATATTGCTGATAACTGAGTAACTGGAAATATTGGCATCTCATAAACATATATTTTCATGTCAAAATGTTATCATTTACCCCTTGAAACTAGATAATGAGCAAATCTTTAGTAACCAGGGACTATAGTGTGTAAAAAGCATTAGTTCTTGTGGGAACAAGATTTACTACATTTGATAGATTGATTAAAAAAAAAACATATATGTCCAAGGAGAATCAATCAAAACAAACAACCTTGCCCCAACTCAGATTGCTTAAGACTGTTTAGTTTCATCACAACTGACTTCATTCTAAAAGAAATATTTTCATTACTTTGGATTAGAAGAGTATGAAAGATTGCCATTGACTGTATTGAATGTTCTATATCACTCAAAATGTCATTTCAATGTTTCATTACAATCAATGAACATCTCTTGTAGGCTGTTGTTTAACCCTTGAATTAATAATGGGCTTTTGTTAAGAAATGACAAATGAGTTCTTTAACATATTAAAAATCCTTGACAAGTTGATTCCATACTTCTTTCATCATCATAAAGACTTCCTTCCAGTTTTTCCTGTACATATCATCAGTGTTTGTCCAGCCAGGTCGACACAGTCCTCTTCATGTGTCAACACCATCACTGGTCAGGTCGACACAGTCCCCTCCTGTGTCGACACCACTGCTTCTCCAGGCGGATTTCTTCATCAGACACTGTTTAGGGTAAGGTGTACCGGCGGCTCATCTTACCTCTTCATCTCTTGCGTGGGACCTTTTTCTATGCCCTTCTTCGTAGGTCGACCCACCACCCCCTTTCATATCAACGGAAACAGGAGATTTCTCTCTTGTTCCCGCCCTCTCCTCCTCCTCCCCATCATCTTCCTCTCTTCTCTGCTTGTTGCGATGCCTCCCAAGCAGACACCAAAAAGGGGTGCGAGGTCAAGGGCTACAGCTCGTGGGGTTGTAATCGAAGAACCCCTAACCGAACGTCGGAGCAAGCGCCGCCATGATCCGACACAGCAACAGGATGTGTCTTCACCCTCTGCAACTCCCTCCAAGCGAGGTAGGTTGTCATCCTCTGGTCGCGGGAAATCCCCTAAAGTGCCTCGTCATCCCCGGAGGAAGCTTCTATCCAGTTCTTCAGACACTTCGGAGGAATCCTCCTCCACCTCATCTGGGTCTTCCAATCCTTCTGAGGCTACACCTTCCAAGATAGTCACTGAAGGGAAACCTATTCTCAAGCCCAGGGCTGTTGATTTGCAAGATGAGAACTTTGCCAATGCATTTCCTGATTTCATCAACTTTTTCAAGTTTCAAGGCTGGCTGCCATTTATTTCTGAATTTCATACTTTCTACCCTAGACTGGTACAAGAATTTTATATGAATTTGACTGTTGTACTAGAGGGTTTTCAATCTGAAGTGAAAGGGGTTTCTATTCTCTTATCAACTGAGCTGGCTTCTAGACTTTTCAAGATTTCTGATGAAGGGGAAGATTACCATAACTTTGAATTTGACTTGCATGAAGCATACACCTTGCTTACTGGTCTGCCTCATGATCAAAAAGACTCCAGTTAACCCTATGTCACTAAGTTCAATACAAACACATTTCCACCTGTCCTTCGGTTAATTCATCACATTCTCACTACGATTATCACACCACAAGGTGGTGGAAGGGACAGACTCACAGACATTCAGAGGTTTGTCTTGTATTGCATGAAGAAGGATATCAAGGTCAATTTGAATGTGATCATGTATCAAATATTGTCTGAAACAACCAGGACGGATCTTCATAGATCACTGCCATATGCTGCACATCTAACTGTTGTCTTTCAGCATTTTTGTGTTTCTTTTGCAAATGAAAAAGTTCAATCCATTCCACAAAACAATATTTATTGTTTGAAACATTTGCAAAAATTTATGGGTTTTCAGATTGAGGGTGCTCAAGTTTGACGAGGACCAATTATTGAGCCACCTATACACACCACTCACCCACACTACCTGGTTCTTCACCTCTACCTTATGATGTGGATCCTCCATCCTTCTTTCCCCAATTCCCTGGTTCAGCATCTACTTCTACTGGTGGACCTTCTGTTCTACCAGAGTTGTATACATTTCTTGAAGACAAGTTTGCCACTTTCAATTCTTCTATCCAACAACTGGCCGACAGATTTGAGCTTCGCATTCAAAGGTTGGAATGTACAGTTAATGGTCAGTTCATTAGACAGAAAGAGATAGCAGAACATGCAACCCATAGATTCAACAGGCTTATTGGCACCTTGGGAGATTCTTGGGGCCAATTGAAAGAACTTCAAGACAAGCTTGAAACTGTTCTCCAAGGAATTTTGGCTAACACTCAGCGAGGTCTTTTCAATAGTCAAGAAGCTATCTCTCAAGTGTCGAAGACTCGACTTTCTTTTGCTCACTTGGTTGATGATATGGAAGGCATGAAGAACTTGTTAGCTCATATTGATCAGGAAATGGCAGCTCTCAAGAGTGAGCTTCGTTCTTTTCACAGACATGGCACTATTCCAAGCTCTTCTTCAGCATCCCCACCTGTGTCAGCTGGTATCAGCTCTTTTCAAGAAAATATGTATAACAATCATCAACGCATGGAAGAACTGTTGCATACTCATTTGGCCACCATGCAATCTCAGCTGAGGACAAACTTATCTGCTATGGAGGCCAGAATGCAGTATATAGAATCTATTTTACTCCCTCTCCCTCCTCCACCTCCATCCTCTTGATGGATTTTCTTGTTTTGATGCAGAAACCAGGGCCCCTACCAGCAGTGTACAAAGACCGAAATAAGGCTATGTATCTTTCTAGTTCCCTTATATTAACACGAACCTTGCTCTGATACCAACTGTGACGGAACACCTCGTCCAAGCCCGTTAAACCGATAACGTGCATGACCCGAGTCCTTCTCCTGCGAACCCGCAAGGGATACCACACACTAGTCCGTGAAAACACAAAGGAACACACCATTCCATATATATATATTTCACAAATTTACATAGCCATATTTCCACAAAATTGAAAGAAAGTACAAGAGCCTGGGGCATACCCCGGCGTACAACTGTAAGAAAGTAAACAACTAGCTACTCTAGCTACACTACACTGCTGAAGGTGCTGACCCTGCACCGCTACGACGCCGCTCCGAACTGGACGACGGTCGAGAAACGTCCTCTTCGCCCTCACCTGTGGGGGTAGGGGTGAGTCTCGCTAGTCACTGGCTCAGTAGGGAACTCCCCCAACACCGAGCAAACCCAACACAGGTACGAAAGTAGTAAACTATACTAATAGTTTATAGAACAACTAAGCAGGATATTAAAGCTGTAAATATACTCACCGTTTGCCGACTACGTAAAACAACTATATTAAATAAACGGCAAACCCAAACAGGTGTACGAGCTAAAGTAGAGTCCGCCACACTCGAGCCACGTGAACTGGTTCGCGACACCAGTGACTGACTAAGACAAACACACACAGGTCTACCTCTCAGTCTCGCAGCCACGGACGAAAGGTCCAGCTGCCGCTCCACATGAAAAGGTCAAGCAACTGTGGAGACCAACTAAACAACACCACCTACGGACCACACGGTTGCAGGCCCATGCCTGGCACCCCCAGAGACCCTAGCCTTGGCTCGCTAGAGTGAAGCACTGGAGAAGGACTAGCTGGGGAGCAATGTCGACTACTGGTGTCCGTACCCCCAACTACGAGTGCGCTACAAGTGACCAAAAGACAAGTACAACAGTCACTGTCCCACTGTCGTCTTTCCCTCAGCCAGACGTACAACTCAAGCAAAGGAGTGAGGGTGTCCAGGTCAGACGATACAGACCTCGACGGTACAACACAAGTACCGGGACAAAGTCCCGAGCTAACAGCCTGGTTCACAGAGAACCTGGGGCACCCAACTGGAGAGGTAACCACGGTAGGCGTCGCACTACCCGTCACGTATACAAAACCAGGTGCACGTCATACACAAACCACGTGAAGTCTCGTACAAACCTCGTGCACTGATAGTTCACCACACGTGAACACCACATAAACACATGAAGAACCAGCTAACTGCGTACCCAGTACGCTAATCTCAGAAACCACGTGCACTAGGTGCACCACAAATACCAATGAACCGCTTTTTATCGATAAACACTCTGCATGGCAATATTTAAATAAACACATGTTGGTGGCAACATCGACTGCCGTTGATGGAATATAGACGGCAACAGATCTAGTCGTTTAGTTCCCAGCTGAAGAACCTGGCGTCAATCGATATTGGCGCCAAGCTCCTCAGCTATCAGCTCTCATAGAAACCCTAGGCCGATTCCTCAGGTATTCTTGGCCTTAAAATCAGTAGAAAAACACGAGGAAACACTTCCTCTAACATCCACACACTATAACCAAACCGTAACAACATGTTTCACTACTCAAATCAATCAAACCACCCATTAACCCGCATGGAACACTTCCTTCCCAGAAACGCTATTATCACGTCGTTTCATGCTTTCAAAATACGTTAAAGCGATTAGAATGAACTAAAGGGATCGTCCCCTACCTCAGGATGCGCTTAAACCTCCTAGATCCTCCCGATTCGCACCAAATCCTCCGCGAGCTTCTACGGGAATCACGCCTCGCACTGGCATTTCCTAGCACAATTGGTCACCGCCACTCGTTCCACTATCCCCTAACTAGCCTTTAGCAACCTTTAGAAGTAGTAGGGGAGCAAAGGTGTGAAAGTAGGGCAAAGAAGAGGGAGAATCCGAGTGGAAAAGCTACCCTCGGGTAGACCTATATTCTGCAGGTCGCACAGGTTGGCGTCAACCCTGATGTCGCTTAGAGAACCACCACCATAAACGTCCACAAAGTCCGACGTTAAGTTCATAAGGTTGACGTCACCTTTGATGGACGTCAAACTAGTCAACGACCACACCTGTCCGTCAACCCCTAATTAGCTACAGCAGGTCCTATCTTGTTTCAGGACCAAACCTGCGCTAAACCTGCACACACCACACATCCAAATCACACTGGCCTCACAAAGGCTACTACAACATTACACACATGATCCATAAGGATCCGAAAAGCATGCGACATTACATTACTATCATCTAAAAAGAAAAATTTTGACCTCGAAATTCATAACACAACTCAAGAAAAAACAACTTAAATATGCACATTTTTTTTTACAAGTACTATCATCTAAAAAGAAATACAAAACCTTATTCAAACAGATAGGGATACCCCTTAGCCATTTCCTTGGCTAATTCCCAGGTATCCTCCCCACCCAACGTATTTTCCCATCGCACTTTAACTAGCTCAATTTCTTTATTTCTCAACTTCTTTATCTTTCGATCAGTGATCTGCACCGGATATTCTGGTATTGTCATATCCAGCCTCAGGTCACCACCTTGGTAACTGATTATTTGAGCTAGATCTTCAATGCACTTTCTTAACATAGAAACATGAAATATATCATGGACATCCACAAAATCTGCTGGCAAATCCAGTCTATAAGCTGTTTCCCCAATCCTTTCAATTATCTGGAAAGGTTCCACATACCTTGGGCTCAACTTTCCAGTCTTGTCAAACCTCATGATACCTTTACTTGGGGAAACTCTCAGGAAAACAAATTCTCCAACTTCAAACTGAAGTGGTCTCCTCCGATTATCAGCATAACTCTTTTGTCTACTTTGAGCTGCCTGTAATTTTTCCTTAATAAGCATCACTATTTCTGTGGTTTGCTGAATTAATTCATGACCCACTAACTGTCTTTCTCCCACTTCATGCCAGTTCAATGGGGTTCTACATGTCCTTCCATATAAAGCTTCATACAGTGCCATCCCAAGACTGGTATGATAACTATTATTAAAGGCAAACTCAACCATTCCCAAATGATGCTCCCAGTTACCTCCCCAAACCAAACAACAAGCTCGCAACATATCTTCAAATGTCTGAATAGTCATTTCTGTTTGAACATCCGTCTGGGGATGATAAGCGGAGCTATATCTCAGCTCAGTACCAATTACTTTTTGCAGACTTCTCCAAAAACCAGAAGTAAATCTTGGATCTCTGTCAGACACAATAGTCTTCAGAATACCATGCAGTGGAACAATTCTATCAACATAAACCTTTGCTAATCTGTCCACTGTCCAAGACATACTTACTGCCACTAATCTGCACACCTTGGTCAATCTATCAACAAATACCCATATTCCATTATGCCCAGAACTCGATTTTGGTAAGCCTGCCACAAAGTCCATGGCAATATCATCCCACTTCCACCGTGGAATGGGCAACGGTTGCAATAGCCTTCAGGCTTCTGATGCTCTGCCTTAATTTGCTGACATAAAGCTCATCTTGAAACAAACTCAGCTATTTCCTTTTTCATATGAGGCCACCAGAAATATTTCTTTAAATCCTGGTACATTTTAGTACTACTTGGATGGATAGTGTACCTGGATTTATGAGCCTCTTCCAACACTCTCTGCTTTACCTCTCTCTCTGCTGGAACAAACAACCAGCCTCTGAGCCTAACCACACAATTATGATCAATGGTAACTCCTTCCATTTTCACAATTTCAGCCAAATTCGCATCTATTTTCTGAGCTTCCACAATCTGCCAATACAAGGACGGCTCTACAGCACTACTGGCTAGTACTGTCCATCGTTGACTGCTTGGCACATACAAGGAGTTCTTCGCTATTTCCTCATACAATTTCCATTCCTTGATCATTTGACCTATATATGCCTTTCTACTCAAGGCATCTGCTACCACATTGGCCTTATTCGGATGATAAGCCAAACTGAAATCGTAATCCTTCAAATATTCCACCCACCTATGCTGACGGAGATTTAAATCTTTCTATGAGAAGATATACTTTAAGCTTTTATGATCTGTAAAAATTTCAAATCTCTCGCCATACAGATAATGCCTCCACATTTTTAAAGCAAACACAACTGCTGCTAATTCTAAATCATGGGTGGGATAATTCTCTTATGCCGGCTTCAACTGCCTGGACGCATAAGCTATCACTTTATTATGCTGCATAAACACTGCGCCAAGTCCTTTCCTTGAAGCATCTGCCTATACTACAAAACCACCACTTCCTGCCGGTAACGCCAATATAGGTGCTGATGTAAGCCTCTTCTTCAATTCCATAAAACTTTTCTGACATTCACTGGACCACACAAATGGCACACCCTTCCTGGTTAATTTAGTCACGGGTGCCGCAATCTTAGAAAAATCTTGTATGAAGTGCCTATAATAACCTGCTAACCCCAAAAAGCTTCTAATCTCATGATTGTCTTAGGCACTTCCCAGTTCATCACCGATTCCACTTTACTTGGATCGACTGCCACTCCATCTGCCGAGATGACATGACCTAAAAACTGAATTTCCTTCAACCAGAACTCACACTTACTAAATTTAGCAAACAACCGATTATCTCTTAATAACTGAAGAGTAAACCTCAAATGAGCAGCATGCTCCTCTTCAGAAGCTGAATAAATCAGAATATCATCTATAAAGACCACAATGAATTGGTCTAAATACGGATGAAAAATTCTATTCATCAGATCCATAAAAGCTGTAGGAGCATTGGTCAGCCCACATGGCATAACCACAAATTCATAGTGACCATATCTAGTTCTGAATGTTGTTTTATCTATATCTTCCTCTTTAATTCTTAACTGCCGGACCTCAAATTAATTTTAGAAAATACCTTCGCTGATTGCAACTGATCAAACATATTATCTATTCTTGGTAACGAATACTTATTTTTAATGGTCACATCATTCAACTTCCTATAATCAATACACATACGAAAACTTCCATCTTTCTTTTTCACAAATAACACTGGTGCTCCCACGGGGAATGACTCGGTCTAATAAACCATTTCTGCAATAGCTCTTCTAATTGCTTTTTCAATTCTTTTTGTTTTGCTGGTGCCATCCGATATGGAGCTTTAGAAATTGGCATGGTACCTGGCAGTAACTCAATGGTAAAGTCCACCTCTCTATGTGGAGCTAAACCAGGCAAATCTTTCGGAAAAACATCAACAAATTTCCTAACCACGGGAACTGCTTCCATTGACCGACTAGCCTCTACCAGACTAACTGAGGCTAAATAAGCCACACACCCTGCATTTATTAGCTTTCTAGCTCTTATTGCAGAAATTATAAACTTAGAAGTACAGAAAGGCATACCTTGATACTCAAACACTGAACCATTAGGATGGCAAAACCTGATCCTCTTCTTTCTACAATCTAACAGTGCTCCCTAAGTCTCAAGCCAATCCATTCCCAAAATAATATCATAATCTGTCAACTGCAGGGCATACAACTGACCCGGCATCTGGTTTCCTTCAATCACAACAGGAGCTTCATCTATATAGCCCGAAGTGAACATAAACTCACCTGAGGGAACCTCCACTACCAACTCACAGGATTCCTCTTGCAAAGGATGAACCATACAATCCAGAAATTCTTCAGAAATAAAAGAATGAGAGGCACCCGAATCAAATAAAACTCTTGCTGAATAGTCATAAAGAGGTAAAGTACCTTCTATCATATTCGATGCCTTCGCCTGGGCTCGGGTGATAGCCATAACCCGACCCCTTCCCCGCTGCTGCGGTGCTCCTCTGCCACGACCTGCCTCTGGCTGCTGAAACTGCTGTGGTTGCTGCTGCTGCACACCTCTTCCATATCCATATTCTCTCGGATAGGGGCAATTATGGATCAAATGCCCCGGCTGATTGCAATTATAACATCTATACCCTGGTGGAATAATGGGTTGTCTGGCAGTACTCTGCTGCGATTCCTCCACCTTTGGCCTACCACGACCTTGCTGAAATTGCTGTCGACCTCCCCATCCTCTTCCTTTACCTTTAAATGCTTGCTTCAATTTCTGGTCCCACTTACCAAAACCTGATGGAGAAGGTCCTGCTGGTGCTTTACCCTTACTCATACCCACTGACTGCTGCGGTAGTCGAGGACTACCTGAATCTGACTCGCCCACCTGACGAGTTCTAATAGACCTTTCCAACGTAGCTGCCCTCTGAGCTGCTTCTTCCACTATTTTACACATAAGTGGCACTATTGCATTTTGCAATTCTACTCTTAAACCTCGAATAAAACATTCAACCATCATATTATTATCCGATACTACATAAGGTGCATATCTGCTGAGTGTCATAAATCACATCTGGTACTCTAAAACTGAAGAGTTATCTTGCTGGAGTGTCCGAAACTGCTCCCTTTTCACTTTATGCACTTGAATCGGAA
Source organism: Colocasia esculenta (assembly GCA_014218235.1). Taxonomy (NCBI): domain Eukaryota; kingdom Viridiplantae; phylum Streptophyta; class Magnoliopsida; order Alismatales; family Araceae; genus Colocasia; species Colocasia esculenta. The sequence goes on from CM024755.1 coordinate 149,409,918, forward strand.
AGAATGTATCGTTAAATGCATCAAGAAATTCTGACCAAGAGAAAGCCTCTTCTGTCCTGCCTGCAAAAGTGGTCTGCGTCTTCAATCGCCACCATTCCAATGTAAAACCCCACAACTGATAGGCAGCTAGCACGACTTTATCTGTTGTCGGACACCTCATGGTCGTAAAGACCCTCTCAATCTCATGAACCCAGTGTTCCGCTATATCTGGATTCGGCCCTCCTGAATAAGTAAGCGGCTGCAATCTCAGAAACTTCTCAACTTGCATCACTGGTTCTTCTGTTACTAACACTGGCGGTGGTGGTGGCAAGGGTGCTACAAAAGGCACCTCCACTCCTGGTGGAATTGGAGCTATAGGTACAGTCTCTCCAGCCCCAGGTGGCACGGAAACTGGTGGTACCAGCGCCTACTGATCCACCCTCCTCCTAATATCAGTGAGGCTCTCCCAGATCCTCTCTATCATACGCTGAGTGCTCTCCTCTGGATCATCTCCTCCACCACCCCAATCTCTTCTATCATCCATTTCAAATTTCTACATAAACAAAACATCAAACAAAAACGAAACAACAAATTATCAGAAACCAGGGCCCCTACGAGCAGTGTACAAAGACCGAAATAAGGCTATGTATCTTTCTAGTTCCCTTATATTAACACGGACCTTGCTCTGATACCAACTGTGATGGAACACCTCGTCCAAGCCCGTTAAACCGATAACGTGCATGACCCGAGTCCGTCTCCCGCGAACGGGCCAAAGCCTCGCAAGGGATACCACACACTAGTCCGTGAAAACACGAAGGAACACACCATTCCATATATATATTTCACAGATTTACATAGCCATATTTTCACAAAACTGAAAGAAAGTACAAGAGCCTGGGGCATACCCCGGGGTACAACTGGAAGAAAGTAAACAACTAGCTACTCTTGCTACACTACACTGCTGAAGGTGCTGACCCTACACCGCTACGATGTGGCTCCGAACTGGATGACGGCCGAGAAACGTCCTCTTCGCCCTCACCTGTGGGGGTGAGCCTCGCTAGTCACTGGCTCAGTAGGGAACTCCCCCAACACCGAGCAAACCCAACACAGGTACGAAAGCAGTAAACTATACTAACAGTTTATAGAACAGCTATGCAGGATATTAAAGCTGTAAATATACTCACCGTTTGCCGATTACGTAAAACAAATATATTAAATAAACGGCAAACCCAAACAGGTGTACGAGCTAAAGTAGTGTCCGCCACACTCGAGCCACGTGAACTGGTTCGCGACACCAGTGACTGACTCGGACAAACACACACAGGTCTACCTCTCAGTCTCGTAGCCATGGACGAAAGGTCCAGCTTCCGCTCCACGTGAAAAGGTCAAGCAACTGTGGAGACCAACTAAACACCACCACCTGTGGACCACACGGTCGCAGGCCCATGCCTGGCACCTCCAGAGACCCTGGCCTGGGCTCGCTAGAGTGAGGCACTGGAGAAGGACTAGCTGGGGACCAGTGTCGACTACTGGTGTCCATACCCCCAACTACGAGCGCGCTACAAGTGACCAAAAGACAAGTACAACAGTCACTATCCCACTGTCGTCTTTCTTTCAGCCGAACGTACAACTCAAGCAAAGGAGTGAGGGTGTCCAGGTCAGACGACACATACCTCGACGGTACAACACAAGTACCGGGACAAAGCCCCGAGCTAATAGCCTGGCTCACAGAGAACCTGGGGCACCCAACTGGAGAGGTAACCACGGTAGGCGTCGCACTACCCGCCACGTATACAAAACCACGTGCACGTCACACAAACCACGTGAAGTCTCATACAAACCTCGTGCACTGATAGTTCACCACACGTGAACACCACATAAACACATGAAGAACCAACTAACTGCATACCCAGTACGCTAATCTCAGAAACCACGTGCACTAGGTGCACCACAAATACCAATGCACCGCTTATTATCGATAAACACCCTGCATGGTAATATTTAAATAAACACATGTTGGTGGCAACATCGACTGCCGTTGATGGAATATAGAAGGCAAGGGATCTGGCCGTCTAGTTCCCAGCTGAAGAACCTGGCGTCAATCGATATTGACGCCATTCTCCTCGGCTATCAGCTCTCACAGAAACCCTAGGCCGATTCCTCAGGTATTCTCGGCCCTAAAATCAGCGGAAAAACATGAGGAAACACTTCCTCTAACATCCACACACTATAACCAAACCGTAACAGCATGTTTCACTACTCAAATCAATCAAACCACCCATTAACCTGCATGGAACACTTCCTTCCCAGAAACGCTATTATCACGTCGTTTCATGCTTTCAAAATATGTTAAAGTGATTAGAATGAACTAAAGGGATCGTCCCCTACCTTAGGACGCGCTTAAACCTCCTAAATCCTCCCGATTCGCACCAAATCCTCCGCAAGCTTCTACGGGAATCACGCCTCGCACTGGCGTTTCCTGGCACAATTGGTCATCGCCACTCGTTCCACGATCCCCTAACTAGACTTTAGCAACCTTTAGAAGCAGTAGGAGAGCAAAGGCTTGAAGTAGGGTGAAGAAGAGGGAGAATCCGAGTGGAAAAGCTGCCCTCAGGTAGACCTATATTCTGCAGGTCGCACAAGTTGGCGTCAACCCTGATGTCGCTTAGAGAACCACCACCATAAATGTCCACAAAGTCCGACGTTAAGTTCATAAGGTTGACGTCACCTTTGATGAACGTCAAACCAGTCAATGACCACACCTGGCCATCAACCCCTAATTAGCTACAACAGGTCCTATCTTGTTTCAGGACCAAACCTGCGCCAAACCTGCGCACACCACACATCCAAACCACACTGGCCTCATAAAGGCTACTACAACCATTACACACATGATCCATAAGGATCCGAAAAGCATGCGACGTTATAGTTTTGCTTCCATTTTGTTGGAGTTCCTGCTGCTCTGGCTGGTAAGGGATTGGTTATCCCTACTGAGCCTTGTTCGTGAGGCTCACCCCCTACTCTCTTCAGGTAGGGACTCACTGTCGCAAGAGTTCATTGCCAGACGGTTGTGGTGGCGGCTTGTTCGCCATGCGTTGCCAGTAGTGTGAGTTGTGAGCGTGAGCGCTTGTATTGTGAGTTGAGAGTGGCCTTTTTGCAAGTCCTCGGGGTATGCCTCTTAAGGACTGCACCTTTCTTTATGTACCTGTACTTTTATTTGGGACATGTTGTATATATTTTCCTTAATAATGTATGAACTCTCTTTTTATAGTTATTTGAATTCATTGCTTATCTCACTGGACTAAATTCTAACTCTTCCAGGTCTTAGGATCCGTGGGTGGCGGCACGACCTTCGAGGTCCCTGGCGGGGGTCTGGGAGGTCGGGTCGTTATAGTGGTATCAGAGCTCAGGGGTTCAACGAGATTTGTAATGAGTTGATAACTATGGCTGTCCCAAAGAAAGGTACTAGTACGATGTTGGCCCTTCTGTGTATAGTTGCTATTAGGTGAGCATTTGGGTCTTTGTTGCAGGTGGCTAGCATTCTAGCACGGTCCGAGTGTGAGCTGCAGGAGAGTGTTGCTGCCGTTGCTGGATGCACGTGCTGCGAGCGTGGTTGTTGTTTTTGCTCGTGCTGCGGTTGGGTTCGTCCTCGGCCTATGCGTCCATGTGGGTGTGTCACGAAGGCTGAGAGAGCCTGCATGTGGTGTGGCCTTCACCGGTGTAGGGCTGTTGCCTGTGGATCCGGTAGAAGGTAGTTGCCTTGTTGGATGTCCGCTTGTTGTTGGGGTGTGTCCTTGTTGGATTTCCCCTTGTTGTTGGGGTGTGCCCTTGTTGGATGTCCCCTTGTTGTTAGGGTTAGTCCTTGTTGGATGTGTGTTTGGCCTTGTGTGCCTGTGCGCCGTTGGGCATTGTGCTCTGCTCAGTCGGCATCTTTGCTCGAGCTAAGCAGATGCTTATGTGTAGTGTTGCACCGCTGGTTGAGCGTTATGACACCTGTCTGTGGTTGTTGTCGGCTTTCTGCTGGCTAGTTGTGAACTCTAGTGAGGTGCTCCCGGAGTTCTTCTCTGTTGGTTCTGGTGGAGGTGAGGTTTCCCCAGAATTGTGTTGTGCTCGTTTATGGTTGTTGGGGCATTGCCCTCTGGGTTGAGGTGCATCGCTTGGATGTTGTGTTCTAGTGGTGTTTCCCAGAACTATTTGTTGTTGTCCTAGTGAGGGTTCCTCTCTATCTAGGACTGCTTGTGTGCTCGTTAAAGTCTTCCGCTGTGTTACCTCCTTGGTTTGAGGTCTCTGTTGTCTGGTTGGTTGCCGTTGCATTGCCCTCGAGGTTGAGGTGCATCGCTTGGTTGCCCTGTGTTCTGGTGCGGTTTCCCAGAACTGTTGGTTGTTGTCCTAGTGAGGTTTGCTCTCAGGACTGTTCCGGGCTTGTTTCTGCCGATTGTTGTGCTACCTCAGGGTTGAGGTATGTTGTTGTTGTGTTGGCCGTTGTGTTCTGGTGGGTTTTCCCAGAATGGCGCCTTGGTGGTTCTGGTGGAGGTTTTCCCAGAACCAGTTTGTGTTGCTTCCACTAGCTGTTGTGTTCTCTCTGTTGGCCATGTGTTTTGGTCGTTTGGTTGGGCTATGTTCTGGTGAGGTTCTCCCTGGACGGCTCTTGGCACTCTTGGTGGAGGTTCTCCCCAAGCGGCCTTGTGTTGTTTTGACTATCACTTCCCTCTCTCTCTGTGGAGATGAACTGTCACTGTTGCCGGTTGGACTGTCCGTGTTACAGTCTGCTTGGGCATTGTCGGTCAAGGTGTTGTGATCTTGGTTGTGCGTCTGGCTGTTGCGTCGGTCAGCTTGCCTTGTTGTTCGCTTTCGAGTTTCTTGGCTGTGCTGATGGGACTTGTGTGTCCTTGTGGTTTAGTTTGTTATTGCTTACGTTTCTGTGCCGACACACTCTAGCCGACGGTTGTTTGGCGAACGTCGTGGGTGTTCGGCTGGCTATGCCTCTTATGGGAGTGCTAGCCTTGTGTGTTGTTTTCTCTTTCGTGTGAGGAAGAGGCCTGTGGCGTGTCTTATTCCTCCGTTTGCCGTGGGTTGCTCGGGCTGGTGGTGCTTTCACATGGCATTTGATGTCGTGTCGCGCACCGTGGTGACCTTCATGGCGAAGGTCCCTCCCCTTTTGAGATGTTTTGAGGTTGAGCTGGTTGCTCCCTCGTGCGCTTTGTTTCCTTGTGGCACGATGGGTCATGGTGTACCTATTGTGCCATTTCTGTAATGACCCACTTCCAATCGGTACGGTTATACCAACCCACATCGGATGAGAGCAAGCCGCTACAGGGGAGAATACCCCAACAAGTAACAAGTGAGCCGACATATACACAAATAGAAATGAATAGTGCAACGGAATTTTAAATAAGTCTTATTCTATCAACTTTTAATCCACATACCATAGTCTATATAGTCCAACAAGAGATATCATAAACAAAATAAATTTCCAATCACATAGCCGACTCCAAGTACATATGATCAAATTCAAATTACAATTGTAGCATTACATACTATGAAAAATAAATTACAATTCTTCAATCCACTCTTCCAACTCCACTTCAAATCTTCCTAGCTCCTCTGCTGCTAAGTTTCCTGAAATGTTTAGCAAGAGTGAGTCTATAAAATAGACTCAGCAAGTAACTTAAGATTCAAAACATACATGCTTTCTAATAATTTAACATACTAGAATTTCAGCAGTTAAAATCATACATGCTAATGTTATAACAAAGATAATTTCACATGGAATTGTATTAAACAACTATTCTAACACATGTAAAACTATAATCTAAACAAGATTACTAACATCATGGTATCACTAACATGAGTAAAATATGCATTCACATGTTTTCATACTTTACATAAATCATTGTAAACTTTGCACAACTAAACCATGGGAACATATACAAGATAGGTAGTACTCTTAGCATGATTTCTAACTCAATTTACATACAAACATAACACTTTACTATACATTTAGCTTGCTGTTTTTATATGAATTTTATCATATTCATATAACATTTGCATATGGATCACATTTAACTACATAGCATAATACCCAACACATGTACATCAAATAGTTCTAATTTCATGGATATGAAAGCATAAACTTACACTTGGTACTAAAAGTAATATCTCTTTTATCACTTGACAATTACTATATTAACATATGCATACCAAGGAGTGATCTAATTCATGGGTACAATGGCACACATTCATACATAGCAATAGATAGAATATCAATTAAACAATATTGTCATTTACACTTGTACTATTTCTCGTTATATGCCACATATAATTAACCTTGGCTTTCACATACACTCACTTTTACTCTATCACACAATCATTTACACACATTTCCCCATTGTTTTCACTTACACATTCACATATTTCTTATCATTTCACTTCGCACATAACATGTGCCACATTTACATATATCTTGCACATACCTTGTGCCATAAACACATATCACTTTACACATATTTCACATTATTTTATACATTGCCAAGACACAGCCCAAACCACCACTAGACGATTATATAACACACACATTCACTTTCATGTACTTAATCACCGGCACAGTGATAAAGTCTTAGTTCCTGTAGAAACCGGGGAAGGCCCTTCCCACCATTACCAATGGAACCTCTCCACCTCCAGGATTTTACAAGACCCTTTGCCAGGGTATAACAATTTATCAAGACCCTTACCCAGGGTATCACATATCATATTGAGCCTTCCCGTAGGGGCACTACTACGGTACAGCTCCAAGCATCTAGGGTGGCAGTGTCTTATGGGCACATTTGTTTATCTTGACATATTAGCCATTTTACACACATTTATCACTTATTCTCACACTTCCCATGCACACATATATACTCTTACATAATTCATACATGCATAATTTCTCATTTGCTGAATTTAACCACACTGTTCCAATTGAAAATTAATCATAATATGAATCCTATCATACTGAAATTGACTGAATTACATCAAATCACATTAAACATGCTCACATGGTCATTTCTCATTTAAAATCCATAACCATACCTACTGTCATCCAATTAACCTGAGATTTTTATCGCAGAATTAAAACAGTAAACATATCACATTCACAATTTTACAGATTTTTCTGATCAAAACTAATTACAGGTGCATCCATCACTAATTTCTCTTAAGTAATCATTTCAGTAAAACAAATGTATATGACAGTGTAATTACGTAAACACAACCATCACATGCTTACAGAAATTTCAAGAAACCCTAACTCACAACTGACAATTTTTCACAAATTAAATGGGGTCAGAATGCACTCACAGTCCAATTTTCCTAATTTTAATAATTTACACAAATCACGAAAATTTACCAAAATCTCATGATATGACCTAATGACCACATAAAAATTTCAGTATGTGCACATATCTAGAATTCATTTAAACAATCAAAGAAGATCAAACAGTACGTTTTTCAGGACTGAAGAAGTAGACGTCAAGGGATGTTGTCGTTTACTTCTAACTGAAGAACTTGACTGCAACCTATGTTGCCGTCAACCTCTCCCAGCAGCACACACAGATCACACTTCATACAAGGGTGAATTTGGGGTTCCAGGACGCGAGGAAAAATCCAGAAAAATGCTGGGACCTAGGGGACATGTATAGGATTGAGATCTATAGGTTACTTGCCTTTGTAAAAATCCCCAATTGGTTTTAATTGTTGGAGAAGCTCTCCTCGGCCAGTGCCAAAGAGCCTCCAAAATCTCCCAGATCCGGGTTCTTCTGTTGATGAAACTTGCTCCTTAGAGTTGAGACCTCTTCTTGGATGTATTGGCTGTCCACCAGATGTTGTAGCTCCTCAGAAAGCTCCTCCAGTTGTTGGATCAAAGTCTCCAAATATCAGCTTTTCACCATCTTGGTGTTGGGGTTTCAGCAAATGTCAAAAGTCTTCCCCTCGCCCTAGGATGGGTGCTTTATAAGCTTGAGGGTTGGGGTACGCACTAGGGTAGGTTACCTAAGGTTTAGGAAGGGTTTCCTAAATTGGAACCAACTAAAACGCGAGCATTAACAATTCTGGAACTGTTACGCAGGAGGATATTGACGTCAACATCGGTTGTAGTCAACCTGGAAGTTGACGTCAAGGTCTGGCCGCCAGAGTGGAGTTGGCGTCGAGGGGGTGGCCGCCCACTGGCCCTTGGCGTCAAGGGATGTGGACGCCAACTGGGCCTCTGCAGGTTGGCGGCACAGTGCTGGCCGCCAACTGTGCCAGACAGCCCAAAACATTGATTTTGTCCGATTTAACATATATTGAGGCTCCAACAATATAGTATGAACATAATTAAATATTTTTACACTAATTACATGCATTATACATTATTTATAAATATAATTTACACCAATCTCAATTTAAGATAACATACATTAAGTGGCATACATATCTATACTTATGCACCATAGTTACATGTATTTAGCACAAAATTCAATATAAATGTAATACTCACACTATTCTCTAGATATCATACATGTCATAATCAAGTAATGATTATTGCAATAAGTAAATATCAAATGTACCATATTAGTTTTATACCTCTATACGCGTACAATGTATAATTAAGTACAACATGCATGAATAGCACTTCACATTATATGTGTAGCATCATTTTAATATATCATGCATAATATTTAAATAGATACCTTATAAACAAGATTGGCTAATTACTTATATTCATGAAAATAATATACACCCACGCATATACATATGTGAAATAATTAATCATAACATGTATAATTTTTTTATGCACACCATATATGCAAGAACGAGCAAACATCTCATACATAATATATAAGTGGACAAAAATTCGGGGGCCTTACAATTTCGTTCTGTGCCATTTTTCTTGTTGCTTGACTGGATATTGTAGGGCAGCGTGCCCTATGTTCAGTGTGAGGCGGCACCAGGTTTTCTTTTGTTTTACTTGCTAGTGCAGGCATCGTTCCGTGTGTGTTTTGCCTGTGCCTCGGCTGTGCTTTGGAGGCACTGTGCCATTTGGTGTGTGGCCCACTCCGCCTGTGTGGTGGGAGCGGTGTCTTGTATTGTGTGCTTCTAAGAGTCGATGTGTTTTTGTGCTCTTGAAGCTGCTGGTTCTCCGTGTGTTTTGCTTGTATGGGTCTCTGGTGGAGAGTCCCTTTCGGTTGTCCTTGGGTCATTTCAGGTCATTGGTGCAGTTGGGTACTGCACCTTGAGCGTGTTTCCTTTCAATGTTTCGTGTCTTTGTACCTTGATGGTTCACGGCCGGTGTGGCCTGTTCTGCCCTTTTTGGCTTGCAGCTTCTTGCGGGTGGCTTTTGGCAGGTCTCTTGTGGACAGTCCTTCCTGTTAGCCTATGTTATTTCGGCCTGTGGTGCAACTGTGTTGCATCTCGCCTTGTTTTGGTGCTTGTGGTGGCGCCCTGTACTCGTGCTCGAGTGATTTGTTTTGTGTCGTTTGGAGCCTTGGTGCACTGTGTTGTACCTTGGGAGGCTCCTGGTGCTGGTGTTAGCACCGTGTGTGTGCCGCGTGCCTTGATCGTAAGCTTCATGCGTTGTTTCGCGAGTTGTTCGGTGTTCGAGGCATTGAGCTTTCTACCTCTGGGACACTTTGTGTTGGCCGTGCCTTGTGGCTCTACCGTTACCTATGTGGGGTGGCTGCTTTACCTTCTCTAGGTAGCCCTATCGGTGGTACGTCAGGCTTTGGCCGTGGCCTGTGTCCGGGTGTCCCCTCTCGCCTTGTGGAGCGAGTTTGTTCAGTTGGGGTACCCTGTTTTGATTTGGATTTCTTTGAGGCCGACATGCTGTCCTCGACCACTGTAGTGTTTCATTTTCCATGCGGTTGCAGACATCTTGAGTTGCTTGGCCTTGCCAACATTAGACGTCTTCTTTGGTTTTGCCTCTGTGCCTCTGCCTGTGGAGCGGGTGTTTTAGCTTTTTGTGGCTCCACAGTCGTTGTGTGTCCTAGTCGGACCACGAGGATGATCTGGGTGAGATCTAGTGGTGCCATCGGACACTGCCTTGCTCGTCGTGGTGTCTCCACGTGCGTGTTTTCCGCTTGGTTTTGGGTCACCATTAAGAAACTCTCATTTGGCCTTGCCGTAGGTGCTAGCTGTTGCTAGACGTGCGGAGCCATTCAGTGGAGTTTTGTGGATGACCTCTTGGCATCTTCCTCGGTTGCCGTCAATAGCTGGGACCACTGTCTAGTTGCTGGTGACAGAGGGAGTTACTGACCGGTTGTTCTCAACAGCATGGTATGTTGAGGGCTAAATCGTGGTTTTCGACTGGCATTTTCAGTGTTTCTGGTCAGTTTGGTGTGCGCCACACCTGTGGAGTTGTTGACATCCGATTGTGTGCTCCGCACAGTTGGGGTGCACTCTACGAGTCGTCGGTTGTCATGTTAGGCACTCCCTTTATGGCAGGGTCGTGGTAGCGACCACCGGGAAGTCGTGGTACGACTTAGTGGTCCCTTTGCACCTGTTACTTTTCTCCAACCAGGTTTCGCCCTTAAATTTTTAGGATGAAATTACTTTTTTGTTGGATGTAATTTAACATTCTGGGTTTAGGCTTCCTTGGTGTTGTCCTTGGGATCGCGACAGATCGGGGTGTCGCGTTCTTAATGCAACTGTGTTGCCTGTCGCCTTCTAGTTGAGAAGGCGATGACCCTTATGTGGCGTTCTCATTGTCTGTTGGCTGGTGTGCCATGTGTCCACAGTATAGGTGTGAAGGCGACAGCTGTCACATTCACCTAAGTCGCCTGCATGTGTGACACGTGGTCTAGAGGCTATCAGCCGGGCAGAAGACCTGTCGGAACTTTTGAGAAGGCGACGAGGTAGGCGTCGCGTTCTGGTTGAGGATGCGATAGGCATCTTGTCGTGACCTCAGTTCCGAGGCCTTAAACCTGGCAGGGACCTCTTTCTTCTCTTTTCTTTCCTTTCTTCTTCCCTCTTCCTCTCCAAGGTAGGGAGGTTTCCCCCTTCTTCTTCTAGTGGTTTGGGCGTGGTGGAGTCGCCGGCAAGCTTATGGCGGAGTGGCAGAGCGGCGTGGAGCGAGGAGGAGGCGGCTGTGTTGTCGTGAAGGCCCTTCGTGGTTTTGGTTCTTAAAATCTGTAGGGATCTCTTGCTCTCTTACTTGTTGGTGTGGATGGAGCTTGTTTTGGAGCGATCCGCCCCGTGCTCGTAGTGCTCTTGCGGTTTGCACGGGCGGATGCTTGCCAGTGGTGTTCCTTCCATGTGTTTAAGCTTTGTGCTTGTTGTGTGTGGGTGAAGAGAGGTGGCATTGATGTCCCTTGAGCCCTTTTTTAGTTGCTTTCGTGGTGTGCTTCCCTCCCTCTCTTTTTTGGAGGTGGTAGTGTCGCTTGGGGGACCATGGGGTGGCCCCAATGTTTCGTTCAGGCTTCTGTCTGAGGTTGCGACAGGTTAGCTGTCGCGACATCGGACAGACGGTGATGGGTAACCTGTCACGTTCTGGTAGCGACAGGTTGGTCGTCGAATTCTCCTCTACCCTCTATTTCCAATTTCCAATCATGTCGGAGGATGGTTCATGTCCAAGTTGGTTAGAGGGAGGTCTCACCAACTTGGCACGAGGCTAGTCCTCCTGTTTAGGGCTTTGCACTCGTGGCTCTTTGGGGTGTGGGCCTTGGGGTGGTCTTCCCCAAGGGCCCTGCCTTCAGATGAGGAACGCGAATGTTCGATACGTCGCATTCTGAATCTGAAGGCGACACCCTGTGTGTCACTTTCTCGTTGTGACAGGATCCATGTCGCATTCTGCCTTCGGGTCACAACGGGGTCCTTGTCACCTTCTGTTTTTGGTGTTAGCCGGCTGCGGGTCTGCTGACCTGCTTTGAGGTTTAGCCTTATGATGCTGAACACAACGGGTCGTTACGTCGCGTTCAGGTCAGAAGGCGGCACCCTGGTCATCGCAACCTGGTGGCAACAGGTTGGTCGTCACCTTCTTGCTCAGAAGGCGATGCACTTGTGGACGCATTCTGGTTACCCAGTTTTTGGCTGTGGTTTGTGCCTTGGTTGGCCGACGGCCCTTCTGGGGCTTTCCGGAAGGGGTGTCGTGCGTGCCTGTGCCTACTGGGCTTGTCTTGGTTACAAGCCAGCTGTGCCAATTTCTGTGGTGGTTGCCCCACTAGTTCTTTGTTCGATCGGTGCTAGGCACTTAAGGGCTTGTCCGTAAGACAGGTTTTTACCGCTACCTGGGACTCCCGGTCCCCGTGCGTCTGTGTCAGAGGGAGTTTCTCCAAGCGGCGGGGTTTGCTCAAGTCGCTGACTCTGGTAGCAGTAGGGGAAAACGGTGGGGATAGCGGCGTGAGTCGTTTTTAGAGCTCTCTTAGCTGGTCTGGGCCTCCGAGGTAGTTGAGGCGCTCTTCCGGTGCGGACCAGCTAGTCCTTCTCACTGCCTCACTCTGCGTTGGTTCCGGAGCCATGTGGGGAGGGTAGGCGTGGGGCCACAGCTCGGCCGGGCTGTGGTGGTTTGTTAGTTGTTCTTTGCTGTGGCTCACTAGCCTCACTCTACCTAGGGAGGTTGTAGGCAGGAGTCGACGGCTGGCGAGCGAGAGGGGTGGACTGTGTGTCCCTCTCTCAACTGCCTGTGGCGGTTGATTGGTTGCACTTGTTGTGAGAGTTTCTAACGTTGTCCTAAGTGAGTCTCATCGCCAAGCTGCACGGTGGTTTGTAGCTAGCCTGTCTAGTGCCGTGGGATTTGGGTTGGTTTGGCTGTGGCCGTGTTTAGTGGTTTCCGCTCTGCGGGTTCTCTGGGGTTATTGTGCCGACACCGACTACTGTTTTTTTAGTTGTCCCTTGGTGTGTTGTGGTGGCACCGGCGAGTGTGTAGTGACCTGACATCGTGGCGTGTCATAGTTCAGGGTGGTTCTGCTTTGTGGGCCCTCGACTTTGTGGAGGTATGAGGTGGCCGTGCCTGTGGTGGACGTGCTTCTACGTGGTTGCTCGGTGCCTTCTCGTGGTGACACCTGGTTGTTCCTTCCCAAACTGTGGAGGTCTGGAATGTGGTGCTTGTGTCGTGAGGACTCTGGTCTCAGTGGTTGTCCAGTATTCCTGAGCTTATTGTCTGTGGCGGTGTGTGCTGAGGGTTGCTTCGCATTGGGTGTTTGACTCGCTGGTCTGCGGCAGTCATTGTTGGGCCTGACTCAGTGTGGAGCATGCATTCGGCTGTCCGATCCTTTGTAGCTCTATGTAGTAGGTGTTTCCGCATTTACTGCTTTGTAGAGTAGTTTTGCTTCAACTTTTCTGGTTGGAGTCCTGCTGCTCTGGCTGGTATGGGACTGGTTATCCCTACTGAGCATTGTTCGCGAGGCTCACACCCTACTCTCTTTAGGTGGGACTCGATTGTTGCCCAGCTAGCTAGCCCAGAGGGGGGGGTGAATGGGTTATTAAAATTTGATCTTCGATTAAAAACCTGTTCACTAAAAGGATTACACACAATTAAAATTTGAAGGTTAGAGTTAGAGGAACCATGAATAAAAGGATTACACAACAACTTAAATGAAGGTAGAGTTAGAGGAAATGAGATAGCAATCACACAAATACAACCACAAGACAGTAGGATTTTTATCCTGGTTCGGAACTCCTTTCCACAGGAGACCTACGTCCAGTCCCTGAGCAATACCTCAGGATTTCACTAATCAAGGGTACAGTCCCCCTTAAGGACACAACAACACCCAGCTCAGCTGGTCTTCCTTCACACCGAAGGGAACAACACTCTGGATACCACCAGGTCTTCCTTCACACCAGAAGGGAACAACACCCTGGATACCACCAGGTCTTCCTTCACACCAGAAGGGAACAAACCCTGGATACCACCAGGTCTTCCTTCACACCAGAAGGGAACAACACAAAGAGAGATTTGAAAGACAAGCCCCTAGATCAAACTGCAACAAGCAATGATCTGAAGGACCTAGCACTGAGAGCAAAGAATCTAAATCTAGGCTCACTCTCAGAACTACACAAGCTCTCTTCAAATGATCTTTCACTAGCTAGAGAGAGCAAAAGAGCAAAAGCTAAGAGGAATGAAGTTTTCTGCTCTAAACTTTCTTCAGAAGAATTTGAATGTTTTTCTTGAATCCTTGAACGTTCTCTTCTTCTTCTTCTGACTTGTATATATATCTTCAATTTGAAATCTAGACGTTAAAGAGTCCGTTGTCTCTCTTTTGAGTAGTCGTTAGACTGAATGACATCTGGAGTCTTGGAAGCTTCCTGTCCTCAGTCTTTTGATTACTTGAGCACGCAAAGAGATGAGATCTTCAAAGATATCGATGGCTTCTATTTGTTTAACGTTGTACCATGAAGCTAGTTCAGAGGTCTGCACAGATGTCAATCTTAAATAGCAGACAGATAAGCTGTCTCTGATGTCAGTCAACGTCAGTAGCAATAGTCAAGAAAATAGTAATGCCAAATAGCTTAAGTCTAAAGGACGTTATCAGAGTAGGCACGATAAAGGATGATATGGTCTGCATGCATGCAGAGATATGTTCAGATCTCATAAATGCAAAAGCGTCAGAGAGATATCTACGTGGACTTTGACTGGTCAATGCTTTAAGATGAATAAGATATCAAGATATGAAATCGATAACTGTATGACTTATGAAATCGTTATGAGTCATAGCAAATCGTTATGAACACTTATCAAGTCGTTATGAACTCTAAAGAAATCGTTTGCGCAAAGCAAATCGTTATGAACACTTATCAAGTCGTTATGAACTCTAAAGAAATCGTTGCGCAAAGCAAATCGTTATGAACACTCAAGTCGTTACGAGTTTCAAAGAAATCGTTACGAGAACTAAAGAAATCGTTACGGCTACCAAGTCGTTACGAGTTTCAAAGAAATCGTTACGAGAACTAAAGAAATCGTTACGGCTACCAAGTCGTTACGAGTTTCAAGAAATCGTTACGAGAACTAAAGAAATCGTTACGGCTACCAAGTCGTTACGAGTTTCAAAGAAATCGTTACGAGAACTAAAGAAATCGTTACGGCTACCAAGTCGTTACGAGTTTCAAAGAAATCGTTACGAGAACTAAAGAAATCGTTACGGCTACCAAGTCGTTATGAGTTCTAAAGAAATCGTTACGAGAACTTAAGAAATCGTTACGGAGAAGTCGTTGTGAGTTCTAAAGAAATCGTTACGAGAACTACGAAAAATCGTTACGGCTAGAAAGTCATGTGAGTTCTAAAGAAATCGTTACGAGAACTTACGAAATCGTTACGGCTAGAAAGTCGTTGTGAGTTCTAAAGAAATCGTTACGAGAACTAAAGAAATCGTTACGGCTACAAGTCGTTATGAGTTCTAAAGAAATCGTTACGAGAACTAAAGAAATCGTTGCGACATCTTTAAGAAATCGTTGCGGTATCGATTTGATTGAACTTTTCGGTCAGAAGGAAATCGTTCTGCTTATCAATAGAAGTCGATACAAAGACTTGGACAAAGCATGAAATGAGACTTACCTGATTGTCTTGAACTTTCATTTTTCTTTTATTTCCTGTTCTCAAAGCTCAAGTAATTCATTAGTACTATTTTGTTAATCATCAAATTAATGTATATAAATAAGTGAAGTAATTTATATGGGGAAAGTTTGGTCATCAATCTCCCCCTTTTGATGATGACAAAATATACTAAACATTATACAACACAAACATGTTTTTCAGAATAGTTAGTTTTCTCCCCCATTTTGTCAATAAGCAAAAAGATAGTCTATGAGACAAAGAAGAGAGAAATCATTGTATTAAGTGGGAGGAAGATAGTACATAGGAGACAACAAAGAGGCATGCTGTGAGATGACAGCCCATGCCTTGATCTCAAGGTCTTCAAAAGTCTGTTGGAAAACCCAGAAGCAACTGAAAAATTAGGACCCATGGATGGAATGGCCCTTTGAATGTAAAGTTGTCCGTTGCTTTTCCAGGAATTCTTCATACTGATGTGGGTCCAAGATGAATCTGAAGTAAGTGCTCTTTCCAAAGCTGGCACGATGGAGAAATCTATCCAGAGAGATTGGATAGAAAATCTTCTGATCAAGCAGATCCTGCTTCAAAGCATAGAAGGTTGTATATCTGGCTGCCCACTGAACATAGATCTCTTGAATTGGGTTTATGGAGTTGAGATCCATGAAGGCTTCGGCTGAGAGAATGGGCTTAGCTTGACGAACCAAGGAACTGTTGATTGCCTGTAATTGAAGATGGGGTTCCTTGTAGAGAGTTTCCCATATGGTGGGAGTAAGCCTTTCACATTCAGAAATGAGTGGGGCCAAGGTTTGGGAAGAGATGCGGCCAGAGTGATATTCTCTGAAATGAACCGCAAGAAGGAGGGTAATCTGCCCAACTTGGCTGACAAACGGCCCATCTGCCTAGCAAACATATCCAGTGCATGGGATCCAGCATCTGAGTCAAACACTAAAGAGTGTAGCTTTGGCAGAAGAACTGGAGAGTCAACTTTGAGATTGGCAAAGTCCACTGTGAGGGGAAGATTTACTGGACGTTCTGATCTCAACATCACTAAGGCTGAATGAAATTGATAGAACTGTACTTCAGGCAGCTTGTTCAAATAGCAAAAATCACTGTACAGCTGAAAGTTCTTGCAATTCTGATCTCTTTCAAGATGAAGGGTCCCCACGAGTTCTTATGCTGAATAATGAACCACTCAGAAAGAGTGAGTGGGTGAGCTCGATGGGTAAGAGATTCTGCCCTGGCAGTCAAATATTTGCTGAATTGAGCTTTGTTGCCCTTGACATTGGCCCACTGATCTTCAGTCTTGAACTCAGTGCCCTCAAAGATTTTGGATTTTTGAGGGTGGGACAGCTGGGTAAAAGGGAGAACAATGCTTAGATGCTCAGAGAGGTTGAGGAAAGGAATACCATAGATGGTGGACAGGATGCACTTTTGAACATATTCCTTATAGAGGAATCTTCTTTGAGGCTCGAGGGTAAGAGAGTACCAAAGAGGAGGAAATAATGGTGAGGAGGGGATGCTGACAGAGGATGATTGTTTCCTCTTTTTCTTGGCAGGACTGGGAGGATCAGTCCTGTGGATATGAGTGGCAGTGGAGAGAATGGTGATAAGGATATTTCTCTCAAAATCATCCGGCAGATTTGTGTCAAAGACACCAAGTAGTGAAGGTTTTTCCGGAATGATAGTGACAGAGGAAGGAGGAGTAGGAGGATAGAAAAGGTGTTTGGGATTGAAGAAAGAAGGTGGTGAAGGTTTGGAATTGAATGATGATGGAGCTGAGGTGTGAGAAGGAGTGGGAGAGAAGGAGGGTTGAGATGAAATGAGAGAGGAAGATGGTTGGGTGCGAGGCACAGGGTGTTTTTCAGTTGGTGGTGCAGGAGGGGCTGTAGAAGGAGATGAAGGTGAAGAGAGGGTTGGAGTTGCAAGGGTAGAAGTGTCAGGGGCCTTAGTAGCTGTCATGGGCTCTTTCCCTTTATCTTGACCTTCTCTGACAACTGAAGAGGGTCCTGATGACCCTGAAGCTGGCACTGGTGGCCCTGGTGCCCTGATGCTTGAGCTGATGGCCCTGCTGGCCGAGACTCTTGAACTGGAGGCCCTGGTGGCCGGGGAACAGCAGCTGGTCTGCTCTGAGTAGCTGCAGGAGAAACTTCACTTGACCTTGAAAGACCTGCTAGCATCGACTTCATATCAGACATTTCTTTATTAAACCACTTCATTGCATTTCTGACTGAAGAGAGCTCAGAGGTAGTCGAAGCTTGACTAGCAAGTATCCCTTGCACACTGGACTGCACTGCTGACAGAATCTCTCCCTGAGCCTTCAACAATCCAAAACCGGGTTCAGATTGACTTTCCTGTGGCTCTTTCTGAGTTTTCTGTGAACTATCCTTTTGCCTTTCCTTTGAGGTGCTGGTTCTTCAATAGACTGCTCCCCCGAGCAGGAGCTTCCTCTTCAACTTCCATTTGCTCCCCCTGAGCAGGAGCTTCCTCTTCAACTGGATCTACTGGAGCACTGGACTGCTCCACATGAATTGATTCTTCAATGTGGCCTTCTGCCACAGCTTCTTCCATTTCAATTTCACCAGACTGTGAGTCGATTCGAGTGGAGAGAGCTGATTCAATAAATTCCTAAGAATTGAGCCAATGATTGAGGTAGGCGAATCACTGGCTTTATCTGCCACTTCCTCCTCAACTACAGAAGCTGTAAAAGATTCTGGCTGAAATGCTGGTGCTACTCCCTGCTGTTCTGCTGCTGATTGAGCTGCTTGCTGCTTGCTACTGACTCTTCTGCTTGCTGCTGCTCTGCTGGTGCTACTGATTGCTGATCTGCTGATGCTACTGCCTGTGCTCTGCTGGTGTTACTACTGCCATTTCCTGAACATCAGGAATTTCTACATCACCAATTATGGCCTCTCCTTCGGCCACAGTGGTCTTAGACCATACACCTTCAATTACAGAGAAACCACTTTTCTTGAGATTTCTAGACCTTATACACTGGCCCATCTTCTCCACAACTGCCCCAGATAAATCTATTCCAAAGTGTTTGAAGATCTTTGTAAGTAGATGAGCATAGGGCAATGAGACATTTAACTTACTTTTTGTATCCCATATTTGATCTCTGGCAAATTTCATCCTTTCCAACATGACTTGCGCCATATTAATCTCCCTTTGTTGAATCGCCCAAAACATCATATCAGAATCTGCCCTAGTGCACGTTGAGAAGGTGGCACTGCGAGGAACCAAAATTTGACAATAATAAAATGAAGAAGACGGTTGTATGCATTCATCTGATTAATATCCAATTTTCCGTCTCTTAGCCTAAACCCTGGACCTATAATGCCAAGGCCTTTTGCTTCATCGTTCACTGCATGAACCCCACTGAATCCAGACGTCTTCACTCCAAACAACATGTGCAACAGCTCATGATCGACTTTAATTTGGATTCCCTTTACCGATGATACAAGGGACCCATCTGCCTCTGACCTTAAGCACACATAAAACGCTTTCACCAGGTCGGGATAGCTTACCTCGGTGAAAGTGGCAATTTCCATCCACTGCATCCTTCTCAGAGTTTCTGCAATACTTCCCATGCCATTTTCTCGAGATTTGGAACATCCACTGCCTTGTTTCCGCAAACCTTTGTCTTCACGAAGGTGAACCTTTCTTGCTGTTCTGCGGTCAGGTACTCAGCACTGTAGCCCCCTACACTTCCGGAGATCATCGGAGCGGCCATGGGTAGAAAGGAGAAGAACTGATCTGGAGAAGGGAGATGATGGAAGAGATGGAAGCTTTCGAGGGATTCTTCGCGGGAAGAGGGGAAAGCTTCAAATCTTGCAGAGAGTCGATGCCGGAATCGTTAGGGCATCGGCTTTGGGTGAATAGATAAAGGAGAAAGGGTAAAGGTAGAAGATGAGTCGTTCCCAGAACGATTTGACTAATAGGATTTTTTATCGAAAACAGGAAGCGCCAAAAGGCGGTAACGGCACAAGGCGACAAAAGGGTTTGACGAGTCAAACTGCTTTTAACACAATAGCGGTCAAGGAAGAGTAAATAAACTGAGTTTTGCTTAAGTGAGAGAGAGAAAATCTTCATTTATTCTGAAAAATTTATATGCCATTTTAAATACAGGAATCTTTTCACAAATTGCACATCCCTAATTCCCTTCTAAGAGATGTAAATCTCTCTTCAGGTAGGGCTTTTGTGAAGATATCTGCTAGTTGGCTATTTGTATCAATAAAGGATATTTCTATATTTCCATTTGCAACATGATCACGAATAAAATGATATCTAACCTCAATATGTTTTGTCCTTGAGTGCTGAACTGGATTCTTGGTCAGATTAATGGCACTGGTGTTGTCACACAGCAATGGAATTGATTTGATATTTAATCCAAAGTCTTCAAGTTGTTGCTTTATCCAAAGGAGTTGTGTACAGCAACTTCCAGCAGCTACATATTCAGCTTCAGCTGTTGATAGTGCCACTGAGTTTTGTTTCTTTGAAGACCATGATATCAAACATCCTGCAAGAAATTGACAACAACCACTGGTGCTCTTTCTATCTATCTTGCATCCAGCATAGTCAGCATCAGAATATCCTACTAAATCTATTTCACATGATTTTGGATACCAAAGACCTAAATCATGAGTTTTAGCTAAATATCTAAATATTCTTTTTACAGAAATTAGGTGTGATTCTCTAGGATCTGCTTGATACCTAGCACACATGCATACACTAAACAAGATGTCTGGTCTACTTGCTGTTAAATAAAGTAAAGACCCTATCATACCTCTATAGTTCTTTTGATCTACCTTTTTACCATTTTGATCACTGTCCATTCTGGTTGATGTGCTCATTGGTGTTGACAGTGGTTTGGCATTATCGAATCCAAACTTCTTCAGGAGTTCCTTGGTGTATTTGGCTTGACAGATGTGGGTGCCTTCCTTCCCTTGCTTGACTTGCAATCCAAGGAAGTAGTTTAGCTCCCCCATCATACTCATTTCAAATTCTCCCTGCATAAGCTTCTCAAAATACTTGCAAAGAGATTTGTCAGTAGAACAAAAATAATATCATCTACATAGATTTGAACTAATAGTATGTGATTGCCTTTGACTTTATGAATAATGTGCTATCTACTTTGCCTCTATTGAAACCATGATTTAACAGAAAAGAGCTAAGCCTTTCATACCAGGCTCTAGGTGCTTGTTTTAAACCGTATAATGCCTTATGGAGTTTGAAAACATGATTAGGAAATTCGGTGTCATCAAAACCTGGAGGTTGTTCAACATACACTTCCTCTTTTATAAAACCATTTAAGAATGCTGATTTAACATCCATTTGAAATAGTGTCAAGTTTAGAGCTGATGCATATGCAAGTAAGATTCTAATAGCCTCGAGTCTAGCTACAGGTGCATAGGTTTCATCGAAATCTATGCCTTCCTCTTGAGAATAGCCCTGAGCTACCAATCTGGCCTTGTTTCTTAGGATTACACCAGTTTCATCCAATTTGTTTCTGAACACCCATTTGGTGCCAATAACTGGATGATCTGATGGTCTAGGAACAAGTGACCATACTTGGTTTCTCTTGAATTGATTTAATTCATCTTGCATGGCTATTATCCAAGATTCATCAGTTAAAGCTTCATTGACTGTCTTAGGCTCTATCTGAGAAACAAAGGCTAAATAATCACAGGGGATTACATTACCTCTTGTTCTTACCCCTATGGATGGATCACCAATGATATTCTCAAGTGGGTGATCTTTCTTGTATCTCCATTCCTTTGGAAGATTTTCATGAGTAATTTCTTCTTGTTGTAATTCTTCCAGAGGTGGATCATCCTTGTCCTCAATTGATGTATCTTTAAGCTTTTTGGACAGTTCATCTGCATCATCATTATCACTATCTACTTCCTTTCTCAAGGAAGGGTTAGTTTCATCAAAAATAACATGCACAGTTTGTTCAATTAATAGTGAGCGTTTATTGAAAACTCTATAGCCTCTGGGTTTAGAAGTATACCCCATAAAGATGCCTTCATCTGACTTGGCATCCAACTTGCCAATGTCCCTTTTTCCGTTGTTGTGAATAAAGCAAGGACATCCAAAGATTCTGAAATGACTTACCTTGGGCTTCTTTCCTTTGAACAACTCATATGCAGTCTTCTTAAGTATTGGCCTGATCATTACTCGGTTGACAATGTAACTGGCTGTGTTGACTGCTTCAGCCCAAAAATATCTTGGTAGCTCATATTCAGAGAGCATGGTTCTTGCCATATCCAAGAGAGTTCTGTTCTTCCTCTCAGCTATACCATTTTGCTGTGGTGTCCTTGGTGCTGAGAAATTGTGCTGAATTCCTTGATCATCACAGAATCTAGCAAACTTTTCATTTTGGAACTCACCACCATGGTCTGATCGAATGGACACAATACTGAACTTCTGATCTTTCTGGACCTTCTTACTGAAACTGACAAAATTATCAAAACTATCATCTTTATGCTCTAAGAATGATACCCATGTGAATCTTGAGTAATCATCTACTATGACAAATCCAAAATTCTTTCCTCCAAGACTGGTAGTCCTCATTGGTCCAAATAGATCCATATGTAAGGAGCTCTAAGGGTTTTGAGGTAGTCACCACTGTCTTTGACTTGAAGGAACTCTTTGTGTGCTTTCCCTTAGCACAGGGTCTACAAACACTTTCCAATTTTCCATTGACTTTTGGTAGACCTTCCACAAGATTCCTCTTTCTGAGCTTGTTCAATCCGTCCAAGCTGCAGTGGCCTAGTCTTCTGTGCCACAACTCAGTTGATTTGTCTTTGCTGGCTGCCAGACACACATTTTGCTCTTTGAGTTCTTCAAGGTAGAGCACGTACAGATTCTTCTCTCTATTTGCTTCAAAGATTACTGCTCCATCCTTTAGTATGCTGCACTTTGATTCTTGAAACTTGATTTGATGACCTCTATCACATAGTTGACTTATACTGATGAGGTTGTGCTTTAATCCTTTGACTAAAAGCACATCTTCTATGACTGTTTTTTTTGCTATTTACTGATCCACTGCCTACTACAGTTCCTTTCCCATTATCTCCATAAGTGACTGTTCCTTCTTCAGCTTGGAGATGGGAAAACAGCTTCAGGTTTCCTGTCATGTGCCTTGAACACCCACTATCCAGATACCATTTGGATGCTCGAGGATTAACCTGAAATTAAGACATCAAGCTTTAGGTACCCAAGTTCTTTTGGGTCCTGATGGGTCAGTATCATTATTTTTTACTTTCATTATCCACTTCTTATGTCTTGTTGGACAGGTGGATTTTAAATGACCTAGCTTATTACAGTGACTACAACATGATATTTTGTTACTCTTTCAATATACTTAAAATTAGCTTTATAGGCTGTATTTTCCTCAGGAACAAATCTTGGAGTTGGATACACCTTAGGTGGAATTATAGTTTCTGCATTTTCAGGTGGTGTGTAGCCTACACCATCTTTTCTCTTACCTGAGCGTCTAGCTCCTTTTAATATTAAGGGATTCTTACCATTTGTAAATTTTTCTAATGTGCTTGCTAATTTCTCATTTCTTCATTAGATTTTTAATCTCTTTACTTAATTCATCTACACTTTCTTGTTTTCTAATTTTGTTATTTGTTTATTCTTAACTTTTAAGTCTTCACACAACAATTCATTTCTTCTTTTTAGTTCGATTAATTGCTTTTCTAGTTCTTCATTTTCTGTTTTTAAATCTGAGTTAGTGTTTTCTAAGCATGTATTATTCTTCTTACTAATCTTAAGTAATTTAGACACCTCTTTATATTTGTCGTAAAGTTCATTAAAGGCGCTTTCCAAATTGTCAGAATCTGAATCAGAATTATTACAAGAATCGAAAGAAGAGTCAGAGGTTACCTTTTCTTCGATGTTGGCCATGAGAGCCAGGTTGGCTTCTTCTTCATCACTGCTTGAGCTTGACTCACTGTCTGAGTCACTGCTGTTCTCCCAAGCAGCTGCCATTGCCTTTTTCTTGTATCTTCTGAACTTCTTGGAGCTATCCTTCTTCTTGTGATCATTTTTCTTTAGCATTGGACAATCTGCCTTGATATGTCCAGGCTTCTTGCATTCATAACAGATGGTCTCTCCTTTCTTCATTTCTTTGCCATCTGATCTTTTGAAGTCTTTATTTTTCTTAAAGTACCTTCTGCCGGATTGAAATTTTTTCTTCTTGGCCAGGATGCGTTGCAATCTCTTAGAGAGCATTGCTTCTTCATTTTCGCTGTCTACCTCACTCCCGCTAGAGCTTGCTTCTGATGACTCTTCTTCTGCTTTCAAAGCATTGGAGTGCTTCTTTCTGCTAGATGATTCTCCTAGCCTTTCCATGTTGATCTCATGGGCCATGAGGGACCCGATGAGCTTTTCTACTGACATTCTCTTAAGGTCATTAGCTTCTTCGATAGCTGTGACCTTTGGTGTCCATGAAGATGGCAAGGATCTGAGAATCTTTCTTACCATATCTGCAATCTCATAGGACTTTCCTAGACTGGCTAAACCATTGGTGATGTCAGTGAATCGACTGAACATCTGGGTGATTGACTCACCTGACTGCATTTGAAATCTCTCATACTGAGTGACAAGAATGTCGATTCTTGTCTCCTTTACTTTGTCTGTACCTTCGTATGTGATCCTTAGCTTTTCCCACATTTCCATGGAGGATTTGCAGGCTGAGACTCTGTTAAACTCCTTCTTGCTTAGAGCACAACATAAAATGCTCTTGGCTTTACAGTTCAAGGAGATTTTCTTTCTGTCTTCATCTGTCCATTGTGCTTTCTCATTTGTGACAACCAGGTCACCTTCTTCTACTATCGACCAGATTTGATAGTCGTGGCCTTGTAGAAAATATTCCATTCTGGTCTTCCAATACGGATAATCTTCACCATCGAACAAAGGTGGTCTGTTGACTGACTGACCTTCGAAGTTGCCTTGGGCTGCCATTGATCTTTGCTCTTCAGATCGTTGGATCTTCTTCTTTGTCGAAGAGACTCGCTTGATACCACTTGTTGCCCAGCTAGCTAGCCCAGAGGGGGGGGGGTGAATGGGTTATTAAAAATTTGATCTTCGATTAAAAAACCTGTTCACTAAAAGGATTACACAACAACTTAAATGAAGGTTAGAGTTAGAGGAAATGAGATAGCAATCACACAAAATACAACCACAAGACAGTAGGATTTTTATCCTGGTTCGGAACTCCTTTCCACAGGAGACCTACGTCCAGTCCCTGAGCAATACCTCAGGATTTCACTAATCAAGGGTACAGTCCCCCTTAAGGACACAACAACACCAGCTCAGCTGGTCTTCCTTCACACCCGAAGGGAACAACACCCTGGATACCACCAGGTCTTCCTTCACACCAGAAGGGAACAACACCTGGATACCACCAGGTCTTCCTTCACACCAGAAGGAACAACACCCTGGATACCACCAGGTCTTCCTTCACACCAGAAGGGAACAACACAAAGAGAGTTTGAAAGACAAGCCCCTAGATCAAACTGCAACAAGCAATGATCTGAAGGACCTAGCACTGAGAGCAAAGAATCTAAATCTAGGCTCACTCTCAGAACTACACAAGCTCTCTTCAAATGATCTTTCACTAGCTAGAGAGAGCAAAAGAGCAAAAGCTAAGAGGAATGAAGTTTTCTGCTCAAAACTTTCTTCAGAAGAATTGAATGTTTTTGAATATGAATCCCTTGAACGTTCTTTCTTTCTTCTGACTTGTATATATATCTTCAATTTGAAATCTAGACGTTAAAGAGTCCGTTGTCTCTCTTTTGAGTAGTCGTTAGACTGAATGACATCTGGAGTCTTGGAAGCTTCCTGTCCTCAGTCTTTTGATTACTTGAGCACGCAAAGAGATGAGATCTTCAAAGATATCCGATGGCTTCTATTTGTTTAACGTTGTACCATGAAGCTAGTTCAGAGGTCTGCACAGATGTCAATCTTAAATAGCAGACAGATAAGCTGTCTCTGATGTCAGTCAACGTCAGTAGCAATAGTCAAGAAAATAGTAATGCCAAATAGCTTAAGTCTAAAGGACGTTATCAGAGTAGGCACGATAAAGGATGATATGGTCTGCATGCATGCAGAGATATGTTCAGATCTCATAAATGCAAAAGCGTCAGAGAGATATCTACGTGGACTTTGACTGGTCAATGCTTTAAGATGAATAAGATATCAAGATATGAAATCGATAACTGTATGACTTATGAAATCGTTATGAGTCATAGCAAATCGTTATGAACACTTATCAAGTCGTTATGAACTCTAAAGAAATCGTTGCGCAAAGCAAATCGTTATGAACACTTATCAAGTCGTTATGAACTCTAAAGAAATCGTTGCGCAAAGCAAATCGTTATGAACACTTATCAAGTCGTTACGAGTTTCAAAGAAATCGTTACGAGAACTAAAGAAATCGTTACGGCTACCAAGTCGTTACGAGTTTCAAAGAAATCGTTACGAGAACTAAAGAAATCGTTACGGCTACCAAGTCGTTACGAGTTTCAAAGAAATCGTTACGAGAACTAAAGAAATCGTTACGGCTACCAAGTCGTTACGAGTTTCAAAGAAATCGTTACGAGAACTAAAGAAATCGTTACGGCTACCAAGTCGTTACGAGTTTCAAAGAAATCGTTACGAGAACTAAAGAAATCGTTACGGCTACCAAGTCGTTATGAGTTCTAAAGAAATCGTACGAGAACTTACGAAATCGTTACGGCTAGAAAGTCGTTGTGAGTTCTAAAGAAATCGTTACGAGAGCTTACGAAATCGTTACGACTAGAAAGTCGTTGTGAGTTCTAAAGAAATCGTTACGAGAACTTACGAAATTGTTACGGCTAGAAAGTCGTTGTGAGTTCTAAAGAAATCGTTACGAGAACTAAAGAAATCGTTACGGCTACCAAGTCGTTATGAGTTCTAAAGAAATCGTTACGAGAACTAAAGAAATCGTTGCGACATCTTTAAGAAATCGTTGCGGTATCGATTTGATTGAACTTTTCGGTCAGAAGGAAATCGTTCTGCTTATCAATAGAAGTCGATACAAAGACTTGGACAAAGCATGAAATGAGACTTACCTGATTGTCTTGAACTTTCATTTTTCTTTTATTTCCTGTTCTCAAAGGTCAAGTAATTCATTAGTACTATTTTGTTAATCATCAAAATTAATGTATATAAATAAGTGAAGTAATTTATATGGGGAAAGTTTGGTCATCATCGCTGTCACAGGAGTTTGTTGCCGGACGGTCGTGGTGGTGGCTTGTTCGTCATGCATTGCCAGCAGTGTGAGTTGTGAGCTTGAGCGCTTGTACCATGAGTTCAGAGTGGCCTTTTTGCAAGTCCTCGGGGTATGCCCCTTAAGGACTGCACCTTTCTTTCTGTACCTGTACTTTTATTTGGGACATGTTGTACATTTTTTCCTTAATAATGTACAAACTCTCTTGTTATAGTTATTTAAATTCATTGCTTATCTCACTAGACCAAATTCTAACCCTTCTGGGTCTTTGGATCCGTGAGTGGCAGCACGACCTTCGGGGTCTCTGGCGGGGGTCCGGGAGGTCGGGTCGTTACAGCAACTGTCAGAAAGGTTCAAATTGTTAGGGAATGTCTAAAGATAGCCCAGTCAAGGCAGGAAAGTTATGCAGATAAACGGAGGAGAGAGTTGGAATTCCATGTCGTGGATCATGTTTTCCTGAAGGTCTCACCCTCACAGGGAATCCAAAGATTTGGGATCAAGGGAAAGTTGAGTCCCAGATTTATCAACCCTTTTGAAATTCATGAAAGGGTTGGTCAGGTAGCCTATAGACTAGAACTACCTCCACAACTAGCTAATGTACACAACGTCTTCCACATATCCATGTTGAGAAAGTACATGTTTGATGCTGACCATGTGATTCTCCATGAGGACTTGGAGATTCGAGAAGACTTAACTTATAAAGAGAAACCGATCAAGATATTAGATCGGAAGCTACAACGACTGAGGAATCGGACCATACCTATGGTGAATGTCCAGGGGAATCGGGAAGGAGTTACCAATGCTACATGGGAATCAGAGGAAAGAATGAAGAAAAACCACCAGAATTAGTCTCAGGTATGATGATATACCATCGTGTAGAAATTGGGGACCAAATTTCTTAAGTGGGGGAGGATGTAACGGCCCGGAAATTTATTGATTTAAATTAAAAAAAAAGCAATAAATGAAAATGTTAAGTAAATATAAAATAAAAGTCATAGTTAAACTCCCAAGAAATGGAATCAATCATTTAGATAATTCTAGGCCAACACAACTCTTATTGGGCCAAAGAAAAAAACCTAATAACATTACAACCCAAAATTCGTGACCATAATTGTGCAGAAAATAGGAAAGGGCAAATTAGGGTCAAAACAAAGGTAATTAGTCATGCATGGCAACCAAATTCGTACCCAGCCATGTTAGGAGCTTTCCTAATGACATTACTACTCCTATTGGGAGGAGAATCCCCAAAACATGGAAGGGGCCAAGCCAAAACCGCAACCAACCCTTCCTACTCTCATTAAGACTTGAAATTAACACTAAACATATAAGTAATTGCCATAAGACTAGTTGGGAAGGTTCACTATCGTGCTGGGTCGTGTGGAGGTGAGCTAGGGCACCAGGAGAGGAGGTGAACGGCCATGAACCCGAGCTTCTTCCCCAACATTTCTCTGTTGCGACATGTGCAGTGACCTCTCTTGATCCACCAAGGTAGGTGTTCTAGGGCTTAATTACTTTGCACATACCAATGGAAAGAGCCGAATTGGGTCAAACCAAAACCATGGTTCTCTCCTAATTTTTGTCCTAGACACTTTTCATGTTCAATGTTTTCCTCAAAGACCTCTATATTTTGAGTTATAAGTCTATCATGAAGGGTATAACATTTTTCTGGGTTTCGGGCAAGATCCAAGAACGCGACCACTCCAGACGTCGCGCTTCACTTTGCATGAAGGCGCGACGTACATCTACGTCGCAATTCAAGTGAAGGCGACCAAACACCCCGTCTCGTTTTCATGTTTGACCAGTCCACCTGACACATAAAACTATGTGCCACGTGGGTTCTGGACCCATCTTGAATGCGACAGCATATGCTGTCGCGATTTGACAATTTTTCCCACCCAAGATTTTTCACAGTTTTTATATTTGGATTTCAAAGTCAAATCTTGAATGCGGCGTATAAGGACATCACGATTCAAAGTCATGGCGAGATATTGACCTGTCATGTTATGAAGGCGACAAACCTAATCGTCACATTTATGGTGTAACAATCGGTCTGATAATCGATTCCTGTTGTAAAAGGCAACGATCTGTCCTGTCGTGATTTGAACGCGACAGGTATGTCCGTCGTGATTTAGCCACTTTGCACAATCATGTTTTGACTATGTACGGTCCTTTGAAGTGCTACCACTGAACCCGTCACGATTTAAAGGCCAGCTCGAGACTGTTTTATTGAGTTATACAGTCAACCATATGCATGCACTGTTGTCATATCATGTCATGTAGTTATTCAATGGCCTAGAAATGATCAACCAACATGAAAGCCATAAGAATACGAACTTCTATTCTAAGTGTTTTAATTATTGATTGATTCCATTTACCATGTGATTGATATGAGCTATAATCACACTCTATCTTGTTCAAAAACTGAAAAGTGATATGTGCTAAAACTACAGTAACCATGTGATAGATTTAAATGCATACATGTCATGCGTGTTTGTTATAAGCTTTCCGTCTTGTTTAAAACCGATGGATTGTGGATTGAGACACATTCTACACGACACATTGCACATATAGGCAGCCCTCTCTTGAGGATTTGGAAACTCTTGGCCAGTCATTCCTTATCGGCAAACTAGTGACCTTTTCTCTAAGACCTCCGTAATTCTCTATACTCATGGATTCCCTCATGGACACTGAGTTGGTTGTGCCAATGAAGTACGCAGAAGGTAGAATGCACCTCTATTCTTATCTACTTCTCGTCAGAGTGATTTTACACATTGAAACTAAGCCATTAAGTGTAAGGATTGAACTAAGTAATAATCCGTTATGTGCTGAAATTTACTCAGGGTCATGTCCATTTGTCTTGTTCTCTATAAACGACATGATCTTTAGTACATACAATCCATTGATTGGAATTTTGTATTGGCCATAAATGAATGAATGAAATTACCAAAAACTATTAGAACTTCGGTTCACAACTATGCCTGTGCAAATAGGGCCCAGTCTGGTCCTCGGAGGAGCACCCAAAATACTTATAAATCACGAGAGTATATGATCCATTGAGGTGTCTGGCAATCACCTAATTGAATGCAAGATTGATCTGAGTAATTTCCACACTATTATTGAATGATTGAATGATTGATTGACTGATTGAACTGTTATATGTGAAATGGCCAAATCTATTGTACATGTCATTGTTATTGAATCCAACATGTAGTTGTTCATTGGAATTCTATGGAATTCAACTAAAGATATCCATTGTACATGTATTGAGTATCAAATCTCTTCTACATGATAAATGAATACTGTCATCTATCCCACTGCTAATCATTCCTTCTCATATGAGAATTGTTATTGGATTTATTTATTGAACCATTCTTGTACATGTTATACCTTGGAATTGTTCCTATCGTTACTGTCATGAGTACTGCATGTTAGTACCTTACCCGTTAACATGTTAATTACATAAAGCATGCCCGCACCATAAGATGTAAATCCTACTAGGCGCTAGTGCTCTCACACCTACTTTTCTTATTATTTTCAGATGATGATTATGAAGTATTAGAGAATGATGGGACTAGGGAAGAGTGATGAGCTTCTCAAATGTACCCGTCTACATAGCATGTCAGCCAAGAAGATTAGAGTTAGAAGAGTATGTAATAGTTAGTTTTTACTATTCTTGAGTCGGATGTACTTGAAATATAATAGTGGGCCCTATGTTTGGACCTTGATTATGTAAAGTTGTAGTTTGAACTGATGGAAATGAAATAAAGAATATTTGGCTAGCAGTATTATTATCAAGTCTTTTGTTAGACTTAGTTGTTACTCTGAATGACTCGACTGTGATACTCATACTTGTATCGTTCACGCTCTCAACATTTATTTCCACGGCTAAATGTTGGGGCGTGACAATCATCGCCGCCTCCTTAACTCCTACAAGAAAATCTCTTCCATTAGACCTTCTAATAATCTTGATCCTTCTATCTTTGAACATATCTTTCTGCAAATGAGAATAAGTTGTGGGAGCTTTTAGAACCCTTCTTTGATCAACTCCCACCTTCTCTCTATCTCCCTAAATTTTCCTGAAAAATATCTTTACTTCTATATATGTACATATCTTATATCTTTCAATAGAAAAGACTTTGTTGATGTTAACTATTGTGGATCTCTTTCTCTCTCTCATCCCCTACTATGTCCCTTCTGTTAATGACACAAAGTGGGAGAAATATAGGTACCTAGCATTCTATATCGAAGAAAGGAATTTAAGGAGAAAAGGAGATAAGAAAATTTGAAAATGAATTTGCTTGTATAAAAGACTTCTCTTTGCTAAATCTTTTTACATATGCATAATTTTATCATTAACAAAAATGGAGAGAATTGTTATGTAATTATTTTTACAAAATCATGTTCAATTGAATCATTTCAGTTACACTAAACCCTTTTTTCAAGTAATAAACAAATTCATTTAAATTATAACATAATGACATTTTACGTAGTATTGTATTTGATGTGTTAAGGCAAAGGCATGCATGTATTATACTATACAACTGTTTATAGATAAAGGTGTCAACATATGATTGTTTTCTAAAGACACTTATCTATCTCCAGTAAACATTCTCTAAGTTCACAACTAGTATAAATATCATGTTGATTCTAACTCTTGGAAAGTCAAAGTGAGAAATCATTTGATGAACAAAGGTCATCAATCGAAGTCCAATTCTGACTCTTGGAAAGTCGAAGTGAGAAATCGATTGATGAACAAAGGTCGTCAATCAAAGTCCAATTCCGACTCCTGGAAAGTCGAAGTTAGAAATCGATTGATGAACAAAGGTCATCAATCGAAGTCCAATTCTAACTCTAGGAAAGTTGAAGTGAGAAATCGATTGATGAACGAAGGTCATCAATAGTCCAATTCTGACTCCTGGAAAGTCGAAGTGAGAAATTGATTGATGAACAAATGTCGTCAATCTAAGTTCAATTCTAACTTCTGGTAAGTCAAAGTGGGAAATCGATTGATGAACAAAGGTCATCAATCGAAGTCCAACTCCGACTCCTGGATAGTCGAGGTGAGATATCGAGTGATGAACAAAAGTCATCAGTCGAAGTTTGTCTCTGCGACTTCCATGCAGTCGAAGTTAGGTATCATCTGTGAACAAATCTGTGATGACACGATCTTTCTGGATCTGTGTTTAATGGTTTTGGAGTGGTGCTCTTGACCAAGAGGTGGTCATTGGGCCTTATTTGTGGTTTCCGTGCATTATGTGGGCGTTGTGGGCCGGACATTCTAGCCTAAACAGCCCATTGGTTCACTAGTTGTGAATGTGATGGAGCAAGTCGTCGCGATTTAAACGTGATGGTCTACCCCATCGCGATTCATAGAACCACCTTTGTGTTGAGCGGCGCATTAGGTTCCGATTGGAGATGGCTAGGATTGTCATGTTTAAGAGTTAAACGTGATGTCTGACTACGTCGCGATTTTGAATGTGACTGAAATACTCTGTTTCACCCAGTCAGAGTAGAGGAGCTCTGTCCAGGGGAAGGGGGAGCTGTTGTGGGCTTTTGAGGTGATTTTCAGCTTCCAGGTGGTTCGTGTGGCGTGGATTCCACATGGGGATGGCGTCCGGAGTGTGGACTTGGATTCATATCGTGACGTGTTGTGCCGTCGTGATTTGGATGTTGACTGTGCTGTTTAACGGTTGGGTCTAAAGGCGACGTACTGGGCCATCGCGATTCTTTCATGACAATGGCCTCTGTTGCATTACAGTTTTGAATTGCGTCTGGACAGGCCGTCACAATTTGAAAGGCGACACTTGTGTCCATCGTGATTCAATTTTTGTGGTTTGCTTGTGGTGGTCGGGCAGTAAGGTTCCAATGTGAACCTAGCCTTGATCTTTTGTTACCTTTTAAAGGGTATTCAAATTGATTCAGTTAGTAAAGCATGTGTAGGGTTGATATATGAGTAGTTAGTGTATTGTGTAATTCATGTTATGTTCGTAATGTATTAGGTTAAGTGGTTATCGTGCAAGGTGTTGTATGTTGCTATGGAGGTCATGAGATGACCAATGACAGGCAAGGTAGTATATGATATTGTGGTTAGGTATATTCAAGTGTATGTTGGTTTGGAGGTCACATGGTGACCGATGACGAGCTAACTATGATATTGATGTATCGTGGTTTGTAATAAAGATTGTATAAGTACACATCGTGGTTTGTGTGTTGCCGAGTTTGGTGGTCCGACGCCTATTCTGGAATACCTCTTCAATCAGGAAACCCAAGTTTTGTATGAGCCAGGCACGTGTGTTTCTTGTGCTCGGAACGTGTCCTGATACAGTGTGTACCACTGAGGTCTGAGTCGTCTTCTTGGACACCCTCACTCATGTGTTTGAGGTGTATGTCCAGCTAAAGGAAAGATGACTAGGGGCAGTGACTTGTGTTTGTGGGTGTGAAGTCGCTTGTAGCACACTTGTGGTTGGGGGTACGAATACTAGTAGATGTACTGGTCCCCAGTTAGTCCTATGTTTCCAGTGCCTCACTTTAGGGAGCTTGGGCCGGAGTCCCTAAAGGTGCCAGGCTTGGGCCTGTAGCTGTGTGGTCTGCAGGTGTGGTGTTGGTTGGTCTCCACTGCTCTTTGGCCTATGGTTGTGGAGCGGAAGTTGGACCTTTCATCTGTGACTGCAAGACTGAAAGGTGGTTCTTATGTTGTGTTGTCCAAGTTGGATACTGGCACCATGAACCAGTAGTCCATTCCCGTGTGGTGGCATCGTTCCTTTCCGACTCGTGCTTTTCCACTAGTTGTGGCTTGTGTGTGGTGACTCGCTGGTTGAGGTTTTATCCATTGGGGTGTGCCATGGTGATGGCACAATTGTGATTATGGTTCCATGGTGGTACCTCATGGTAGTAGGCACCTGTACCCCTCGTGGGTAGCTTTGTGTTGTGGTACATTGTGTACCAACCTCTTCAGGTGTTGAGGTGGACTTGTGTTTCGTGGAGGTCATGCGGTGTGACCTTCCACTTATTGTATCTTACCCTTCTTTGGGTAAGCTTCCGATTATGGTTTTAGTGTGTGGTGGATTGGCTTGCTGATGCCAGTCCTGTTACCCTACATGGTTAGGTTGCCTGTGAAACTTGTAGCCTAGGCAATGGTTTTCCTGCGAGGCTTGCAGCTTAGGTGACCAGTTGTTGTAGTGGTTTGTCTGTGAGGCATGTGGCCTAGGTGTTTTAGCTGTTGGGCGGACTAGTGGTGCTGTGCTAGTCATGTTGTTCTCTTATCTTCTGAGATCTGTGTTAGCTGGTATAATTATGTTTTGGTTGCTGTTAATCATGATTGTTGTGAGCATGATATGGTTTGGCTACCAGTGTTTCCAATGAGACCCTTTGGGGTTGAGGCCTCTTTAGTTTTCGTGTGTTGCTTTTGGGAGGTCCCTGCTGAGCCTGTGACTTGTTGAGGCTCACTCCCTTACAGCTCCTTTCTGGTGTTAGCCGATTTGTGTGGCTTGCAGAGGTGTTGTGGCAGACTTGTACCACCAGCAGTAGAGTTAGTCGTGTTATGTGAGCTTGTGCTCCCTCAGGGTACACCCCAGGTAGTTGTACTCTTTTATTGGACATGCAATAATGTATTGGGACAACTGTACATTGTTATTTACAGGTATGAGCACATATACTTTCTTGTGTCTTTTATATTCTTACTGGACACTTGTGCGCGTTATCCCTTGTGAGACTTCGGTCCGATCGCAGGAGGCGGACTTGGATATGGAGCCTTATTGGGCATAAATATCCAGAGCTGTTACAAAATCTGTCGAAGTCTCTCTCTGTGACTTTCGTTCAATCGAAGTTAGGCATCGATTGGTGAACAAAGGTCATCAGTTGAAGTCTCACTATGACTCCTATGCAGTTGAAGTCAAATATCGATTCGTGAACAAATATGATTTGTCAAAGTTTTCAATATCGATTGATATAGTGTTAGTTCGATTCACTATTTTCTAAACATCGATTGAAGAAGTTCTACATGACGACTGATGAAGTATTATTCTGATTGGCTTCGTAATCCTTTATGTAATATTTATGAACATCGATTGATGAACAAATTATAATATGTTTTAAAGATATGTACGTACACTTTGATTTAATTAGAATATATCTGAAGCATAGGAGTTTAGATCATTCCCAAGTAGCTATTTGTTTTGCAAGATATCTGCAAGTGTCATTCAAACTGACAGTAACAGAAATAGAAATCGGGAATTCTCTCTCTAGGGTTTCTAGAGAGAGAAGCTCTGTGATTCCCTGCCTGGTTTGGCGCCGCCGGCCCTTGGGGCCTGGTTGGCCATGGCGTCAGTAGGAGGGGCGGCACCTCTGCCTGCTATTGGTCTTTCCTTCACTAGGGTGGTGGCCGCCTATTTAGAACTTCCCCCGTTGGATTCCAAGTTGCATGCGCATGTGTTCACCGACAAGGGTGAACCTGCAGTTTTATTTTCTAAGGAGGAGATGGACGCTTCGCTGATTCCTTTCACGTTCTCAGTTGTGGCAAAGACGGCTTATGGGAGGCTTGCTATTCCGGAAATACGTTCTCCCCTTGCATCCCGGTGTGGTCTCAATGATTCGTTCCTCATTAGCGCCTTGGACAACATGCACCTGCTCTTAAGCTTTAAGAGCCAAGACGACTATCTAAGAGTCCTCCTTCGTGAATCTCTATTCGTCCAAGGTAAGTTATTCTGATTTTTCAAATGGACTCTGTTATTTAAACCTCATGAGGAACCCTCCATAGTCTCTATGTGGGTGGACTTTCCGGCTCATCCGGTTAATCTCTACTAGAAAAACCTGCTCTCTTCTATCGCCACGAATGTTGGGTCAGTTCTTTAAATAGCGCATGCTACTCAACTACTTCTGAACACGAAGGCTACCAGGGTTTGTGTTGAAGTCGACCTGTTAAAGCCTCGCCCAGAGAGAGTTTGGATCGGGATGGGAGACCATGGCGGATACTGGCAGGAAGTTGTATATTTGAACCTCCCAGACTATTGTTGTTCGTGTTGTAGACTGGACCATCTTAAAGACAAGTGTCACTCATCAGTTGAGGGGGTGCAGATTCGGAAGAGTAATATTCCTCCTTCTAAGACTGTTATTCTTCTAGGTAAAGTGTGGGTTCCTGTTAATACTGGGGAGGTCGCTAGACCTTCGCGCTCACATGTTATACCCGAAGGAGAAGATTCTGGTGAGGGTTGCACTTCATTTGAGTCGTCTGATATCCCTAGGGAGACTGCTAGTCTAGGGGTTAAAACTGTTTTAAATGATATGTCTAAGAAGAACGAGCATGATGAGAACTTTTGGGTTCATGTGCATGAAAACTGCATTACTCTGCAGGAGGATGGAGGTCTGGTTACATTTGATATTTCTATTGGTGATCGTGCTAAACATATCAGGGAGGATACTTCGAAAAAATTCTCTGAGGTTTCGGGCAATCATGATACTAGTCACGTTGCGTGCCAAGAAATTATTGCAGGAGAAGCCAGCGACGTTCGGCCATGCACAAACGGTTATGTTAGTTTCACAGACCGGGGTTCGGACAGGGAGTTGGACTCTACTTAGTTGGCCTTGATGGATAACTTTCTTATGCCTTTGAACCTTGTTATGGTTGGGGAAGAACATAATGATCGTAGAGGTAGGGTGCTTACTAGAGCTCGTGCTCGATCGGTGGATAGGGGGTAGGACATTGTGTTTTAGTGGATTGTGCTATTTTATGGAATATCCGTGGTGTAGGGAATTCTAATTCCCGCAGGAGTCTGAAGAAGTTGGTTTCTCAGTTACACCCGTCTCTTTTGGCTATTATGGAACCTAAGCAACCACTTGACAAAGCTTCTAAGTTATCGAGATTCATTAAGCTGGAGAATTTTGCTGGTAACTCCGATCAAAATTCTAAAATCTGGGGCTTTTGGGATTCTTCTCTCTGTCTGCATGTAGTGGAGAAATCTCATCAGTATATTACCTTGGGTATCATGAATAACCTCACTTACTCCTGTTTTATAACCTGTGTCTATGCATCTTGTGATTATGGTTTAAGGCGCAGCCTTTTTTCTGACCTCATTAACTTTGCATCTTTTGTGGATATTCCCTGGGTTGGTGGGAGGTGATTTCAATTGTATAGCTCAGCCATCAGAAAAAAAGGGAGGGTCTTTTAGCAGCTTTAATGGGATGACCTATTTCAATGCTTTCATTGCTGCCATTAGTTTATTTGATGCTGGGTATATTGGCTCCACTTATACTTGGACCAATAGCCGGACTGGTAGTGCTAATATTAGTGCATGCCTGGATCGTGTACTCTTTAATGAAAAATGGCAAATGTCCCAACCTGATTTTGTTGTCAAACATCTCAGTTGAGGTCCTTCTGATCATTTCCCTATTTCTTTATCCTATTTTCACTCAGTTAGCGGTCCTAGTCGTTTTGTGTTTTAGGAGATGTGGATTTTGCATGAAAATTTTATGGGGGTTGTTTCTGAGGTGTGGAATGCTAATAGTGACAGTAATTTAAACCTGCTGATTAGACTTCAGGTGAAGCTGAAGAATGTGAAAAATATGCTTAAACTATGGAATAAGGAGGTGTTTGGCCATGTATCTCAAATGGTCAGGTTGGCTGCTGAGGAGGGTGACCGTCTTCAGGGTGTTTTTGATTAAACTCCTTCTGAGAATAATCGTGTGGCCATGTTTGCTGCAAATGCTAAGCTTCATATTGCACTAAACAGGAAGGAAGTTTTTTGGAAACAAAAATCCAGAGTTGACTGGCTCATGAATGGGGATAGAAATACTTCTTTTTATCATGCTATTGTGAAATGTAGCAGGAGGCAGTCTTTCATTCATAGATTCAAAATTAATGGTAGTGGTGGGTGGTGCTCTGATCAGGAAGTGCTTAAGAAGGAAGCCGTCAGTTTTTTCCAAAACCTCCTATCTTTGGATGATCATGTTCTTGACCCTGGGTTTTTGTGTTATATCCCCTCTCTCATTACTTCTGACCAGAATGACATGCTTTGTAAATCCCCCTCTACAGAAGAAGTTAAGGATGTGGTCTTTTCTATGGACGGATCTAGTGCTCCTGGTCCGGATGGCTTCTCCGACCTGTTCTTTACTCATTGTTGGAATATCATCTGTAATGATGTGGTTACTGCGGTGCAGAGGTTTTTTGCGGGCCATAGTTTGCCTAGAGGGATTTCTTCATCCCTTATTACTCTCATTCCGAAAGTGGTTGAACCTACTTCTTTCAGTGATTTCAGACCTATAAGTGTCTGTAACTTCATATTCAAAGTTATTTCTCGATTGTTTTGTGAGCGTCTCACCTCGATTCTCCCCAGTATTATCTCAGATGAACAAAGTGCCTTTGTGAAGGGGCAGTATATTCTTGATAATGTATCCTTGTTCCGCAAGCTGCTGAGAGACATTGATCACAAAGTTAGAGGTTTCAATGTCATGTTTAAATTAGACATGGCCAAGGCTTATGACAGGATGGAATGGGATTTCATTTTGCAGGTGATGAAAATTTTTGGCTTCTGCAGCATGTTTACTACTTACGTGGGAATGATGCCATCCAACTGTTGGTCCTCTATCAACTTCAATGGGTCTGTTACCGGTTTCTTTAAATCTTCCAGGGGTATTCGTCAAGGTGATCCCCTTGTGCCTATCCTTTTCATCATTGCCTTTGAAGTTCATAGTAGAGGTCTGCGTACGTTGTTTGCGAATGGTAGCATCAAACACTTCAGTTGCCCACGTGGAGGTCTTCAGGTTTCCCATCTTTTATATGCAGATGACACTTTGGTTTTCATGAATGTCGGGATCAGGAACGTAAAAAATTTCCTGAACTTTCTTCATCAATACGAAATGAGTTCTGGTTAGCGGGTCAATGCAAGTAAAAGCTGCTTTCAAATTTCTGCCAAGGCCCCTGCTGTTCTGGCTTCTCGGTTGAAGCAATTAACAGGATACAGACACCACCAGGGCAGTATGAGATACTTGGGGGTCCCTATTAAACTAGGAAGACTAAAGGCTAATGATTTCAAATTTATGGTGGATAGTGTTGCTAACAAACTCGCTGGTTGGAGATCTAAAATGTTGTCCCAGGCTAGGCGAGCAGTACTTATCAGATCAGTTCTCTTAAGTATCCCTATTTACGTGGCAAGCTCAACCTATATTCCTAAAAGGATTTGTAAGCAGATCGATAGACTTTGTGCTAATTTTTTTGGGCAGGGTGCAGATGGTAACTCGAGGAGGCACTGGGTGGCTTAGTCCAAAATGCAAAAACCTTTTATTGAAGGAGGTCTTAACTTTAGAAATTTAGAAACTCTTCAGGTAGCCTTGGAAGCTAAATAAATCTGGAACATCTTACATGGTAATTCGCTCTGGTCTATTTATGCCAAGCAGCGATTTCTCAAACATCAGCATCTTTCTGAAATTTCTACTCCCTTCCCTATAGGGGTCTCTAAGAATGTCTTCCTTCAAGCGAAAGACTTGGTTCTTGCTAATACCAGATGGATGGGGGGTGATGGGTCTTCTGTTGATTTTTTCAAAGATATTTGGATTGGCAATAAAACTTTGATGCAGGAGTTTAGGTTCAGATTTCATATTGATGGCATCATGCCTAATGTTTTAGTCAAAGACATGACGTTGGATGAGAATCACAGTGTTTGGAACTCGTTGGGTATCTCCCGCTAGCATGATCAATAAAAATACCTCACAAATACAATAAATACACTTGTACGAGTACAAGCAAGTATTTCTATTTTGGAGGAGAGGAGGGAGATGAGATCGGCCATCTATCTCTGCCATGATTAACTTTGCTCTCAAGCATGTAGGACGCCATCAGATCCTAACATTGTAGTAAATTATATGTTGTTCAGAAATAGAAACTAAATAGATATATACATAGGTAACAAGCATATATAATTGTGACAAAAGAGATTAGTAACATTAATACGAGGGTTTACACGTTCGCTTAACCTACAGAATCGAGTAGGAACAACTCTATCTTTACAAATCATTTCAGTAATCAGATATATATGTATACAATATCGCTAGTATGAGAATCTACATAAAATTTAGTGGTCTAGAGAGAGAGCATTTGTCAAGGGTCCAATTTACTAATTATAATATGAGTTCATAAAATTATAAAGTTTAGAAGTGTGTTACACACCACTTATTAGCCATGGGATAGGCATTTGTAAAGAAGCCAAATACAAACACCAATGAGGTATACATCCCAATTTAGGAAAAACAATTAGTACAAACTCTTCCTTCTAGACATTAGTTTAGTTTACGTTTAATTGTTCACTTTCAGTTTAATGTTTAGTATTACACTTCTTATTTTAATGTATTTGTTTAGTATTGCACTTGTTTATATGTAATATTTTTTGCTAGGTGTTGAACAACTTCAAAGGGAAAAAGAAAAGGGTGCACTGGCCCTGTGTTCCTAAATTTCACCTACTTACACGGCAACCAGTAGCTGACAGGATAAGATTTGGGGGAGTCAGGTTCGGAGAAATGGAGAGGGACTGCCTACTTGTCCATGGGGCCACTGCGAACCTTCACGAATGCCTATTCACATTTGCGACTCCCGTGCATGTTTGTCAAACATGCATCTGTGAGGAGTCACTGAGTGTGAATAGGCGTTCATGAAGGTTCGCAGCAGCCCCATGGGCAAGTAGGCAGTCCCTCTCCATTTCTCCGAACCTGACTCCCCAAATCTTTTCCTGTCAGCTATGGTTGCCGTGTAAGTAGGTGAAATTCAGGAACACAGGGCCAGTGCACCCTTTTTTTTTCCTTTGAAGTTGTTCAAATACTTGCAAGAAACTTTTTTGCTACGAATTTCGTTTTCTTGATTAGTATTGCAATTCTTACTTTAATGTAATTCATTTACATGTATGTGTGAATTTGTTTTAATATTGCACTTATTCACATGTAATATTTTGTTTTCATTTTCCTTTCATATTTATATTGTTTTTAAATTTAATCTATGCATGTATAGCAATTTATCACTGCACACACCTCACGAGAGCGTGTTAAGCCCGTGTCAATGAACCTTCCCGTTCAAGACTTTGGGATCGATGTGCACGAGTCTTATTTTCAATGATGAGAACGTGTATATCTAACTCAAAGTCTTGAAATGTCCCGTTTTGGACAATCTGTGAATGTTTGATCACAGTTAGGTGGTCATTTACTAAGTGTTTGTATTATTTGTTGAAAATTTCAGGTGCGTCTACTCACTTCTCTCTGATATACCTTTATTGATTTAGAATATTTTCTTAACCACTTATTAGTAAGTGTTTAAGAAAATATCTTAATCAATAAATATTTTTTGTATATCGGAGAGGTGCGGGGAGATGCTGCCGAAATTTTAAGAAAATTATACAAACACATAGTAAATGGCCATTTGAGTGCGATCAAATATTCACAGATGGGTCAAAAGTGATAATCTAAATAATATGTCCTACCTATTCATTTTTGATGATCAGTCCATCCCCATATAATTGCATTTAATTATATGCAATTTTGGTGATTAATTAAACCCTAACAATCATTTTCTAACAAGTTTTTCTGAAGTTCACCCATAGGGAATAAGTCAAGCACAATCTGTAAGTTATTCTCTTACACTACCATTTAAAGTTTAAAACATGAATTCCTTCTAAGTCCACATCGATTTCCTTTGTAAAAGAACGATTCTATCGCTCCAACGATTTCATCTT
The DNA here is from genome assembly GCA_014218235.1 of Colocasia esculenta. Lineage (NCBI taxonomy): Eukaryota > Viridiplantae > Streptophyta > Magnoliopsida > Alismatales > Araceae > Colocasia > Colocasia esculenta. The sequence goes on from CM024755.1 coordinate 149,451,364, forward strand.
ATAACGATTTGATAAGTGAGTATGAACGATTCTATCGCTTCAACGATTTTGTAAGTGAAACATCGATTTCGGTCTCACAACGATTTCGTAGATGAAACATCGATTTCGGTCTCACAACGATTTCGTAGATGAAACATCGATTTCGGTCTCACAACGATTTCGTAAGAGAATCATCGATTTCGGTCTCACAATGATTTCCTAAGTGAAACATCGATTCGATCTCACAACGATTTCGTAAGTGAATCATCGATTTCGGTCTCATAACGATTTCGTAAGTGAATCATCGATTTCGGTCTCACAACGATTGTGATACCCCGAAATTTCATTCTTTTATATTGTGCATGTTTAATCTAATTACCGATGTGCATGTTGGATTTATATATTTCGTGTATAATGCACATAACTATGTTGTATATTTATACATATGTCAATCCAAGTGTGTGTATGCAAGAATTAATGATTGTTGTATAGATTATTCTTAGTTAAGTTATTGCATATTGCATCTTAATGATATTATGCATGCACTATCTAAATCTTGAAGTGCATATTATACTACTTATTTCAGGGATCTTGTGTGTAAATATATGAAGTACATATGTATACGTGGTGTTATCTTATGCATGTGATATCTAGATAATTCTATACGCATTAAATTATCCATAGTATATACATATATTGTACTTAAATAGTGTTGTGTGTACAATATGTAACTACTGTTACCTACCTTGTAAATATATGTGAGTTATTTTTGTACACGTATAAATATATATATATATATATATATATATAAGTGTGCATGTATTATCTAGCTATTAATGTATGTAATATATTTATAAATCCCATACCTATGTTAATCTTGTTTAAATGATATTTATCTACTTTAAGCATGTTAAATTATTTATGATGTGTAGGGTACTTAAATAATAATGTGCATGTAGTATTTAACTAATGGTGAACACATTTCATACATAGGTTCATGCATGATGTATGAAATCATGTAGTGTGTAAGTATATATGCATATATCTGTTATTTATGCATATTATCCTTAATTAAGATTAGTGTAAGTAATATTTAAATAAATATTATGGATTGCGTGTACTTTATGTGGTGAGGATATATGTAATTATTTTTACGCATATTAAATTATTTGGGTGTATTTATGCATTTATTTTAATGTATGCTGGTGTTTTGGCCAAGTTGCACTATTGGCGGCCAACACTGTGCTGCCAACTGCCAGGCTAGTGCTTGACATCCAGATCCATAGACACAAGGCACTGTGGGCGGCCACCCCCTGGATGCCAATAGCCTGTTGGCGGCCAGACCCTAGACGTCAACTGTCAGTTAACTACAACCGATGTTGACGTCAATATCCTCCTGTGTAACGGTTCCAGATTTGTTAACGCCCACATTTTGGCCGGTTCCAGATTAGGAAACCCATCCTAATGCATAGGAAACCTACCCCATTGTGTACCCCAAACCCCAAGCCTGTAAAATACTCATCTTAGGGCGAGGGGATGTCTTTTTAGCATTGGTGAAACCCTAGCACTCGCAATGGAGAAAAGCTGAACTTTGGAGGGCCGGATCTGGCGATTGGAGGTGTTCCCCGAGGAGCTACAACAACTGGGAGATAGCCTATGCATAGGAGAATAAGTTCCAACTCCGAGGAACCACCTGCATCAACAGAAGAAGAAGATCTAACGAGAGTTTGAGCACCTTCTTGGCAGGGCCGAGGAGGGCTTCATCGGCACATTTTGATCTTCGTAGATTTTGTTAGAGGCAAGTAAACCCTAGATCTCAATCTTAAACATGTCCCCTAAGTCCAAGGTATTTTCTAGATGTTTCCTCGAGTCTGGAACCCCAAATTCCCCTTTGTATTGAGTGTTGTCTGTGTGTGCTGTTGGGAGGAAGTGGCGGCAGCATCTGCTGCAGTCAAGTTCTTGGGTTGGCGGCTAGGGATGTTGCAGTTGAAAGTAGGCAGCCACATCCCTTGTAGTTAACTTCTTCAGTGTCTGAAATTTCACTGTTTGATCTTCATAAGGTGTTTAAACGATTTCCGGATATAGTTACATGCTGTAAATTTTATGTGTGCTTGTATACAGTCATTAGGTCATATCAGAGGTTGCCCTAATTTTCTATGAACTGTGTTAATTATTAAAATTCAGTAACTAAACTATGAGCATGATATGAGCATGTTTAAATCTTGTATAAATGGATTTTGTTGTGAATTGGATTTCATGATTTTTCCATGATAGATTGAATACTGATATTAGGTTTCTGAACTGTTAACACCCAACCATGTTAATGTGTACCATGTCCAATGATATTTCAATGAATTTGTTTGAAATCTATATTTAATTGTAGAAATTATATTTACTGTTCGAAAAATCTGGAAAATCTCATATGTGATTTGCTTACTGTTAATAACCTATGATAAAAATTTAGAACTAAATTGATGACAACAAGTATGATTACTAGTTAAACCATGGGAATTGCTCATATTGGATATGTTAAATCTAATCTTGTGTAATTCAGTAATTAACAGCATGTTTAGGACTGTAATGTGAGTTGTTTTATTTCTGAAAACAGTAGTATCATGATTTGGCTAACTGAGACATGTGCAATTGATAAATAATACATGTAAAGTGATTAAATAGTTTACGTGAAGTGTGTGAATAATGAGGGAAATAATGATAAAGTGAATGTATAATAATTGGGCCGAGATTGACACTGCTACCTTAGAGGCTTCGAGAGCTGCACCATAGAAAAGTCCCTATGGGAGGCTCTACGTTGTGAAAAATATATCCTAAGGGCATTAGGAAAAACCTGGAGGTGGACAAGTACCACTGGATAGGGTGGAGAGGGCCTCTGCCGGTCTATGCAGTTACCAAGATTCGCCACTACATTGCCTAGGTGGTGGGTATGTGCTATGAGATGCGATAGGATGTGCTATGAGATGAGCTGTGTGCTATGAGATATTGGTGTGTGTCCTCTAGTAAGTAGTTAGGACTATGTGTCATGGCATCTTAAGCGATGGAATATGAATAAAGTGTAAGATGATATGCGAATGTGGCACGTGATGAGTGCAAATGATATGATATGTGATAAGTGAAAATGAAAGAGTAAATGATATGAAGAATATGTGAAAAGATATGTAAGGGAGAGTTAATGTTAATGAGAGTGTGCTTGCATGTGAAAACCAATGTATTAATGCACTATGTTCATGTTTTTCATGTAATAATACCTTAATTGCAATACCATGTTTAGCATCATCTCCTGTAGTTTAGTATTCTTCATGTAATAGTGTATATGAATAAACATATGTAACCATGTCATTTATGCAATCTGAAAGGTGAACATGTGGGATTGTTAAATGGATAAGATAACATGTGAACAAATGTAAATCCATGTAATTGAGTTTAATTCATGTCAAAACAGCAAGCAAAGTGTGGTTATGAATGTGATAAATGCATGAAATAATGTTTATGTTCCATGCTAGATGTGATGTTTACTTAGCATAAAATTCCATGCTTAAGTGCTTATTGTTGCCAACCAACTTGACTATGTTTTAACTCTTCAATTCATGCTAATAAATGTGAAATCGTGTGTCATGAGATTTATTTACATTAAAACAGCAAGTAAAATGTGCAATTAAATATGAAAAGTGCATGTGAAAAGTGAATAGTCATCATGCTAGGTTGTTCATTTCTTTATGCTTAATTCTATGTTCTAGTTTGTAGAAACGTATCATGAAATGGAAAATGTTTGGATGGATGATTCATACTACATGTTAGGTGTAGAGCACATGTACAAGTGTATGTTAGTATCCATGACTTAGAATAAACATGTGATAGTCTAAAGCATGTCTAGGTGATTTAAATATGTGTTGATAGTTAAGAGTGTGTACCATGTGTATTCTTGCAGTTTAAAGGATAGTGTGTATTTCCTTAGTGTTTAATAGTTTAACATGAGTGTGATATGTTTAAGGTTAAGTCTTTGGTTTGCTTGTTGAGTCTTTAGACTCATACTTGCTTCGGCGTACAGGTTGACAGGTATCCCGTGCCAGAGGGAGGCATAGCGGAGGACGACATCTTGGAGGAGTAGTTGTGGAGTTTGCTTAGAAGTTGTACTTTTCTTTTCATAGCATGAATAAAGTTTAATTGTATGGACAATGTGATAGACAATGTAGTTCTTTTATCATGTAATAATGTGGACATTGTCATTTTATTTCGCTATATAGATTGTGGAATGTGTGATGGTGATGGATTAAAGTTGAGTTAGTTATTTTATTTCCATTGTACTCAATTGCTATCCACGTACATATCAACCTATCGGCTAGTGTTGGGTTATTATCCCACTGTGACGACGCTCTTTATACCGATGGGGATTGGTATAATCGTACCGGAATGAGGAGGGTCATTACAGAGATGGTATCAGAGTCCAAGGTTGAGATTGTACATGGATAAACCATCATCGTCACAATATTGCAAAGTCTTTATAGAAAATTGTCCATATATGTAGAAATTACTAATAATGAATGGAAGATAGTTAAGGAAAATAGTTAGGATTTAGTAACCTAGATTCTAACTAAATTACTTATTTTGCAGGCTATGGCTGGACGTGGTAGACGTAGTGCTCAGTCTAGGAGGTATGAGCAGAGCCGCAAGATAAAGAAGTTTGTGAAGGGGCTCAAACCATCATTGAAAGCTATACTTTTGGAGTATGATCCCCGTAGTTTGGAAGAGGTTCTTAGCATGGCAAACAGGCAAGAGGATAGAGTGAAGCCATTCCAACGGCAAGATAGGAAGATGAAGAAACTCATGGAAGGTCAGCAATCGACGGTGGCACCAAGCAGAGAGAAGATCGAGTGCATGCATTGCGGGAAGCATCATGGCGGAAACATATGCTGGAGAAAGGAAGGAAGATGCTTTAGATGTGGCAGCAAGGATCATCATCTTAGAGAGTGTCCAAACTTGAAGACGAAGTTCCTTCCACGAGATGTTTCATCAATAGCAATAAAGGAGCAAGGATTGGCCGGAGATGACCTCGGCGACGACACCACAGGTACTCGATTCGATCTTCGAGGATGAAGATCTCTTTCAAGGGGGGGAGAGTGTGATACCCTGAAATTTCATTCTTTTATATTGTGCATGTTTAATCTAATTACCGATGTGCATGTTGTATTTATCTATTTTGTGTAAATGCACATAACTATGTTGTATATTTATACATATGTCAATCCAAGTATGTGTATGCAAGAATTAATGATTGTTGTATAGATTATTCATAGTTAACTTATTGCATATTGCATCTTAATGATATTATGGATGCACTATCTAAAACTTGAAGTGTATATTATACTACTTATTTCATGTATATTGTGTGTAAATATATGAAGTACATATGTATACATGTGTGTTATCTTATGCATGTGATATCTAGATAATTCTATACACATTAAGTTATCCATAGTATATACATATATTGTACTTAAATAGTGTTGTGCGTAAGATATGTAACTACTGTTACCTACATTGTAAATACATGTGAGTTATTTTTGTACACGTATAAATATATATATAAGTGTTCATGTATTATCTAGCTATTAATGTATGTAATATATTTATAAATCCCATACCTATGTTAATCTTGTTTAAATGATATTTATCTACTTTAAGCATGTTAAATTATTTATGACGTGTAGGGTACTTAAATAATAATGTGCATGTAGTATTTAACTAATGATGAACACATTTCATTCATAGGTTCATGCATGATGTATGAAATCATGTTTTTTTTATATATGTATATATGTCATTTATGCATATTATCCATAATTAAGATTAGTGTAAGTAATATTTAAATAAATATTATGGATTGCGTGTACTTTATGTGATGAGGATATATGTAATTATTTTTACACATAGTAAATTATTGGGGTGTATTTAAGCATTTATTTTAATGTATGCCAGTGTTTTGGCCAAGTTGCCCTATTGGCGGCCAACACTGTGCCGCCAACTGCCAAGCCAGTGATTGGCGTCTAGATCCATGGACGCCAAGGCACTGTGGGTGGCCACCCCCTGGACGCCAATAGCTTGTTGGCGGCCAGACCCTGGACGTCAACTGTCAGTTAACTACACCCGATGTTGACGTCAATATCCTCCTGTGTAACGGTTCCAGATTTGTTAACGCCCGCATTTTGGCCGGTTCCAGATTAGGAAACCCATCCTAATGCGTAGGAAACATACCCTATTATGTACCCCAAACCCCAAGCCTGTAAAATACTCATCTTAGGGCAAGGGGAAGTCTTTTTAGCATTGGTGAAACCCTAGCACTCGCAATGGAGAAAAGCTGAACTGTGGAGGGCCGGATCTGGCGATTGGTGGTGTTCCCCGAGGAGCTACAATAACTGAGAGATAGCCTATGCATAGGAGAAGAAGTTTCAACTCCGAGGAACCACCTGCATCAACAGAAGAAGAAGATCTAACGAGAGTTTGAGCACCTTCTTGGCAGGGCCGAGGGCTTCATCGGCACATTTTGATCTTCGTAGATTTTGTTAGAGGCAAGTAAACCCTAGATCTCAATCTTAAACATGTCCCCTACGTCCAAGGTATTTTTCTGGATTTTTCCTCGAGTCATGGAACCCCAAATTCCCCTTTGTATTGAGTGCTGTCTGTGTGTGCTGCTGGGAGGAAGTGGCGGCAGCATCTGCTGTAGTCAAGTTCCTGGGTTGGCGGCCAGGGATGTTACAGTTGAAAGTAGGCAGCCACATCCCTTGTAGTTAACTTCTTCAATGTCCTGAAATTTCACTGTTTGATCTTCTTAAGTTGTTTAAACGATTTCCGGATATAGTTACATGCTGTAAATTTTATATGTGCTTGTATACAGTCATTAGGTCATATCATGAAGTTGCCCTAATTTTCTATGAACTGTGTTAATTATTAAAATTCAGTAACTAAACTATGAGCATGATATGAGCATGTTTAAATCTTGTATAAATGGATTTTGTTGTGAATTGGATTTCATGATTTTTCCATGATAGATTGAATACTGATATTAGGTTTCTGAACTGTTAACACCCAACCATGTTAATGGGTACCATGTCCAATGATATTTCAATGAATTTGTCTGAAATCTAGATTTAATTGTAGAAATTATATTTACTATTCGAAAAATCTGGAAAATCTCATATGTGATTTACTTACTGTTAATAACCTGTGATAAAAATTTAGAACTAAATTGATGACAACAAGTATAATTACTAGTTAAACCATGGGAATTGCTCATATTAGATATGTTAAATCTAATCTTGTGTAATTCAGTAATTAACAGCATGTTTAGGACTGTAATGTGAGTTGTTTTATTTCTGAAAACAGTAGTATCATGATTAGGCTAACTAAGAGATGTGCAATTGATAAATAATACATGTAAAGTGATTAAATAGTTTGCGTAAAGTGTGTGAATAATGAGGGAAAATATGATAAAGTGAATGTATAATAATTGGGCCGAGATTGACACTGCTACCCTAGAGGCTTTGAGAGCTACACCATAGAAAAGTCTCTATGGGAGGCTCTACATTGTGAAAAATATATCCTAAAGGCATTAGGAAAAACTTGGAGGTGGACAAGTATCACTGGATAGGGTGGAGAGGGCCTCTCCCAGTCTGCGCAGTTACCAAGATTCACCACTACATTGCAATGTGATAGACAATGTAGTTCTTTTATCATGTAATAATGTGGACATTGTCATTTTATTTTGCTATATAGACTGTGGAATGTGTGATGGTGATGGATTAAAGTTGAGTTAGTTATTTTATTTCCGATGTACTCAATTGCTATCCACGTACATATCAACCTATCGGCTAGTGTTGGGTTATTATTCCACTGTGACGACGCTCTTTATACCGATGGGGATTGGTATAATCCTACCGGTATGAGGAGGGCCGTTACAACGATTTCGTAAGTGAAACATCGATTTCGGTCTAACAACGATTTCGTAAGTAAAACATCGATTTCAGACTCACAACAATTTCGGTTTCACATCGATTTCATAAGTAAAACAACGATTCGGTCATCGATTTCTTAAGTGAAACAACGATTTGATTGTTGTAACGATTTGATAAGTAAAAACAATGATTTGATTGTTATAACGATTCGATATGTGAAAACATTGATTTGCTTATATCTGTACAACGATTTGCTTGTACAACGATTTGCTTTCTCTTGTACAATGATTTGCTTATGCCTGTACAACGATTTGTTTATATCTGTACAACGATTTGCTTATATCTGTACAACGATTTGCTTGTACAACAATTTGCATTCTCTTGTACAACGATTTGCTTATATCTGTACAACGATTTACTTGTACAACGATTTGCTTTCTATTGTACAACGATTTGCTTATGCTTGTACAACGATTTTCTTATATCTGTACAACGATTTGCTTGTACATCAATTTGTTTATGTTTGAACAATGATTTGCTCAAACAGTAATTTGTTTATACAATGATTTGCTCAAACAACGATTTGTTTATGTTTGAACAACGATTTATTTATGTTTGAACAATGATTGCTTTATACTTGAACAACGATTTGCTCAAACAATGATTTATTTATGTTTGAACAATGATTTGCCTATATTTGTATAACGATTTGCATAAACAACGATTTCATAAGTTGAACAACTATTTCATTGTCATAACGACTTCATGGATTACATCGATTTCATACTTGATATTCAAATATATTTTCAAATACTGTGAAAGTCAAAGTCTTCCCGCGTGCATCACTAATATCCTTGCATTTAATGTGATTGTGCACATCTCTACACGTTGCATATCTGGGTGCCTTCTATTCCGATGTTTCTACAGCAAACACTTTTCAGGATAGCAGAATGACATTTCCATTTTGGTATGTATTCTTTCTAACGTTGACTGACAAGCATAGAGACAGTTCAGTTGTATGTGCTTCGTCATTTATTGTGTGTAGGTATTTGCCAATACATAATCATACAACGTTGGACAACTTGAAGCTGGAGGATATCTGGACGAATCTTCTCTTTGCGTGCATGACTAATAGAGCATTAAATGGTTGCAGACTTACCTGTTGTACACCTCGGACCATGCAGTCTAATGTGCTTCAAACTTAGAGACAACGGCCATTTCAATGGCTATATTTTTCAAGAGAAGATATATAGAAGACCAATGTCTCCATGAAGAACAACTTTTGGCACCTTAGAGCTTTCAAAGAACCAACCTACAACTTGCGAGCATCAGAAACAAGAGCCCCAAAAGCTTCACTCCATAATCTTCTGTAGCTCTTAGCTCTCCGTGTTCATTTGCTTAGCTTTTGGAGAGCCTTTGTAGTTCTGAGAGTTTTCATCTAATGAAAATCTTTCTCTCTCAGACATTGCCTCGGATCAAGCATTTGTTGTAAGCTTGGTCTAGGGGCCATTTGCTTTTGTTCTCATCTGTTGTGAAGTTCCTCTTCGGGCTTTGAAGAGAGGACCTGTTGGAAATAGGTGGTTGTAATTCCCTTCTTGAGGAAGGAAGACCTGTTGTATCAGGTGGTATCTGTACCTCTTTGGGGTTAGAAGAGAAGGCCAGCTGCGGCTGGATGTGTAAGGGTCCTTAAGGGGGACAGTACCCTTGGTTAGTGAAATCCCAAGTTGTTGCTTGGGGACTAAACGTAGGACTCCTTGGGATAGGAGGTCCAAACCAGGATAAAATCCTCTGTGTCGTGTGATTGTTTATTTGCTAGCTTGTCTTCATTTATCAGTAACACTAACTATCGATCTTAGCATTTTCTGTCAAAGCATTTTTGTTGACAGGTTTTTATCTAAACGAATTTTTAGAATCCCATTCACCCCCCTCTGGGCTTACTAGTTGGGCAACAAGTGGTATCAGAGCCAAGTCTCTTCGACAAAGAAGATCTCACGATCGGAAGAGCAAAGATAAATGGCAGCTCAAGGGTATGCAGAAGGTCAGTCAGTCAACCGACCCCCTCTATTTGATGGTGAGGTCTACAACTATTGGAAGACAAGAATGGAGTTCGTTCTCCAGGGTCTCGATTTTCAACTGTGGTCCATCATCGAAGAAGGAGACTTAGTAGTTCTCAACAACAGAGAAAATTGGACAGGCGATGATAAGAAGAAGATATCATTAAACTGCAAAGCAAAGTGTATACTGTGCTGTGCACTGAGCAAGAAAGAATTTAATAGGATCTCAGCGTGCAAATCAACAATGGAAATGTGGGAGAAACTCAGAATCACATATGAGGGAACAGACAAAGTCAAAGAAACAAGGATAGATATCTTGGTAGCTCAGTATGAGAGATTTCAAATGCAACCAGGAGAATCAATCACACAAATGTACAGCAAATTCACAGATATCACCAATGTTTTGGCTGGCCTTGGAAAGACCTATGACATAGGAGATATGGTAAGAAAAATATTGAGATCCCTACCAGCTTCATGGACTCCTAAAGTGACAACCATAGAAGAAGCTAACGACCTAAGGAGGATGTCTCATGAAAAGCTCATTGGGTCATTAATGGCCCATGAGATAAACATTGAAAGGATTGGGGAGTCCTTCAGCAGAAAGAAACACAACAATGCTCTCAAGGCTGCAGAAGACACATTTGGTGATGAATCAGATGGTGATAAAAGCACTGGAAGTACTGAAGATGAGGAAGCATTCCTATTCAGAAGATTGCAGCGCATATTGGCCAAGAAGAAATACCAGTCTGGAAAGAGATATTTCAAGAAAGGAAAAGATTTCAAGAAATCCGAAGTCAAGGATACAAAGAAAGCTGAACCCATATGCTATGAATGTAAGAAAACTGGACATATTAAGGCTGAATGTCCAAAACTAAAGAAGACGGAGTTCAGAAAGAAGGACAGCTCAAAGAAATTCAAAAGGTATAAAAAGAAAGTCATGGCAGCTGCATGGAGCAACGACAGCGACTCAGACAGTGAGTCAAGCTCCAGCGAAAAAGAAGAAGAAAAGGCCAACCTGGCCTTCGTGGCAAACTTAGAGGAAAAGCTAACTTCTGACTCATCCTTTAATTCATGCAATGAATATGATTCTGAAAATTTAGAAGATGCATTTAATGAATTATACATTAAATATAAAGATGTATGTAAAATATTAAAAACTACTAAGAAAAACTATGCATGCTTAGAAATTACTAACTCAGATTTAAAATCTAAAACTGAGCAACTAGAAAAACAAATTTTGAATTAAAAAGAAGAAATGAACTGTTATGTGAAGACTTAAAAACTAAAAATGAACAAATAACAAATCTGGAAAAACATGAAACTTTAAATGAACTGAAAAAGGAAGTTAACACACTAACTAAGGAAAATGAATATTTAACTAATACAATTGAAAAGTTTACAAATGGTAAATCAACTTTAATACTAAAAGGAGCTAGAAGATCAGGCAAGAAGAAGCATGGCTTAGGATATACTCCACCAGATAATGAAGAAACAGTAGTCCATCCTAAAATCTATCCAATGCCAAAATTTGTAGCTGAACAAAATACTGAATATAAATCTAACTTTAAGTACATCCGAACTGAAAAAATAAGTAGAATATCTTGCTGTAGTCATTGTAATAAATTAGGACATACCAGAACAACCTGTACCACAAAACACCTAAAATGGATCCCTAAAAGAAAAGCTAATGAAACTAACCATCAAGGACCCAAAAGAACTTGGGTACCTAAATCTTAGTGTTTTTATTACAGAGAAGCCTTAGAGCATCGAAGTGGTACCTAGACAGCGGGTGCTTAAGGCACATGACTGGCAACAGAAAGCTATTCTCGTACATCAAAGATGAAGAAGGCACAGTGACCTACGGTGACAATGGAAAGGGTACAGTGATCGGTTGTGGACCAGTTGGTAGCCAAGGCAGAATTCTCATAGAGGATGTGTTATGCGTTAAAGGTCTCAAGCACAATTTGATAAGTATCAGCTAGTTGTGTGACAAGGGTCACCAGATCATGTTTCAAGAGTCAAAGTGCGTAATTATGAAAGATGGTGTAACAGTGTTCGAAGCCTGCAGAGAAAAGAATCTATATGTGCTTCATCTAGAAGAGTTGAAGGATCAGGATGTATACCTTGCAGCAAATAAAGATCAATCAGTTGAACTATGGCACAGAAGATTGGGTCACTACAGTTTGGATGGAATTAGAAAATTGATCAAGCGAAATCTAGTGGAAGGCTTGCCCAAAATAAGCTCAAGAATAGAAGGTGTATGTGAACCTTGTGCAAAAGGGAAGCATGCAAAGACATCTTTCAAATCAAAGACAGTAGTAACTATCTCCAAACTATTAGAGCTACTGCATATGGATTTATTTGGGCCGATGAGAACCACCAGCCTTGGAGGAAAGAATTTTGGATTCGTAATAGTTGATGATTATTCAAGATTTACATGGGTATCATTCTTGGAGAATAAAGATGACACGTTTGACAGCTTCGTTAAGTTCAGTAAGAAAGTTCAGAAGGACAAGAAGTTTAGCATAATTAGTATTCGATCAGATCATGGGAGGAGAATTTCAAAATGAAAAATTTACAGAATTCTATGATGATCAAGGAATTGAGCATAACTTCTCAGCACCAAGGACACCACAGCAGAATGAAGTAGCTGAGAAGAAGAATAGAACATTATTGGATATGGCCAGAACCATGTTATCAGAATACAATCTTCCTAGATATTTCTGGGCTGAAGCAATCAACACAGCATGTTACATATAAATAGAGTGATGATCAGGCCAATCCTGAAGAAAACATCGTATGAACTTTACAAGCAAAAGAAGCCCAAGATCAGTCACTTCAGGACGTTCGGATGCCCTTGCTTCATCCACAATAATGGTAAGAGAGATATTGGTAAGTTAGATTCTAAATCTGATAAAGGAATATTCATGGGGTATGCTTCTAAACCTAAAGGTTATAGAGTCTTTAATAAACAAAGTTTATTAATTGAGCAGACTGTCCAGGAAGTAGATAGTGATGATGAAAATGCAGAAAAGTTATCCAAGAAACTAAGGGATACATCTATCAAGGATAATGAAGATCCACCTTGGAAGAATTGCAACAAAAAAGAATATCTCATAATGATCTTCCAAAGGAATGGAGATACAAGAAGGATCATCCAAGAGACAACATCATTGGAGATCCATTTGTTGGAGTAAGAACAAGATGTAATGTTATTCCATGTGATTACTTAGCATTTGTTTCTCAAATTGAGCCGAAGACAGTCAATGAAGCACTATCTGATGAATCTTGGATGATGGCCATGCAAGATGAACTTAATCAGTTCAAGAGAAACCAAGTTTGGTCCCTTGTTCCGAGACCATCAGATCATCTTGTGATTGGCACCAAATGGGTGTTCAGGAACCAATTGGATCAAGCTGGTGTTATCACTAGAAACAAGGCTAGACTGGTTGCTCAAGGCTATTCCCAAGAGGAAGGCATAGATTTCGATGAAACCTATGCACCAGTGGCTAGACTAGAGGTAATTCACATTTTACTTGCTTATGCATCTACATTAGATTTAAAACTTTTTCAAATGGATGTAAAATCTGCATTTTTAAATGGATATATAATGGAGGAAGTCTATGTAGAACAACCTCCTGGTTTTGATGATGTAGGTTTTCCAAATCACGTTTTCAAATTGCATAAAGCTCTATATGGTTTAAAACAAGCACCTAGAGCATGGTATAAAAGGCTTAGTGTATTTTTATTAAACCATAGTTTTATCAGAGTCCAGGTAGATAGCACTTTATTTATTAAGTCAAAAATATGTTGTTTGTGCAAATCTATGTGGATGATATAATATTTGGATCTACTGATGAATCTCTGTGCATGTACTTTGAAAAGCTTATGCAGGGAGAATTCAAAATGAGCATGATGGGGGAACTCAATTATTTCCTTGGACTTCAAATCAAGCAAGGCAAAGAAGGCACACACATCTGCCAAGCGAAATACACCAAGGAATTATTAAAGAAATTTGGATTCGACAATGCAAAGCCACTGTCCACACCAATGAGCACATCTACAAGGTTAGACAGTGATAAAGATGGTAAGAAAGTAGATCAAAAACTTTACAGAGGTATGATAGGATTATTACTTTACTTAACTGCTAGTCGATCTGATATTCTATTTAGTGTATGCATGTGTGCAAGATATCAGGCTAATCCTGAAGAATCTCATTTAATTTCTGTCAAAAGGATTTTTAGATATCTAGCTAGAACTCATGATCTAGGTTTATGGTATCCAAAATCATGTGAAACTAGTTTAGTAGGATATTCTGATGCTGACTATGCTGGATGCAAGGTAGATGGAAAAAGCACCAGTGGAAGTTGTCAATTTCTTGCAGGATGCTTGATTTCATGGTTCTCAAAGAAACAAAATTCAGTAGCACTATCAACAGTTGAAGCTGAGTATGTAGCTGTTGGAAGCTGTTGCACTCAACTACTATGGATAAAACAACAACTTGAGGATTATGGACTGCACATCAAGACCATTCCATTGCTGTGCGACAACACCAGTACAATAAATCTCACCAAAAATCCAGTCCAACACTCCAGAACGAAGCATATGGGGGTTAGATATCATTTCATTAGAGATCATGTAGCAAATGGTAATATAAATATTTCTTTTATAGGTACCTTAAATCAGTTAGCAGATATCTTTACAAAAGTCTTACCTAAAAAGAGATTTACATCCCTTAGAAGGGAATTTGACATGTGTAATTTGTAATAGATTTTCTACACGTAACTGAAATAATAACAGTTTCAGAATAATGCTTATTCTCTCCCGTGGAATTAAGGAAATCCTTTAATTGCTTGCATCATAAATTGCTTTGACGGTTCATTATTTCAAAAGACCTTATCTATTGCGAAATCGTCTCCTCTTTTGTTGTTTTCCGCATTTATTGTGGTGTCCTTTCAAAAGAAACTTTAACCTTCGCTTTTAATCCCGTAATCTATGCCATACCGATTCCACCTTTCTCTCTCATCTCTTTCGACTTGCCTAGAACGATAAACCCTATCGATTTTGGCATCCTCTCTGTGTGATTTCGAAAGAATCCCTCTGTTCGCGCCAAAATCTCTTGAGGGCTTTTGTTCTACTCCTTCCCACGATCCTCCAAAACCTTTCCATATTCAAATCCATGGCGGTTTCTGGGGTCTTCGGCACTGTTGGTGGCTACGGCGTTGCGTTCATCATAGCAGAGCAGCAGGAACAGTTTGCAGCGGTGATGACGAAGCTCTGTGGTAATAAGGCAGTGGATGTGGTTGATTTGGAGAAGAACGGGATGCACAGTGTGGTAGCAGCAATGCAGAGGATGAAGTGGACAAGGATGGTGACTATTTCAAAGGAGAGATATCCGGACCTAGTAAAAGCTTTTTTCAACTGCTTAAAATCTGAAGAGGACGGGTCCCTGACCTCTACAGTCAAAGGTACTCCCATTAACATTACATATGATCTGTTGGAGAGTCTGTTTGGAGTGTCTACCAATGGTCGCAGTGGGGTAGACAGTGTCGACATTCATGTCAAAGGACTGGGGATTATCGGTACTGAATATAAGCTGAAGGATGGTAAAATCGACATCAACTAGTTGAATGCCTTCAACCGGATTTTACATTTCATAGTGTGCCAAATCCTTGTACCAAAAAGTGCAACTTTCTCCACTTGCCCAAAGGCTGACTCCGACATGATGTTCTAGGCAATTTAGAACCAAGATATCAATATGGCAGAGGTGATTATTGAAAGAATGAAGTTTGCAACTGCGATGATATGGGACAAGAAGAGCAAGCTCAACGTGTCCCTTCCTTATGCTCACCTGCTGACAAGAATTTTCCAACAATACAACGTAGACCTGAGTGGTGAAGTTTCGGAGAAGATAGGCCAAGCCATCAGAAGCAGAAATCTGAAAAAGAGTGGCTTTTCTCTTGTAGTCGGAGTTTGGATAAAGACTTTGGTCACTGAAGGTGAGGCCATTATTGGAGAAGCTCAAGAAGTTCCTGTTCCAGAAGCAGAGGCAGAGGCAGACGTGAGGGCTGAAGACCCTATTGCAGAAGCTCCAACAGCCCCAGAAGTCCTAGAAGAGGCAATAGTAGCAGTCAGGCCAGAAGAACCAATGGCTAGTCCAAGAATAATTGAAGAAATTTCTCCGGAACACATTGAGCCCGTTGGGCAATCATTAGTGGTTGATACCCCCATGACATTTATTACATCTATTCTTCATGAAGTATTGGATACTGTCGCCAGCATTTAGGGGGTGCAAGAAGAAGTTGTTCCGGAAGTTGTGGCACCAGGCCACAGTGATGTTCAGGTGGAGGATGCTCCTGCTCAGGGGGAGCATGTGGCTAAGATGGCAGCAAATGTTTAGGAGGAGCCCGCGGCTAGCCCCCATGTTGATCAGTTTCAAGAACGTGTTGTGGAGAGCACCACGGATGAAGATGAAGTTCTTGTTGATCATGTAGAGCCAGTTGTTGGCACCAATGATAAAGGCAAAGGTGTAGCCCCTCAGATTCCTTTGCTTACCAGAAGGGCACATCATAGTTCCATGAAGAAGAAGCTGAGGGTCAACATGAAGCCAGTGATAGACAGATTAGATGCTCATGGAGAGATCCTTTGCTCACTGTAAAATGAAGTATCATCTATCTTTGTGAGCCAAAGCACAGGAGCCAAGCAGCTTGGAGTAATGAAAGCTGAACTCCAAGGTTTGAAGGGTGAGTTGGGTAGCATAAAGCAATTAGTAGAAGATCTATCAATTTTTGTGAGGGAGCACTTGCCCATTTCTGCCCCTCCTGCTCCCACTTCGGCAGTACCAGAGTGCAGCTCAGGGCCATCCGGGCCAAGCAATGTAGAAGAAATCCGGCCATCAGGGCCAAGTTCTGAAGAGGCAGCTGGGCCATCAGGGCCAAAGATTGCTGAGGAATCCAGGGAGTCTGAGCCAGCACCGGCAGCATCTGGGCCACCAGGGCCATCAGCTGAGCAGTCAGGGCCTCCAGGGTCAGTTATGGATGAGTCTGGGCCATCAGGGCCAATGGAATCTGAAGTGGAGCCTGCAAGAGTTGAAGATCCAGTTGTACCCCCAGAGCCCCCTATATCTTCACCTCTCAAAACACCAACTCCTTCCTCTCCACCATCCTCATCAACTGCACCTCCAGCCCCTGCCACCTTCAAACAGCCACTTCCAAAACATATCTCTTCACCCACTCCATTCTTAGCCACCTCATCCTCTTCTCCTGCTTCATCCACATCTATTCCTCCTCCTACTTTTGAGGCACCTCCAGCATCCTCCTCAGCTGGAGCCTCATCTTCTAGTCCCTCATCAGTTGGACCATCTGTACCACCTCCTTCTACCTCTTACTCGTTTCTTCATCCTCCTACTCCTCCCTCCTTTGTTACCATCATTCCAGAGGGTGCCCAACTTGAAGGTCCCTTTATCCAGGACATCAAAGATGAGTTTGAAGTAGCCATACTTCGCTCAGTCCTGTCAGTTGGCACTCACATTCATAGGACAGGCTCTTCCAGCCATGTTCCTAAAAAGAGAAAAATATCTTCCAACCTTGCTATTTCTTCTGAGCCTCATTTTCCACCTCTTTGGTTTTCTCTCACTGTTGAAAATCGAAGAAGGTCTACCTATTGTGAATTCCTTCAAAAATGAACTTTTGCCACCATTTTTGGCCTTCCCCACCTACATCTCACCGACCACCTAAATATTGTTCTTCCCCTCTCCTCTCTTTCAAAAGTTGAACAGTCAAAAATTTTCTCTATGACTGAGGCTAAAAATGAAGATCAGTGGGCTCGGGGCCATCAGTCTTTATACAGGCAATTCATATCTGTCAGCTCTGCTCGATTCCCACCCAGGGATCACCCACTCACTCTCTCTGAGTGGTTTGTGATTC
Organism: Colocasia esculenta; assembly: GCA_014218235.1. Classification (NCBI taxonomy): domain Eukaryota; kingdom Viridiplantae; phylum Streptophyta; class Magnoliopsida; order Alismatales; family Araceae; genus Colocasia; species Colocasia esculenta. Next base: position 149,469,286 of record CM024755.1, read on the forward strand.
ATCACAAGAATACCTAGGGTCCATTTATTCAGAAGGAGATCAAGCTTATCCGCTATTTCTAGATGTTTAACGATTACAGATATCTCAATAATCTGCCCGAAGTTCAGCTTGGCTAATTCCGGAAAGCTATTTCTCTTCCTAGATCGGATACTGCTCATTCCACCTCCATTCAAGTGGATTTTGCCACATTGAAGATGCCAGATGTGGTCTTCCTACCTCCACTTCACTCTTTAGTCATGGATTCTGACATCGGTCCCATCATTTTTGAAAGATTTGCCTGAGTCATGGCCCGCATTTCTGTTCAGAGAGGTAATTTGCTTGCATTTCACCATTTTTTGTTTCGCGAATATCATCAGGGCCACATTAAATCAGATGTTCTTGCCCCTCTGTTGTCCGAGTGTGAGCGGCTGTCTCCAGCTGACTAGGAAAGGCATTACCCACTTTCTGCTCATCAGCTTGTTGATTTCAACTCCTCTCAGGATAGAGCTACTAAACCCCCTCTCTCTGCTGAGGAATTCCTCGATCTGAACTCCATTCGCCTTGTTCAAGACCCCTTTACCACATGGGTTGAGAGATACAAGGTGTATGTGGCTTAGAAAAAGGAACTGAAGCAATAGCAAATCTTCTACCCCATCTCAGTAGATCAGTTTCTCCAGCATGCTAGCTTTGGTACCTCTAGCTCCTACAAAATGTCTCTTGGCCAGGATGAATATGGCAACTTCGTGGAAGCTCAAAGGCAACTGGACATCCAGAGGATGGCTCCTGTTATGGGACCTTCCTACTCTATGGTTTATGGAGCCTTCCAAGGTTATTTTGAGGAGCAAGAACGCAAGGCTTGGCTGATTATTACTCGCCATGCCTCTCTCTTGTCTCCTGCCTTTTATCTTCCTGTACCCCCGCAGTGATATAATAGATTGATGTTTGGCCACCATTTATCCTTCTTCTCTTCTTTATTTGTTTATCTTCATATCTTTTAGCTTAGTGACAGAAATGGGGAGAAAGTAAAATGTTCTGAAATACACTCTTTAAATTTCTCTAGCAAATTTACTTAGATTCATTTCAGAGCCTTATATCATTATGTTATGTTTTGTCATCACCAAAAAGGGGGAGATTGATGATCAGCCTATCCCCACATAATTTTATATAATTATATACAATTTTAGTGATTAACAAAACCCTAACAATCATTTTCTAACAAGTTTTTCTGAAGTTCATCCACAGGGAATAAGTCAAGCAAAATCTGTAAGTTATTCTCTTACACTACCATTTAAAGTTTAAAACATGAATTCCTTCTAAGTCCACATCGATTTCCTTTGTAAAAAAATGATTCTATCACTACAATGATTTCATCTTATAACGATTTGATAAGTGAGCATGAACGATTCTATCGCTTCAACGATTTTGTAAGTGAAACATTGATTTCGGTCTCACAACGATTGCGCAAGTGAAACATCGATTTCGGTCTCACAACGATTTCGTAAGTGAAACATCGATTTCGGTCTCACAACGATTTCGTAAGTGAACCATCAATTTCGGTCTCACAACGATTTCATAAGAGAATCATCAATTTCTGTCTCACAACGATTTCGTAAATGAAACATCGATTTCGGTATCACAACGATTTCGTAAGTGAATCATCGATTTCGGTCTCATAACGATTTCGTAAGTGAACCATCGATTTTGGTCTCACAACGATTTCGTAAGTGAAACATCGATTTCGGTCTCACAACAATTTCGTAAGTAAAACATCAATTTCAGACTCACAACGATTTCGGTTTCACATCGATTTCATAAGTAAAACAACGATTCGGTCATCAGTTTTTTAAGAGAAACAATGATTTGATTGTTGTAATGATTTGATAAGTAAAAACAACGATTTGATTGTTATAACGATTCGATAAGTGAAAACATCAATTTGCTTATATCTGTACAATGATTTGCTTGTACAACGATTTGTTTTCTCTTGTACAATAATTTGCTTATGCCTGTACAACGATTTGCTTATATCTGTACAACAATTTGCTTATATCTGTACAACGATTTGCTTGTACAACGATTCGCTTTCTCTTGTACAACGATTTGCTTATATCTATACAATGATTTGCTTTCTCTTGTACAATGATTTGCTTATGCTTGTACAACGATTTGCTTATATCTGTACAACGATTTGCTTGTACATCGATTTGTTTATGTTTGAACAACGATTTTCTCAAACAGCGATTTGTTTATACAACGATTTGCTCAAACAACGATTTATTTATGTTTGAACAACGATTTGTTTATGTTTGAACAACGATTTGCTCAAACAATGATTTCTTTATGTTTGAACAACGATTTGTTTATGTTTGAACAACGATTTGCTCAAACAATGATTTATTTATGTTTGAACAACGATTTGCCTATATTTTTATAACGATTTACATAAACAACGATTTCATAAGTTGAATAACTATTTCATTGTCATAACGACTTCATGGATTACATCGATTTCATACATGATATTCAAATATATTTTCAAATACTGTGAAAGTCAAAGTCTTTCCGCGTGCATCACTAATATCCTTACATTTAATGTGATTGTACACATCTCTACACGTTGCATATCTGGGTGCCTTCTATTCCTATGTTTCTATAGCAAACACTTTACAGGATAGCAGAATCGCATTTCCATTTTAGTATATATTCTTTCTAACGTTGACTGACAAACATAGAGACAGTTCAACTGTCTATGCTTCGACATTTATTGTGTGCAGGTATTTGCCAGTACATTATCATACAACGTTGGACAACATGAAGCTGAAGGATATCGGGACGAATCTTCTCTTTGTGTGCATGGCTAATAGAGCATTAAATGGTTGTAGACTTACCTGTTGTACACCTCGGACCATGCAGTCTAACGTGTTTCAAACTTAGAGACAACGGCCATTTCAACGGCTATATTTTTCAAGAGAAGATATATAGAAGACTGATGTCACCATGAAGAACAACTTTTGGCACCTTAGAGCTTTCAAAGAACCAACCTACAACTTGCGAGCATCAGAAACAAGAGCCCCAAAAGCTTCACCCCATAATCTTCTGTAGCTCATAGCTCTCCGTGTTCATTTGCTTAGCTTTTGGAGAGCCTTTGTAGTTCTGAGAGTTTTCATCTAATGAAAATCTTTCTCTCTCAGACATTGCCTTGGATCAAGCATTTGTTGTAAGCTTGGTCTAGGGGCCATTTGCTTTTATTCTCATCTGTTGTGAAGTTCCTCTTCGGGCTGTGAAGAGAGGACCTATTGGAAACAGGTAGTTGTAATTCTCTTCTTGAGGAAGGAAGATCTGTTGTATCAGGTGGTATCTGTACCTCTTCGGGGTTAGAAGGAAAGGCCAGCTGTGGCTGGATGTGTAAGGGTCCTTAATGGGGACAGTATCCTTGGTTAGTGAAATCTCAAGTTGTTACTTGGGGACTGGACGTAGGACTCCTTGGGATAGGAGGTCCAAACCAGGATAAAATCCTCTGTGTCGTGTGATTGTTTATTTGCTAGCTTGTCTTCATTTATCACTAACACTAACTATCGATCTCAGTGCTTTTCTGTCAAAGTGTTTTTGTTGACAGGTTTTTATCTAAACAAATTTTTAGAATCCCATTCACCCCCCCCCCTCTGGGCTTGCTAGCTAGGCAACAATTTTGACTTACTCGAACAATGTGAGGGTCTGTTGGGTTTTAACTCGTGACATGACATTTAATCTGTGTAGAAAAAATGTCTTATGAGAAACGGTCATGGATGTACCGTGGAATAGTTAATGGAGTTGTGACAGAGGAGTTTAAAGACGGAGTTGACAGTTTCATTCGGTTTGCATTGAGGAACTCATCAGTAGCAATTGATCTGATGGGTAACATCCGATGTCCGTGTTCGGCTTGTAAGAATAGAAAGTGGATATCGACTTGGGATGTGAAACATCATTTTTTATATGGGAGGATATGTTGCCCATTATGAGTTATAGTCATCTCATGGTGAGTTTAATATCCATTCGTCTGAACCAGCCAACTTTGCCTCCACAAGTACATATGTAGACATGGTTGTCGATGCTGCTGGTCCGGAGTTCAATATTCATGATGACCAAACAAATGAAGAAGTGTCGAATAATACAGCTCAGAGATTTATATGTTACTTCAAGATGCTGATGAGCCATTATGGGATGGTTGTGAGAAGCATACACAGTTGTCTACAGTGTCGCAGCTATTGAATTTAAAGTCTGAATCTCATATGAGTGAGAGTTGTTTTGATCGACTTCTCTTACTCGTCAAGAGTATGCTTCCTCAATCAGAGAGGTTGTCTGATGATTTTTACCGTGCGAAGAAGATGGTGAATGATCTGGGACTTGGTTTTATAAAAATTGATGCATGTCCTAATCATTGTATGTTGTACTACAAAGATGATGCAGATAAGACATCATGTTGTATCTGTAAGCATGATAGATTCAAGCCTAAGAGAGGAGACAAGTCAAAGCAGAAGGATGTTCCATATAAGTAATTATGGTACATTCCAATCACACCTAGATTGCAGCGGTTGTTCATGTCCCCGAAGAGAGTTGGACATATGACTTGGCATGCAAAAAGAGTCCGTCGTGATAATGGTGAAATCAATCATCCTGCCGATGGTGAAGCTTGGGCTCATTTTAGATGTCTTCATCCTTACTTCTCAAGAGATCCACGCAACGTGCAGCTGGGTTTATGCACAGACGGTTTCAATCCATTCGGAGGCTCGGTGGCATCTTACTCATGTTGGCCAGTATTCCTAACACCGTACAACCTTCTGCCAGGCATGTGCATGAAGCGTAAGAATCTATTCCTTTCATTGCTGATTCCTGGTCCAAAAAGTCCAGGAAAAAATTTAGACATATATCTAAGACCGTTGATTGACGAGCTGAAATTGTTATGGTCAGATGGGGTCCTCTCTTATGATGCATCTAGAAAATAGAATTTCAATTTGAAGGCTGCATTAATGTGGACAATAAGTGACTTTCCAGCGTACGACATGCTATCTGGCTGGAGCACACATGGGAGGTTGGCATGTCCTTATTGTATGGAGGATTCTAAATCATTCGTGTTGAAATCTGGGGGAAAAGCATGTTGGTTCGATTGTCATCGTCGGTTTCTACCGAGTGACCATCCTTTCCGAAAGCAAAAGGATTCATTTATGAAAAATGCAATTGTGATGGATGAGGTAGATATGGAACGGGTGTCTGGTGGAAACATAATGAGGCGGGTCCAGAACTTACCGACTGTATCACAACTGGCTGGTAGTACCCGAAAAATCCCAGGGTTTGGGAAGGATCACAATTGGGTGAAGCAAAGCATATTTTGGGAATTGCCTTATTGGTCAACACTTTCGATACGACATAACCTAGACGTCGTGCATATAGTGAAGAATATTATTGATAATGTGTTCAACACAGTTATGGATGTCAAAGGCAAAATGAAGGATAACGTCAAGGCACGAATGGATTTGAAAGTACTTTGCAGACATCCAGAACTAGAACTGCAGCATGTTCGTGGAAAAGTGGTGCAACCTAAAGCTTCATATGTGCTTGGGGCCAGACATATTAAGGAAGTGTGTCAATGCTTGAAGCAATTGAGATTTCTGAATGGATATGTCTCGAATATTTTCCGTTGTGTAAATGTCAACAAGGGGAAAATATACAGAATGAAGAGTCACGACTGCCATATTTTCATGCAAAGACTGATTCCAATTGCTTTTCGTGAGTTGTTGTCGAAGCAAATATGGGGAGCAATGACCGAACTGAGTGAATTCTTCAGGATTTTATGTGCATCAGAACTCAGACTTCATGACTTGTAAAATATGGAGCAAAATATAATACAGATAGTTATAAATTAGAGAAGATATTTCCTCCAACATCTTTGATTCAATGGAGCACTTGATCATCCATTTGCCATATGAGGCTAGAGTCGGAGTGATGACCAAACTGTCCCCATAATAAATATTTCCATTTATTTATATATTAATTTTGATGATTAACAAAATAATACTAATGGATTACTTGAGCATTAAGTACAGGAAATCAAAGAAAAATGAAAGTTCAAGACAATCTGGTAAGTCTCATCAATTCTATCCAAGTCTTTGTATCGACTTCTTTGATAAGCAGAACGATTTCCTCCTTGACCGGAAAACTCAAATCAAATCGTTACCGTAACGATTTCTTTAGAACTCGCAACGACTCTCTAGCCGTAACGACTTCTTTAGACCTCGTAACGATTTCTTTAGAACTCGCAACAACTCTCTAGCCGTAACGACTTCTTTAGACCTCGTAACGATTTCTTTAGAACTCGCAACGACTCTCTAGCCGTAACGATTCTTTAGACCTCGTAACGATTTCTTTAGAACTCGCAACGACTCTCTAGCCGTAACGACTTCTTTAGACCTCGTAACGATTTCTTTAGAACTCGCAACGACTCTCTAGCCGTAACGATTTCTTTAGACCTCGTAACGATTTCTTTAGAACTCGCAACGACTCTCTAGCCGTAACGATTTCTTTAGACCTCGTAACGATTTCTTTAGAACTCGCAACGACTCTCTAGCCGTAACGATTTCTTTAGACCTCGTAACGATTTCTTTAGAACTCGCAACGACTCTCTAGCCGTAACGATTTCTTTAGACCTCGTAACGATTTCTTTAGAACTCGCAACGACTCTTTAGTCATAACGATTTCTTTAGAATTCATAACGATTTCGTGTAACGATTTCTTTACAACTTGATAGTCATAACGATTTCTTTACAACTCAATAGTCATAACGATTTCGTGTAACGACTTCTTTGTTAGTCATAACGATTTCGCGTAACGACTTCTTTATTAGTCATAACGATTTCGCGTAACGACTTCTTTATTAGTCATAACGATTTCGTGTAACGACTTCTTTATTAGTCATAACGATTTCGCGTAACGACTTCTTTATTAGTCATAACGATTTCGCGTAACGACTTCTTTATTAGTCATAACGATTTCTTGCAACGATTTCTTTAGAACTCGCAACGACTTGCCTATTGTAACGACTTCATAAGTTATCACAACGATTTCTTTACAGTTCATAACGACTTGCTATAATTCATAACGATTTCATAAGTTATGAAGTCAGCAAGATTCTTTTTATCGAATTTCTTGATGCATCAGTATAATGCTTTTTAATAGCGTTGAAAAGTCAAAGTCATATCTTGTCCGTTGACTGCTATGCATTAAATGCTCTCCGATCGTATCTCCCATGCATGCAGACAATATCTTCCATTTCTATGCTACTCTGTCTACGTACTTTTTCTTGGACAGAAAGGAGCTTTGCTATATACTGCAATATCTGTTCCATCTCAACTAACAATAGACAGCAGTCCTAGCTGTCTTCTATTTATTGATGATATGCTTACAGATATCTGACAAGACTCATCTGGACAACGTTGGACACAAGATACAAAGTTCTATGACATCTCTTTGGCGTGTACACCAGGATAAAAGACTGACGATCAGAAGCTTCCTCAGTGACCAGTCTAACGTACACAAGGATAAGAGACAACGGACACTTCAACGTTCGAATTTGAATCAGCAGTTTAAATAGAAGACTCAAGACGAAAAGACAGATAGTGCGATAGAGGGCAACATCGCTTGATTTCAGAAGAAGAAAGAAATCCATCTCTCACAATCTTTAGAACTTTGAAGAAGAGCGAAGCCTCCACTCCAAACCTGGTTCTAAGCTCTTAGCTCTCTGTGCTCAAAAGGAATCTTCTCATTTGTAAGAGCCTGTGTGGTCCTTGGAGAGAAAAACCTTGTTAAATCTCTCTCTCTCGGGGGCTTAGGAGCTTCAGGTTGTAGCTGGTCAAGCTAGAATCTGAAGCCTGTTTTCACAACCTTTTTCTGATTAGTTTGTGTTCCCTTCTGGACGAAGGAAGACCTGGTGGTATCCAGGGTGGTTGTTGTTCCCTTCTGGACGAAGGAAGACCTGGTGGTATCCAGGGTGGTTGTTGTTCCCTTCAGGCTGAAGGAAGACCAGTTGAGGCTGGGTGTAAGGATCCTTAAGGGGGATTGTACCCTTGATAGTAAAATCCTGAGGTATTGCTCAGGGACTGGACGTAGGTCTCCTGTGGAGAGGAGTTCCGAACCAGGATAAAATCCTTGTGTCTTGTGGATGTGTTTTGTGTGATTGTTATCTTGTTTGCTCTAACTCTAACCTTGTTATTAAGTTGTGCAATCTTTTCAGTAAACAGGTTTTAATCAAAGATCGAAGTTTTATTAACCCATTCACCCCCCCTCTGGGCTAGCTAGCTGGGCAACAAGTGGTATCAGAGCCCGTCTCTTCGACAAAGAAGAAGATCCAACGATCTGAAGAGCAAAGATCAATGGCAGCCCAAAGTCACTTCGAAGGTCAGTCTGTCAACAGACCTCCTTTGTTCGATGGTGAAGATTATACGTATTGGAAGACCAGGATGGAATACTTTCTACAAGGCCACGATTATCAAATCTGGTCAATAGTGGAAGAAGGTGATCTGGTCGTCACAAATGAGAAAGCACAATGGACAGATGAAGATAGAAAGAAAATCTCCTTGAACTGTAAAGCTAAGAGCATTCTATGTTGTGCTCTAAGCAAGAAAGAGTTCAACAGAGTTTCAGCATGCAAATCCTCCATGGAAATGTGGGAAAAGTTAAAGATCACATATGAAGGTACAGACAAAGTAAAGGAGACAAGAATTGACATTCTTGTCACTCAGTATGAAAGATTTCAAATGCAAACAGGTGAGTCTATTACCCAAATGTTTAGTAGATTTACTGACATTACTAATGGCCTAGCAAGTCTAGGAAAGTCATATGAAAATGCAGATATGGTAAGGAAGATTCTCAGATCCCTGCCATCTTCATGGACGGCAAAGGTCACAGCTATCGAAGAAGCTAATGATCTTAAGAGAATGTCAGTAGAAAAACTCATTGGGTCTCTCATGGCCCATGAAATAAACATGGAAAGACTAGGAGAATCCTCCAGTAGAAAGAAGCAGTCAAATGCGCTTAAAGCTAATGGGGACTCATCAGAAGAATCCTTAGATAACAGTGAAGATAGCAAAGATAGTGATGATGAAGAAGCCATGCTCTCAAGAAGATTGCAGAGAATCTTGGCAAAGAAAAGAAGTTCCAGTCTGGTAGGAGGTACTTCAAGAAAAACAAAGATCTCAAGAGACCAGATGGAAAAGATCAGAAGAGGAATGAGCCACTTTGCTATGAATGCAAGAAACCTGGACATATCAAGGCAGACTGTCCAATGTTAAAGAAAAATGATCACAAGAAGAAGGACAGCTCCAAGAAGTTCAGAAGATTCAAAAAGAAAGCCATGGCAGCTGCATGGGACAACAGCAGCGACTCAGATAGTGAGTCAAGCTCGAGCAGTGAAGGTGAAGAAGCCAACTTGGCTCTCATGGCGAATACCGAGGATAAGGTAACATCTGATTCTTCTTTCGATTCCTGTAATGACTCAGATTCGGATAATTTGGAAAGTGCATTTAATGAACTCTACAATAAGTATAAAGAAGTGTGTAAACTACTTAAGCTAAGCAAGAAAAATATCACATGTCTCGAAAATACCAACTCAGATTTAAAATCTGAAAACGAAGAACTAGAAAAACAAATAGTTGAGCTTAAGAGAAGAAATGAACTATTATGTGAAAATTTAAAAGACAAGAACAGAAAAATCACTGACCTAGAAAAACAGGAAAACTCAGATGATTTAAGAAAAACTGTAAATGAATTAAATGAAGAAAACAATACACTAGCAAGCACCCTAGAAAAATTTACCAATGGTAAAAACTCTTTAATATTAAAAGGTGCTAGGAGATCGGGTAAAAAGAAAAATGGATTAGGATATACACCCCCAGATAATGAAGAAACCATAATATACCCTAAAACATATCCAACACCAAAATTTGTACCTGAACAAGATGTAGCATACAAAGCTGATTTCAAATACATAGAAAAAGTAACTAAGTTATCCTGCTGCAGTCACTGCAACAAGTTAGGACATATTAAAATGACATGCCCAACAAGACATAAAAAATGGATATTAAAAGGTAAAGTTGATGATACTAACCAATCAGGACCCAAAAAGAATTTGGGTACCTAAAGCTTGATGTTCTCATTTCAGGTTAACCCTCGAGCATCCAAATGGTATTTGGATAGTGGGTGCTCAAGGCATATGTCAGGCAACAAGAAGATATTTGTTGATCTCCAAGCTGAAGAAGGTACAGTCACCTATGGAGATAATGGAAAAGGGACTGTGATAGGAAGCGGGTCTGTGAACATCAAAGGAAAATCAGTCATAAAGGATGTAATGCTGGTCAAAGGGTTAAAGCACAATCTCATCAGCATCAGCCAGTTGTGTGACAAAGGCCATCAAATTCAGTTTCAAGAATCAAAATGCAGTATCTTAAAGGATGGTGCAGTCATATTTGAAGCCTACAGAGAAAGAAATTTGTATGTTCTATATCTCGATGAACTCAAGGATCAAGATGTGTGTTTGGCAGCTAGCAAAGATAAATCAACTGAGTTGTGGCACAGAAGATTGGGCCACTGCAGCTTGGATGGGCTGAACAAGCTCAGAAAAAGAAAACTAGTTGAAGGACTGCCAAAGGTAAATTTCAGATTGGATAGCATTTGCAGACCTTGTGCAAGAGGAAAGCACACCAAGAGCTCCTTCAAATCAAAGACTGTAGTAACCACCTCAAAGCCCTTAGAACTACTTCACATGGATTTATTTGGGCCAATGAGGACTACCAGTTTGGGAGGAAAGAATTTTGGATTTGTAATAGTTGATGATTATTCAAGATTCACTTGGGTATCCTTTTTAGAGCACAAAGATGACACATTTGAGAATTTTGTCAGCTTCAGTAAGAAAGTTCAGAAAGATCAGAAATTCTCAATTGTCTCTATTCGATCAGATCATGGTGGTGAGTTTCAGAATGAAAAGTTTGCGAAGTTCTGTGATGATCAAGGAATTGAGCACAACTTCTCAGCTCCAAGGACACCTCAACAGAATGGAATTGCTGAGAGGAAAAACAGAACTCTTTTGGATATGGCAAGATCAATGTTATCAGAATATGATCTGCCAAGATATTTCTGGGCCGAAGCTATCAACACTGCATGTTATATCATAAATAGAGTGATGATCAGGCCAATTCTGAAAAAGACTGCTTATGAACTCTACAAAGAAAAGAAGCCAAAGATTAGCCATTTCAGAATATTTGGATGTCCTTGCTTCATCCATAACAATGGAAAAAGGGACATTGGTAAGTTGGATGCCAAATCAGATGAAGGCATTTTCATGGGGTATTCCTCTAAACCTAAAGGTTATAGAGTTTTCAATAAACGTTCCTTATTAATTGAACAATCAGTACATGTTATTTTTGATGAATCTAACCCTTCCTTGAAAAAGGAAGAAATTAGTGACATTGATGATGCAGATGTCCTGTCCGAAAAATTAAAGAAAACTTCAATTAAGGACAAAGAGGATCCAACTCTGGAAGAACTGCAGCAAACAGAAATCCAACATAAAGATCTTCCAAAGGAATGGAGACATCAGAAAGATCACCCTCCTGAAAACATCATTGGTGATCCATCTGTAGGGGTAAGAACTAGAGGTAATGTAATTCCATGCGACTATTTAGCATTTGTCTCTCAAGTAGAACCTAAGACAGTCAATGAAGCTTTATCTGATGAATCTTGGATACTAGCCATGCAAGATGAACTAAATCAGTTCAAGAGAAACCAAGTATGGTCACTTGTTCCTAGACCATCCAATCATTCAGTTATTGGCACCAAATGGGTGTTCAGAAATAAACTGGATGAGTCTGGAATAATCTTAAGGAACAAAGCCAGATTGGTGGCTCAAGGCTACTCCCAAGAGGAAGGCATAGATTTCGATGAAACTTATGCACCTGTAGCTAGACTTGAGGCCATTAGGATTTTACTTGCTTATGCATCCGCACTTGATTTAAAACTTTTTCAAATGGATGTCAAATCAGCCTTTTTAAATGGTTTCATCAAGGAGGAAGTTTATGTTGAACAACCTCCAGGTTTTGACGACTCTGAATTTCCAAATCATGTATTTAAACTACATAAGGCTTTATATGGTCTAAAGCAAGCTCCTAGAGCCTGGTATGAAAGGCTCAGTAATTTCTTATTAAATCATGGTTTCACTAGAGGTAAAGTAGATAGTACATTATTTATAAAATCTAAGGTTAAACATATACTTCTTGTACAAATCTATGTGGATGATATTATTTTTGGATCTACTGATGAATCTCTTTGCAAGTACTTTGAAAAGCTTATGCAGGGAGAATTCGAAATGAGCTTGATGGGGGAGTTAAGCTACTTCCTTGGATTGCAAATCAAGCAAGGGAAGGATGGCACTCATATCTGTCAAGCAAAGTACACCAAAGAGCTGTTGAAGAAATTTGGATTTGAAGATGCAAAGCCATTATCAACTCCAATGAGCACATCAACCAGAATGGACAGTGATCAAAAAGGTAAAAGGGTAGATCAAAAGAATTATCGAGGTATGATAGGATCATTACTTTACTTAACTGCCAGTAGACCAGACATTTTGTTCAGTGTATGCATGTGTGCTAGATATCAGGCAGACCCTAGAGAGTCTCACTTAATCTCTGTAAAAAGAATATTTAGATATTTAGCTAGAACTCATGATTTAGGTCTCTGGTATCCTAGATCTTGTGAGATAAATCTAATAGGATATTCAGATGCTGATTATGCTGGTTGCAAAGTAGATAGAAAGAGCACCAGTGGATGTTGTCAGTTTCTTGCAGGATGCTTAATATCATGGACATCCAAGAAACAAAATTCAGTAGCTCTATCAACAGCTGAGGCGGAATATGTTGCTGCTGGAAGTTGCTGTACACAACTTCTTTGGATAAAGCAACAACTTGAAGATTTCGGCATTCACATCAAATCAATTCCTCTATTGTGTGATAATACAAGTGCCATCAACCTCACCAAAAATCCAGTTCAACACTCAAGGACGAAACACATTGAGGTAAGATATCATTTTATTCGAGACCATGTAGCTAGTGGTAATTTAGAAATTTCGTTTATAGATACAAATGGTCAATTGGCAGATATCTTCACAAAAGCCCTACCTGAAGAGAGATTTACATCTCTTAGAAGGGAACTAGGGATGTGCAATTTGTGAAAGAATTTCTGTGATTTTATTGACATATAAATTTTTCAGATTAAATGAAAAGTTCTCTCTCCGTTAAAGTTAAACAAAACTCAGTTATCTATATGCTTTGACCGCTTCTGTGTAGAAAGTTGTTTGACTTGTCAAACCTTTTTGTCGCTTTCTACCTTTGCCGCCTTTTGGCGCTCCTCCTGTCATTAAAGTAATATTATTTTACCCAAATCGCTTTGAGATCGATTCGTCTTCCACCTTTACCCTTTTTATTCTCTATCTGTTCACCCAAAGCTGATGCCCTAACGATTTTGGGATCGACTCTCTGCATCTTTCGAAGCCTTCTTCTCTTCCCGCGAAGAACTCCTTCGAGAACTTCCGTCCCTTCCATCATCCTCCCTTCCAGAATCTTTTCTTCTCTGCACCCATGGCCGCTCCGTTGATCTCCGGAAGTGTTGGGGGCTACAGTGCTGAGTATTTATCCCCAAGGGAGCAAGAAAGATTTACTTTTGTGAAGACAAAGATTTGCGGAAATAAGGCAGTGGATGTTCAGAATCTTGAGAAGAGTGGCATGGCCAGGCTAGTTGATACTCTAAGAAGATCGCAGTGGATGGATGTGGTCACCTTCAGTGAGGTAAGCTACCCGGACTTGGTAAAAGCCTTCTACATCTGTCTGAAGTCAGAAGCAGATGGATCCCTTGTTTCCTCTGTCAAGGGTATCCAAATCAGAATAACCCATGAGCTGTTGCGTGATCTGTTTGGAGTAAAGACCTCGGGATTTAGTGGCATTCACTCTGTGAATGATGAAGTCAAAGGTCTCGGGATTATCGGTCCAGGATTTAAGTTGAAGGATGGGAAGCTTGATATTAATCAGATGTCCGCGTTCAACCGATTGCTTCACTTATAGTCTGCCAAATCTTAGTTCCCCGTAGTGCTACCTTTTCCTCATGCACTAGGGCAGATTCGGACATAATGTTCTGGGCAATCCAGAACAAAGAGATAAACCTGGCCGCAGTGATGATTGAGCGAATGATGTTTGCACATGCTCAGTTATGGGAAACAAAGAGCAAGTTGAATGTTTCCCTTCCATATGCCCATCTTCTGACCAAGATTTTCAAGCACTTTGGAGTAGATCTGTCAGGTGCGGTAGCTGAAAAGATGGGCCAGTCTATAAGGTCCAGAAACCTGAAGAAAAGTGGCTTTTCAGTGCAAGAAGGAGTTTGGTCGAAATCCTCTGTGGCTGAAGGAGAAGCAGTTATTGCAGATATTCCAGAAGCAGTAGAAGTAGAGCAAGCAGCAGCAAGTCCAGCAGAGCAAGAACCAGTTGAGTCAGCTGTGGGATGCCAATCCGAAGCTCAATTGGAAGAGGGTGCAGCTGGTGTGGCAGATTCCTTGCCCACCACCTTAGTCGCCTCTATTTTAAAAGAAGTATTGGACTCCATTCCCTCCATCTCAGTCTCTTCTAAGGCAGGTGGACCTGATGAAGATGTTGTCTTGGAAGAAGCTCCTGCTCAGGGGGAGCAAGAAAGTATTGAAGTCCCTGCTCCCATTCAGGGGGAGCATGCTGAGAGTGAAAGACAGAGAATGAAGCCTTTTCTGAGAAAGCTGCACCTACTCAGGAAACTCCAGCTCCAGCCTTGGTTGATGTTAGTGAAGGCCCAAGTGCAACTATAAATCTTGAGGAGCCTGTCTCTCAGCCAAGTAAGCAGAAAAGAGTTGTTCACAGGAGGTCAAGGAAGGGCCATAGGAAAGTAAATTGAAGCATGTTATGGCCTTGTTAAAAGCCCAAGGAGAGATCTTGGCATCAGTTCAGTCTGGTATACAAGAATTGTTTCAAATCAAGTTTCAACCTCCTCAGACGTATCCTCAATAAGAAATGCAATGAGGTATTTCAATAAAGAAATGTCTGATATGAAGAATTTGCTGGCTCATCTTTCAAAGTCTAGTGGTGTCCCTCCTGCACCTACTCAGAGCAGTCCAGCTGAAGTTCCTAGGCCACCAGGGCCTCCAGCTGAAGTTCCTAGGCCACCAGGGCCTCCAGTTCAAGGGTCAGGGCCAACAGGGCCGCCAGTTCAAGGGTCAGGGCCATCAGGGCCATCAGTTGTAGGGTCACCCGGACCAGTGGCAGCCTCAGGGTCTTCAGGACCCTCTCCTGCAGTCAGAGAAAGTCAGGCCAAGGAAAAGAGCCAGTGTCAGTCTCCAAGGCCCCTGATACTTCATCTCTTGCCACTCCAACCCTCTCCACACCTTCATCTCCTCCTACTGCACCTCCTGCTCCACCAACCATAAAACATCCCATGCCTCGCACCCAACCTTCCTCATCCTCTACTTCCTCTCAACCCTCCTTCTCACCTACTCCAGCTCTCATCTCAGCTTCATCCTCATTAACTCCTCAACCTTCACCTATTAAAACCCAAACATCTCATCCTCAACCAACCTCTTCCTTTAATCCTAAACACTTTTTCTATCCTCCTACTCCTCCTAATTCTGTTACCTTTCCTCCAGTGAAACCTCTGCCTCTTGGTATTTTTGACACCAATGTTCCAGACCTTTTGAAAGGAACACTCTCCTCACC
The DNA here is from genome assembly GCA_014218235.1 of Colocasia esculenta. Classification (NCBI taxonomy): domain Eukaryota; kingdom Viridiplantae; phylum Streptophyta; class Magnoliopsida; order Alismatales; family Araceae; genus Colocasia; species Colocasia esculenta. The sequence continues at coordinate 149,485,068 of CM024755.1, forward strand.
ATTCTTTCCACAGCCTCTCACATTCACAGGACTGACCCTCCTAGTCCTGTCTTGAAAAAGAGAAAAACTCTTCCTCTCTAAGCACTCCTTCTGCTTCTCTCTACCCTCCTTTATGGTACTCTCTTACCCTTGATCCTAAGAGAAGACCTATCTACAAAGAATACCTCCAGAAATGCATTCTTTCTACCATTTATGGTATTCCTTTTCTCAACCTCTCCGAACACCTGGCCATTGTTCTTCCCTTTACTCAGATATCTCAAGCTTTCAAATCCAAAATCTTTGAGGGCACTGAGTTCAAGACTGAAGATCAGTGGGCAGCTATCAAAGGAAACAAGGCTCAGTACTCAAAATACCTGACTGCAAGGGCCGAATCCCTCTCTCTCAGAGCTCACCCACTCACCTTCTCTGAGTGGTTTATCTTCCAGCACAAGAACTCTTGGGGATCCTTCATTTTGAAGGAAATTCGCGTTGCCAGAGCCTTTCAGCTGTACAGTGACTTCTGTTACTTGAACAAAATTCCAGAAGTTCAGTTTTGCCAGTTCAACTCGCAGATTACTGTGCTGCAATCAGAGACCCCTCTCAACCTTCCTCTTACAGTAGACTTTGTCTCCTTCAAGTTGAGTTTCCAGTTCTTCTGCCGAAGCTGCACTCGTTAGTGTTTAATTCAGATGCTGGATCTCTCGCTCTAGATATGTTTGCAAGGCAGCTGGGCCGGATGTCAGCCAAGCAGGGCCGATCTCCCTCCTTCTTGCGGTTCATCTTCAGAGAATATCACTCTGGCCGCATCTCTTCTCTGACCTTAGCTCCACTCATTTCTGAGTGTGAACGACTCACCTCATCAGAATGGGAGCTTCTCTATCGGGCCTCTTATCAGCAATTGGAAGCTATCAATCAAGATCTAGTCAGTCAGAGGAAGCCTGCTCTTTCTGCAGAAGCCTTTATGGATCTCAATTCCATCGCACCCATACCAGAGCTCTATGCTGTATGGGCAGCTAGATATTCTGCCTTCTATGCCTTAAAGCAGGATCTGTTAAATCAACAACTTCACTATCCAATTTCCTTGGACAGATTTCTCCATAGGGCCAGTTTTGGCAAGAGTACTTACTTCAGATTCATTTTGGACAAAACTCAGTATGGAGAGTTCATAGAGCAGCAAAGGCAACTCTACATTCAGAGGAACATCCCTTCCATGGGACCCTCCTTCTCAGTTACCTTTGGCGTTTTTCTGCAATTTTTGAGGATCTTGAGATCAAGGCATGGGCTGTTATCTCACAGCATGCCTCCTTGTTATCTCCTTTGTATTATCTTTCTCCCTCTTAATAAAAATCTTTCTCTCTTCTTTGTCTCACAGCTTATCTTTTTGCCTAATGACAAAATGGGGGAGACAACTAACGTAAATCTGAAAAACATTTCATTTTTTTTGTATGACGTTTAGTATATTTTGTCATCATCAAAAAGGGGGAGATTGATGACCAAACTGTCCCCATAATAAATATTTCCATTTATTTATATATTAATTTTGATGATTAACAAAATAATACTAATGGATTACTTGAGCATTGAGTACAGGAAATCAAAGAAAAATGAAAGTTCAAGACAATCTGGTAAGTCCATCATTCTATCCAAGTCTTTGTATCGACTTCTTTGATAAGCAGAACGATTTCCTCCTTGACCGGAAAACTCAAATCAAATCGTTACCGTAACGATTTCTTTAGAACTCGCAACGACTCTCTAGCCGTAACGACTTCTTTAGACCTCGTAACGATTTCTTTAGAACTCGCAACGACTCTCTAGCCGTAACGACTTCTTTAGACCTCGTAACGATTTCTTTAGAACTCGCAACGACTCTCTAGCCGTAACGATTTCTTTAGACCTCGTAACGATTTCTTTAGAACTCGCAACGACTCTCTAGCCGTAACGACTTCTTTAGACCTCGTAACGATTTCTTTAGAACTCGCAACGACTCTCTAGCCGTAACGATTTCTTTAGACCTCGTAACGATTTCTTTAGAACTCGCAACGACTCTCTAGCCGTAACGATTTCTTTAGACCTCGTAACGATTTCTTTAGAACTCGCAACGACTCTCTAGCCGTAACGATTTCTTTAGACCTTGTAACGATTTCTTTAGAACTCGCAACGACTCTCTAGCCGTAACGATTTCTTTAGACCTCGTAACGATTTCTTCAGAACTCGCAACGACTCTTTAGTCATAACGATTTCTTTAGAATTCATAACGATTTCGTGTAACGATTTCTTTACAACTTGATAGTCATAACGATTTCTTTACAACTCAATAGTCATAACGATTTCGTGTAACGACTTCTTTGTTAGTCATAACGATTTCGCGTAACGACTTCTTTATTAGTCATAACGATTTCATGTAACGACTTCTTTATTAGTCATAACGATTTCGCGTAACGACTTCTTTATTAGTCATAACGATTTCGCGTAACGACTTCTTTATTAGTCATAACGATTTCGCGTAACGACTTCTTTATTAGTCATAACGATTTCTTGCAACGATTTCTTTAGAACTCGCAACGACTTGCCTATTGTAACGGCTTCATAAGTTATCACAACGATTTCTTTACAGTTCATAACGACTTGCTATAATTCATAACGATTTCATAAGTTATGAAGTCAGCAAGATTCTTTTTATCGAATTTCTTGATGCATCAGTATAATGCTTTTTAATAGCGTTGAAAAGTCAAAGTCATATCTTGTCCGTTGACTGCTATGCATTAAATGCTCTCCGATCGTATCTCCCATGCATGCAGACAATATCTTCCATTTCTATGCTACTCTGTCTACGTACTTTTTCTTGGACAGAAAGGAGCTTTGCTATATACTGCAATATCTGTTCCATCTCAACTAACAATAGACAGCAGTCCTAGCTGTCTTCTATTTATTGATGATATGCTTACAGATATCTGACAAGACTCATCTGGACAACGTTGGACACAAGATACAAAGTTCTATGACATCTCTTTAGCGTGTACACCAGGATAAAAGACTGACGATCAGAAGCTTCCTCAGTGACCAGTCTAACGTACACAAGGATAAGAGACAACGGACACTTCAACGTTCAAATTTGAATCAGCAGTTTAAATAGAAGAATCAAGACGGAAAAGACAGATAGTGCGATAGAGGGCGTAACATCGCTTGATTTCAGAAGAAGAAAGAAATCCATCTCTCACAATCTTTAGAACTTTGAAGAAGAGCGAAGCCTCCACTCCAAACCTGGTTCTAAGCTCTTAGCTCTCTGTGCTCAAAAGGAATCTTCTCATTTGTAAGAGCCTGTGTGGTCCTTGGAGAGAAAAACCTTGTTAAATCTCTCTCTCTCTCGGGGGCTTAGGAGCTTCAGGTTGTAGCTGGTCAAGCTAGAATCTGAAGCCTGTTTTCACAACCTTTTTCTGATTAGTTTGTGTTCCCTTCTGGACGAAGGAAGACCTGGTGGTATCCAGGGTGGTTGTTGTTCCCTTCTGGACGAAGGAAGACCTGGTGGTATCCAGGGTGGTTGTTGTTCCCTTCAGGCTGAAGGAAGACCAGTTGAGGCTGGGTGTAAGGATCCTTAAGGGGGATTGTACCCTTGATAGTAAAATCCTGAGGTATTGCTCAGGGACTGGACGTAGGTCTCCTGTGGAGAGGAGTTCCGAACCAGGATAAAATCCTTGTGTCTTGTGGATGTGTTTTGTGTGATTGTTATCTTGTTTGTTCTAACTCTAACCTTGTTATTAAGTTGTGCAATCTTTTCAGTAAACAGGTTTTAATCAAAGATCGAAGTTTTATTAACCCATTCACCCCCCCTCTGGGCTAGCTAGCTGGGCAACACGGAGGACCAGTACAATTTCGATGGATGTATACATTTGAGAGGCATATTCATATGTCTCAATTTATTCACATTACGACGATCTCTTATATTTCATATGTATTCATTTGAATTGTTTTCGTAGGTGCATGCACGATCTTAAGATGAAAGTCCACAACAAAACACAAGTTGAGGGCTCCATTATCCAGGCGTACCTTATTGAAGAGATATCGAACTTTTGTTCGATGTACTTTGACACGAAAATACGAACTCGACGCACTCAACCTCCACGTAATGATGATGGTGGAGATTCTAATGTGTCTAACGGACTCTCTATATTCAAGTGTCCCGGACGAGCGTTCGGATATTCTTCTACTCGCGCACTCCAAGACAGAGAGTTGGTAGTTGCGGAGATCTACATCTTCATGATTTGCATAGAACTAGACCCTTACATTGAGTAAGCTCTCAACACTAATGATGTACCTCATTTGCTTGCAATTCGTAGAACTTAGAGGTTGTGTGACATTTTCATTGCAGAGAGTTTGACTCAGTCATACTGCAATAGAATCCACGTCTGACTGACGTGCAGGTTGAAAAGGAACGAGAGAAGTCTTTTGCTACTTGGTTAAGATATCAAGTAAGTGTCTAAATATTTTGATGCATAAGTGTTATGTTCTTATGCATAATTAGTTGTTGTAATTTGTCATTGTCTGTCCCTTTTTTTAATAATAGGTTGAACAAGGCTTTATTACTGATTCAAGAGTACAAGAGATCAGTTATGGGCCCTCGAAGATTGTATGTGTCTATCCAGGCTACATTGTGAATGGATACCGATTTCACACGAGCGATTATGGACGGAATAAGTCTACGATGAACAGCGGCATATGTGTGAAGGGAAGTGCCTACAATGAAAATGAAGTAGACTATTATGGCATTTTCGAAGAAGTCATTGAACTGCAATTTTTGGGACAAGGCAACAATGTATTTCTCTTCAAGTGTCATTGGTTCGATCCGACTTCTATTCGTAATGACACAACATATGGGATCGTCGATGTCAAACATAAGTCCAAGTTGAGTACGTATGAGCCATTCATTCTGGCGGCACAAGCCTAACAAGTTTATTATTCGAATTATTCGTCCCTCAATTGAGAGATTGGTGGGCTACTTGTAGAGTGAAAACAAGGCTATTCCCTGAGTATGAACTTCTCCCGGCTGATATAGAACTCGAAGGTGTTAATGATAATTTTTTCCAATCAGACTGGAGTGACGCACAAGAGTTGGCTCCTTCTACGCAGTTCAGTGTTGATGATATAAATGAACCAATTTGCTTATATAAGGATAATGAATAGGAAGAAGTTGACCAAAATGCCCTTGAGCGGGAGGTGGAGTCTGATGAGGAGGAAGAGTCCCCCGATGATGAGGACGAATTCGAAGAGGATGACGAAGATGATGCTGAATTAGACATATCTTTAGCATCTGATGATGAATATAGATAATATTATAAAATTTTGTAACAACTGAGTGTTGATGCTAATTATATGTTATTAAATAGCTACTTCAAATTTTAGTGTTGATGACATGTTATATCTTTATTTTTCTCAATAGAGATATGGTACGTGGAGGACGAAGTGGGAGGGTTTCCACCTCCGTAGGCTGAGGGTCTACGCGGATAGGCATATATGTACTCAACTCAATTATTTTATTATACTGTGTATATTAACTTGCTATTTTCTAACGTGCATATAATTTTGCAGGGTCCACCTCCCCGTCCATGTCGGTCATCCTGGCGACAGGTATATGTAAATGTACCCAAACACAAAACTCTATATATTACTGTTCATATTAACTTTATATTTTCTAAAGTGCATATAATTTTGCAGGGTCCGCCTCCCTGTCCACGCCGGTCATCCCGGCGACAGGTATATGTATATGTAAACACAAAACTCTATATATTATTGTTCTTATTAAATGCATATATTCTAACGTGCATATAATTTTGCAGGGTCCGCCTCCCCGTCCACGCCGATCGTCTCGGCGACAAGTATATGTATATGTAAACACAAAACTCTATATATTATTATTCTCATTAAATTCATATTTTCTAACGTGCATATAATTTTGCAGGGACCGCCTCCCCGACCACGTCGGTCGTCCGGGCGACAGGTATATGTATATGTACCCAAACACAAAACTCTATATATGATTGTTCATATTAAATTCATATTTTCTAACATGCATATAAATTTACAGGGTCCGCCTCTTGCCCAGTAGCGTCACCTTTCCCATTCCAATCACCAACAGGTACATGTATGTTTCCATACTTTAGTACGTTTATTGTCTTCCAATTTTTTTAATAATAGTGTACTTAATTGTTTTCAACAGAGGTAGAGAGCCATCATCCAGCGGCAGATGAGGAGGGGCCTCAGCTACCTGGACGCCAACCATGCTGGATTTCTGGGTAAACTTGATCACTTCAAACTTACTGTATTAATGTGCAATTGCAAGGGGAAGATAGATCCAAGTTCTGCCTCCCGCTATATTACGTCCTTGGTCCACGCACACGTTCCAGGACTAGTGGACTCATGGAAAGAGTTCCCCCCGTTCGTCCGGGAATTATTATTTGACATGTTCACGGTATTATTATTTTTTACTAATTTGAAGTCATTTCTTTAATGTCTATCTCTCTCTATTAGTGCACAAAGTTGAGTAATTTTATTTCTAAAAAGTGGAGGTACGTGTTCACGAGACCGGAGGATCTCCCTCGAGCACGAGTCGTCTGGGAGTCTACTGCCCAGACTAATTTCAGAAAGTCGATGTGGGAGCCCCGAGACAAGGCAATGAAGACCACAGGTAGTCGGGATCCTACGGCTTGGATGGATTACGGCCCTGTGTGGCTGAGGAGGGACTATTGAGAGTCCCTTTGTCATCGTTGGGCTACTGGACCATGGCAGGAGAGGTCACAGGCAGCTAAATGCAATCGAGCAACTCATCCGGAGAAGAATGTGTATACTAGTGGGTCCGTATCTTATGCGACCCACAACTAGAAATTGGTAAGCATATTATTGTTTAATTGCTTAATACATTAATTATTATTGTGAAACTAACTACTTTTATTGAATTGTAAGCGTCACAAGCTCGAGTATGCCCCTACTTTTCACGAGTTATTTGATCGAGCTCATAAGCGGAAGGGGACGGATGACAATGTCAGCGAGACTGCTCGCACGATTGCTATAAGTCAAAATATAATTTTTGAATTCAATTTAGATATTAAAAAAATATGATTTCAATAATACATTTTTAATTTGTTTTGCAGGAGACCTATGACAGGACGACGGCGGATCGCTATGCAGAGGGCACTCCCCAGCCAGACTTGGATTTGGAGGCTTGGGACGACGCAGCGGGAGGGCCGAGGAAGGGCCGAGTGTACGGCTTTGGGGACACCCTGGATACTACTCCAGTGTTGTCCTCATATGCGAGTTCGGTCGCTCCTCCGGCCTACGCGAGTTCATCTTCTGCGCCGCCCGGAAGTGGTGGAGAGGACATGAGAACCCTCATCCGGGAAGAGCTACAGCTGCAGTTTGGCGTCATGGTCGAGTAGCTGATCTCTGCCATCCGAGGAGTAGGACCCTCACTGCAAGCCCCTCAGGTCAGTATTACTATTAATTTCATATAGTTTGAATGAAATAAAACCACTACAACTGGAGGCCACCCAGATCAATTTATGAGTCAGTGTCCAAAGAGCTCAAAAGGGAAAAAAAGAAATCTAAATTAGGAAACCTATAAGGAAGGTCCCTTTATACAATCAACTTATGGAAGGATAAAAAAGGCACTTGAAAAAAGATCTATAAAAAAAACCTAAGTGTAAAGGATCAGAACACGCAACCCGGGAGTCCAAAATAACAAATAGGGATCCCATCGACGTGCCGTTCACTCCGACATGATCGGGTGGGTGAAAGTGACGTGTGGGAACTAACGGATTTCTAATCGGATTCCTGGTTTGGGTTCTGCGCTCAAATCACTAATCTAAAAAAAAACCTAAGTGTAAAAGATCTGAACATGCAACCCGAGGGTTTAAAATCACAAATAGGGATTCGATCGGCGTGTCGTTCACTCCGTCACGACCGGGTGGGTGAAAGTGACGTATGGGAACTGACGAAATCCTAATCTGATTTTCGGTTTGGGTTCGGCACTCAAATCACTAATCTAAAAATAAACTAAGTGTAAAGGATCAGAACATGCAACCCGGGAGTCCAAAATCACAAATAGGGATCCGATCGGCGTGCCGTTCTCTCCGACACGACTGGGTGGATGAAAGTGACGTGTGGAAACTGACGGAATCCTAATCTGATTCCCGATTTGAGTTCGGCACTCAAATCACTTATCTAAAAAAAACCTAAGTGTTTGGGATTAAAACACCCAACCCGGGGGTCCAAAATCATAAATAGGGATCCGATCAGCGTGCCGTTTGCTCCGACACGACCGGGTGGGTAAAACTGACGTGTGGGAATAGACCTTTCTTGATTTTTAGCACTTATTATTGTGTATGATTTTATATTTTTTGTGATTGATGATTTTATGTTTGATTTTTAGTACTTATTATTGTGGAATGTATGAATATTTTAGCAGGTTTTATAATTTATCATTGTTAATTTTACTATTTTTTTTAAAAAATAAGTTGGTAAATTTCGATGGATTTTCCGACGGATATTATCCGTCGGAAATAGCGTCGGCACACAATGTTGCCGATGGAACTTATCCGTCGGCAAATCCGTCAAAACTTCCGACAGATTATTTTTCGATGGAACGTATCCGACGGAATTTACCGACAGACTTTCTGACAGATTGTCTGTCGGAATATACCGACCAATTTTTCGACAACATTTGCCGACCACTTAATTTCCGTCGGAATGTACCGACTAAATTTCCGACAGAATTTTCTATCGGAAGTTCCGACGGATTACTGACGGATTTTTTGTCCGTCAGTAATTTTTTATCGTATTTTTCCGACAGACGTTTTCTGACGGTCGTTCGCCGAAAAGTTGTCGAAAGGTATGTTTTCCGACGGTTTTCCATCAGATTTCCGACGGAATCTGTCCGTCGAAAATTCTGTTTTTTATTGTTGTGGATCAGTCTGCTAGTTGTTCCATTTTTAATGTTTAATTCTTCTAGATCAATTGCACGAGAACATTTCCTAAATGTGCATTCACTTATATACTCCTCTTGTGGATGCAAAACACCCACAGAGATCCTATTGTAATCTACCGTCACAGAAGCTAAAAATATGCTTGAAATATTTCCATCATTTTTACATATATATCCTTGTTAAAAGTGACAATAAAGGAATATTCTTGAGTTATGTCATGGGAGAGTCTTTGAGGGCATTTTGTATCCATAAGAAGGGTATACATGCACATATAAACATAGGAAGAATTCTCATGTAAAAAACCTTAAAATTTATAGGGTTATCCTAAGGTAGATTGGTTTGTTTATTTGAACCTGAAGACCATGCGAATTGTTGCTTCCTACAGAAGTATATTATATGAATTAAAAGTGCATCTATGATGTTGTTGAATTGGAAACGTACATCAAAGAAATATTTAGCAAATTTCACATTAAAAATCAAAGTAGCTCAAAAAATATTATTGTTTAAAGGCCTACCAAAAACCATTAATTACTGTTTGAAGGAAAAATATAATTTGCTACAACGTCACATGTACAGTAATTATTCTGTAAAATCTTTATATATTTGGGTCATATACGATGACAATATTTTGGACAAAAGAAAATCCCCACTAAAAATTCTTTAAAAAATGAGCTGACGCAAACACCAAGTCTTATCTTCTCATTGACACCAGTCACTTACTGAGAGGTTGGCGAAATTCGTAAGCACTTCTTATACATAATATTGCTCTGAGAAATATGTAAACACTTCAATTTTTTAAGGTCTTTAGTTTTTGGGTGACTTTGATGTTTTTTATCACATCAATTTTCCCTGGATAACTCACCATCATCTAAAGATGACTTATATCGTCAAGTACACATCACAGCTTGTAGAGGCCTAATGATTGATGGGAAGATCATCCACGGCAAGTGATTCTTATCAGTGGAATGAGATCCCATCCATGGTGGGGGACTTTTGTGTATCCTCAAGGGTCACCGACCCAGAAAAGGGATGAGGCAAAGATATTTATTAGTATAACTTGTCCTTGTCCATCGTAATCGTAATGATTTGAAAGATCACTCAAAACTCCTATCTCTTGTTGACCCAAACTATATCTACCTTAATATGTTTAAGTTATTGTATGGCACTAAAACAGCTTAGCACCTTGCATTAGTAAGTTAGAAGTTATTTAAATAACCCTTAGCCACGAAATTTGGTCTTCTGCAGGTTAAATTGAAACTAAGATGCTAACATAGACCCCTCGTTGTTGGGTAAGCCACGACTTTTCTTTGTCAATCAATGCCGAAAAAGACGGCACAGTTATGAATAGTTACAGTAAACATTGGAAGATTCGTTATTATATCTTTCCACTGGAACTATCATCTCTGTCCACGCAAGACGATGAAATTGTGATGGGATTAAATAAGTGTAAGTTTCTTGACATAATTTGTTAAAATATTAATTACTTTAAAATTTATTTTATATTTATATTTGTCAATATACGCCTGTTCCTTATACAAAATATCTCCAGAGACTTTTTCATAACTGACTATGATGAAAATAAATATTACATCTCTCATGAATTAGGCCCGAACACACAAAAGTCATTGTGAAATGACTCTAATTAGATCCAAGAAGACAACCTCGCATCTATTGATGAAGAGGGAGAGAAGTCACTAATGTCGCTAGTGCTATCGATGCCGAAGCAAAATTCGTAAAGAATCAAATTTGAGACAAAATTCTCAGGATAGATCTTCTGATACTCAAGTTAGAAATCTACTTGAGAATTGGTCAAAAAAAAGTAAAATATATAATGGAAAGGTAGGGAGAAAGACACAAGTGCCGAGGTTAAATTGAGATCTCTGGTCAAATCTAGAACCTTTGCCGTTTTTACCTATCACAATGAGATGTTTTTATAAGTGAAAAAGTATAAGTCGGTTGTTCTTTTGGGTCTTGATTGAACTAGAGAGTTTCCTTAGGAAGTTAGACTCGCAAGGGAAACCCCTAATTAGACTCCAAAGTTGTTTTCTTGTTTGAGTGCCTGTCATAGAGGGAAAGTCATATTAAGACTCAGAACCTCGCTTGTTGTAGTTGGACTCTAGCAGCCGACGTGTGTCTCAATCTGCGTTGGACTCTTATTGTGCTACTCTTCTTTCAAGGCAAACGGTGCTTAATGGGCTTGCATTTTATTGGGCCGAGGACGTACTATGCTGAGACCATGGAAGGGCCTAGCCAACTTGGGCCAAGATCGCTAGTAAACTAGCAGATCCGACAGAACATCGTGACCCATCAATGTCAAATATTCTTTAGCATGTGTTTTAATATTCGTTAGATTTCAGTTGAGCTTGATAACTTTACCCCTAAAAGGCTAAGGGTCTTTTTCCCCCTATATATTGCTTGAAATTTCCCTTTCATTATGTAGATGTCAGTTAACAAGATCCTCAATTTATCATGGCTGATAGTGATGAGATGTCTCGAGACAATTTATAACTATAACAAAAATACATGTATCTCTCATGAACATGTATATATACATGTATGTATTTCTGTGTGTACTTTGATAGATAGTTATATTACATCAGCTAACTCGGTTTTCACTTTGGCGGATTTAAGGATGATCCGGTTCCGGACAGCCTCGTCCAGTACAATCGGGGAACTCTCCTCCATTGTGTACTTAGCAAAGAATAACGATTAGGAAGGCAAGATATAACAGGAGGAAATTTTGTCTGTGTTCTTATGTCCCTATTTTTTTTAAGACTTCTTTGGTCGTGTGGCTTGACTGGTCCCAGGCAGTGTGGAGTGAAAGGTCTATGCTAATTTTTTTTACAAAAAATGTAAAGAGGACTCCAAAATATTTGGTGATAACATTTTACAAAGGTTAATTTGTATTGTCGTTCGTGATCATACTGAAATTATAAGCACATAAACACGATTATTTAAATGTGTCAGAGATATTTTAGATAATTTCTAAAACTCAGGAGTAACCATGAGAGGTAAACCTATACCAAAACCACCTAAAAAATAATGAAAACGAAGAAACCAAATAAGTTCTTTTTTTGTTATAATTACTAAATAAGTTCTTATGGTTGTCGCATGTTTATAATACTCTGATCTCATTATCAAATGATGTAACACGTGCGAACAATCAATATTTTCTTCATTTCTAACAACGTCAAAGTGGGCTGAGTCTCGCTTTAATTAAGATACCGTGAGATCCAAGAAATTCTTATGTAAAATAATTTCCTTTATTTTAAACCCGTCTAATCTTTTGCAATTAATCTTTATTCCATGTAATTCATCTATTAAGTCTTAAATCTAAAAATAATTATTTTTCTTTAAAAAAAATCTTTTTTGCAAAGTAAAATAATCTGCCAAAACGAAACTCAAGTTTTATTTGATTCAAGATTAAACAGTCAAAATATGAAATTTAATAATTAATTACAAAAATTAAGAGACCTAACAACTAAAAATACTTCTTGAATTCGCATATAGCATGGCCTTCATATCATGCTTCCTTTTTGATAACATTGCTGAAGAATAGCGCTTGTTTAGGTTCTCAAAATACCAATTTCTTACCAATCGCCTCCAAACAATCCGATACCGCGTGACGATCGACTGCCCCACCCTTCGGCCAAGATGAAAGTACGAGTTTTGGAGCTTCCCCAAGTATTTTTAATGTTTACATTTTGGGGTGTTCTGGAGCGTGCTTGATGAAATCCCTCCCAAGTCAGAGTTTACCTTTGACCTTTTTCAAGAGAATAACGTGAACTAGAAACATTTATTGTAAATTCTAAAAGATAAAAATGGAGCTTCTTCAACAGCTATATTTCCTATTGCAATTACATGTAAGCATCAGTTTAGAATTTTCGAATAAAAACTCTGAAAAATTCCAAAACTAAATGAAAAGTAGATTGAGAAGGTGGCATGAAGTGGAGGACTTTGAGCAATCCAACAGATGTGGAAACAGGGGAGGACAAATGTTGAAGTAAGGTTCGATGTACTACTCGGATCAACCGTGTCGCATTCTTCATGGTACGATACGGTATCGTACTGTACCGTACTGCTGAGATACGGTGGGAAATAAGTTTTGTTTGATTTTTTTTTTTTAAGTTTTGTAACTTGATGAATATTTAAAATGAGCAAACTTCAAAAGAAGACTTTACATCCAAACTTAAGATAGACTCTTCATCTCTTCTCATACATGCACCTTTTCTCTCTTCCCTTTCTCTCTCATATCCTCCAGAACTATCAGGGATATCACGTCTTCTACAGCCTGAAAAGGGCCCGATATGCTCACGAGATTTTTATCAAAGTTGTTATACTCTTCTTCAGCTTCGTTCTTGAAGTAGAATCATCTCAATTGGTAGTCTGTGCCCAAAATTATAGCAGATTAATCTTTACATTCTCTCTCATATCATGATCTACATATATAGGACTATCATGCCTTCGACATCTCACACGATGGTATATTTCTTCGTGACTTCTTCATGAAAGTTGTTCCCTATGACTTCCTCTACGAGCTTCAACTAGAATCACAGCAAATGAAGGTCTGTGCTTAAAGATACAGTAGATTATTCTTGACCTTCTCTCTCATATTGTAATCCAAACTAGCAGTGAGTGCGGCCTCTCTACAGTCGATGTTGCCCAGCTAGCAAGTCCAGGGGGGGGGGGGTGAATAGGATTCTAAAAAATTCTTTTCGAATAAAACTTGTTAATAAAAACGCTTAACAGAAAAACACTAAAGAGAATAGTTAGTGTTAGATGAATGAAGACAAACAAACGCACAAAAGCAATCACACATGCAATAGGAGATTTTTATCCTGGTTCAGCCCTCCTATACCAAGGAGTCCTACGTCCAGTCCCCAAACAACAACTTGGGCTTTTATTACCAAGGGTACTGTCCCCCTTAAGGACCCTTACACATCCAGTTGTAGCTGACCTTCTCTTCTAACCTCGAAGAGGAATACAAACACCATGATGTACAGGTCTTCCTTTCTTACTGAAGGGAACACAAACCACATGTTCACAACAGGTCTTCTCTTCACAGCCCGAAGAGGAATTTCACCACAAGTGTGAATAAAGGCAAAATGCCCCTAGACCAAGCATACAACAAATGCTCGATCTGAGGCAGTGACTGAGAGAGAAAGATCTACAATAACAGAATCTCTCAATACGCAAAAGCTCTCAAAATCTAAGCAATGAACACAGAGAGCTAAGAGCTAAAGCAAAGCTAGGGAGTGAAGCTTGTGCTCTTTCTGATGCTCACAGATTTAGAGATGAAGGCTCTTGAATGCAAAAGTTGTGTAGAAGAAAGATTGTGCAGAAGTGCTCGTTCAAGGAGACATCAGTCTTCTATATATATCCTTCTCTTTGAAAAATATATCCATTGAAGTATCCGTTGTCTCTAAGCTTGGTGTACGTTAGACTGCATGGCTCAAGGATGAGGTGAGCTTCCAGTCAAATGTCATTTTTGTTCCATGCACGCAAATAGAAAATCTATCTTGATATCCTTCAACTTCTTGTAGTCCAACGTTGCATGAAGGTGTACTGTCAGAGACCTGCACACATTAAATGCTAAAGCATAGACAACTAGACTGTCTCCATGCTTATCAATCAATGTTAGAAAGAATATACATCAAAATAGAAATGGCTTTCTGCTATCTGAAAAGTGTTTTATATAGAAGCATGATAATAGAAGATATCCAGATATGCATCGTGCAGTGGAACATATAGTCACATTAAATGCATGGATATTTGAGAAACACGCAGGAAGACTTTGACTTTCATGATATTTGAAAATATGTATGAAGTCATGAAGTCGTTGTGATAATGAAATAGTTGTTCAACTTATGAAATTGTTGTGTGAACAAGCAAGTCGGTGTTTATGTAAATCGTTATTCATCTATAAACAAATCGATGTGAATACAAGTCGTTATACATATATAAGCAAGTCGTTATAAGCAAATCGCTGTGAGAAAATCATTGCAGGTATCGAATCATTGTTTTACTTATCGAATCGATGCAGTGATCAAATCGTTGTTTGGTTTATCAAATCCGTACACTGACCAAGTCGTTATTGTGACTTATCGAATCGTTACAGAAACCAAATAGTTGTGTAACTCATCGAGTCGTTACAGCGACCAAATCGTTATGTAACTTGTTGAATCATTGTGGTGACCAAGTCGATGTGAAACTTATCAAATCATTACGATGACCAAGTTGTTATGTAACTTATCAAATCGACGTGAAAGAAAATCGTTGTTCTCACTTAACAAATCGTTGTGAGAGCAAATCGTTGTTAGAGTAAATCGTTGTTTTTACTTAACAAATCGTTGTGAGAGCAAATCGTTGTTCTCACTTAACAAATCATTGTGAGAGCAAATCGTTGTTTTCACTTAACAAATCATTGTGAGACAAAATCATTGTAAGAGCAAATCGTTGTTTTTACTTAACAAATCGTTGTGAGAGCAAATCGTTGTTCTCACTTAACAAATCGTTGTGAGAGCAAATCGTTGTTCTCACTTAATAAATCGTTGTGAGACAAAATCGTTGTAGGAGCAAATCGTTGGTTTTACTTAACAAACCTTTGTGAGAGGAAATCATTGTTCTCACTTAACAAATCGTTGTGAGAGCAAATCGTTGTTCTCACTTAACAAATCGTTGTGAGAGTAGATCGTTCTTCTCACTTAACAAATCGTTGTGAAAGCAGATCGTTGTTCTCACTTAACAAATCGTTGTGAGAGCAAATCGTTGTTCTCACTTAACAAATCGTTGTGAGAGAAAATCGTTATTCTCACTTAGCAAATCGTTCTGAGACAAATCGTTGTAACACTTATGAAATCGTTATAGAACTGAAATCGATAGAAGTGTGGAAATCATTATGATTCTAATGAAATCATTGTATCACTTGGGAAACCGATGTGTACTTAGAAAAATCACATGCTCTGAACTTTAAACGCTACAGTGTAAGAGTTACTTACAGGTTTTGCTTGATTTTGCCTAATTTATTTCCTATGACTAAGCTTCATAAAAACTTGTTAGATAATTCTTTATTGAAGTTTTGTTAATCACCAAAATAGGCATATAATAAATGAAATTATATGGGGATGAACTAATCATCAATCTCCCCCTTTTTTGTGATGACAAAACATAACATGAGCATAGAAAGTTTTGAAATAAATCTAAGTAAATTTGTGGAATAAATTCAAGAAATGTATTTCAGATTA
Source organism: Colocasia esculenta (assembly GCA_014218235.1). NCBI lineage: Eukaryota > Viridiplantae > Streptophyta > Magnoliopsida > Alismatales > Araceae > Colocasia > Colocasia esculenta. The sequence continues at coordinate 149,501,263 of CM024755.1, forward strand.
GATATTTTTCTCCCCCTTTTTTTCATTAAGCAAAAAGATAACATAATGAGACAAGGAAGAGAAGAGAGATAAATGGGAGCAACGGAAAATATTTATATTATTCCTTGGAGGGTACAGGAAGATAGAAGGCAGGAGACAAAAGAGAGGCATGGCGGGTTATGATTGGCCAAGCCTTGCGTTCCTGCTCTTCAAAATAAGACTGAAATGCTCCATACTCCATAGAGTATGAAGGTCCCATGATAGGAGCCATCCTCTGGATGTGCAGCTTCCTCTGAGCTGAAATGAAGGGACCATACTCATCCTGGCCAAGAGACATTATGAAGGTGCGGAAGGAGCCAAAGCTGGCATACTGGAGGAACTTATCTATGGTTATGGGCTAGAAAATATGGTGCTGCTTCAGTTCTATTTTTATAGCCATATACACCTTATATCTCTCAACCCATGATTCATAGGGGTCTCAAACAAGATCAATTGAGTTCAGGTCTAAGAATTCTGTAGCAAACAGAGGAGGTTGACCTGAGCTGGCCTGAAAGACATTGAGAGCAGTGAGTTGTTGAGCAGTGAGGGGGTAAAGTTGTTCCCATTCTGATGGAGACAGACGCTCATATTCAGAAAAGAGAGGGGCAAGAACATCTGATTTGATGTGGCCCTGATGATATTCTCTGAAGACAAATCTATGAAAGGAGAGAGAACCGCCTTTCTGTACAGAAATTCTGCCCATTGCAAATCTTTCAAAAATCATGGTGCCGACAGCAGATTCCATGACCAGGGAGTGGAGTGGAGGTAGGAATACGACATCTGGGATCTCCAAGGTGGCAAAGTCTACCTGGATGGAGGAGGTATGAGCATTACCTGAACCAAGAGCAGAAAGAGCTTGCTGGAATTGGCCAAGCTGGACTTCAGGTAGATTATTAAGATAGCAGTAGTCAGTGAACATCCAGAAATGACGGATAAGCTTGATTTCTTTCTGAACAAAGGGCCCACAGGTATCCTTGTGATGGATCTGGAACCACTCAGAGAGAGTCAAAGGATGATCTCGGGGTGGGTATCTGGCTGCCTGAGCTTGAAGAAATTTTCTGTAAAGAGACGTGCTCCTGAGCCCACTGTTCTTCAGTTTTGGCTTCAGCCATGGAGAAAACGTTTGACTGTTCAGCCTTGGAAAGGGAAGAGAGAGGTAGAAAAATAAGTAGGTGGTCGGTAAGGTTAAGGTAAGGAAGGCCAAAAATGGTGGCAAATGTACATTTCTATAGATATTCACAGTAAAGGGGCCTTCTTCGATTTTCAACTGTGAGAGAAAACCAAAGAGGTGGAAAGAGAGGTTCAGAAGAGATGGCACGGTTTGAGGAAAATTTTCTTTTCTTAGGAGCAGGGCTGGAAGAGCCTGTCCTATGGAGGTGAGTCCCAACTGATAGGACTGAGCGAAACATTGCTACTTCAAACTCATCTTTAATGTCCTGAATCATATAATGTTCAAGTTGGGCACCCTCTGGAATGATGGTGACAAATAAGGGAGGAGTAGGAGGATGAAGAAAAGAATGAGAGGTAGATGGAGGTGGTATGGATGGTCCAGAAGATGAAGGACCAGAAGAAGAGGCTCCAACTGAAGATGATGCTGGAGGAACCTTAACAATAGGAGGAGGAATGGATGTGGAGGAAGCAGGAGATGAGGAGGATTCTGAAGAAAATGGTGTAGGAGATGAAATGTTTCTAGGAAGGGGTTGTTTGAAGGTAGTAGGTGCTGGAGGTGCAGTGGAGGATGATGGTGGAGAGGGAGGTGCTGGAGTTGGAAGCGGAGAGGAGCGAGGGGGCTCAGGGGCTACAGCCTGGTCTTCTACTCTAGCGAGAACATCCTCAGACTCCATTGGCCCTGATGGCCCAGACTCATCCAAGATTGGCCCTGGTGGCCCAGACTACTCAGTTTCAATAGGCCCTGATGGCCGGACTGCCTCTTCTACAACCTTTGGCCCTGATGGCCCAGATTCTTCATCAATAGATGGCCCTGCTGGCCGAACATCTTCCTCTACCTGACTGGGTCCTAAATTGCTGGCCGGAGTGGGAGCAAGAGGGGCTTGAATGTGAAGATCCGCCCTCACAAAGATAGATATATCTTGGACGACTTGCTTAATGGTTCCCAAGTCACCCTTGAGACTTTGGAGCTCAGAAGTTAATGCTCCAACTTGCTTAGCTGCTATGCTCTGGCTAATGAAAATAGAAGCAATGTCTAACTGCACAGAGCAAAGGATTTTACCTTGTTCATCCAATCTCTCTATTAAAGGCTTCAAATTAATTTTCAACTTCTTCTGCTTTAGCCTCCAGTGTGGCTTCCTTGTGAGTAGAGGGATTTCTGGAGCTACACCTTTATCCTTTTCACTTGCCCTTGCAACGGGCTCCACATGATCAACATTAGTCCCTTCTTCATCTGATTCAGAAGGGCTTGTCAAAACACCTTCTTTAAACAGATCATCATGGGGGTTAGCTACAGGCTCCCCCTGAATTTCTGCTTCCTTCTCAACAATATGCTCCCCCTGACTAGGAGCATTCTCAATATGAACATCCTCATTGTGGCTTGATGCCACATCTTCATGAACAACTTCTTGCTCCATCTGAATGGGAGCTTCTTCCAAAGCAATCTCTACACTATGGCTTGGTGCCACAACATTTGAAGCAGCTACTTCAAAAATAATTTCTTGCACTCCCTGGGTGCTGGTGATGGAATTCAGCACATCTCTAAGGACTGATGCCACAACTGAGGTAGGGGTAGCATCCTTTGATAATTGCCCAACGGGCTCAATAAGCTCTAGAGGAATATCCTCAATCCTTCCTGAACCAATCAACTCAGCTTCAGCTCTAGCCTCTGCTGCTGCTTCTTGAACCACTGGAGCTTCGGATCTGACCTCTTCCATTTGGATTTCGGGAAGAACTGCTACTGCCTCTGTTCTAATTTCTGCTGACTCTTCCTAAACAATTGTCCCGGGAGCATCGTTATCTGCTTGAACATCACCTTCTACCTCAGGAACTTGAACTTCTTGGGCTTCGCCGATAATGGCCTCACCTTCAGCGATTGAGGTTTTGGTCCATACACCAGCTACCAAAGAGAAACCACTTTCCTTCAGGTTCTTGCTTCTGATTGCCTGGCGCATCTTCTCAGAAACCTCACCATTCAAAATAATGTTGTAATGCTGAAAAATCTTTGTCAACAGATGAGCATAGGGAAGGGACACATTTAACTTACTCTTCTTGTCCCAAATCATCGCATTCGCAAACATCATCCGCTCGATAATCACTTCAGCCATGTTAATATTTTGGTTCTGGATGGCCCAGAACATCATGTCGGAGTCTGCCTTAGTACAAGTGGAGAAGGTAGCACTCCGGGGCACAAGAATTTGACAAACAATGAAGTGCAGGATTCTATTGAAAGCATTTAACTGGTTGATGTCGATTTTTCCATCCTTTAGCTTGTATTCAGTTCCGACAATGCCCAAACCCTTGGCATGAACATCTACAGTGTGTACACCGCTGTGACCGGAGGTAGAAACTCTAAATAGAGATTCCAATAGATCATAGGTGATATGAATTTGGGTTCCTTTGACTGTGGAAGTTAAGAACCCATCTGCCTCTGATTTCAAATAGACATAAAAAGCTTTTACCAAATATGGGTAACTTGCCTCAGAGAAAGTTGCCATCTGCGTCCACTTCATCCTCTGCATCGCGCCTACTACGCTATGCATCCTGTTCTTCTCCAAGTTTACTACATCAACTGCGTTGTTGCCGCACAGCTTCGTCTTCACAGAAGTGAACCTTTCTTGCTCCTCTGCGGTAAGGAAAGCAGTGCCATAGCCCCCAATAGTGCCAGAAACCCCAGAAGCGGCCATGGATTTGAACAGGAAAAGGTTCTGGAAGATCATGAAGAGGATTGGAGCAAAAGCCCTCAAGAAATTTTCGGGGGAATAGGATTGATGCTTTGAAATCTCACAGAGTCGATGCTGGAGTCAATAGGATTTATCGTCTCAGGCAAGTCGAAGGGGATGAGAGAGGGAGATGAATCGTTATGACACAGATTGCGAGATTTATCAGATAAAGATAAAGTGACTTTTTGAAAGGATAGCGCCATAAATGCAGAAAATGACAAAAGAAGACAGGTTCAAGATAAATAAAGACTTTTTAAATTAAAGAACCGTCAAAGGTATTTATGATGCAAATAACTCTAAGGAATTTACTTAATTTCAAGGGAGAGAATAATTGTTACTCTGAAATTATGGTTATTTTAGTTATATACAGATAAATCTATCACAATTTACACATGCCTGGTTCCCTTCTAAGAGACGTAAATCTCTCTTCAGGTAAGGCCTTTGTGAAGATATCTGCTAACTGATTTTGAGTATCTATAAAAGAAATATTTATATTCCCATTAGCTACATGATCTTGAATGAAATGATATCTAACCTCTATATGCTTTGTCCTTGAGTGCTGAACTGGATTTTTGGTGAGATTTATTACACTGGTGTTATCGCACAACAAGGGAATTGTCTTGATGTGTAATCCATAATCCTCAAGTTGCTGTTTAATCTATAGGAGTTGTGTGCAACAGCTTCCAACAGCCACGTACTCAGCTTCAGCTATTGACAGTGCTACTGAATTTTGTTTCTTTGAGGATCATGAAATCAGACATCTTGCAAGAAATTGACAACAACCACTGGTGTCTTTTCTATCTATTTTGCATCCAGCATAGTCAGCATCAGAATGTCCTACTAAATTTACTTCACATGATTTGGGATACCATAGTCCTAGATCATGAGGTTTAGCTAAATATCTAAAAATTCTTTTGACAGATATTAGATGAGATTCTTTAGAATCAGCTTGATATCTAGCACACATGCATACACTAAATAGAATGTCTGGTCTACTGGCAGTTAAATAGAGTAAAGAACCTATCATACCTCTGTAGAGCTTTTGATCTATTTTCTTACCATCTTTGTCACTGTCTAGCCTTGTAGATGTGCTCATTAGTGTTGACAGTGGCTTGGCGTTTTCAAATCCAAACTTCTTTAGTAGTTCTTTGGTGTACTTGGCTTGACAAATATGTTTGCCTTCTTTTCCTTGCTTGATTTGCAATCCGAGAAAGTAATTGAGCTCCCCCATCATGCTCATTTCAAATTCTCCCTGCATAAGCTTTTCAAAAATACTTACAAAGAGATTCATCAGTAGAACTAAATATTATATCATCTACATAGATTTGTACAAGCAATACATTTCTGACTTTAGACTTAATAAATAATGTGCTATCTACTTGACCTCTGATAAAACCATGGTTTAATAAAAATACACTTAACCTTTCATACCATGCTCTAGGTGCTTGTTTTAATCCATACAAGGCTTTATGCAATTTAAAAACATGATTTGGAAAATTGATATCATCAATACCAGGAGGTTGTTCTACATAGACTTCCTCCTTTATATAACCATTTAGAAATACGAATTTTACATCCATTTGAAAAAGTTTTAAATCCAATGCAGATGCATAAGCAAGTAAAATTCTAATTACCTCTAGTCTAGCCATTGGTGCATAGGTTTCATCGAAATCTATGTCTTCCTCTTGGGAGTAGCCTTGAGCTACCAGTCTGGCCTTGTTTCTAGTAATCACACCAGCTTCATCCAATTTGTTCCTGAACACCCATTTGGTGCCAATCACTAGATGATCTGATGGTCTCGGAACAAGGGACCACACTTGGTTTCTCTTGAACTGATTAAGTTCATCTTGCATGGCTAATATCCAAGATTCATTAGACAGTGCTTCATTGACTATCTTAGGCTCTATTTGAGATACAAAAGCTAAATAATCATAGGGAATTATATTACCTCTGGTTCTTACCCCAACCGATGGATCTCCAGTAATGTTATCTAATGGGTGATCCTTCTTGTATCTCCATTCCTTTGGAAGATCATCATGTGATATATCTTTTTGTTGTAGTTCTTCCAAGGGTGGATCTTCCTTGTCCTTGATAGATGTATTCTTTAATTTCTTGGACAAATCTTTTGTATCATAAATATCACTATCTACTTCCTTTCTCAAAGAAGGGTTAGTTTAATCAAAAATAACATGCACTGTTTGCTCAATTAATAAACTTTGCTTATTAAATACTCTATATCCTTTGGGTTTAGAAGCATACCTCATAAATATACCTTCATCGGATTTGGAGTCTAGCTTACCAATATCCCCTTTGTCGTTATTGTGGATGAAGCATGGACATCCGAAAGTTTTGAAATGACTGACTTTTGGCTTCTTTTCCTTGTACAGTTCATATGTCGTCTTCTTCGGGATTGGCCTGATCATTACTCTATTGATTATGTAGCATGCTGTGTTGATGGCTTCAGCCCAGAAGTATCTTGGAAGGTTATACTCTGACAGCATTGTTCTGGCCATATCCAATAAAGTCCTATTCTTCCTCTCAGCTACTCTATTTTGTTGAGGTGTTCTTAGTGCTGAGAAGTTGTGCTCTATTCCTTGATCATTACAAAAATCTGCAAACTTATCATTCTGAAACTCTCCTCCATGATCCGATCGAATACTGACAATGTTGTACTTCTTATCTTTCTAAATTTTCTTACTGAAGCTAACAAAACTATCAAATGTGTCATCTTTGTGTTCCAAGAATGATACCCATGTGAATCTTGAATAGTCATCCACTGTTACGAATCCAAAGTTCTTTCCTCCAAGACTTGTTATTCTCATTGGCCCAAATAGATTTATATGTAATAATTCCAATGGCTTTGAAGTGGTTACAACTGTCTTCGATTTGAAAGAAGATTTTGTATGCTTCCCTTCTGCACAAGGTTCGCACACACCTTTTACTCTTGAGCTTATCTTAGGCAGACCATCTACTAGATTCCTTTTGACCAATTTTCTAATTCCATCCAAACTGCAGTGGCCCAAATGCTTGTGCCAAAGTTTAGCTAACTGATCTTTACTTGCTACAAGACAAACTTCTTGATCCTTTAATTCTTCCAAGTGAAGCACATACAAATTCTTTTCTCTACATACTTCAAACACTATTGCACCATGTTTCATGATTACGCACTTTGACTCTTGAAACTTTATTTGATGCCCTTTATCACATAGCTGGCTGATGCTGATTAGGTTATGCTTGAGCCCTTGTACGCATAAAACTTCTTCAATGAGGATTTTACCATGACTACCAACTGATCCACAACCGATCACTACACATTTTCCATTATCCCCATAAGTTACAGTACCCTCTTCATCTTCAATGTGCGAGAACAGCTTTCTATTTCCAGTCATGTGCCTTGAGCATCCACTGTCTAAGTACCATTTTGATGCCCTAAAGTTTCTTTGCAATAGAAACACTATGACTTAGGTACCCAAGTTCTTTTGGGTCCTTGCTAGTTAGTTTCATTATTTTTTCTTCTAATTATCCATTTTAGATTTTTTGTTGGACAAGTTATTTTAGTATGTCCTAGTCTATTACAGTGACTATAGCATGATGTTTTACTTACTTTTTCATTCAAAACATATTTAAAATTAGATTTATATCCTGTGTCTTGTTCAGCTACAAATTTTGGAGTTGGGTAAGTTTTAGGATGGATTATAGTTTCTTCATTATCGGGTGGAGTATATCCTAAACCATATTTCTTTCTCCTTGATCTTCTAGCTCCTTTTAATATTAAGGATGATTTACCATTTGTAAAGTTTTCAATTGTACTGGATAAATATTCATTTTCTTTTGTCAGTGTGTCGATTTCCTATTTAAGTTTACTGATAGTTTTCTAACTTTCCAGATTAGTTATCTGATCATTTTTAACTTTTAGATCTTCACATAAAAATTTTTTTCTCCTTTTTAATTCAGAGATTTGTTTTTCTAATTGCTCGGTTTCTGACTTTAAGTCTGAGTTAGTGATTTCTAGACATGCATGATTTTTCTTGGTAATTTTTAATAATTTACACACATCTTTATATTTACTATATAACTCATTAAACGCGTCTTCTAAACTATCAGAATCAGACTCATTATAGGAAGTGAATGAGGAGTCAGAGGTTACCTTTTCGTTGATGTTTGCCATGAAGGCCAGGTTGGCGTTTTCTTCTTCTTCCTCGCTTGAGCTTGACTCACTGTCTGAGTCGTTGTTGTTGTTCCATGCTGCTGCCATGGCTTTCTTTTTGTATTTTCTGAGCTTCTTGGAGCTGTCCTTCTTTCTGAATTCGGTCTTCTTCAACTTCAGACATTCTGCTTTGATGTGTCCGGACTTTCTACATTCATAACATATAGGTTCAGTCTGCTTAAACTCTTTACCTTTAGGTTTTCTGAAATATTTTCCTTTCTTGAGTTGTCTTCTTCCAGATTTGTACCTTTTCTTAGCTAATATGTGTTGTAGTCTTCTGGATAGAAGCGCTTCTTCATCTTCACTGCTTTCATTGCTGACTTCATCCTCAGATTCTTCCTCAGAGCTGCCTTCTGTAGCTTTTAGTGCATTGCTATACTTTTTCCTGTTTGAGGATTCCCCGAGCCTCTCCATGTTTATTTCATGGGCCATTAGTGACCCAATGAGTTTCTCCAATGACATTCTTTTTAAGTCGTTGACCTCTTCTATTGCTGTCACTTTTGGAGTCCACGAGGCTGGTAGGGATCTTAGGATCTTTCTTACCATATCTCCCATTTCATAACTTTTTCTAAGACCGGCCAACCCATTTGTGATGTTTGTAAATCTGCTATACATCTGTGTTATTGACTCTCCTAGCTGCATCTGGAATCTCTCATACTGAGTCACCAAGATGTCTATTCTTGTCTCTTTCACTTTATCTGTGCCTTCATACGTGATCTTCAGCTTCTCCCACATCTCCATTGCGGATTTGTAGGCTTAGATCCTGTTGAACTCCTTCTTGCTAAGAGCGCAACATAGTATGCTTTTTGCTTTGCAGTTAAGAGAGATCTTTTTCTTGTCATCTTCTGTCCACTTATCTTTCTCATTAGTGACTAGAAGGTCTCCTTCTTCTATAATTGACCAAATTTGATAGTCAAGCCCTTGAAGGAAGAATTCCATTATGGTCTTCCAGTAGGTGTAGTCTTCACCATCGAACAATGGTGGTCTGTTGACGGACTGACCCCCGAAGTGACCTTGAGCTGCCATTTAATATTTTCTCTTCAGATCGTGAGATCTTCTTTGTCAAAGAGACTAGGCTCTGATACCACTTGTTGCCCAGCTAGCTGTTGGCCGCTTTTTAGTACGGCAGCAAGCTAACCTAGAGGGGGGGGGGGTGAATAGGTTTTCTGAAATCTGAAATAGAAACTTAAATACAGAAAATTATCACTTGAAAGTTTGGTTAGTTCAGTGTGATAAAGAGTAGCAGTGCGGAAGCAAGTAAACAATCACACAAATAACACAAGGGATTTATCCTGTTTCGGCCCTTCCCACATGGAAGTCCTACATCCAGTCCCCAAGCAGCCTCTTCGGATTTTACTAACCAAGAGTACAGTCCCCCTCAAGGACAATACAACACCCAGCACCCCAGCTGGTCTTCTTCTCTTTACCGGGCAAGAAGGCAGCCCACTTCTCTTACAAGTCAAGAAGCCAACCTCCTGGTACAAACCCTAGTGCGGTTCTGCTAGACACAAACCCCTAGCTAGGTTCTACATTGTATACAGTCCTACAGCTGAACAGAAGTCTTTCTTAGAAAAGAAAGAACAATGCTGAGAGTTCTACAAGAATGGCCTCTAACCAAAAACTCTCAACAAAAGACTCTCCCCAAGAATTACAATGAGTACAGGGAGAATGGAGAAAGGAGAAGGAACTTGAATGCTTGAGAGCTTTAGTTGCTTGAACACTTTTTCTTGGCTCAGGCTCTTTCTCTCTTTTCCTTTGAGTGTATGTGGCATTGAGGTTTCTCACTGGTTGTACACTCCTTCAAAGATCTTCAGGAAAGCTCTAATTTCTTCTTCAGCCTTGCTTCATCTTTTATATGAGAGACTTTTGAATAGATCCGTTGAAGAGATTCATTAGAGCTCTTCTAGTCGTTGCTTGGTCTTTCTATTCGTTTTCTTCTTCAGATTGTCAGCCACTTGGTGATCTTCGAGGTCTTTATGCTTCCTGTTTTCTCCCAGAAGTAGTAAGTGACCACCTTTCTGTCTGAAAGGAGAGAAGAGATCTAGAGAGATAAAAAAGATCTTCTGTCAGAAATATATTTGACTTTTCATTAGGCGCCAAGACATTTGAAATATAAAGGAAATCGATGTTTTAGAAAGAGCAAATCGTTGTAGGTATCGAATCGTTGTTTTACTTATCGAATCGATGCAGTGATCAAATCGTTGTTTGCTTTATCGAATCGTTACAGAGACCAAATCGTTATGTAACTTATCAAATCGATGTTTTGGTCAAATCGATGTTCTCACTTATGAAATCGTTATGAGAACAGAATCGTTGTGACAGCAAATCGTTGTTTCTCACTTATGAAATCGTTATGAGAATCAAATCATTGTGAGAGCAAATCATTGTTTCTCACTTATGAAATCGTTATGAGAATCAAATCGTTGTGAGATCAAATCGTTACGACGACTAAATCGTTATTTCACTTAACGAATCGTTACACGATTAAATCATTATGTAACTTATCAAGTCATTGTTAGTGAAACCGATGTGGCACTTTGAACAGAAATCGATGTTTATTAAATGAACATCGATTTATCATTTTGGTGCACAACACACAACGATAATTCCATAAATTTATATTTATTAGGAAAACATGATATTAAATATTTTTAATAATATGTAATTAATCATAAATTTTGTTATCATCAAAATATAAGGGTAAAATATAAGAGTGGTTCAACACTAACAAGCCCAAAGGTGGGGGGGGGGGGGGTGAATGGGATTCTAAAAAATTCTTTTCGATTAAAACTTGTTAACAAAAATGCTTAACAGAAAAACACTAAAGAGAATAGTTAGTGTTAGATGAATGAAGACAAACAAATGCACAAAAGCAATCACACATGCAACAGGAGATTTTTATCCTGGTTCGGCCCTCCTATACCAAGGAGTCCTACGTCCAGTCCCCAAGCAACAACTTGGGCTTTCACTACCAAGGGTACTGTCCCCCTTAAGGGCCCTTACACATCCAGCCGCAGTTGACCTTCTCTTCTAACCCCGAAGAGGAATACAAACACCCTGATGTACAGGTCTTCCTTCCTTACCGAAGGGAACACAAACCACCTGTTCACAATAGGTCTTCTCTTTACAACCCGAAGAGGAATTTCACCACAAGTGTGAATAAAGGCAAAATGTCCCTAGACCAAGCTTACAACAAATGCTCGATCTGAGGCAGTGACTGAGAGAGGAAGATATACAATAATAGAATCTCTCAATACACAAAAGCTCTCAAAAGCTAAGCAATGAACACAGAGAGCTAAGAGCTAAAGCAAAGCTAGGGAGTGAAGCTTGGGCTCTTTCTGATGCTCACAGATTTAGAGATAAAGGCTCTTGAATGCAAAAGTTGTGTAGAAGAAAGATTGTGCAGAAGTGCTCGTTCAAGGAGACATCAGTCTTCTATATATATCCTTCTCTTTGAAAAATATATCCTTTGAAGTATCCGTTGTCTCTAAGCTTGGTGTACGTTAGACTGCATGGCTCAAGGATGAGGTGAGCTTCTAGTCAAATGTCCTTTTCGTTCCATGCACACAAAGAGAAAATCTATCTTGATATCCTTTGGCTTCTTGTAGTCCAACGTTGTATAAAGGTGTATTGTCAGAGATCTGCACACATTAAATGCTAAAGCATAGATAGCTAGACTGTCTCCATACTTGTCAGTCAACATTAGAAAGAATATACATCAAAATAGAAATGACATTCTGCTATCTGAAAAGTGTTTCATATAGAAGCATGATAATAAAAGATATCTAGATATGCATCGTGCAGTGAAACGTATAGTCACATTAAATGCATGGATATTTGAGAAACACGCAGGAAGACTTTGACTTTCATGATATTTGAAAATATGTATGAAGTCATGAAGTCGTTATGATAATGAAACAGTTGTTCAACTTATGAAATCGTTGTGCGAACAAGCAAGTCGGTGTTTATGTAAATCATTATTCATCCATAAACAAATCGATGTGAATACAAGTCGTTATACAGATATAAGCAAGTCATTATAAGCAAATCGTTGTGAGCAAATCGTTGCAGGTATCGAATCGTTGTTTTACTTATCAAATCGATGCAGTGATCAAATCGTTGTTTGCTTTATCGAATCATTACACTGACCAAGTCGTTATTGTGACTTATTGAATCGTTACAGCAACCAAATCGTTGTGTAACTCATCGAGGCGTTACAACGACCAAATCGTTATGTAACTTGTTGAATCGTTGTGGTGACCAAGTCGATGTGAAACTTATCAAATCATTACGGCGACCAAGTCGTTATGTAACTTATCAAATCGATGTGAAAGTAAATCGTTGTTCTCACTTAACAAATCGTTGTGAGAGCAAATCGTTGTTAGAGCAAATCGTTGCTTTTACTTAACAAATCCTTGTGAGAGCAAATCGTTGTTCTCACTTAACAAATCGTTGTGAGAGCAAATCGTTGTTCTCACTTAACAAATCATTGTGAGACAAAATCGTTGTAAGAGCAAATCGTTGTTTTTACTTAACAAAACGTTCTAAGAGTAAATCGTTGTTCTCACTTAACAAATCGTTGTAAGAGCAAATCGTTGTTCTCACTTAACAAATCATTGTGAGACAAAATCGTTGTAAGAGCAAATCGTTGTTTTTACTTAACAAATCATTGTGAGAGCAAATTGTTGTTCTCACTTAACAAATCGTTGTAAGAGCAGATCGTTGTTCTCACTTAACAAATCATTGTGAGATAAATCGTTGCAATACTTATGAAATCGTTATAGAACTGAAATCTATAAAAGTGTGGAAATCGTTATGATTCTAATGAAATCGTTGTATCACTTGGGAAACCGATGTGTACTTAGAAAAATCACATGCTCTGAACTTTAAACGATACAGTGTAAGGGTTACTTACAAGTTTTGCTTGATTTTGCCTGATTTATTTTCTGTGACTAAGCTTCATAAAAACTTGTTAGATAACACTTTATTGAAGTTTTGTTAATCACCAAAATAGGCATATAATAAATGAAATTATATGGGGATGAACTGATCATCAATCTCCCTCTTTTTGGTGATGACAAAACATAACATGAGCATAGAAAGTTCTGAAATAAACTCATCGTCAAGTAAAAAAATAATTTAAAAAATTAAACTACAATTACTATAATTTGTATCATCTCTTAATTAACTTATGTTTAAAATTTTATCTCAATTAGACACAATTTAGAACCCTTAAGTGCACACAGGATTTGCCGCAGTACGATAAACTCTCTGTGCACTTCAATGTGACGGCATTTCGTTCCAAAAATAAAGTCAAATCTAAAATCATCATAATTACTAGAAAAATATATTGATTCTAAAAATATAAATATCAGAAGTTATTGATGCATAGATGTTGAGATTAAGTCGACCTAATTATTTTTAGGACAATTTTTACTTGACGAAAAAAATAATGAAAACATTAAAATAAATTATTATAATTTGTATCATCTCTTAATTAGTTTATGTTTAAAATTTTATCTCAATTAGACACCATTTAAACCCCTTAAATGTACTGAATATGATAGAGGAATTAAAAAAAATAAATAAAGCATATTTAGCGGACTGGACCGTACCGACCCGCAACGTGACGCGGTGTGCTATCGTGGCACGCCTACGTCGCGAGCCCAGGCATGCTACGGTTCACACGTACCGCGGCGATTTGCCACGGTACGACGAACCATAGTTGACATTAAGTCAACCTAATGATTTTTGGGACAATTTTTACTTGACAAAAAATTAATTTAAAAAATTAAACTAAAATTACTATAATTTGTATCAACTCTTAATTACCTTGTGTTTAAAATTTCATGTAAATTAGACAATATTTAGATCCCTTAGATGTTGAGATTAAGTCGATCTAATAATTTTTTGGATAATTTTTACTTGACAAAAAATTAAATTAAAATTACTATAATTTGTATCATCTCTTAATTAACTTATGTTTGAAATTTCATCTCAATTAGATACCATTTAGACCCCTTAAATATACCATATGTGAGAGGGGAAGTCTTTATATATATATATATATATATATATATATACTTGCCACGGACCGGTCCGTGACATACCGCGGCACGCCTAGGTCAACCCATTAGGGTAACCCGACCGTGCCATGGCCGCACCGTGGGTTGAAGGTGCCCCCCCCCCCCCCCCCCCACCCCACTCCAATTTTTACCTCTTATAACACCCTCTACTTTTTTATCGTTTGTAATGGTTTTTTTTTTAATTCAGGTTGAATAGTTAGCCCATCGCACATTGGTTCGATTTTTTATTTTAAAAGATCGAACCACACTTTTTAACCCTATTTTATTCACCCAATTGACTTCCCTCCCAACCTTCATGCCTCCCTATGTTCTTTTGGAAATTGGAGAGTTTTTCTTAAACACGGACATTGTTCATGAGATGGCAATCTCAATCGCAGGTATTTCTCTTAAGCAGTAACCCCGACAACTATATAGATGTTTTACCTATATGACAACTCCAACCACGGAGCCACGGATATTACTCCTCCCCCCAGTAGCCGAATATATCATATTATATTGACATACTAAGGGTCTGTTTGGTTGTTTGTAAAATTAATTCATAGGGAAATTTTTTTCCAAAGATTAGCTTTTACATGGAAACGAAAATCGCAATTGTCCATTTGGTTATTAGGTAAATATTTTCACTGGTTATTTATGTAAATAAAATATTAAGAAAAGGTAAAAAGTTAACAGCATTAAATGTAAGCTTTTACTAAAGAATTGGATGGAGGTGCATGGGATATTATGGTCCACTCTAATGAGAGGAGTACACATACCTCTAGTACATTATTCATCAAAAATTTATTTTATTTTATTTTTTATTTTAATATTTTTAAAAATAGGAAATTTAGATAACTAATGAAAAACAAGTAACTTTGACAAAGATAATTTAAAGTAAGAGAAATAAAATAAAAACACAATTTGAATGAATAGTATTCTACAGAAATTTTAATAAATTAATAAAAATTAAATTAACTAATGAAAAATAATTAAATTTGACAAAGACTACTTAAATAAATGGAAAGAAAATAAAATTGTAACTTGAATGAATAGTGCCTAAAATTGCCACAGTATAAACTGCAGAATGTGAAATGGCGCAGCAGCGTGGATGGAAAATGGCATCCGCGTTTGTACCGCAGATGCCAAAATCTGGAAGTTTCGGTATGTAGTTTTTCATATTTTGATTTTCAAGGATACCAAATGATCTAAATCATAAAGTTTTCCTGAAAAACGTTTTCTGAGTGGTGTTTTCCGGTTAAACAAACAGACCATAATCTTCCCTCCCACCCCTAGTGCCTCCCTATGACCTGCTTTTAGATTTTCGCATTTTTGTTGAAGAGTGGGGATGACATCCTTCGCATTGTAGATGAGAAAACAGTTGACCAAATCTTCAACATCTTATAATCTCATATGTCCGTTTACTCTTAATCGATCATCAATAATTTTAACTTTTATCAAGTTCAATTCCAGAATTTGGAGTTTTCTTCGTTTTGTATTTTTGTGGTGGCTATTTCTAGCCACCATCGTGCACTAGGCCCATCATGGCCCGACCCAGTCCGGAAGGTGGACGTGGCCCTATTGCAAGGTGCCACGACATTTCAAGAGTAGCTTCAAGGATCCGTGTCCGGTTCCTACATTCGAGTACCAGCGGGACCCAGAAACTGCCTCCGGGCGCCTCCCAGCCTGTTCGGACAAAGGCCCCTCCTTCCGAACAGGGTATGCTCGACTTGCGCCGAAAACCCCTTCAGGACGGGCTTCCTTGCATCAGGCAACTGGTAGCAAGCCATGCCTCCGGGCACCAGATACCAAACAGCAGGTCTGCCTCACCGAGCAGGCTACCTGTTCAGTACTTTCCTCCCCAGACGAATCTGAGCGGCTCTTCATCACCTGACGGCAGTTACAATGGCTACGCCACGTGCGCCCCACGATCAAGTGGTGCGTTAACTGCCCAGCCCCTCAACGGGTGCCTTAACTCATAACCCCCCGTGGAGGATGCTAACAGGCGCGCCCTTTGTGGCACTAATCAAGGGCGTTCCGTCTCTCTCCCTCAAGCTCTCCAGCCTATAAAAGGCACTGGTAAGCCTCCATGCAAGGTACGTGATCCAAGGTACCCTTGCTCACACAAGACCTGCGCTTCACACACGAGAACCCCCTTCCTCTCACGTCCCTCGCTGACTTAGGCATCGGAGGGTTCTCTGCGGTTCTTCAACCGCCCCCCCCCCTGATCCTGTCTTCGTTCGCTACCGGCGATCGTCTTCTTCCCTCTCAAGTGTAGGCCCAGCGGGTTCCAGCCCAAACAAGAAAAAGCCTCCACAGTTTTGGCGTCGTCTGTGGGAAGGAACAACAGTCATGGCTCGCGGACGATCCTCGTACCAGAACATAGGGAGCCATATGACGAGGTCCCGCCAGTCGCAGGCGGACTCCCGTCAACGCGCTCCCCCCGTCGACGTCGCTGTAGCCCCTTCTACCGCGACAGGGGGCGTCCCAGCGCCTACCGCCGTCGTGCCTGCAGCCGCCTTGGAGATGGCTGAACTTCGGGGACAGATGCAGTAGCTGACGAGCATCTTCTTGGGCCTCCAGGCCTAACTTGCCGAGCAGCCAGCCCCGGCAGCATCCGTTGCATAGGAGCGCCAGGTAGAATCATCTCACCGGTGATCACGCTCGCCTCCTACCGCAGCGGGGTCGATTCAGGAGCAGCACGCTGATTCACCGCGGAGGTCGCGCCGCGCTCCGTCTGGTGAGCGAGCCCCGGAGCGCCGTGGCCGTTTGCCCCGTCATTCTGCGGCGGTCTCGCGCCTGCCATGCTCGGTCGTGGGAGCGAACTCCTACAAGTCTGGCCGTGCAGATTCGGCCCACTCCGAATAGGAGTTGGCCAGGCGCTTGCGCCGCGTCGTCGACCTAGAACGTCGTGTGGACGCGATGGTCCAGCGTGCTGAGGGAAAGGCTCTGGCCGAAGAGGACCTGAACTTCCGCTCCCCATTCATTGCAGAGATCCTGGAGGCTCGGGTCTCTCCCAAACTCCCTCTACCTGCCATCGCGCGGTATGATGGTACTTCTGATCTCGCGGATCACATCCATGGGTTTGAGTCGCATATGGTGTTCCACGGAGCATCTTATGTGGCCAAATGCCGGGCCTCTCCTGCCACCTTGAAGGAAACTGCTCGGGCTTGGTTCGAAGCCCTCCCCGCAGGTTCCATCTCATCCTTCCACCAGCTGAAGAAGTCTTTTCGAGACAACTTCCTGGCCGGAAGATCACAGATGCGCACCGCGGCCTCCCTTCTTGCTGTTCGGCAAAAGACGGGAGAAGCGCTCTAGGACTACGTCAAGAGGTTCTAGACCGAGGCGCTCCTCATCCCACGCCTCGATGTCCCGTTAGCCACCAGTGCCCTGATACAGGGCACTCGCGATGGTTTCCTACAGAGGACGCTGGGGGTGCAGCAGCCTTCCACTTTTGCTGAGCTCCTCTCCACTGCACAACGCCACGCGGCGTGTGAAGAAAGTCTGGCTGCTGGCCAGGCGGAGCACGGAGAGTCGACGGACAAGAAGAGGCCTTCCGACAATGGTTCCGACCACGATCGGAAGAAAGGGCGGTGCAACGGCGATTCACCACGCCGTCCACGCCCCTTCACTGACTACACACCGTTGACGGTGACACCTGAGCAGATCCTGGCAGAGATTAGGGATGAACCATATGTTCGGTGGCCACCAAGGATGTGCTCCGATCCCCGGTAGCGCAACCAGGAGAAGTACTGTTAGTTCCACCGCGACCACGGCCACGACACCTCTGAATGCCACCAGCTTAAAGACGAAATCGAATCCCTCATTAAGCATGGCTACCTCGGACGGTTCGTGCGCCGGAATGAAGACTGCCCCAAATGCCGAGAACGGACTCCCGAGCAGCCGATCAACAACGAGCCCAACGGGCAGGAAATTAACGTGATCGCAAGAGGGTTCGGCGCAGGTGGAGAAAGCACTCAGAGCCGACGCGACTACGCAAGGCGAGTGCATGTCGTGGACAAACCGCCGATACCTTGCCGGCTCCTTATCCCCCTAGCCCCGCGCATGCACAGTCTGAGGGGGCCATAACCTTCTTAGACGAAGATCGTGTAGGGGTTACCACCCCGCACACTGATGCATTGGTCGTTTCGGAAACCATCAATCATTATAATGTGCGCAGGATTCTGGTAGATAATGGAAGTGCCCTCGATGTTTTGGCTTACGACTGTTATCTCCTTATGGGCCTAAAAACCGACCAGCTCACCCCTGTAGAATCGCCCCTGTTCGGCTTCTCGGGGGTGTCGGTTCAGCCTATGGGTAGAGTTCACCTCCCGATCACCCTCGGGACAACTCCGAAGTGTGTGACCAAGGTGGTGGATTTCTTTGTCATCAGGAACATGGCTGGCTACAATGCGATCTTTGGTAGAGGTCTGATTGGGCGGATCAAGGCGGTGCCTTCGTCCCTCCATCAGAAAATGAAGTTTCCCACCTCGTGTGGGGTCGGCGAGGTGCTCGGATGCCAGCGCAAGTCTCGACGGTGTTATGTCCTTTCTCTAAGGGACAAGCAGCCACTCGCAGCTCCAACACCTGTGCTCCCACCAGTCGACCAGCCTTCCACAAGCTGCGGAACTCCTGTCGAAGACCTACTTCCAGTCCAAGTTGATAGCAACCCCGAACATGTCCTATACATTGGCGCGTTACTAGCGGAAGCAGAGTAGCAGCGGTATAGAAGTTCCTTGCTAGCTAATCTGGACGTGTTCACGTGGTCCGACGACGAATTGTCAGGCATCCTTCTGGAAGTAATGGTGCATCACCTCCGCCTGGATCCACTGGTCCCACCAGTTCAGTAAAGGAGGCGACCCGTCAACGAAGAGCAGCAGATCGTGATCCGTGATCACGTTGTCAAAAGCCGAGCAGTTGGGCTCCTCTGGGAAGCCCAATACCCAAGATGGATCTCCAACGTGGTCCTCGTACAAAAAGCCACAGGTAAATGGCGCGTATGTGTGGATTACAAGGACCTTAACAAAGCGACGCCCAAGGATAATTTCCCACTGCCTCGCATCGATCAGCTAGTAAATGCTACATCCGGGCACGAGCTCCTCAGCTTCTTGGATGCCTACTCTGGGTATCACCAGATTAGTATGCATCCTCCGGATCAGGACGCCACCACGTTTGTCACAGACTTGGGGTTATACTATTTTACCAGGATGCCCTTTGGTCTGAAAAACGCAGGCGCAACATACCAGCGATTGGTCAATAAGATGTTTGAGCAGCAAATTGGGCGCAATATGGAGGTCTACGTCGACGACATGTTGGTCAAAACGCTTCCGAGCACCGACCACATCTCTAACCTCGAAGAGACCTTTGCAACTTTGCGAAGGTACAATATAAAGCTCAACCCAGCCAAGTGTGTGTTTGGAGTATGCTCAGGGAAGTTCCTCAGCTTCCTCGTTTCAAATAGAGGAATAGAGGCCAACCTTGAAAAGATCCAAGCAATACTTGAAATGAGCAGCCCAAAAACGGTACGCGACGTCCAGCATCTGACTGGACGGCTAGCCGCACTCAACCGGTTCATGTCCCAGGCAGCAGAGAGAAGCTTCAACTTCTTCAAATTTCTGCGAGGACCCAGAGGCTCTTCACAGCAAGGGGGGCATGTACGGTGGACTGAGGAATGTGAGGCCGCCTTCATGGAGTTGAAGGCCTATCTCGCAGCCCCACCTGTTCTCTTGAAATCTGTGCTCGGGGAGCCCTTGTTCGTATACCTTTTGGTTACCGAGCACTCCATCACCGCAGTGTTGATCAGAGAGGAGGGAGCAGTCCAGCGTCCCATTTACTACATCAGCAGGGTCCTTCAAGAAGCTGAAAGGAGGTACCCCCGAGCAGAAAAACTCGCCCTTGCTCTTGTCACGGCTGCCTGGAAGCTTAGGCCCTATTTTCAGGCCCACTCAATAACGATTCTCACCGATCAGCCGCTGAAGTCTATTCTGCAGTGACCGGAAGCTTCCGGCCGGCTCATCAAATGGGCCATTGAGCTAGGTGAATTTGACCACAGCTACCTTCCAAGGATGGCCATTAAAGCACAAGCATTGGCAGATTTCGTCGCAGAATGTACCCTCCCTATCGAACAGGATCCTCCGCTGGCCGAAGAGCCCCCATGGGAGCTCTATGTTGATGGATCCTCGTGTGTCACAGAGAGTGGAGCTGGCTTGGTCCTCATCTCTCCAGAGGGTTTAGAGTTCCAATATACCCTTCGGTTTCAATTTGCGGCCTCCAACAATGTGGCCAAATATGAAGCGTTACTGTCCGGAATTCGAATGGCAAGGCACCTCGAGGCCCTTCAACTCAGGGCCTTCAGTGACTCCCAATTGGTTGCCGGCTAGGTGAACGGATAGTTCGAAATGAGGGAGCCACGAATGGCCCAGTACCTTCAACAAGTCAAGAGCCGAACAGAAGGCCTCCTCTACTTCGAAGTCATACACGTTCCACGAGAGCAAAATGTGCGAGTCGATGCACTTGCCAAGCTGGCGTCTTCAGGTGACATCGCCCCTACTCGCTCCATATTCATTGAAGAGCTCGCTGCACCGAGCACTGAAGTAGATGTAGCAGCCATTGGGTCCGACCTTCCAGCTCCGAACTGGATGGACCCTCTCTTAACCTATTTGCTTCAAGGCGAACTTCCCCCTGAGCAGGGTGAAGCTCGGAAGATCAGACTACGTTCTCAGCGTTTCACCCTCATAGAAGGCAAGCTCTACCGACGGTCCCTTTCAAGACCCCTCTTACGATGCCTCAGCCCTAAAGAGGCCCTTGCGGCTACCGAAGAGGTTCATGAGGGATTATGGGGAAGCCACTTAGGAGGCAGAACGCTGGCATGCAGCATCATCCGAGCAGGATTCTGGTGGCCCTCTCTGCAAAAGGACTGTATCTCTTTTGTTACAAGGTGTCCAGAATGCCAGAAGTTCGGACAGCACATTAAGCAACCGGCCGAGCATCTCCATACACTGTTTGAGCCTCGCCCTTTTGCTAGGTAGGGCATTGATATATTGGGTCCCTTCCCAGAGGCCCAGGGTCGGAAGAAGTTCTTGTTCGTGGCCATCGACTACTTTACCAAGTGGGTCAAAGCAGAACCCGTTACCACAATCACCGAACAAGCCGCATGTAAGTTCGTTTGGAAGAACCTCCTCTGCAGGTTTGGCATCCCAAGAGTGATTACCTCTGACAACGGGAAGCAGTTCGATAGCACCTTATTCAAACATAAGTGTGCCGAACATGGCATCTACAACCACTTCACCTCCGTGGCACATCCTCAGGCCAACGATCTGGTCGAAAATGCCAACCATACGTTGATGCACGGGATCCGCACGAGAGTCCAAGCTGCTGGTAGTTCGTGGATTGACGAGCTCCCTAATGTGCTGTGGTGTCACCGAACAACTGCTCGGGTAGTGTAAGACCCGGCCCCCTTGGGCCCTTGGCCCCGTCCCCAAGGTCGCGACAGGCGCCCAGGCCGTGACATGGTCGCGCCAGAGCGGCCTGCCACGACAGCATTGGCGGTTTGTGTCGCGACGGGGGTGAGCGTCGCGTCTTGGTCTCGTCACCACTGGCTGTCGTGGCTGTGTTCTGACACGGCTTGACCGCTGTCCTGTCTATCAGAAAGGTCATGTCGGGTGGCAGGGTCGTGCAGCGTTAACGCGACCTGCCAGACTGTCGTGTCTGCTTTTCCGGTCTTCGAGGTTTGATCGTGCTTTTTGTGTCGCGACGTGGCAGGAAGTTGCGACATGGTCGCGACGCGCCTGGGCGTCGCGACAGCGTCTGAGGGGCCATCGGTTTAAAATCGACATCGCGCCCCATTTTCCCCCCTCATCTTCCTCTTCTTCTTCTTCTCCCTCTCGAGCTCTCTCACAGTTTCTCGGTGTTTTTCCTTACTCATAGTGCTCGTGCTAAGGCGTGGACGTGCTGTTGGTGCAGGGGTCGTGCTTGTGGCGTACGGTACGAGGAGGAGACGACCATTCCTACGAGAAGGCCCCAACGGGTGCGTTTTTCGTGTGGAGGTAGGGAGATCCGACCCTCTCGCCCTAAGCATGATCCCCTCCCCTCTAGACCGTGGTTTCCTTAAGGTCACGACACGCTAGGGCGTCGCGACGCTCCTGAGCGTCGCGTTAAGGTCCCGACACGCTAGGGCGTCGCGACGTGGTTGTGACGGTCCGCCCTGTCGCGTTACCGACTGAGAGATAGGTTTTTGCCTGACACCGTTTCCACTTTTCCTTGCTGTACTGTGGCACCTGTGCTAGTCCCCTAGTACTGTCTACACTAGTCTTTCGCCTGGTGCTCGGCACTTGAGGGCCTGTCCCGTGTGAGAGGTTGTTACCGTTGCTTGGGACCCCCATCCTTGGGAGCCTGTTGAGGGAGTACTCCGGGCTACAAGTGCGCTCGAGTTGGCAGCCATCAGGCGGACTCTGGAGCTTAGGGGAAAATGGTGGTTAGGACAGTGGCGTGTGAGTCACTTGCAGAGCTCTCGTGGGTGGTCTGGGACGCCGAGGACGGTTAGGAGTTCTACCCGGCGCAGGCCAGCCAGTCCTTCTTCTCACTGCCTCGCTCCTTGCGGCCCCGGAACTGCTTGGGGAGGTCAGGCGTGGGACCGTAGTCCGGCCAGGCTATGATGGTTACTGTTGTGTTACTTGTGTCCTACCTCGCTCTAACGAGACGTGAGGGTCAGGACCCGGGTCGAGGATAAGACGTCGGTGGACGCACCTGACCTTGACTAGTGGTAGTGTTTCCGTAGCTAGTGTTCTTTTTCCAGGCGAAGTTCCCTCCGTCTGTGTTTACTAGCCATGTGGTGGTCACGACGAGCAGTCGTACGGAGTTTCCGACCGTGTGTACTTTCCGTACCGTGCTAGTTGTAGTTCCGTTTCCGCACTTCCATTTGTAGGTAGAAGATATAAAATGTTGTTATTCATTTCATATATATATTTCTCCTACCTGTTTAGAGCCAGTAGGAGATTGGTAGTCCCTACTGAGCTTCTGTTGTGAAGCTCATCCCTCCTTTTCCCAGGTGAGACTTCTCAGCAGCGACAGGGCGCGTGCCGGGCTGAGGAGACGGGGCGGTAGTCAGAGTCCCCGTAGCTAGAAGTGGTTCCCCTTTTTCAGTGTACGTCACCCTTGGGGTATTCCCCTAAGGGACTTGTTCTTCCCCTACCTTTTCTTTGTACTAGCGTGCGTGCGTTGGGACTGTACTTAGAGCGGTACGCAGCAGTTTCGCTCTTTTTCTGTTTCTGCTTGTACGCTTCTAGTTTAGCAGTTGACGTTTACTTCCGTTACATTTCCTATTAGACATAGATTATAGCCCTCCCGGGTCCTCGGATCCGTGAGCAGCGACTGCGAAAATTGGGTCCTCGGCGTGGGCCGAGGGTCGGGTTCTCGGGTCGTTACAATTGGTATCAGAGCGAGAGTCTGATAGGACTTGTAATGGATTTAAACTGCAACAGGAAGTCCCAACGGTAGTACAAGTACACTGCTAGCCGCCCGAGTGCTATTGTTAACCCTTGTTGGTTGTGTGTCGTGTAGGACATGGCTCCGCGTAGGCGCAGTCAGGCTAGATAGTTGATCGAGCAGCAGGATGAGTCCGAGATGCCCGCGCAGGGGCAGGTCCAGGAGGAGGTGTCAGCAGACGAGTTAGTGGCACAACCTCAAGGTGCAGCGGCAGCAGTAGCAGCAGGAGTACCAGCCTCAGTCGCAGCAGAACACAGACTGGTTTCCCTTAGCAGAGCAGTTCTTTAGGAACTTGTACCAGGGAGCGTACCAACCTGGGCAGGCAGCAGCAGGTGTTCAGTTCCTGGTACCACCTTCAGTGGTGCCAGAGCAGCAGGTAGAGCCAGAGGTGGAGCAGCCAAAGCGTCAGCAGCGATCGGGCACTAGGAGTACCCAGGCTGGGTGGTGGAGGACGTCGGTTACGGAGGACAGGACCGCTCTCCTTGAGAGGTTCCTACGCCTTCGGCCATCGATGTTTCACGGTGAGTATGATCCAGACAAGGCAGAGAGCTGGACCCATGAGTTAGAGTGCATCTTCAAGACGATGGAGTGCACTGAGGAGGACCAGGTTCGACTGGCAGTGTACCAGCTCAAGGGAGCAGCCCATGAGTGGTGGAGAGTTCAGAGGTAGACGCACTTCCAGGGGAAGAGGTTGGATCACATCACTTGGCAGAGGTTTTCGGAGGTCTTCCACAGTGAGTACTTCCCCGACTACGCTCGACGTGAGAGACGGGACCAGTTCCACGCGCTAGTTCAGGATGACCTCACAGTTTCGCAGTACCACTAGAGGTTTGTCCAGTTGTTGAGGCATGTGCCTCATGTCGCAGGCAGCGATCAGGTGTGTGCAGAGAGGTTCATAGCAGGGCTGAGACCAGACCTGAGGTGGGGTGCGATGGCACACATGTGTACCACCTTGGGAGAGGCCGTGGCGAAGGCCACCGCCTTGGACAGAGAGACCTGGCAGCCTCAGCAGCAGCAGCAGGGAGGAGCCTCTTCCAGGTCCTCGCCTTACCAGCATCCAGCAGGCAACCGCGGTAGCGCGACTTCCTCTTCCTCCGGCTAGGGCAGTTCCAGCAGCGCCGGAATCTGCTCGCAGTTCAGGAAGTTGTCTACTCGCGGGGGCGGTCGGAGCCGGCAGCAGAAGCGCCAGCCAGGTTTGCAGAGCAGTCAGTTGTCCAGGGAGCTGAGCAGGGCTATCAGGAGCCAGTGTGCTACACTTGTGGCTTACCAGGACACTTCAGGAGGGATTGCCCCATGGGTCAAGTCTCGCAGCAGCAGCAGCCAGTGCAGTACGCTCAGCAGCCGCCTCTGTACCAGTACCCTCCTCAGCAGTAGGCGCTGCGTCAGCAGCAGCAGGGACAGTACCAGCAGCAGGCTCAGCAGTTTCCACAGCCGCAACAGTACCAGTCGTACCACCAGCAGCAGTAGTACCCCCAGCAGCCACTGCAGCAGCAGCAGCCCTAGTAGGTGCCGCAGCTTGGGCGTGGTCGTGGTCGCGTGATGGCGCTCACCCGAGAGCAGGCAGAGGCGTCAAACCTTGTTATAGGTACTCTACCTATCCTTGGCAGAGCTACTCGTGTTTTGGTCGACCCCGGTACTTCTTTGTGTTTTGCTTCCGAAGAATTCTATGAGTCCCTTGCTTGTCACGCTCCTGAGAGGCAGTGTTACGTGATAGTCGATCTCCCTTCTGGTGACTATATGCGTTCCTTTGGTTACCTGGAGGGTGTGGCAGTCGAGGTTGAGGGGCACCAGTTGCCGGCCAGGTTGTACACACTACATCTTTGCGACTTTGACGTCATCCTGGGCATGGACTGGTTGGAGGCTCACTCAGCCGTTGTTGATTGCCAACGGAAGACCGTTCGGTTTAGGATACCTGGAGAGCCCGTCCTCTGCTTCCGAGGTATCCGGTCTACCCGTCGGCCATTTATTTCTTTGTGTAGAGCTCGCCGTTTGATCTGTGATGGCTGTGTGGCGTACCTTGCTTCGGTTTGTTCTTTGGAGCCTAGCGGATCTTCAATTTTTGACATGCCGGTTGTTTCTGAGTTCTCCGACGTCTTCCCGGAGGATCTACCTGGTTCGCCGCCTGAGCGGGAGGTAGAGTTCTCCATCGAGCTTTTGCCCTGTACGATGCCTTTGTCTAAGGCACCCTACCGGATGGCTCTGGCAGAGCTGCGTGAGTTGAAGCGCCAGTTGCAGGAGCTTCTTGAGCTGGGCTTCATTCGCCCGAGTCGTTCGCCGTGGGGCGCGCCTGTTTTGTTTGTGAGAAAGAAGGATGGTAGTCTTCGTTTGTGCATCGATTATCGGTAGTTGAACCAGGTTACTGTGAAGAACAGGTACCCATTGCCGAGGATCGATGATTTGTTTGATCAGTTGCAGTCGGCCCGAGTTTTTCTCGAAGATTGACTTGAGATCCAAGTACTATCAGATGCGGATCAGAGAGTTAGATGTCGGTTTGACGGCTTTCTATTCTAGGTACGGTCACTTTGAGTTCGTCGTGATGCCATTTGGGCTGACGAACGCACCCGCAGCATTCATGGATCTGATGCATAGGGTGTTCAGTGAGTACCTAGATCGTTTTGTGGTTGTTTTTGTTGATGATATTTTGGTCTAATCGACTTCTGAAGAGGAGCACGAGGAGCATCTGAGGATCGTGCTGGAGACCCTGTGGAGTCACCGCCTTTATGCCAAGTTTGACAAGTGCAAATTTTGGCTGAGGGAGGTGCACTTTCTCGAGCACGTGATCTCGGATTCTGGTGTGGCAGTGGACCCTGCCAAGGTGGAGGTCGTGTTGTCGTGGGAGTAGCCCACATCGGTGTTAGAGGTCCGTAGTTTTCTAGGTTTGGCCGGTTACTACCAGACGTTCATTCAGGATTTTGCCAAGTTAGCAGCGCCGTTGACCAGGTTGACTAGGCAGGACGTCAGGTTTGTTTGGTCAGAGGACTGTGAGCAGAGTTTCCGAGAGCTGAAGATGAGGTTGACTTCAGCGCCAGTGTTAGTCTTGCCGTCGGGCAGCAGTGGTTTTGTGGTCTATACCGATGCGTCAAGGTCAGGTTTGGGTGTCGTGCTGATGCAGCACGGTGGGGTTGTTGCCTATGCTTCTCGACAGCTCAAGAAGCATGAGGAGAACTACCACACCTATGACTTGGAGTTGGCAGCAGTGGTGTTCGCTCTCAAGTTGTGGAGGCACTACCTGTATGGCGAGGCTTTTCATATCTTCACCGATCACCAGAGTTTGCAGTATATCTTCACCCAGAGGGATCTGAACTTGAGGCAACGCCGATGGATGGAGTATTTGAAGGACTACGACCTAACCCTCTCCTATCACCCAGGAAGGGCTAACGTCGTAGCCAATGCCTTGAGTAGGCATGTGCACTTGAGTTCGATGATGGTCAGAGAGTGGAGGCTGTTCGAGGAGCTGACCCAGGGAGTGTTCGTTTCATCGAGGACCAGAGGCCGTGCAGTGGCGAGCAGTTTGTCGATTTGGCCGTCAGTGTTCAGGCAGGTGTTGCAGGCACAGCAGGTAGACCCTCAGTTGGCGGACATTTTGCAGATGCCAGATGTTGAGCTCGACGAGGACAGTGAGGTCAAATTCAGAGGTCGCTTGTACATTCCTGAGGAGGCATGCCAGGCAGTTTTGTCAGAGGCTCACAGATCGAGGTATGCTGTTCATCTTGGCTCCACCAAGATGTACCATTGCATAAGGAGGTCCTTCTGGCGGCCAGGGATGAAGAGGGGCATGGCAGAGTTTGTTGCCCAGTACCTTACCTGTCAACAGGTGAAGGCCGAGCATCAGCATCCTAGTGGTGAGCTACAGCCATTGCCCATTCCCGAGTGGAAGTGGGACGACATCACCATGGACTTTGTGGTTGGTTTGCTCCGCACCCCGCAGAGGCACGATGGTATCTGGGTGATTGTAGATCGTTTGACCAAGGCAACGCACTTTCTTCTGATCAGGATGTCGTGGTCAGTGGACAGGTTAGCCAGGCTGTACGTGGACAGAGTTGTTTCGTTGCACGGGATCCCAGTTTCAGTCGTCTCCGACAGAGATCTGAGGTTCACGTCAGAGTTTTGACGTAGTCTTCAGAGAGCACTGGGTACAGAGTTGAGGTTCAGCACAACATACCACCCTCAGACAGATGGACAGTCAGAGCAGACCATTCAGACACTGGAGGACATGTTGAGAGCGTGCTGTTTAGACTGGAGCGACACTTGGGAGTCGCACCTTCCGATGGTAGAGTTCGCGTATAACAATAGTTATCACGCGAGCATCGGAATGGCACCATACGAGGCTTTGTATGGTCGCCCGTGCAGGAATCCACTTAACTGGTTCGAGGTTGGTGAGAGGTAGCTTTTGGGGCCAGAGTTAGTGCAGCAGTGTGCAGACACAGTCAGTCTGATCAGGCAGAGACTTCGGGCAGCGCAGAGCAAACAGAAGAGTTATGTAGACGTCCACAGGAGACCGTTACAGTTCAGTGTTTGTGACCTTATTTTCTTGCGGGTCTCGCCGACCAAGGGCGTCATGAGGTTTGGCAGAAAGGGAAAGCTCAGTCCGAGGTACGTCGGGCCTTTCCCTATCACCGAAAGGGTCAGCGAGGTGGCTTACAGGTTGAGTCTTCCGGCAGAGCTAGCAGGTATGCACAGTGTGTTTCACGTTTCACAGCTCAGGAGGTACGTCGCAGATCCTTCGCATGTATTGGACTACTCGCAGCTGGAGGTAGCGCCAGACTTGTCAGTGCCAGAGTACCCAGTCAGTGTTGTTGACCGCAGAGTTCAGCAGTTGCATCGGAAGCAGATTTCGCTGGTGAAGGTCGTTTGCCAGAATCGCGTTGGTGGCGAGGCCACCTGGGAGCGCGAGGATGAGATGCGGGAGCGATTCCCTTATTTGTTTGATTGATCAGTATGTTGTTATCTCCCCTTCGCTGTTTTCCAGGTTAAGACCGAGTTGTCTTCATTTCGAGGGCGAAATGTCTTAAGGTGGGTGGGATGTAAGACCTGGCCCCCTTGGGCCCTTGGCCCCATCCCCAAGGTCGCGACAGGTGCCCTGGCCGCGACATGGTAGCGCTAGAGCAGCCTGTCGCGACAGGATTGGCGGTTCATGCCGCTACGGGGGTGAGCGTCGCGTCTTGGTCGCGTCACCCCTGGATGTCGCGACTGTGTTCTGACACGGCTTGACCGCTGTCCTGTCTGTCAGAATGGTCGTGTCGGGTGGCAGGGTCGTGTTGCGTTGACGCAACTTGCTAGACCATCGCGTCTGCTTTTTCGGTCTTTGAGCTTTGACCATGATTTTTGTGTCGCGGCATGGCTGGCGGTCGTGACATGGTCGCGATGCTCCTGGGCGTCGTGACAGCGTCTGAGGGGCCATCGGCTTAAAACTGACAGCGCGCCCCATTTCCCCCCCCCCCCCATCTTCTTCCTCTTCTTCTTCTTCTCCCTCTCGAGCTCTCTCGCAGTTTCTCGGTGTTTTTCCTTGCTCGTGGTGCTCGTGCTGAGGCGTGGACGTGCCATTTGTGCAGGGGTCGTGCTTGTGGCATACGATGCGAGGAGGAGACGGCCATTCCTACAAGAAGGCCCCAACGGGTGCATTCTTCGTGTGGAGGTAGGGACGTCCGACCCTCTCGCCCTAAGCATGATCCTCTCCCCTCTAGACCATGGTTTCCTTGTGGTTTGGGGCTTGGGAGTGTGAGAACTCCATGCTCAAGTTGAGTGAGGTTTCCTTCGAGCGTAGATCGATGCTTTTGAGGGATTGTGGGTGGGTTGGTGGATTTATTATTTTTAATACATGTTGTGCATGATCCCCTTTCCCCCTTGTGAATGTATTTTGTGTTTTGGGGAGGGTTCCTGGAGGGACTACTCCGGAACCCTGCTCGGCTGGAAACGCGGCAGCCTCGGAGGCAGCGATCATGTCGCGACGGCGCGTCCGGTCGCGACATGGTCACGACGCTCCTGAGCCTGTTGAGGGAGTACTCTGGGCTATGAGTGCGCTCGAGTTGGCAGCCACCAGGCGGACTCTGGAGCTTAGGGGAAAACGGTGGTTAGGACAGTGGCGTGTGAGTCACTTGCAGAGATCTCGTGGGTGGTCTGGGACGCCGAGGATGGTTAGGAGTTCTACCCGGCGCAGGCCAGCCAGTCCTTCTTCTCAGTGCCTCACTCCTTGTGGCCCCGGAACCGCTTGGGGAGGTCAGGCGTGGGACCGTTGTCCGGCCAGAGTACGGCAGTTACCGTTGTGTTACTTGTGTCCTACCTCGCTCTGACGAGACGTGAGGGTCAGGACCTGGGTCGAGGATAAGACATCAGTGGACGCACCTGACCGTGACTAGTGGTAGTGTTTCCGTAGCTAGTGTTCTTTGTCCAGACGGAGTTCCCTCCGTCTGTGTTTACTAGCCATGTGGTAGTCACGACGAGCAGTCGTACGGAGTTTTCGACCGTGTGTACTTTCCGTACCGTGCTAGTTGTAGTTCTGTTTCTGGAATTCTGTTTGTAGGTAGAAGTTATAAACTGTTGTTATTCATTTGATATATATATTTCTCCTGCCTGTTTAGAGCCAGTAGGAGATTGGTAGTCCCTACTGAGCTTCTGTTGTGAAGCTCATCCCTTCATTTCCCAGGTGAGACTTCTCAGCAGCGGCAGGGCGCGCGCCGAGCGGAGGAGACGGGGCTGTAGTTGGAGTCCCCGTAGCTAGCAGTGGTTCCCCTTTTTCAGTGTTCGTCACTCTCGGGGTATGCCCCTAAGGGACTTGTTCTTCCCCTGCCTTTTACTTGTACTAGCGTGCGTGCGTTGTGACTGTACTTAGAGCGGTACGTAGCAGTCTCGCTCTCTTTTCTGTTTCCGCTTGTACACTTCTAGTTTAGCAGTGGACGCTTACTTCCGTTACATATCCTGTTATACATAGATTATAGCCCTTCCAGGTCCTCGGATCCGTGAGCGGCGACCGCGAAAATTGGGTCCTCGACGTGGGCCGAGGGTCGGGTTCTCGGGTTGTTACAGGTAGCCACAAGGGAGACCCCTTTCCATTTGGCCTACGGTACAGAGGCCGTTGTACCTCTGGAAGTGGCTCTCCCCACTCTCCGGACAGCTCACTTCGACGAGGCCGCCAATAATTGCGCACTCAGTGAAAACCTAGACATGCTTGGCGAACGCCAAAACGACACCAGCATCAGACTAGTTTCCTATCAACAGCGCCTTGCGCAGTATTATGACTCCCGAGTTCAGGAAAGGCACTTCTTTGAAGGTGACCTTGTTCTTCACCGCTGCTCAGCATCGGATCCCCGAAGAGTAGCCGGCAAACTCGGCCCCAAGTGCGAAGGACCTTATCAAGTCATCCAGGTCCTTGGAAAAGGCTCTTATAAGTTAACTACTCCTAGTGGCGGGGCCATACCTAGAACCTGGAATGTATCCAATTTGAAGGCTTATTATCTATAAAAGCCTTCTGTTAGGCATCCTACTTCTCTCCTACCAGTTCTTTTGGTCGGCTAGAGACGAAGTCCAAAACATCCTCATCTCAATATCTTTAGCTCACAAGGATGTAATGACATCTCCTAGTATGAAGATGTTCCGCAAGCACCCCAGGTTAGAACACCCGTAGTTCATAACAACCTGTGCGGTAATTGCGAACACTTCTAAACGACCAACGAATTCCGGTTTGGACAGAACACTTGCAAGGTATGGAGATAGAAAAAGCGAAGCCACTTTTTTTTAAAGAGGAAGTCTATTCAGATTTTTATACAAAAAGCTCGTTTCGGCCGAGCTGCCTAAAAGAAGGGAGGGATATTCAAGGGTCCTGCCTGGAGGAACCGGCGCCATCGTTTGAAGGAGGTATTCGCCCTAACTGGAACTGGGCAAAGTGCACTCCATCCAAACGCGCGTCCTGGTTACGACGCCGGCACTCCCCTACAGCAGCCTCGAAAGCTTCTTGGGCAAGCTCTGTCTAAGAAAGCTTCTCCCCGAACTCCTTTCCAGCTTCGAGGCCCACCTTGTAACAACGGGCCCCGAACTGCTCTAGGTCCTTTTTGAAGTCAGGACCTTCTTTATACTCTGCCACTCCTTGAGCCCTAGCTTCAGCTAACACCTTCACGATTGCCTCCTTTTCTGCTCGGGCAATGGTCAGGTTGAGCTCGGATGCTTGGAGGGCATCTTGGAGGCTTTTCACCTCCTTTAGCAATTCGTCCTTGTGAGCCCGGTGCTTAGTCACCAGATCGTCACAGAGGGCCGTTTCCTCCCCCCACATCTGCTTTTGATTCTGGGCACGCAAGGCGAGCTTCTTCAAAAGGACCATTGAGCTTGTGATGCCATCCACCAACGCTTCCACGTCGACGTTGTCGTCTTCATCGTGTTCGGAGAGGTGCCCTAGGCGGTAAGCCGCACTGGAGTGCTCGGGGCTCTTCTCCAGGCTCAGGTCTTGGCATCGTTCCATCCTATCCAGATAGGATGCGGACGCGCACGGGGCAGAACCCTTGAAGCATCGCTCCCAAGCCTTCCCAGCGTGGCTTCCAGCATCGCCTACGAGGGGAGCTCGGACGACTTCCCCTTCAGTACTGCAGAGAGAGGTCTTCGGTCCTCCCTAGAACTGACGATCTCCTCAGCAGCGTCTGGTTGCTCATTGGAGATTTCTGCCCTCCTAGCAGGCTTAGCAGCAGCACCAGCAACATCCCTACGGCCCTCCGTCACCAGGGCCACCTCCTCGGCCCCTTGCACGGCTTCTCCAACTTCTTTGGAGACCAAAGTGCTTGACGGTATTTCCACTAACGCAACCATTTTTGTGGGGGGCAGGGGGGCCGCGGCAACCACGATGACTTCCTTCTGTGGGGCTGTCGTCTCCCCGGTTGGAGTGGCCCCCGTAGCTGAAGCAGCCGCCTCCTCAGGGACATCCTTCCCTAGCACCTCGCGGTGCGGAGAGGTCCCCTCCCTGGCAACAGAGGTCTCTTCATTACCTTCGCCCCTTCGAGCAAAGGTCTCTGCAGCATCGCCAGCAGCATCATCTCCGGCGCCTCAAGTGCTCGACGCCGCTGTTCGAGCAACTTCCTCTTCACGGCCCTCGCTGGGGCCCGGCGGCGTGGACACTTCTCTCTGCTCTCCAGCAGAGCTCTCTGACCCGTCGCTTACCACGACGAGCCCGAGCTCGGTCGCCATCCTCTGTGCAACCTCCGGACGGACCACGGGGGGCATCCGTGGTGCTTCCTGTTCAACCGACCCAGCGACCTTGCGCTTCTTGTGCAGCAGAAATTGTGCCTCATCGGCCTCCTCTTCGGTCCCCTCCTCACTCTGTTGAGGGGCAGCATGGACCAGCCTCTTCTTCTTCCGAGCTCGGAGCTGATCTACATCCTCCGTGCCCTCGCCGAGCAGCGTCGACCTCTTCTTCAAAATGACAGAAGGCCGAGTCGCCCCTTCGCCCTCCTTGAATGAAGGCCAAGCTCCTGCTGAAACCACCTTGATGGTGGCCTTTTTCTTCAAACGAATCTTTTCGAGCCCCTTCTCAGGGACCCGTGTGCTTTCTGGGCACCCCTTGGCATGTGAAGGCGCCACCAATGCGGTCGTCACCGCAGTTCCAACCCTCACAGCCGAGGGGACCCGGACAACAGCAGCGATGTCGTCTTCCTCGTATACCATGTGGGCCATAACTGGGATCTGTTCGGCGAAATCCTCGTTTGCCTCTTGATCTCTACCAACCTCCAACTCCGCAGTGGCTGCAAAAAGGAGAAAGTTATTAGAACACAGTTACCGAACTGGCGCGCAACAAAACAAGTTCGAGCACTTGCTCTATGGTTTACTCAGACCATGCTGAACAAGAGAGAACTCTGTTAAGTAGCCCTCTCCATTCCTCACGCCGGCCCAGAGCAGGCTATTCGAGGCCCTCGCCTCATCTTGGATCATCTTGGGGAAGCTGTCCTTCTGCGCTGATCGGATAACAGTGGGGAACCCCCACTCTGCACCATCCCGACGTCGGACAAAGAACAACCTGTCCATCCAACCTTTGTTGTTGGAGTATTTGTCGGACAGTTGTATGTGCATCCTGTCCATTCGGTGCTTGGTGTAGTAGACGTCTACCCCCGACGACCGCGAAGCAGAAAGCTTGAAATGTGTTCGGAACACATCCGCCGAGCCTCGAATTTGGTTGATTCTGCAAATGACGCCGAAGATGCAGATGTATCTCCACATGTTTGGCGTCAGTTGGATGGGAGAAACTCCTCACCGGTTCAGAAGCACCTTCACCACCTCCGGCAGCGGCAGCCAGAGTCCCGCCTCCATATGATCCACGGAGAGGGGAAGGCAACCCGATTTGTTCACCAGGTATGACTCTCCTTCCTTCGCGTCGATAATTCGTATTCGTCGCCGATACGAAAGCGCTCCCGGAGCCCACTGTAGTGGCAACATCGCGGCCCGCTAGTCGCAGAGACGGTGACTCCACTCGCCCCGGCGACCGTAACCGCCTTCCCCTTGCTTGCCATCACTGTAAGTTGCGGAAGAGAACAGGGAGCAGGAGAAGGCACGAGGAAGAAGACGACTGAGAGCTTGAAGGGGGCACGAAAGCTCTCAAATGAGGAAGCTCTGAGAAATTTCTAAGGCGTGGCTCCCGCCTTCGCCCCTCTCTTCCATTATAAGGAAATAGGGGTGCAAAATTCGAAGCAGGCCAGAAGCGGTGTTTCCCCCCGCTCCAAGTCACTTCTCGGGTGCATCGTTGGTGACCGTTCGTTTGGAGCGCGCGGCATCCGTGGTTCGACACGACCCTCCGCACTCATAAAAAAAGCTCTGTATTCGAGGGAAACCCCCAAACCATGCCGCCATGCAGCCATTCAGATCTCTGAGGACGATACCGTATTTAAAACGGAGATGACACCTAGGCAAGCCACCGCTCCCAACCGCTCCGGTTCCCAAACTGCTTGAGAGCATGGGGGGCAAGTGTGGGGGCTATTTCTTGCCACCATCGTGCACTGGGCCCATCATGGCCCGGCCTAGTCCAGCAGGCAGACGTGGCCCTATTGCAAGGCGCCACGACGTTTCAAGAGAAGCTTCAAGGATCCGTGTCCGGTTCCTACATTCGGGTACTAGCGGGACCCAGAAACTGCCTCCGGGCGCCTCCCAGCCTATTCGGACAAAGGCCCCTGTAACGACCCGACCTCCCGGACCCCGCCAGGGCCCAAAATTCGTGTCGCCAACCACGGATCCGAAGACCCGGAAGGGTTAGAAGAATTAGTCTAGTGAGATATGTACTAAATTTAAACAACTATAACAATCTGTACAATATACAAAGGTCTGTACAACACGTCCCAAGTAAAAGCACAGGTACAAGAAGAAAGGTGCAGTCCTTAAGGGGCATACCCCGAGGACTTGCAAACACAACTCTCAGCTCACTCGAGTACAAGAGCTCTCACTACAGCTGACAACACACGGCATCATGAACGCCTCCGCAACCCGTCCGACACCGACCTCCCGCGATGACGAGCCCCTAGCTGAAGGAAGTAGGGGGGTGAGCCTCGCGAACAAGGCCCAGTAGGGATTACTAGTCCCTCACCGTCCAGAGCAGCAGGAACTCTGAAAATAGGAAACTACACTAGAAAGCTGTAAAGCGAGGAACACCTACAGCATGGTACTACTAAGCAGCGGAAGAGAACAGTGCAATGCCACGACCACCAACTAAGGTCGGGCCACACACACGACTCCCGCGAAAACCAATGGAGTCAGACATACAGCGTAAGTAACGCTCGGCACATCAGTCGAGACCACGGGACAACCAAGTGAGAATGACGTCTCACCGCAAGCACGGCCACCTTGACCTCCACAAGGTCGAGGGCCCACAAGCAGCACCACCCTGGACCCTGGACACGCCACCAGGTCGGGAAACCACACTCACCGGTGCCACCACGAACTGGCACCTAGAACGGGATGATGGAGTCGAGAGGACACCGAAGCGGAAACCACCGGAAGCACGGGTCTGCACAAGGCCAGACCAACAACGCCCACAGGAGCTAGCCACGGCCAGGCTACAACCGCCGTGCAGCTAGGGGAACAGAGAACACTTAGAAACGTCGTGAGGAAACACCGTCACAACAACAGCAACCAAGCCACCGCCGCTAGAAGCCAAGAGGGGGACGCGCCGTCCGCGACCTCTGCTCGCTAGCCTAGCTCCTGCCTCCACCCTCGCGAAGGGCGAGACAGAGCCGCCACAGAAACACCCAACACACGCAACACCGCAGCCTGGCCAAGCTGCGGCCTCACGCCTAGCACAACTACGTGGCTCCGGAACCAACGCAGAGAGGGGCAGTGAGACAAGGACTGTCTGGTCTGTGCCAGGAACTCCAAACACCTCGACGTCTCAGACCCAGACAAGAGAGCTCTATAAACGACTCATCGCCGCTGCCCAAACCTTTTTTTCCCCTCAGCTCAGAGTCCGCTCATGGGCTGCCAACTCGAGCATGCTCGTAGCCCGGAGTGCTCCCTCAACACACTCCCGAGGATGGGGGTCCCAAGAAATGGAGACAACCTCTAAATGGGACAAGCCCTCAAGTGCCGAGCACCGGGCGAAAAGAGAACTGGCGGGGCAAGCACAATAGGAACCACACCAAACTGCTGGCTTGTAACACACGACAAGCCCAGCGAGTGAGAGGCACGCACGGACCCCCAAGAGGGCCGTCGGACAACCAAACACGCACGGAAAAGCCGGAGCCTCAAAACACTACCAGCAACATGGAAACTCATCGCTCTGCTAACAATCGATTGACCCCCAGTCAATCGATTATTAAACAGACGCGACCCTCCTGACACCACTGCTAGGACACGGCCACGAAGGTGTCACCATCGGTCACTGAATGCAGGGAGGCAACCAGCCGCGTTTCCTACCAGAAGGTCCTAAGGGCAAGGCCTACCCTGGGGCATACGTCGACACACAAACCGGGCCACGGAAACACCCGAGGCACTCACAGGTACTGTTGCGCCCCCACAGGCCGTCGCGATACCATCACGACGGGGAAGGGCGCTGCGACACGAACCCTGATGCGACGGGGAGGCACGTCGCGACAGCCTCCCTGTCGTGACGGGAAACAAGGTTGCGACAGCGACCCTTATCGCGACCGCCAACCACGCTGTGATAAGGTCGCGCCCGACTGAGCGACGCCTCTATTGATGTCGCGACGCACACTGCGTCCGCGACATCAGTCGGGAGGCAGACCACGGGATGTTCCATCCCGGGCCGCCCAGAACTATACAAACATGCACACACGGGAGAGGGGAGCAAGGGGAAAGCTGTAAAGCTAACTACAAAACCCTGAGGACTCCCGATCCCCCGGATGGGAGAGGGCACAAGAAATCCCTACCTTAAACGAAGAACCGAACCCCGTAGGGCCCTTCTCGTAGGAAAGAACACCTCCTCCTCGCTCCACACACGCTCTACGACGTAGGGACACCACGCACGGCCCTCCTCCTTGCCTGAAACACACAAAGGGGAGAAGAGGGGAGGAAGAGGTCTCCGGAGGGAGAGGGAGAAGGAAAGAAGAAGAGAGAGGGGGAAGGGGTAGCCGGTCAGTGCCTTAAGCGCCCGGCACCCAGAACGCGACGGACCGCCCCATCGCGTTATGAACCTTAACGCGACGGGCCCACCGACCGCAACAAGAACGCACCCCCCAAGGGCACCGCGACAACGCGATAGGCCGCACTGACACACCTGCCACCCTGACAGGCGTCAGACGATCGGTCAGCACAACACGACAAAACACTGTCGCGGCCCGTTGACCAGGCCCTATAAGAACGCGACGAGCAACCCAGGAGCGACAAGAACGTGATGCACAGACTCGCCGCGACACGGATGATTGTCGTGTCGGGCACCCACGACGCGACCCGAGTCATCCAAGACATCGGAAGGAATGCCGGGAAGCCGGGTCTTACATCCCACCCCCCTTAAGACAATTTCGTCCTCGAAATTGGGACAAGCCCAGAAGGTCCCGAGGCATGAAACAAAACACAGGGAGTAAACACAAGACCAATGCGAATAAGCCACTAAGTCTCAACATGACTTCCTCGTGGCAGCAATCGCACAGCCAAACACGCACAGCACGTGAAGCCGGAAAACTAACGGCTCACATAATGAGCCTCAAACACATGGGAAGCACAGAATTGAAAACCCAACAGATCACAACATGCTCCAACACACCTGGAGCACCAAGCCGAGAACCCAACGGCTCACTCCCGCCACACGAAGGGGTGCCCAAACGGAACGACAACCCCACAGGTGCCGAGCGACGCCAAATCCGGTCCGAACAGCATAAAAAGTCTGCCGAAAACCGCACGGTTGCAGCCACCAATAGACCTCACTGTGGTGACCCAACGCCCAGCAACCCACTCTGTCGCCAGCAAAACCCGACAGAGAGTGAAGTTGCCGGCAACAACACGAGAAACACCAGTCAGCAATGCACTCCGTCGCCAGAGAAACCTGACGGAGTACATCGTTGGTGACAACCACAAGGGAAAACACCTGAGAGTCGAACACAACACTCGAGAAAAATGGTCTCACGCCACGAGCCGCAGCTAGCATCGGTCACCACTCGACCGAGTAGCCACGCTAGAGACACAAACCAGAGCGAGGACACACTCGCGAAGAATTCTCAACACGCAAAAATGGCATCCATTGTCACCACTAGGTCTCACCCAGACCTTCCTCGTGGTCTGACAAGGATACCAAATGCACGCGGAGCCACAAAAACTAGGAGTCACATGCTCCACAATGTGGCACACCGCAACGGAAGCACGGAAGACATCTGAGGTTAAGCCAAATGCCGAGCACCTCACAACGCCAACAAACCACATGGTCAAGTACTAGCAAGCCGATAGACCCCACTGTCACCAGACGAATCGATAGGAGACTCTGCCATCGGCTTCCAGACTCACCAATGCCACGCACAACCACACGGGAAGCAAAACAACCGCAGAGGTCGAGGGCAACATGTCGACCTCAGAGAGACCCAGACCGAAGCAGGGTACCACAATCGCACACACTCGCTCCACAAGCGATGGGGAAAATCTGGACACAGGTCACGACCAAAGCCTGGCGCACCACCGATAGGGCTACCTAGACAAGGCAAAGCAGCCACCCCACAGCGGTAATGGTACGACCACAAGACTCAGGCTAGCACACGTGTCCCAGAGGCGGAAAACTCTAAGCCTCCAACACCGAGCAAACTCGTAAAACAACATACGAAGCACATGAACAGACACACGACACAACACAGGGTGCTATCACAAGCACCGAGAGCTAACCAGGGTACAACACAATGCACCAGGGCTCCAGACAGCACAAAATCGAAACGCTCGAGCACGAGCACACGGTGCTACCACAAACACCAAAAGTAAACAAAGTGCAACCCAGGTGCACCAGCGACCAAAGCAACACTACGGCTAATAGGAAGGACTCTCCACAGGAGGCCTACCGAAAGCCACACGCCAAGAACCACAAGCCTGAAAGAGCGCAACAGGCCACGTCGGCCCCAGCCCTTGAGGCACAAAACACGAAGCATTGGAGAAAACGCTCAAGGCGCAGCACACACAGCGGCACCAATGGCCCGAGACCACACGGGCCCCACCGAAGGGGACTCTCTACCAAAGACCCACAACGGAAGCACACGAAAAGTTGAAAACTACTACTTCAAGAGCGCGACAACCACGTCCGCTCCAAGAAGCACATGGAACACCGACTTTGCCGCATGGGGAGCAAAAACCACAGCGACTCCCTAACGCGTAAGAGCAAGAAGCACCACCTCTATCGTGACTGATAGAGAGGCCAACCACCAAAACAACGACACGAAAAGCCTCCAAGGCATAAGCCGAGGCACAATCGATCATATACCGGAACAGCGCTTGCACGAGCAAGCCAACTAGAAAACTGGTGCACAGCAGAGCAATGCTCACGCCTGCAACCGAACAAGAACACGGGACTACCTCGCACTAGACCAACAGGGACCCAATGCCCCAAATTGCTCAGGCAGGCAGCAAGAAACCATCACAACGACAAACGGCACAAACAGGTCCACCGACCCTTGGTGCCACAAAGGAACGACCGCACGAAGGGAGCAAACAACTCAACCCAAAACAACTCAAGGGAAGATAACTCCACTAAAAGGTCGCAACGATGTGCACCCCGGCGACACAACACCACAATGGAGCATCACCACCTCGAGCAACCGATGAAAAGAAGAGGAAGGAGACACACACGAGTCTCTTCCACACGCGAGAGGAAAAACCACAATGCGAGACTGACACTTCCATACGAAGCACAGCCAGCCAAGCACCACGACACTCACTAAACCACCATCTGTGAGAGCAAGTCGGGCGCAAGAACAAAGCAGACCATTCAAGCCACGGGGACACACAAGTCCCGCCAGCGCGGCCGAGAAACTTGGAAACAACTAACAAGACAAGATGGCCAATGCGGAAGCCAGACGCACGACCAAGGGCAAAACACCTTGATCGACAACGCTCAAGCAGACTGTAACAAAGACAGTCCAACCGGCAACAACGACAGCTCATCTCCACAGAGAGAGAGAGCAACGACAACCAAAACAACACGA
The DNA here is from genome assembly GCA_014218235.1 of Colocasia esculenta. Classification (NCBI taxonomy): domain Eukaryota; kingdom Viridiplantae; phylum Streptophyta; class Magnoliopsida; order Alismatales; family Araceae; genus Colocasia; species Colocasia esculenta. Next base: position 149,541,509 of record CM024755.1, read on the forward strand.
AGCAGCCTTGGGGAGAACCTCCACCAAAAAGCGCCAAGAGCGGTCCTGGGAGAACCTCACCAGAACGCGGCCCAACCAAACGGCACACTTCGAACCACAGGGGCAACACAACGGTGGCCCGAAACAGAACCTGCACTAGAAGCGACAAAGGACGATCCTGGGAAGAACCTTCACCAGAATGCACAACCCAACGACCAAACAACACGGACCATCAGAGAGAACACTGCAGCAAGCAGGACTGCAGAAGCAACACAAGCCGGTTCTGAGAGAACCTCCACCAGAACCACCAAGGCACCGCTCTGGGAAAAACCCTTCAGAACGCACCAGCCAAACCAACCGCACACCTCAAACTCTGAGGAGAACGACAACAGCAGAATTGAGCGAGGAACAGTCCTGAGAGAAACCCTCACCAGAACAATAGCAAACGGTTCTAGGAAACCTCACCAGAACACAGGGCAACCAAGCGATGCACCTCAGCCTAGAGGGCAACGCCACAGCAACCAGAAATGAGCACAACACAGTTCTGGGGAAACCTCACACAGGTACACAAGGCCAAACACACAACAACCACAGCACACACCCCAACAACAGAGGGGCAGCCAACAAGGCAGGGACACCTTCCACCGGTTCCACAGGCAACAACCCTGCACCGGTGAAGGCCACACCATACGCAGGCTCTCTCAGCCTTCGAGATGCACACACGCTCAAATGCGCCGAAGACGACCAGAAGCACTGCACCTGGACTGGCTCGCAAGCGTCCTCCACGTAAGGAAGACCACTGCCAGCGAGTCTAGTGCCAACCGCGCCGCTACGGCACGAACACGCCGAGTGACCACACTCACCACGCACGCGGCACAACAACAACTGCAACCTGCAACACGCGCACGAATCATGCAGGGAAGCCGCACACCTGCAAAACATTTGAAAGGACAAGCCTAACACTAGTCGGACGGTGTCAACAGCGCACTAGTACCTTCCTTTGGGATAGCTATAGTTATTAACTGCTTACAAATCACAGTAGACCCTCGCTCTGATACCAACTGTAACGACCCGACCTCCCGGACCCCGCCAGGGCCCGAAATTCGCGTCGCCACCCACGGATCCGAAGACCAGGAAGGGTTAGAAGAATTAGTCTAGTGAGATAAGTACTGAATTTAAACAACTATAACAATCTGTACAATATACAAAGGTCTGTACAACGCGTCCCAAGTAAAAGCACAGATACAAGAAGAAAGGTGCAGTCCTTAAGGGGCATACCCCGAGGACTTGCAAACACAACTCTCAACTCACTCGAGTACAAGAGCTCTCATAAATGCTGACAACACACGGCGTCACGAACACCTCCGCAACCCGTCCGACACCGAGCTCCCGCGACGACGAGCCCCTAGCTGAAGGAAGTAGGGGGGTGAGCCTCGCGAACAAGGCCCAGTAGGGATTACCAATCCCTCACTGGCCAGAGCAGCAAGAACTCCGAAAATAGGAAACTACACTAGAAAGCTGTAAAGCGAGGAACACCTACAGCATGGTACTACTAAGCAGTGGAAGAGAACAGTACAATGCCACGACCACCAACTAAGGCCGGGCCACACACACGACTCCCGCGAAAACCAACAGAGTCAGACATACAACATAAGTAACGCTCGGCACATCAGCCGAGACCACGGGACAACCAAGTGAGAACGACGTCTCGCCGCAAGCATGGCCACCTCGACCTCCACAAGGTCAAGGGCCCACAAGCAGAACCACCCCAGACCCTGGACACGCCACCAGGTGGGAAAACCACACTCACCGGTGCCACCACAGACTGGCACCTAGAACGGGATGACGGAGTTGAGAGGACACCAAAGCGGAAACCACCAGGAGCACGGGTTACACCTTGCTCGTGGTGCTCGTGCTGAGGCGTGGACGTGCCGCTCGTGCAAGGGTCGTGCTTGTGGCGTGCGGTGCGAGGAGGAGACGGCCATTCCTACGAGAAGGCCCCAACGGGTGCGTTCTTCGTGTGGAGGTAGGGACGTCCGACCCTCTCACCCTAAGCATGATCCCCTCCCCTCTAGACCGTGGTTTCCTTGTGGTTTGGGGCTTGGGAGTGTGAGAACTCCATGCTCAAGTTGAGTGAGGTTTCCTTCGAGTGTAGATCCATGCTTTTGAGGGATTGTGGGTGGGTTGGTGGATTTATTGCGTTTAATACATGTTGTGCATGATCCCCTTTCCCCCTTGTGAATGTATTTCGTGTTTTGGGGAGGGTTCCTGGAGGGACTGCTCCGGAACCCTGCTCAGTTGGAAACGCGGCAGCCTCGGAGGCCGCGATCATGTCACGACGGTGCGTCCGATCGCAACATGGTCGCAACGCTCCGGAGCATCACGTTAGGGTCGCGACACGCTAGGGCGTCGTGACGTGGTCGCGACGATCCACCCTATCGCGTTACCGACCGAGAGACAGGTTTTCTCCTAACACCGTTTCCGCATTTCCTTGATGTACCGTGGCACCTGTGCTAGTCCCCTAGTACGGTCTACACTAGTCTTTCGCCTGGTGCTCGGCACTTGAGGGCCTGTCCCGTGTGAGAGGTTGTTACCGTTGCCTGGGACCCCCATCCTCGGGAGCCTGTTGAGGGAGTACTCCGGGCTACGAGTGCGCTCGAGGTGGCAGCCACCAGGTAGACTCTAGAGCTTAGGGGAAAACGGTGGTTAGGACAGTGGCATGTGAGTCACTCGCAGAGCTCTCGTGGGTGGTCTGGGACGCTGAGGACGATTAGGAGTTCTACCCGGCGCAGGCTAGCCAGTCCTTCTTCTCACTGCCTCGCTCCTTGCGGCCCCAGAACCGCTTGGGGAGGTGAGGCGTGGGACCGTAGTCCGGCTAGACTACGGCGGTTACTGTTGTGTTACTTGTGTCCTACCTCGCTCTGAAGAGACGTGAGGGTCAGGACCCGGGTCGAGGATAAGACGTCGGTGGACGCACCTAACCGTGACTAGTGGTAGTGTTTCCTTAGCTAGTGTTCTTTGTCCAGGTGGAGTTCCCTCCGTCTGTGTTTACTAGCCGTGTGGTGGTCACGACGAGTAGTCGAACGGAGTTTCCGACCGTGTGTACTTTCTGCACCGTGCTAGTTGTAGTTTCGTTTCCGCACTTCCGTTTGTAGGTAGAAGATATAAACTGTTGTTATTCATTTGATATATATATTTCTCTTGCCTGTTTAGAGCCAGTAGGAGATTGGTAGTCCCTACTGAGCTTCTGTTGTGAAGCTCATCCCTCCTTTTCCCAGGTGAGACTTCTCAGCAGTGGCAGGGCGCGCGCCGGGCGGAGGAGACGGGGCGGTAGTTAGAGTCCCCGTAGCTAGCAGTGGTTCCCCTTTTTCAGTGTACGTCACCCTCGGGGTATGGCCCTAAGGGACTTGTTCTTCCCCTGCCTTTTACTTGTACTAGCATGCGTGCGTTGGGACTGTACTTAGAGCGGTACGCAGCGGTCTCACTCTTTTTCTGTTTCTGCTTGTACGCTTCTAGTTTAGCAGTTGACGTTTACTTCCGTTACATATCCTGTTAGACATAGATGATAGCCCTCCCGGGTCCTCGAATCTGTGAGCGGCGACCGTGAAAATCGGGTCCTTGGCATAGGCCAAGGGTCGGGTTCTCGGGTCGTTACGGTTGGTATCAGAGCGAGAGTCTGACAGGACTTGTAATGGATTTGAATTGCAATAGGAAGTCCCAACGGTAGTACAAGTACACTGCTAGCCGCCCGAGTGGTATTGTTAAGCCTTGTTGGTTGTGTGTCATGTAGGACATGGCTCCACGTAGGTGCAGTCAGGCTAGACAGTTGATCGAGCATCTGGATGAGTCCGAGATGCCCGTGCAGGGGCAGGTCCAGGAGGAGGTGTCAGCTGACGAGTCAGTGGCACAACCTCAGGGTGCAGAGGCAGCAGCAGCGGTAGGTGGGCAGCAGCAGCAGGAGTACCAGCCTCAGCCACAACAGTACGCAGACTGGTTTCCCTTAGCAGAGCAGTTCCTTAGGAACTTGTACCAGGGAGCGTGCCAACCTGGGCAGACAGCAGCAGGTGTTCAGTTCCCGGTACCTCCTCCAGTGGTGTCGGAGCAGCAGGTAGAGCTAGAGGTGGAGCAGCCAGAGCGTCAGCAGCGGTCGGGCACTGCGAGTACCTGGGCCGGGCGGTGGAGGACGGCGGTTACGGAGGACATGACCGCTCTCCTTGAGAGGTTCCTGCGCCTTCGGCAACCGATGTTCCACAGTGAGTATGATCTAGACAAGGCAGAGAGCTGGACCCATGAGTTAGAGCGCATCTTCGAGACGATGGAGTGCATTGAGGAGGACCAGGTTCGACTGGCAGTGTACCAGCTCAAGGGAGCAGCCCATGAGTTGTGGAGAGTTCAGAGGCAGACGCACTTCCAGGGGTAGAGGTTGGATCACATCACATGGCAGAGGTTTTCGGAGGTCTTCCACGGCGAGTACTTCCCCGACTACGCTTGACGTGAGAGACGGGACCAGTTCCACGTGCTGGCTCAGGCCGACCTCACAATTTCACAGTACCACCAGAGGTTTGTCCGGTTGTTGAGGCATGTGCCTCATGTCGCAGGCAGCGATCAGGCGTGTGCAGAGAGGTTCATAGCAGGGCTGAGACCAGACCTGAGGTGGGGTGTGACGGCACACATGTGTACCACCTTGGGAAAGGCCGTGGCGAAGGCCACCGCCATGGACAGAGAGACCTGGCAGCCTCAGCAGCAGCAGCAGCAGCAGGGAGGAGCCTCTTCTAGGTCCTCGCCTTACCAGCGTCCAGCAGGCAGCCGCGGTAGCGCGACTTCCTCTTCCTCCGGCTCGGGCAGTTCCGACAGCGCCGGGATCCGCTCACAGTTCAGGAAGTTGTCTACTCGTGGGGGCGGTCGGAGCCGGCAGCAGAAGCGCCATTCCAGGTTTGCAGAGCAGTCAGTTGTCAAGGGAGCTGAGCAGGGCAGTCAGGAGCCAGTGTGCTACACTTGTGGCTTACCAGGACACTTCAGTAGGGATTGCCCCATGGGGCAAGTCCCACAGCAGTAGCAGCCAGTGCAGTATGCTCAGCAGCCGCCTCAGTACCAGTACCCTCCTCAGCAGCAAGCGCCGCGTCAGCAGCAGCGGGGACATTACCAGCAGCAGGCTCAGCAGTTTCCGCAGCCGCAGTAGTACCAGCCGTACTAGCTACAGCAGCAGTACCCCCAGCAGCCGCCGCAGCAGCAGCAGCCCCATCAGGTGCCGCAGCGTGGGCGTGGTCATGGTCGCGTGATGGCGCTCACCCGAGAGCAGGCAGAGGCGTCAAACCTTGTTATAGGTACTCTACCTATCCTTGGCAGAGCTGCTCGTGTTTTGGTCGACCCCCGTGCTTCTTTGTGTTTTGCTTCCGAAGAATTCTATGAGTCCCTTGCTTGTCACGCTCCTGAGAGGCAGTGTGACGTGATGGTCGATCTCCCGTCTGGTGACTATGTGTGTTCCTTTGGTTACCTGGAGGGTGTGGCAGTCGAGGTTGAGGGGCACTAGTTGCCGGCCAGGTTGTACGCACTGCAGCTTTACGACTTTGACGTCATCCTGGGCATGGACTGGTTGGAGGCTCACTCAGCCGTTGTTGATTTCCAGCAGAAGACCGTTCGGTTTAGGATACCTAGAGAGCCCGTCCTCTGCTTCAGAGGTATCCAGTCTACCCGTCGGCCATTTATTTCTTTGTGTAGAGCTCGCCGTTTGATTCGCGATGGCTGTGTGGCATACCTTGTTTCGGTTTGTTCTTTGGAGCCTAGAGGATCTTCAATTTTTGACGTGTCGGTTGTTTCTGAGTTCTCCAACGTCTTCCCGGAGGATCTACCTGGTTTGCCGCCTGAGCGGGAAGTAGAGTTCTCCATCGAGCTTTTGCCCGGTACGATGCCTTTGTCCAAGGCACCCTACCGGATGGCCCCGGCGGAGCTGCGTGAGTTGAAGCGCCAGTTGCAGGAGCTTCTTGAGCTGGGCTTCATTCGCCCGAGTCGTTCGCCGTGGGGCGCGCCTGTTTTGTTTGTGAGAAAGAAGGATGGTAGTCTTCATTTGTGCATCGATTATCGGCAGTTGAACTAGGTTACTGTGAAGAAAAGGTACCCATTGTCGAGGATCGATGATTTGTTTGATCAGTTGCAGTTGGCCCGAGTTTTCTCGAAGATTGACTTGAGATCCAGGTACTATCAGATGCGGATCAGAGAGTCAGATGTTGGTTTGACGGCTTTCCGTTCCAGGTACGGTCACTTTGAGTTCGTCGTGATGCCCTTGAGCTGACGAACGCACCGCAGCGTTCATGGATCTGATGCATAGGGTGTTCAGTGAGTACCTAGATCGTTTTGTGGTTGTTTTATTGATGATATTATGGTCTACTCGGCTTCTAAAGAGGAGCACGAGGAGCATCTGAGGATTGTACTGGAGACCCTGCGGAGTCACCGCCTTTATGCCAAGTTCGATAAGTGCGAATTTTGGCTGAGGGAGGTGCACTTTCTCGAGCACGTGATCTCGGATTCTGGTGTGGCAGTGGACCCTGCCAAGGTGGAGGCCGTGTTGTCATGGGAGCAGCCCACATCGGTGTCAGAGGTCCGTAGTTTTCTAGGTTTGGCCGGTTACTTCTGGAGGTTCATTCAGGATTTTGCCAAGTTAGCAGCGTCGTTGACCAGGTTGACTAGGCAGGACGTAAGGTTTGTTTGTTCAGAGGACTGTGAGTAGAGTTTCCGAGAGCTGAAGATGAGGTTGACTTCAGCGCCAGTGTTAGTCTTGTCGTCAGGCAGCGGTGGTTTTGTGGTCTATATCGATGCATCAAGGTCATGTTTGGGTGCCGTGCTGATGCAGCACGGTGGGGTTGTTGCCTATGCTTCTCGACAGCTCAAGAAGCATGAGGAGAACTACCCCACCCACGACTTGGAGCTGGCAGCAGTGGTGTTCGCTCTCAAGTTGTGGCGGCACTACCTGTATGGCGAGGCTTTTCAGATCTTCACCGATCACCAGAGTTTGCAGTATATCTTCACCCAGAGGGATCTGAACTTGAGGCAGCGCCGATGGATGGAGTATTTGAAGGACTACGACCTAACCCTCTCCTATCACCTAGAAAGGGCTAACGTCGTAGACGATGCCTTGAGTAGGCGCGTGCGCTTGAGTTCGCTGATGGTCAAAGAGTGGAGGTTGTTCGAGGAGCTGACCCAGGGAGTGTTCGTTCCGTCGAGGACCAGAGACCATGTAGTGACGAGTAGTTTTTCGGTTCGGCCGTCAGTGTTCAGGCAGGTGTTGCGGGCACAGCAGGCAGACCCTCAATTGGCCGACATTTTAAAGATGCCAGATGTTGAGCTCGACGAGGATAGGGAGGTCAGATTCAGAGGCCGCTTGTATGTTCCTGAGGAGGCGCGCCAGGTAGTTTTGTCAGAGGCTCACAGATCGAGGTATGTTGTTCATCCTGGCTCCACCAAGATGTACCATTGCTTGAGGAGGCCCTTCTGGTGGCCAGAGATGAAGAGGGGTGTGGCAGAGTTTGTTGCCCAGTGCCTTACCTGTCAACAGGTGAAGGCCGAGCATCAGCGTCCTAGTGGTGAGCTGCAGCCGTTGCCCATTCCTGAGTGGAAGTGGGACGACATCACCATGGACTTTGTGGTTGGTTTGCTCCGCACCCCGCAGAGGCACGATGGTATCTGGGTGATTGTGGATCGTTTGACCAAGGCAGCGCACTTTCTTCCGATCAGGATGTCGTGGTCAGTGGACAGGTTAGCCAGGCTGTACGTGGACAGAGTTATTTCGTTGCACGGGATCCCAGTTTCAGTCGTCTCCGACAGAGATCCAAGGTTCACGTCAGGGTTTTGGCGCAGTCTTCAGAGAGCACTGGGTACAGAGTTGAGATTCAGCACAGCGTACCACTCTCAGACAGATGGACAGTCAGAGCGGATCATTCAGACACTGGAGGACATGCTGAGAGCATGCTGTTTAGACAGGAGCGGCACTTGGGAGTCGCACCTTCCGATGGTAGAGTTCGCGTCCGAGCAAAAGCACAGGCACACAAGGCCACACAAAACAACACCACACACACCCCAACAACAGAGAGGCAGCCAACAAGGCAGGGACACCTTCCACCGGTTCCACAGGCAACAACCCTGCACCGGTGAAGGCCACACCATACGCAGGCCCTCTCAGCCTTCGCGACGCACACACGCTCAAATGCGCCGAAGACGACCAGGAGCACCACACCTGGACTGGCTCACAAGCGTCCTCCACACAAGGAAGACCACTGCCAGCGAGTCCAGCGCCAACCGCGCTGCTACGGCACGAACACGCCGAGTGACCACACTCACCACGCACGCGGCACAGCAACAACTGCAACCTGCAACACGCGCACGAATCATGCAGGGAAGCCGCGCACCTGTAAAACATTTGAAAGCACAAGCCTAACACTAGTCGGACGGTGTCAGCAGCGCACTAGTACCTTCCTTTGGGACAGCTATAGTTATTAACTCCTTACAAATCTCAGTAGACCCTCGCTCTGATACTAACTGTAACGACCCGACCTCCCGGACCCCGCCAGGGCCCGAAATTCACGTCGCCACCCACGGATCCGAAGACCCGGAAGGGTTAGAAGAATTAGTCTAGTGAGATATGTACTGAATTTAAACAACTATAACAATCTGTACAATATACAAAGGTCTGTACAACGCGTCCCAAGTAAAAGTACAGGTACAAGAAGAAAGGTGCAGTCCTTAAGGGGCATACCCCGAGGACTTGCAAACACAACTCTCAACTCACTCGAATACAAGAGCTCTCACTGCTGCTGACAACACACGGCGTCACGAATGCCTCCGCAACCCGTCTGACACCGAGCTCCCGCGACGACGAGCCCCTAGCTGAAGGAAGTAGGGGGGTGAGCCTCGCGAACAAGGCCCAGTAGGGATTACCAGTCCCTCACCGGCCAGAGCAGCAGGAACTCCGAAAATAGGAAACTACACTAGAAAGCTGTAAAGCGAGGAACACCTACACCATGGTACTACTAAGCAGCGGAAGAGAACAGTACAACGCCACGACCACCAACTAAGGCCGGGTCACACACACGACTCCCGCGAAAACCAACGGAGTCAGACACACAGCGTAAGTAACGCTCGGCACATCAGCCGAGACCACGGGACAACCAAGTGAGAACGACGTCTCACTGCAAGCACGACCACCTCGACCTCCACAAGGTCGAGGGCCCACAAGCAGAACCACCCCGGACCCTGGACACGCCACCAGGTCGGGAAACCACACTCACCGGTGCCACCACGGACTGGCACCCAGAACGGGACGACGGAGTCGAGAGGACACCGAAGCGAAAACCACCAGAAGCACGGGTCTGCACAAGGCCAGACCAACGACGCCCACAGGAGCTAGCCACTGCCAGGCTACAACCGCCGTGCAGCTAGGGCAACGGAGAACACTTAGAAACGTCGTGAGGAAACGCCGTCACAACAACAACAACCAAGCTACCGCCGCTAGCAGCCAAGAGGGGGACGCGCCGTCCGCGCCCTCTGCTCGCTAGCCTCGCTCCTGCCTCCGCCCTCGCGAAGGGCGAGACAGAGCTGCCACAGAAACACCCAACACACGCAACACCGCAGCCTGGCCAAGTTGCGGCCTCACGCCTAGCACCACTACGTGGCTCCGGAACCAACGCAGAGAGAGGCAGTGAGACAAGGACTGTCTGGTCTGCGCCAGGAACTCCAAACACCTCGACGTCTCAGACCCAGACAAGAGAGCTCTACAAACGACTCATCGCCGCTGCCCAAACCTCTTTTTCCCCTCAGCTCAGAGTCCGCTCACGGGCTGCCAACTCGAGCACGTTCGTAGCCCGGAGTACTCCCTCAACAGGCTCCCGAGGATGGGGGTCCCAGGAAACGGAGACAACCTCTGAATGGGACAAGCCCTCAAGTGCCGAGCACTGGGCAAAAAGAGAACTAGTGGGGCAAGCACAATAGGAACAACGCCAAACTGCTGGCTTGTAACACACGACAAGCCCAGCGAGCGAGAGGCACGCACGGATCCTCAACAGGGCCGTCGGCCAACCAAACACGCACAGAAAAGCAGGAGCCTCAGAACACTACCAGCAACATGGAAACTCGTCGCTCTGCTAATAATCGATTGACCCCCAGTCAATCGATTATTAGACAGACGCGACCCTCCTGGCACCACTGCCAGTACATGGCCACGAAGGTGTCACCTTCGGTCACTAAACGTAGGGAGGCAACCAGCCGCATTCCCTACCAGAAGGTCCTAAGGGCAAGGCCTGCCCTGGGGCACACGCCGACACACAAACCGGGCCACGGAAACACCCGAGGCACTCACAAGTACTGTCACGCCCCCACAAGCCGTCGCGATACCATCGTGACGGGGAAGGGCGGCGCGACACGAACCCTGATGCGACAGGGCGGCGCGTCGTGACAGCCTCCCTGTCGCGACGGGAAACCAGGTCGCGACAACGACCCTTATCGCGACTGCCAACCGCGCCGCGATAAGGTCGCGCCCGACTGGGGCGACGCCTCTACTGATGTCGCGACGCGCACAGCGGCCGCGACATCAGTCGGGAGGCAGACCACGAGATGTTCCATCCCGGGCCGCCCAAAACCATACAAACATGCACACATGGGGGAGGAGAACATGGGGAAAGCTGTAAAGCTAACTACAAAACCCCGAGGACCCCCGATCCACCCGGATGGGAGAGGGCACAAGAAATCCCTATCTTAAACGAAGAACCGAACCCCATAGGGCCCTTCTCGTAGGAAAGAACACCTCCTCCTCGCTCCACGCACGCTCCACGATGCCGAGACACCACACACGACCCTCCTCCTCACCTGAAACACACAAAGGGGAGAAGAGGGGAGGAAGAGGTCGCCGGAGGGAGAGGGAGAAGGGAAGAAGAAGAGAGAGGGGGAAGGGGTAGCCGGCCTGCGCCTTAAGCGCCCGGCACCCAGAATGCGACGGACCGCCCCGTCGCGTTACAGACCTTAACGCGACGGGCCCACCGACCGCAACAAGAACGCGCCCCCCAAGGGCGCCGCGTCAACGCGACAGGCCGTACTGACACATCTGCCACCCTGACAGGAGTCAGACGAACGGTCAGCGCAACACGACAAAACACTGTCGCGGCCTGTTGACCGGGCACTACAAGAACGCGACGGGCAACCCAGGCGCGACAAGAACTCGATGCACAGACTCGCCGCGACACGGATGACTGCCGCGTCGGGCACCCACGACGTGACATGAGTCATCCAAGACATCGGAAGGAACACCGGGAAGCTAGGTCTTACAGCCCCTCATTCCGAACAGGGTCTGCTCGACTTGCGCCGAAAACCCCTTCGGGACGGGCAGTACTTCCTTGCATCAGGCAACTGGCAGTAAGCCATGCCTCCGAGCACCAGATACCGAACAACAGATCTACCTCACCGAGTAGGCTTCCTGTTCGATACTTTCCTCCCCAGATGAATCTGAGCGGCTCTTCATCATCTGACGGCAGTTACAATGGCTACGCCACGCGCACCCCACGATCAAGTGGTGCGTTAACTGCCCAACCCCTCAACGGGCGCCTCAACGTGTAACCCCCCGTGGAGGACGCTAACAGGTGCGCCCTTCGCGGCACTAATCAAGGACGTTCCGTCTCTCTCCCTCAAGCTCTCCAGCCTATAAAAGACACTGGTAAGCCTTCATGCAAGGTACGTGATCCAAAGTACCCTTGCTCACACAAGCTCTGCGCTTCACACACGAGAACCCCCTTCCTCTCACTTCCCTCACTGACTTAAGCATCGGAGGGTTCTCCCCGGTTCTTCAACCGGACCGTCCTGATCCTGTTCTGTTTTTTGCAGATCTTCGTCCGCTACAGACGACCATCTTCTTCCCTCTCAAGTGTAGGCCCAACGAGTTCCAACCCAAACAAGAAAAAACCTCCACAATTTTATATCAAATTATGTTTTTTTTAATTGATGATGATCTTCTTAATTTCCCATATGATATGAATTACTCTTTGTTTACTATCTTTGAATAAAAATCTTCAGTTTACCGTGAACTACTACTAAATATTGAGAAGAAAATAGTTGAGTCTTTTAACTTAAATTCGATTATAAATAATTTTATTCAATTACAGATGACTTTTGTAACTTGAAAGCATGGAAGGATAAGCACACGGCTCAACCAAGACATCCGTGTGTCCTCACAAAGTGAAAAAGGATGCGTGCTAGCTAAGGCGGCAATCCTAAGGAGTTATTATGTCCGGTAGAAGGGATGCTGTTATACAAGTTGCCACACCGACCATCTTGAGTTTTTGCTGGACAGAGGTCCTACCGAGGAAGATTTGAACAGATAGAAGAACACGATTTGAGGACACAACTCTTCGCAAAACAAGGAACGTTTTCACACCTAGTTATCAATGACACTCCAGCTCGCGCTGACCATATAACTGAGTACGTTCATATTTCAAAGAAAAAACAAACCCCAATGATGCTACAAGGCCACAAATTGGCAATCCTAGAGGAACGGAGCTATCCACAAGACGACTGGAGAAGCACAACAGTTTAAGCCTACCATGGCAATTTTAATTCGCTATGTTGCATGAGCACAATTTGCAGAGTGGTCAAGCCAAGTGGGGAGCAGGTTGAGCTATCTTAGTCATCATATGTACACCACCATCGAAACACCAGAGTCAAACTTCCCAACCTCATCCTCATATATGTTTCACCGTTATTATTATTATTATACAAGCAGTAGAAAAACTTGGTATTCATGACCAACCCTCCCCAACCCCCCGTCATATAGGGTCGGCAACCAAAACCACAACCACCACCAGACCCCTCCCGCCACCATCACTCCCCCTCCCTTTCTCTCTCTCCCCCACCCCCCCCCCTTCTCTTGCTGTTATGTGCGCAAGTGCAGCTGAAGCCATAGAAATCCAAACCCTAGCAAAAGGGGCAAGAAAGAAGAAGGGGGAGAGCAAAGAGATGGAAACTTTCCCCTCTCTAACAGGGGGGTCTGGCAGGGCTGAGAAATGGAATGGAACAGTGCCCCCACAACTCACCTTTAAAAAAAAAAAAAAAAAAAACTCAAAACAACCCATCTTGTGGGGGCGGGGGGGCAAAATCAAATCAACAACATTAGTGGGCGGCGCCCCCATGTGCTGCTTCCCCCGAACTTCTCCCTCTCTCTCTCTCTCTCATCCCTGACTGTGATGTCGCTTTCTCCGCACCAGCACCGACCCGCCCTGCCCACCTCTTTCTCTCTCTTTCCACCCACTTCATCTTCCCCCAAGCCCCGAAGCGACTCCCCTCCTTTCCAAGCCCCGCACAGTTCTACGGCCTGGCCCAACCGTGTTTGAAGACCATCGCCACATCTCCCAACCTCAGAAGATAAACGAGAAAATTAATATACAAAATTGAAAATATAATAAAGATAAAAATAACAAGCCTCCTCAGATACTGCTTTGGAGTCCTCGCCGGCTCCCCCTAGCAGATACGCTTCTCCAGAGACTACCGAGAGATGCCGCGGTCTTCTATGCTCCCCTTTCCTTGTGCTGGCTTCTTCTTCTTCTTCTTGATGTTTGTTGTACGTGGATGGCGGCGAAATCAGTCCTCGTTGTCGGAGCTCTCCGGGCTAGGCTGCTGGTTGAGGTCGGGGTGCTTGCGCACCGCCGACCTCTCCCTATGATCGCGCTGCCCCGGCTGCTGTTGCTGCGGCTGCTGCGGCTGCTGGCGCTGGTGCCGGTGGCGGCTGAGCATCCCGGTGTGCAGGGCGTCCACCCGGGCGCCCACCTCCGTCGCCTTCTTCCGGATCGACGCCGCCGAGAGGGCCTCGGCGCCCCCTCCCCGGCCCCCAGTCGTCCCGTCGCCATCACCCTCCCCCTCCGCAGGGAGCTCGTCGGGGAAGTTGAGGCGGGCGGAGCGGCCGCGGAGATAGAACACGGCGATGTCGTAGGCGCGGGCGGCGGCCACGGCCGTCGAGTAGGACCCCAACCAGATCCGCGACCGCTTGTTGGGCTCCCGGATCTCTGCCACCCACTTCCCCCACTTCCTCATCCGGACCCCTCTGTACTGCCGCTCCCCTACCCCTCCCGGGGCTTCCCCCTGCCGCCGCCTCCCCACCGCCGCAATACCGCCGCCACCGCTCCCTCGCCCGCCCTCCGCCATCGCCGCACACAGGGAAGCCATCCCCCCGGAACTCCCGCTCGAGGAGCAGCTGTCCCCTGCCATCTACTCGCCCCTCCTCTCTCTTCTCTCTCACCCTCTCTCTAGAATTAACAACTGAGTTTTCTCTCTCTCTCATCTGCGCACCGACCCCTTTTGGTTGGCATTTATATGGGGGAGGGGGGATCGCGTGGGGGAATCCGAATTCCTGTTGCTGTTTGGTTTGTCGGGTTTGATCGGCCGGAAGTTTTAGAGAGAGAATGAGAGAGAGGGGATGTAGAGAGAGAACGACGGAGAAGGGGGATTGAGGTGCCGCGTGGGCGTCGAGGAGGGGGCCCGCGTCTCCCCAATGCTGATCCACCGCTTCGCCGACAAAGAGAGGTCTTTTGTCGCCACGTGGCGGCCGCTTGTCACGTGATAGCTGCGGGCGTGGACGTTTCCGGGTCGAGTACGGCAGGCAAACGCGCTCAACTTTCCCAACCCTTGTTTTGCTGCGCCTGCGCGTTTTTCCTCTTAAACGACGATGCCTCTTCCTCGTTCCTCCTGGCAACTTTTCCCAAAAAGACCTCCATCTTCTGTTTATTTGCGATATGTCCCAATGAAGCAGAGTGGGGCGGGGGTTTCACCTTTCATCTATCGATAAATAATTAGCATATTTCTCATTTATCTTTTTTTTAATTGCAAAACTAAAAATTTTAAGAGGTGGCGATTTTAATGTTTTATGAGGTGGCAATTTTTCCCATTTTTAATAGATTGAATATGAGGGAGCTAATCTACAGTACTTGAAAAAACATCAACTTGGTGCAAAGCTAGAACATGAGTTGGGGAGAAGAATGTCTGAAAATTGCTTTTAGGTGCACATTTTATATAGCAACCTTGATTTTTAAATCTTAATAAAATAAAAATTTTAATTAAATAAATAAAATAAAGAGATTTAATTAGAATAAATGAGGAATAAGTGAAATAAAAGAAAATTAAATCAAGCCTATTAAGTTAAACTAATAATGGGTTGTGTAAATGATTCAAATACAAAATAATAGGCCTAATTGAGAGGAGCCCATCATGGGATGAGAAATAATTAATCTAATTTCGTATGTAATTAATTAAGAAATAAAAAGGGGTTTAGGATAAATACTAAATAAGTCATATATATATATCCTAAAAAAGAGTCCTATATTTACCCTAACCCTTACCCACGAAATTTGATCTCTTCCCAACCCTAATTAGGAGATAAAGGAGGAAAAGTGGGAGATAAATATGGGAAATTCAGAATTTTATGGAAGGAATGACTCTTAGAAGGGTTAGGACTCTATTAGCAAACAAAACACCCTAAACTCGGCCCTAGCAACCCATAGAACATTGTTGGAGCTCTGGGAGACGAAGAGGAGGAGTTTTGGACGTGGAGAGCAAGGGGAGAAGGCTTGGAGCAAGGAGAGTTTTTCTATTTTCGTCATCAAACTTAGGATTTTCATCATTGCAACGAAAGATAGGTAATCTCTCAAGCTAAACTCGTGAAACTTTAACCCTAGGTAGTCTTCATGATCATCTTTGAAAGTCGTCTAGTTTTGCTACCTTTCGTTCATCCATGAGGGAGAATTAATTCTGTGAAACCCTATTATCTCCATGTACCCGAACCTACATTATTACCTTCAATCCATGCATGTACATGATCCCATGCCATGTGAATATTTTCATAAATACTACTTGTTGTTGGCTTTCAAACGACCATAGTTTCCCTAATTTTCATCATGTATCCATCGCTAATTAATTTGTTGATCCATGACTATGCATGTTTAGGTCACCGAAAAGTAACCTAATCAAAGCGTGTCCTAAACGTGTTTGTTTTCTAATTCATCATGCCCAGTGATAGATCTCCATGTCTAGTTTCATTTAAAATTGATTTCGTGATTTTTGGAGCTCTCTGTGATTTTATATCGAATTGTGAAGTGGACAATGTCATGAAAGGAGGGATGGAACCCACCTAGAAAAGGGGAAAAAACTCTTTCCTGGGCTCGAGCCACCTTTTGGTGTCGCGACGGCCCGATCCGTCTCAATCTCAGGGGGGTCCTGACAATGGGGTCTGTCGCGATCTGAACGCGACAGGTCGACATGTCGTGACATGTCCCACGGTTCACCACAGCGGCCGGTTCAGCATAACACGACCGGGCCGTACGTCGCTACCTTAACACGACGCGATCTTATGTCACGACCGGAGTAGTCAATGCGTCGATCACCCTCGTCGCGACCTTCACGCAACAGCAACCGACATCGCGACCTGATTGTTGCGGCCAGAACCCTAAATTACCATTATAACCCTACTATTAATGACATATAAGCCTTGATTAACCCCAATTAAGTACTGTCATGATTAATTTCGACTTGTTAAATATAAATGGATAAAATCTCCATGAAATTAATTAATTTAAAAAGTATATGCACAGTCATACATGTTCTCTTGATTTCTATACACTTGCACACACTAAACATTAATGATTGTCATGAGACCTTTATAAAATATTCAATAATATATCTGGTAAATAAGTGTAACACTTCACTTAAATTCCCTATTTTAAATAATTACACTTGTCTTCGTTTTCTCGTGCATTTTATATACCGTTACTGCTCCCTCGACCTTCGAGCACTCGAGGCATGATGGACCCTAGTTTCTACACACATTCTCTTGGCATGGACCACCTCTCCACCGGAAAGACTCCTAACTGGACCAGGGAATCCTTGTCAAGGCCTCCGTAAGTTTTCTTGGCTTTGGCGCACGTCCTTAGCCGACGAGCTGGTTGTACCTTTAACACCCGTTACCCCTTAGGGATCAGCACGATCCATGGCCTTAGTGTTTCCTTCTTACCTCGTGATCACGCCGGACCATCTAGCATGTGTTCGTAGCACGGTTAGTGGGTGGTGGTGACTTCTACCAGACTGCCGGCACCCGACCTGGTGCTGAGCAACTGTTACTATCGTGGTTTAACGATGTTTTACGATTATACCCCTATCTCATCTACTATCTCGTTACTCTCATCTGTTCACTTTCACTCTACACTCTCATCTAGTTCATCTACTACTCTCATCTATTCTTTGTACTCTACTTGGCCATCAATTGATTGTCTAAGATAACAAACATGACTATGCTAGGCAACATTATAAGGGCCCAATCTGGTTCTTGGGAGGAGCACCTGAAAGGCTATAACTTGTGGGGGTCTAATGATCTGGGTGATGGCATACACCTAACACATGACACGCAAGATTTGATCTATGGCAATCAATCAATCATTTGTTTGTTACTTGAACTTGGGGTTGAAAGGATACCGACCCATACTTGCTATCGTGACTAGTTTACTTGCTATCTCGTGATATGGCCAATTCTTGTGATGTTATACTCTCGTGAATGCGCTATTGTTTCACGTTATCTTGTTACGTCATTCTCTTAACTATACATGACTACTCGTTCTAGTATCTTGCCTCATAAAGATATTAAACACTTAAAGCATGCTTGTTCTTACAAGATATTAAGTCCTACTGGGCGTTATTCGCTCATCCTGCGTATTTTATTCATGTGTTCAGGTGAGTCGGATGGCGAGTACCACACGCACGAGGATGGGGACGAGGATATTGCTCAGGAGTGACCCGATCAGCTATCATGGTGTAGTAGTTAGTTAGATTAGTAGTCATTTAGTTAGTATGTATTAGTTTGAATTTGAATAAAGTACTTTGGGCCCTAGTTATGGCTCTGATAGATGGATGTAATGGATATTTGATAGATTATTAATGAAATTGGAGTTTAGTTGGTATTATTCCAATTGTGCAATGGTTTGTCATTTATTTCTCGCTCTAAACTATTTAATAAATGTAATATCACTCTGATATTTCACGTCGGGGCGTTACAGTTTTGTGGTATCAGAGCCTAGGTTATTCTTAAGCATAGGATGATGTAGGTTTGACCTGCATTGACTTAGAGTCTAAATACCATACCTATGTGAGATGGGTAGAACCAAGGGTAATAAGATAAAATAAACTCACACACGCACAAACTTAGTGCAACCTCAATGACTTACATTTAAATTCTCTTTTGAAGGAACTTAAACCATAACAATGGCAGCAGAGCATGCTCAACTCCGAGATATGCAACACATAATTCAGCAACTTACTCAAGCTTTACTCCAGGTTGCTAGAGAGAATAATAACAATAACCGTGGAGCAGGAGAATTACACAGGAATTTCCGCAATTTGAATCCGCCTCGATTCAGGGGGACTACTGATCCCGATGAAGAGAAAAACTGGTTGAAGGAGATTGAACGTATTTACCGCATTATGCAGTGCGCGGATGGGGACAAGATTTTACTTGCAATATTTTAGCTTGAACGGGACGCCCGTGTGTGGTGGGAGTCCGTTGAAGCCACAAGGGCAGACGCACAATTCACATAGGAGGAATTCAAAGAGCATTTCAATTCCAAGTATTTTTCTGAAAGAGTCCAGGAAAGAAATGCCTCAGAATTTGCTACATTGTAGAAGAGGCACCTTACAGTCACCGAATATGAAGCACAATTTTCTCGATTCGCCCGATATGCCAATCACCTTGTCAGCACAGAAAAGATGAAGGCGAGGCGATTCCTTAATGGGCTTAAGCCATCTTATATTACTCAACTCGCACCTCTGGATATTTAGACATATGCTGAAATGGTTAAGAAGGCTCAGCTACTAGAAGATGCGGCCAATCTCACTGATCGCATCAAGGGTAGATAGGTCAAGAAGGAACCAGCATCCGGTTTGTAAGGCCCCGAATTTCTTTTTCCCGCTTCTATTTTATGTATATGATGTTTACTTGTTCTTGCATAAATGGCGTGCATGAAAATGACGCATATTATAGATATAAATTTTGCATGTGTATATGCATGGATGTATATTATTATCGTGAATATGAGTAATTGGCCAATTTTGTGTATAAGGTATCTATTCAAATATTATGCAAGTACCATCTAAATATTGAATTGTACCTTATATTACCCCTTTCATGGATATGGTGTACGAATATATGAAGTGCATATGTGTATGTACGCATGTATGTTATCTTACGCATGTGATAATTGTGCACCTAATTTTACATATGTAACACCTTGGTATACTTAGGTATGCATGAGTATATTTAGTTGTAAACATTGTTCATTGCACGGTGTAGTAATATACATATTATACCTTATACATTGTATGTATATACGTAGTGTAAACACAGTTCCTTGTGTGTTGAGTCATGTTGTGTGTATATATATATATATATATATATATATATATATACATTGTATGCGTATGACGATATTCATGTAAGTGTTATTATCTTGATGTACCTATGTATGTATGTGTAGGATTAGTAGTAAATATTGGGTGTTTACACGGTGTAGTGGTGTATACACTATACTACATAGGTTTCATGTGCATATACGTGTGGATTAAGCATGGTTCTGCATGATTTTAAGTTCTGGCAGAAGAGTGTCTTGGCGTCAACATGGATGGACGCCCATGATATGTCCACGTCCATATCGACTGATGCCAACCCTAAAGTAGCCGTCCATGGATGTGGACGTCAATATCCCTAATTTTCTGTGCACAACAGAGCGCAGAGAGCACTCATTGGGCCAGGCTTCTGATTGGGGAGATGTCTTCCCAACGGCTCTTACCTGTCCCTTCAGCCCCTGCACGAGCCCCTCTTGTCCCTTAGTCTTTAAAACACATCCCTTTTGCAACCTAGAGAGCTCTCTTGGCTCTTTACTAGAAAGGAAACCCTAATTGAGAGAGAGAGGAAGGACTGACCTTGGGGGGCTTGGATCCGGCGACTGGAGGCGTTTTCTGGTGATCTTCTACGACAAGGAGGAAGGCCATACGTAGGAGAAGGCTTCCCTGGCGTTGGACTACAGCCTGCAACCCCCTAGAACCCGGAGCAAAGGATTTCTGGCGGCTTCTTGGCGCTGCCCAAGGAGGGCTTCATCAGCTTAATCCGATCTTGTGGATTTATTTGAGAGGCAAGTAACCCATAGATCTCAATCCTATACATGTGCCCTAGGTCCCAGCAATTTTTGTGGATTTTAAATTGTGTCCTGGACCCTCCTTTTCACTTGGTATTTGGAGTTCGGTCTGTGCTGTTGCACAGACAGGAACTTGGCATCAATACCCTTGACGCCAAGATCTCCCATCGGCGTCCAGCGATCGTGCCGTCCAAACCCTTGAACGGCCAGAGGCTGCCGCCAAGTTCTTCAGGATAGAACAGTGAGCTGTTCCTCCTGGTAGATGATTATTTTCGATATGTCTTCGCAGTGAGGATATAGTGTAAATTTTATATGCTATGTAAAATAGATAATGTGATGTGTGTGGAAATTTCTGCATTTTTCTGTGGATGGCATGAATTTTTAGATTTTTGAAATACATGTTGGGAAAAGATGGATTATGCATGTTCATCTACTGTCTACCTAATTCCTGAGGAATTAAATGCCCTAGATTTCTCTATACCATGTGCATATGTATCAGTCCATGCCCTGGAATTTTGAGAATTTTTCCATGACTGTGGGATTTACTGGAATTTCTGTTTTGGAAACGAAAGACATGCATAGAAATTGTAAAATTTACATTAAATTGTGTGTTGTGTAATAAATCAAGGGAAAATTTCTGTGATGATGACTATGTTAGAATCAGGATTGTGAATGGTTAAATCTGATGTTCGTGTTATGTTCCATGTTAAAGTGAATTATGAATAGCATGAAACTGAATGTTTTAATTTTTGTAAATGTAATATGATTCAGAAAAATCTGAAAAATTGTATGTGCGATTATAACCTTATAATTGTCTGTGGTTAAAATCTCATGTTATTTTGATGACAGTAAGTATTGTTATGGATTTTTAATGTGAAAAATGACTATGTGAGCATGTTAATTGTGACTTGATGTGATTCAGTAAATTTCAGTATGATTATATCTGTATTATGGTTATTTGGCAGTTGCAACAGTGAGGTTAAAATCAGTGAATGAGGACTTATGGGTGTATGAATTGTGTATGAGTGTGTGTACATGGGACGTGAGGGAACAAGTGGTGTAGGTGTGTAAAATGATTAATGTGATAAGATAAACAAACATACCCATAAGACACTGCCACCCTAGATGCTTGGAGCTGTACCGTAGTAATGCCCCTACGGGAAAGCTCAATGTGATATGTGATACCCTAGAGAAGGGTCTTGATAAAGTGTACACCCTGGCAAAGGGTCTTGTAAAATCCTGGAGGTGGACAAGTTCCACTGGTAATGGTGGGAAGGGCTTTCCCCGGTTTCTGCAGGAACTAAGACTTATCACTATGCTAGTGATTAAGTAAGTGAATGTGAATGTGTGTGTTATGTGATCGTCTATGTGGTGGTTTGGGCTGTGTCTTGGCATTAAGTGAAAATAAGCATATGTGATGTGAAAAGTGATATGTGTTCATAGCACAAGGTATGTGCGAGATATGTGTAAATGTGGCACATGTTATGTGCAAAAGTGAAATGATAAGAAGTGTGTGAATGTGAAAGAGGAATTAATGGGAAATGTGTATAAGTATTGTGTGATCGAACAAAGTGAGTGTATGTGAAAGCCAAGGTTTATCATATGGTTGTGTGTAATGAGAAAATAGTATAAGTGTAAATGACAATAGTGTTAATTGAAAAATTGTTTATTGATGTGTACAAATGTGTGTGTGTATGTGTTTATGTATAAATTGTGAATTGTTAAAAGTGATGTTACCATTAGTACCAAAATGTAAGTATATGCTTTCATATTCGTGGAATTTGAGTGATTGGATGCACATGTGTTTAGTATCATGTTGTATAGTTAAAGGTGATCCCTATGCAAAGGTAATATGAATGTCATAAAATTTGTATAAAATCAGCAAGCTAAATGTGAAGTAAATTGTTATGATTGCATGCGAAGTGAGTTAGAAATCATGCTAGGAGTGCTACCTATCTTGTATATGTTTCCATGGTTTAGTTGTGCAACTTTACAATGACTTGGATAAAGCATGAAAACGTGTGAATGTGTATTTTACTCATGTTAATGACACCATGATCTTATTGATCTTGTTTAGATATTAGTTTTACACTTGTTTAGATAATTGATTAATGGAATTTGTTTAGGGTATAACGTGATCATGTATAATTTAACTGCTGAAATTTTATTGTGTTATTTGGTAAAAAGCATGTATGTATTGAATCTTAAGTTACTTGCTGAGTCTATTGCGTAGACTCACTCTTGCTACACATTTCAGGAAATTAGCAGCGGAGGAGCTAGCAAGAATTGAAGTGGAGTTGGACTAAAGGATTGAAGAATTGTAATTTATATTTCATAAGTATGTAATGCTACAATTGAAATTTGGATTTTGTTCAAATGTACTTGGAGTCGGCTACGTATTTGGAACATTTTGCTCTTATGTTATCTCTTGTTGAACTATACAGACTGTGGTATGTGGATTTAAAAGTTGATGGAATAAGATTCATTTAAATTCTGTTGCATTTATTCGACTCTATTTGTGTATATCTCAGCTCATTTGTTACTTGTTTGGGTATTCTCCCCTATAGCGGCTTGCTCTCATCCGACGTGGGTTGGTATAACCGTACCGGGTGGAAGTGGGTCGTTGCAGAGATGGTATCCAAGACCTTTGGGTTGAGCTTATACATGAATAGCCATCAACTAAATCACATCTCTAAGTCTTTATAGTAGATAGCCAGATCCAAGGAGTAATTAAGATAGTACTAGAAAAGTAGTAAGATAATTACATGATAACATATTAAGTATGAGGATAAATGGAGTTTAACCTAGTGTTTATTTTGTAGCAATGGCTGGAAGGACTCGACGTTCGAGCCTACCCATTCAAGATGAGGAAT
Organism: Colocasia esculenta; assembly: GCA_014218235.1. Taxonomy (NCBI): domain Eukaryota; kingdom Viridiplantae; phylum Streptophyta; class Magnoliopsida; order Alismatales; family Araceae; genus Colocasia; species Colocasia esculenta. The sequence goes on from CM024755.1 coordinate 149,564,553, forward strand.
CAAGTAGGATTGACGGAGAGCAACATGAAGTTCCAGTACCAGCTCAACAGGGCCGTGGTTTAGGAGGTTTGTCAGTGATGGAGAGGTTCAAGAGGATGGCTCCACCCTCTTTTAAGGGGGAGAGTGAGCCGTTAGTTGCAGAAAATTGGCTCAGGGAAATCGAAAAGATATTCCGAGCTATCAGGTGTGTAGAGGATGACAAGATCAGTCTGGCGTCATACATGATTCAGGAGCGAGCGGATGTGTGGTGGTCTTCCGTTCTTCGCACGTGGTTTGAGGGAGTGGAGCTAGAGGTTACTTGGGAAGATTTCGTAAGGATGTTTCAGGCCAAGTATGTTCCTGAGCATATACAGGACAAAATGGAGCAGAAATTCTTAGCATTGACTCAGGGATCGATGACAGTTTTGGAGTATGAGGCTAGATTTGCAGAGTTGTCTAGATATGCACCACACATAGTTGATGATGAGAGGCGCAAGGTAAGGAAGTTTGTAATGGGGCTTAGACCGTCAATGAGGGCCAGACTGGCGGCGTTTGACCTTAGAACTATGGATGTAGCTCTTAGCGCGGCGTGCAAACAAGAGAGTGAAATGGAGTTGTACTAGGCAGAGAAGAAAGCAAGACTAGAAATGTTGTCAGAACCATTTCAGCGGCAAAGGAGGAAGATGAAGAAGCTCATGAAAAGACAACAACCAACTATGGTACCAATAGAATCAACCTTTCAGCCAGTAGTTTCGGCCGGCAACGAGAAGCCCGTATGTGTGCATTGTGGCAAGCGCCACGGCGGAGACGTATGTTGGACGAGGTTAGGAAGATGTCTCAAGTGTGGTAGCAAGAACCATCGGATTAAGGACTGTCCGAATCAGAAGAAGAGGTTTGTTCCCCGAGATGTTCAAGTAGTGAGTAAGCCACCGGTAGGAATTTAGGCACCGGTCTAGGTTGACTAGAAGCGGCAACGAGATGTCATCAAGGGTACGTGATCCGATCTTCGAGGACGAAGATCTCTTTAAGGGGGAGAGGGTGTAAGGCCCCGAATTTCTTTTTTCCTCTTCTATTTTATGTATATGATGTTTACTTGTTCTTGCATAAATGGCGTGCATGAAAATGGCGCATATTATAGATATAAATTTTGCATGTGTATATGCGTGGATGTATATTATTATCGTGAATATGAGTAATTGGCCAATTTTGTGTATAAGGTATCTATTCAAATATTATGCAAGTACCATCTAAATATTGAATTGTACCTTATATTACCCCTTTCATGGATATGGTGTACGAATATATGAAGTGCATGTGTATGTACGCATGTATGTTATCTTACACATGTGATAATTGTGCACTTAATTTTACATATGTAACACCTTGGTATACTTAGGTATGCATGAGTATATTTAGTTGTAAACATTGTTCATTGCACGGTGTAGTAATATACATATTATATCTTATACATTGTATGTATATACGTAGTGTAAACACAGTTCCCTGTGTGTTGAGTCATGTTGTGTATATATATATATATATATATATATATATACATTGTATGCGTATGAAGATATTCATGTAAGTGTTATTATCTTGATGTACCTATGTATGTATGTGTAGGATTAGTAGTAAATATTGGGTGTTTACACGGTGTAGTGGTGTATACACTATACTACATAGGTTTCATGTGCATATATGTGTGGATTAAGCATGGTTCTGCATGATTTTAAGTTCTGGCAGAAGAGTGTCTTGGTGTCAACATGGATGGACGCCCATGATATGTTCGCGTCCATATCGACTGACGCCAACCCTAATGTAGCCGTCCATGGATGTGGACGTCAATATCCCTAATTTTTTGTGCACAACAGAGCGCAGAGAGCACTCATTGGGCCAGGCTTCTGATTGAGGAGATGTCTTCCCAACGGCTCTTACCTGTCCCTTCAGCCCCTGCACGAGCCCCTCTTGTTCCTTAGCCTTTAAAACACATCCCTTTTGCAACCTAGAGAGCTCTCTTGGCTCTTTACTAGAAAGGAAACCCTAACTGAGAGAGAGAGGAAGGACTGACCTTGGAGGGCTTGGATCCGGCGACTGGAGGCATTTTCTGGTGATCTTCTACGACAAGGAGGAAGGCCATACGTAGGAGAAGGCTTCCCTGGCGTTGGACTGCAGCCTGCAACCCCGTAGAACCCGGAGCAAAGGATTTCTGGAGGCTTCTTGGCGCTGCCCAAGGAGGGCTTCATCAGCTTAATCCGATCTTGTGGATTTATTTGAGAGGTAAGTAACCCATAGATCTCAATCCTATACATGTGCCCTAGGTCCCAGCAATTTTTGTGGATTTTAAATCGTGTCCTGGACCCTCCTTTTCACTTGGTATTTGGAGTTCGGTCTGTGCTGTTGCACAGACAGGAACTTGGCATCAATACCCTTGACGCCAAGATCTCCCATCGGCGTCCAGCGATCGTGCCGTCCAAACCCTTGAACAGCCAGAGGCTGCCGCCAAGTTCTTCAGGATAGAACAGTGAGCTGTTCCTCCTGGTAGATGATTATTTTCGAAATGTCTTCGCAGTGAGGATATAGTGTAAATTTTATATGCTATGTAAAATAGATAATGTGATGTGTGTGGAAATTTCTGCATTTTTCTGTGGATGGCATGAATTTTTAGATTTTTGAAATACATGTTGGGAAAAGATGGATTATGCATGTTCATCTACTATCTACCTAATTCCTGAGGAATTAAATGCCCTAGATTTTTCTATACCATGTGCATATGTATCAGTCCATGCCCTGGAATTTTGAGAATTTTTCCATGACTGTGGGATTTACTGGAATTTCTGTTTTGGAAATGAAAGACATGCATAGAAATTGTAAAATTTACATTAAATTGTGTGCTGTGTAGTAAATCAAGGGAAAATTTCTGTGATGATGACTATGTTAGAATCAGGATTGTGAATAGTTAAATCTGATGTTCGTGTTATGTTCCATGTTAAAGTGAATTATGAATAGCATGAAACTGAATGTTTTAATTTCTGTAAATGTAATATGATTCAGAAAAATCTGAAAAATTGTATGTGCGATTATAACCTTATAATTGTCTGTGGTTAAAATCTCATGTTATTTTGATGACAGTAAGTATTGTTACGGATTTTTAATGTGAAAAATGACTATGTGAGCATGTTAATTGTGACTTGATGTGATTCAGTAAATTTCAGTATGATTATATCTGTATTATGGTTATTTGGCAGTTGCAACAGTGAGGTTAAAATCAGTGAATGAGGACTTATGGGTGTATGAATTGTGTATGAGTGTGTGTACATGGGACGTGAGGGAACAAGTGGTGTAGGTGTGTAAAATGATTAATGTGATAAGATAAACAAACATACCCATAAGACACTGCCACCCTAGATGCTTGGAGCTGTACCGTAGTAATGCCCCTACGGGAAAGCTCAATGTGATATGTGATACCCTAGAGAAGGGTCTTGATAAAGTGTACACCCTGGCAAAGGGTCTTGTAAAATCCTGGAGGTGGACAAGTTCCACTGGTAATGGTGGGAAGGGCTTTCCCCGGTTTCTGCAGGAACTAAGACTTATCACTATGCCGGTGATTAAGTAAGTGAATGTGAATGTGTGTGTTATGTGATCGTCTATGTGGTGGTTTGGGCTGTGTCTTGGCATTAAGTGAAAATAAACATATGTGATGTGAAAAGTGATATGTGTTCATAGCACAAGGTATGTGCGAGATATGTGTAAATGTGGCACATGTTATGTGCAAAAGTGAAATGATAAGAAGTGTGTGAATGTGAAAGAGGAATTAATGGGAAATGTGTATAAGTATTGTGTGATGGAACAAAGTGAGTGTATGTGAAAGCCAAGGTTTATCATATGGTTGTGTGTAATGAGAAAATAGTATAAGTGTAAATGACAATAGTGTTAATTGAAAAATTGTTTATTGATGTGTACAAATGTGTGTGTATGTGTTTATGTATAAACTATGAATTGTTAAAAGTGATGTTACCATTAGTACCAAAATGTAAGTATATGCTTTCATATTCGTGGAATTTGAGTGATTGGATGCACATGTGTTTAGTATCATGTTATATAGTTAAAGGTGATCCCTATGCAAAGGTAATATGAATGTCATAAAATTTGTATAAAATCAGCAAGCTAAATGTGAAGTAAATTGTTATGATTGCATGCGAAATGAGTTAGAAATCATGCTAGGAGTGCTACCTATCTTGTATATGTTTCCATGGTTTAGTTGTGCAACTTTACAATGACTTGGATAAAGCATGAAAACGTGTGAATGTGTATTTTACTCATGTTAATGACACCATGATGTTAGTGATCTTGTTTAGATATTAGTTTTACACTTGTTTAGATAATTGATTAATGGAATTTGTTTAGGGTATGGCATGATCATGTATGATTTAACTGCTGAAATTTTATTGTGTTAATTGGTAAAAAGCATGTATGTATTGAATCTTAAGTTACTTGCTGAGTCTATTGCGTAGACTCACTCTTGCTACACATTTCAGGAAATTAGCAGCGGAGGAGCTAGCAAGAATTGAAGTGGAGTTGGACTAAAGGATTGGAGAATTGTAATTTATATTTCATAAGTATGTAATGCTACAATTGAAATTTGGATTTTGTTCAAATGTACTTGGAGTCGGCTATGTATTTGGAACATTTTGCTCTTATGTTATCTCTTGTTGAACTATACAGACTGTGGTATGTGGATTTAAAAGTTGATGGAATAAGATTCATTTAAATTCCGTTGCATTTATTCGACTCTATTTGTGTATATCTCAGCTCATTTGTTACTTGTTGGGGTATTCTCCCCTGTGGCGGCTTGCTCTCATCGGACGTGGGTTGGTATAACCGTACCGGGTGGAAGTGGGTCGTTGCAGCCTCAAGCAAGCCCACTAATGGCAAAAATCGGCCGTTCAACATTACTGGAGGGCCGAATCAAGAAAGGAAGCCCAAGATACCTACTCCCCCTGTAAGGCCCCCGAATTTTGTTGCATTATTGTGTTGCATGGAAATAATTCATGTTGTGTATGTACGTATGTAAGTATCTACGTAAGTACTAGTTAGAATACTATTACATGCATGTGTATAAATTAGATGTAAATAATGTATGAATGGTATGATGGTAGTATGTTCGTAGTAGTATGCATATGACATATATAGATATAAGATGCACATGGTTTCTGCATGTTTTAGAGTTCTGGCCGAAGACCAGATTGGCGTCAATATCAACAGACGTCGATGTGGTGGTGGCGTCAACCACATGGACGCCAACACTAATCCCGGCGTCCAGCGATGTGGACGCTAATTTCTCTGACCAGCATGCGTTGCAGAGCTGGAAATTTCGGAAGCAACCCACCCCACCCATTGGGGAGCTGTCCCCAACGGTCTGAAAGGGGTATCACATCATCTCCTGCGTGGGTGAGAGGTCTTTGGCTATATACAAAGCCATTTTCGCAACTCACACCCTTCTCTTTGCCCCTTTGCAAGAGAGGAAGAAGAGGAAAAAGAGAAAACCCTAAAATCTGTGTGAAGAGCTCACCTTTGCAACCCTAAATCTGGCTACCTGAAGCTTGCACCGGCCATCTACTGCAGCAAGGAGCTAGCTGGAGTGGAGGAGGAGGCTTCCCCGACCTTATCTTGGAGCCATCTTCATCCTAGAACCCGGAGTGAAGCTTTTCTAGGAGCTTCTTGGGACAGCCCAAGAAGAGCTTCACCGAGCCCTAGATCCGTTTGGTGTATTTTCTAGAGGCAAGTACCCTACCCATAGTGTTCATGTATGTGTCTAGGATGGTTTTACCATTTTTATGTATTTTCCCTCGTGTCCTAGACCCCCAAATTCACCCCATCTTTGGAGCTCGGGTCTGTGTTTTGCACAGACCTGACCTTAACGACAATATCCCTTGCCGCTAAGATCATGATTAGCGTCCAGCGATTATGCCGCTAACATTAATTAGCAGCCATAGCTTACCGCTAAGTTCATCTGAGTAGAACAGCAAGCTGTTCTGCCCTTCTATATGATTAATTTCGATATGTTTCACGATGAGGATATAATGTAATCTCTTATATGCTATGTATACTAGTGAATGTGGTGTGTGGATGGATTTTGTGCAAGGTGGTGAATGATAGAGTTTATTTATTCCATGGAAATACATGTATGATGAGTTGCTAATCTTGTCAACCCTTTGTTTGTATGATTTAGGACGAGTCTGAATGTCCTACATTTTATGGGTCATGCATGTATTAGTCAGTCTCTGTTCTGAAATTTGAGATTTTTCCCATGCTTGTGTGAATTAGTGAAAATGTTGTTTGGGAAATAGAAATCATGCGTAGATCATGATAAATCTTCGGTAAATCATGTATTGCCCACAAATTTTAGGAATAAATTCTGTAGCTCCATGCCTGTTAGGGCTCAGGCAGTGAGTTGTTAAAATTATGCTTGTGTTCAACTCCATGTTAAATCGAATTGCGGATAGCATGTGGAATTAATGTTAGATTTTCTGTAATTTCGTTTTAGCTTAGAAAACTCTGAAATTTTGCATGAAGAACCCTAAACCCGAAATTAGCCTGTGGTTAAAATTTCAGGTCATTTGGACCAGTATATGATGCAATATGAATTTTCCATGTAAAAATGTGAAACTAATGCATGCCGTTGTAAAAATGATTTGATTTTGTATATAGCAACCAGATTAGTGAAATTTCCTGAGCACTAAATTTCTGTAATTGTAGTGTCATGTCAGAAAAATAGAGCACCATGTGTGTGAATGAGTGAATGAGTGAGATGTGAGTGTCATGTGCTAAACTAAGTGCTTAAATCGGAAAACGTGTAATGTGTAAATTGTGCCAAGTGTGACATTGCTTCCACAGAGGGCAGTGGAACCGTATCAGGGAAAAGTCCCCTGAGAAGGTTCAATGTGTTGTGACCCTAAGGGCATTAGGGGGAAATCCTGGAGGTGGACAAGTACCACTAGTTAGGGTGGAGACTTGTTCTCCGGTCTGCGCAGTCCAAGAGTCGCCATTGTATTGCCTAGATGGCGTCTATGTGATGTGATGTGTCCTTCTTTGGTGGTTTGGACTATGTGTCACGACACTAAATATGAATGTGTAAATGTGTATGTGTTCATGTGAAAAATGTGAATGTGAACAATGTGTAAAAGTGCATGTGTAAAGTGTGAAATATGTGAATTTGAAATTGTGTAAAAATGTGAAACCAAAATGTGAGGATGTGAGTTTGTAATCCACGTTATGACAATCTGAAATCATGCTGAAACAGTATCTTTACTATGTTATGATCATGTTTATGTATGCAAAATGCCTAGAATCCATGCTAGGGATAATTGTTAAGTATATATAAACAATTTCCATACTTGATTGTTCACATGTTGTGATTTAAATCGTTGTTGTAGCTCTCATGTGTTAGATTATGGTTGCTAAAGCATGTAAAACCAGCAAGTTTAAAGCATGTAAAATGGTTACGTATATGTGTAGGAATGTGTAGATTCCATGTTAGGTATGTTTCCTTTCATGCATGCTCAGAAATTCATGTTAATGGCTTTCATGTCTTAGTTGGTTGAAGGTAGATTTCTATGTGAGGAATGAATAGAAAGCATGTGATAGGTGATTCTATTTTAGGAAATCTGAAAGCATAGTCCATGTGTTTAAATTGTAGATTCACCATGATAGGTTGTAAAATTTAATGTCAAGCATGCTACATGTTGTGTCTTGTGAATGTGTATGTAGAACCTACTATGATATGTGCATGTACGGTATGTGTAGAATTACTTGCGGAGTCTTTTAGACTCACTACTTGCTTCGGCGTACAGGTGTAGTTGGTGACAAGACACTTGTGGAGGAGACGTTGGAGACCGACTCCGTGCACGGAGATTAGAGTGTTGGAGTACTTGTGACATTTTGTGATTTTCATAGTATGTAAATTGAATATTGTACTAGCATTATCATGGAAGAATGTATAAGTATGGACATCTATGTATTTCATTTTCAGAAATTTAAATTATGTGGATTTTTAGTTGTCTAAATGTTATCGAATCATGTATGTTAAATGTGGATGATGAATGAATGAAGACAGTGGTTCTTTTACTTCTGCTACTCTGTTCTTATATTCACGTGTATCTCAGCTGAATGTCATTGTTCGGTAAATGTCTCACTGTGATGACGCTCGCTATACCGACGTGGGTTGGTATAACCGTACCGGTATAATGAGGGTCGTCGCAGAGATTGGTATCAGAGCAACCGGTTGAGATTGCACATGAATATACCTAAGTCATCATCCCATTACATGCTAAGCCTACATAGGAATGTCCACATGTGTAAAATTGATTAATAATGAATGAAAAGTAGATAAGAAAATGGTTAGAAAACTTAGTAACCTAGCTCTAATGTGGCTGAAATTTATTACAGCCATGGCTTCGAGAGGTAGGCGTGGCGGAGCGCCGGCCCGTGAGGACGAGCCGCGACGTGACGAGTGGGCGGAGCAGCAGGCCCCGACACCGCAAGGTCCTGTACTTCCCCCACCGCCACCTGTGGATTATGGAGTATTCATGCAAGGTCTGGTGCAAGCCATGCTGACGTAGGCTCATACCCAGGCAGCACTCCAGGCTCAGTTGGAGGCTCAGGTTAGACTAATAAAAGGATTAATAGTCTGTTTTATCTAATTATGTGATATTGTGTTGATTGTGTTTTGTTCACTGTGATGTAGCAGGCTCAAGTACCAGCTCAGGACCATGGTGGACCTTCTACCATGGAGAGATTCAAGAGGATGCTACCACCCTCTTTTAAGGGGGAGAGCGATCCTTTGTTGGCTGAAAGCTGGATGAGGGAGATAGAAAAGATATTCCGAGCCATCAGGTGTGCAGATGAGGATAAGGTTACATTGGCCACCTACATGCTACAGGTATGCTTTAGTTTATATGCTTGTATGTTGGTTAAGCTAGATTTGTTTAGATGGTGCTTATGAGCGGTGTACTGCAAGAAAGAGCTGATGTATGGTGGGCTTCATTGCTGCGTACCCGGTTTGAGGACGGAGCTATCGATGTTGCTTGGGACGAGTTCGTGAGGCTCTTTTGGGCCAAGTTCGTCCCCGAGCATGTGCAAGATCAGATGGAGCAGGAATTCCTATCTTTGGCTCAAGGCTCCCTGACTATGCTGGAATATGAGGCAAGATTTTCTGAACTCTCTAAATATGCACCTCACATCGTGGCAGACGAGCGCAGGAAGACAAAGAAGTTCGTGATGGGACTCAAGCCATCACTGCGGACGAGACTCGTGGCATTTGACCACCGCACGTTGGACGAGGCCCTCAGTGCTACTTGTAGGCAAGAGGGAGAGATGGAGCAATACTTGGAAGAAAAGAAAGCTTCGCAGAAGAGGCCAGCAGCGACATTCCAACGGCAAGACAAGAAGAAAGCGGTGTACCAGACACCGCAGCGATCCGCGGCAGTCGGCAGTTCTCAGGTACCCTCTGTACGTTCCCTTGGTGTGAAGAAAGAGTGTCCCCACTGTGGGAAGACACATGGTGGTACCGAATGTTGGATGATTACGGGCAAGTGCTTGAAGTGCAGAAGCAGCGACCACAAAATCAAGGATTGCCCAAGACTTCAGCAGGGAGTCCAGCGCGGAGCGCCAGCCCCAGCTGTAGCGGCAGCAGCGCCAGCTACAGGAAGACCAGGAAGGCCTCGAGCCCCAGCTCGAGTGTTTGCTTTAGCTCACGAGAACGCCGAGCAGGCGGAGCATGTCACCGAAGGTACGGTTTTTCTTTTAGGTGTGCACGCTCGGGTTTTGTTGAAACGGGTGCTACTCACTCGTTCATTTCCGAGCGGTTCAATAGACAGTTAGCCCTAGAGTCAGGCATAGAGTCTGAGGATTTAGAGGTCCCTTTGTCTGTGCACACCCCTGCGGGTACGGTATCGACTAGGAAGTGCATTCCGTCGTTACCTGTGTGCATTGAGGATAGAATCCTAGATGGGTGTTTCTTCTTGATAAAGATGAAGGACTATGATGCTATTCTTGGTCTGGATTGGCTAGAGGAGCACTATGCATTAGTAGATTGTCGTCGGAAGAGGACTATTTTCCGCATTCCTGGTGAGAACGGGTTCTCTCATCCTTTGCCAAGGAACTTGGCGGGAAAGTTAGTCATCTCTGCCATGAAGGTGATGCGCATGGTGAACAAGGGTTGTGACGCTTTTCTTGCCAGCGTGGTATCAGTACCAGAGGCTGATGAGTCACCTACTCTTGCAGAGATTGAGGTAGTGCAGGATTTTCCAGACGTCTTTCCTGATGATTTGTCTAGTTTGCCACCGTATAGAGAGATAGAGTTTACCATAGAGGTTCTTTTGGGCACCTCTCCTATCTCGAAGGCTCCATATCGGATGGCACCTGCGGAGTTAGTCGAGTTGAGGAGGCAGTTGCAAGAGTTGCTTGATAAGGGATTTATTCGCCCTAGTGTTTCCCCTTGGGGCGCACCTGTATTATTCGTCAAGAAGAAAGACGGGTCACTTAGATTATGCATTGACTACAGAAAGCTGAACCAAGTGATTGTGAAGAATAGGTATCCCTTACCTCGTATTGATGATTTGTTTGACCAGTTGCGAGATGCATCAGTCTTTTCTAAGATTGACTTGCGATCTGGTTATCATCAGTTGAGGATTCGGAATGAGGATGTGTCCAAAACGGCGTTTAGAACCCGTTATAGACATTATGAGTTTTTGGTCCTTCCTTTCGGATTGACCAATGCCCCTGCAGCGTTCATGGATCTCATGAACAGGGTGTTTAGGCCTTATTTAGATAGCTTTGTCGTGGTGTTTATTGATGATGTGCTGGTTTACTCTCCGGACGAGGCCACACACCATCAGCATTTGAGGATAGTGTTAGAGGTTCTTCGTGAGCACAAGCTGTACGCTAAGTTCAGCAAGTGCGATTTTTGGTTGCGCGAGGTTCATTTCCTCGGGCATGTTATCTCCGGTGCTGGTGTTGCAGTGGATCCAGCAAAGGTCCAGGTAGTTATGGACTGGGAGGTTCCCAAGACCCCTTCGGAGATTCGTAGTTTTATTGGTTTAGCTGGTTACTATCGGCGATTTATTCAGGGATTTTCATCCATCGCCGCCCCTTTGACTCAGCTTACCAGAAAGGGAGTGAAGTTTGTTTGGTCTGAGAAGTGTGAGAGTAGTTTTCAATTATTGAAGACTAAGCTCACGACAGCCCCGGCGTTAGTCTTACCGAGCGGTGTAGAGGGTTTTACTATCTATACGGATGCGTGTCGGATTGGTTTAGGCTGTGTGCTCATGCAGCAGGAAAGGGTAGTGGCTTATGCTTCTCGTCAGTTGAAGGAGCATGAGAAGAACTATCTGACTCATGACTTGGAGCTCGCAGCAGTGGTTCATGCACTAAAGATCTAGAGGCACTATCTTTATGGTGTCAGATTTGAGGTGTTTACCGACCACAAGAGCTTAAATTATCTTTTCTCCCAAAAGGAATTAAACCTGAGGCAGAGGAGATGGATTGAGTTCTTGAAGGACTATGACTTCGACCTTCAGTATCACCCTGGAAAGGCGAATATTGTAGCGGATGCTCTGAGTAGAAAGATGCCATCTCTCCAGCAGGATTGGAATATGTTGGAAGATGCGGCTTGCAGGCCCTACAAGAGGTGGAAACCACCGAGGAGGGTGGAGTCGTGGAAGGTACATTGCAAGTCTTTTCTCAATCAGCATTTGTTTTGTTTGATACTAGTGCTACATATTCATTCATGTCACAAGCATTTTCCGATACCCTAACTGAAAAAACTACATCTATTGAATTTGAACTGCCTGTTGCTACACCACTGGGAGAAAAGGCTGAATTGAATAAATATTTTCCATTAGCTGATGTAATGGTTGGTGAACTCAACCATAGAGCCGACCTGATTTGTATGCCCATGGAGGGCTACGATGTCATATTAGGAGCCGATTGGCTATCTACTTATGGGGCTTGTGTTGATTGTAGAAGAGGGAAGATTACCTATAGTGAATTCCCTAAACTAACCTTCACAGGATGTAGACATAAGAGGCACTTGTCTCTCGTCTCTGATATAAAAGCACAGAATATGATAAGAAAGGGTTGTGTGGCATTTCTTGCCGCCATTGTTGTTGAAAAGAAAGCATCTAAGATATCAGACATATATATAGTGCAAGAATACCCCGACGTGTTCCCCGATGAGCTGCCAGGCATTCCACCAGAGAGAGATGTAAATTTCTTAATTGATCTAACACCTGGAGCTACACCGGTATCACGCCAACCCTATAGAATGTCCCTGGCTGAATTGAAAGAATTGAAGGAACAATTGATGGAACTATTGGAAAAGGGATTTATCAGGCCAAGTACTTCTCCTTGGAGAGCACCAGTGTTGTTTGTCAAGAAGAAGGACGGATCTATGAGGCTATGCATCGACTACAGGCAGTTGAATAATTTCACTATCAAGAACAAGTACCATCTGCCTCGTGTTGATGAGTTATTTGATCAAATCTTAGGAGCTGAGTATTTATCTAAGATTGACCTTAGATCGGGATATCATCAGATGAGAATTAAAGATGCAGACATTTACAAGACAGCTTTCAGGAGCAAGTACAGTCATTATGAATTTGTAGTCATGCCTTTTGGACTAACCAATGCCCCTGCAGCTTTTATGCAACTAATGAACAACATCTATCGGCCATACCTCGACAAGTTCGTTGTGGTGTTTATTAATGATATTCTTATATATTCTAAGACCAAGGAAGAGCATGAAGAGCATCTGAGGATCGCTCTGCAGATCTTACGGGACAACAAGCTCTACGCCAAATTGAGCAAGTGTGAATTCTGGCTCAAGAAGGTGTCATTTCTAGGCCACGTTATACCCAAGGATGGTATCGTTGTCGATCCTTCTAAGGTTGAAGCTGTGGTAAATTGGGAGAGGCCGACTAATGTTACCGAGATAAGAAGCTTTCTTGGACTGGCTGGTTATTACAGACGGTACATAAAAGACTTCTCCAAGATAGCTGTACCTCTTACTTGCCTTACGTGAAAAGAGAACCCCTATGTCTGGAGCAAGGAGTGCGAGAAGAGCTTTCAGACCGTGAAGCAACTCTTGACATCTGCACCTGTCCTCACGTTACCAGTTGAGGGCGAAGGATTCTCAATCTACACTTGTAAGGCCCTCGAATTTTGTTGCATTATTGTATTGCACGTAAATAATTCATGTTGTGTATGTATGTATGTAAATATCTACGTAAGTACTAGTTAGTATACTTATGTATGCATGTGTATAAGTTAGTTGTAAATAATGTATGAATGGTATGATGATAGTGTGTACATGATAGTATACATAATGCATGTACATATATAGGTATAAGATGTGCATGGTTTCTGCATGTTTTAGAGTTCTGGCCGAAGGCCAGCTAGGCATCAATATCAATAGACGTCGATGTTGTGTCGGCGTCAACCATATGGACGCCAACACTAACCCCAACGTCCAGCGATGTGGACACCAATTTCTCTGACCTGCATGCGTTGCAGAGCCCAGAATTTCCGGGAACAAGCTACCCCAACCATTGGGGAGCTGTCTCCAACGGTCTGAAAGCCTTCTTGTCTGACCTGCGTGAGAGGAGAGCTCCTCTCCTCTATATACAAACCCCTTTTTCAACCCTCAGCCCTCTCTTGGCTCTCCTTGCAAGAGGAGAGGAAGGAGAAGAAGACAAACCCTAGTTTCTATGAGAAGAACCTGACTTTGCAAGCCTAGATCCTGGAATTTGGAGCTTCATCCAGCCATCTACAACGACTGGGAGATAGCTGGAGCATCAGGGAAGGCTTCCCCAATCTCGCTTTGGTGTCTACATCAGTCAAGAACCCAGAGGAAGGTGTCTTTGGAGGCTTCTTGGGACTGCCCAAGGAGAGCTTCACCACCATTTTAGATCCCTTTGGAGTATTTTTCAGAGGCAAGTAACCCTCACCCTTCGTCCATGTAGATGTCAAGTAGGGTTTTATAATTTTTATGTATTTTCCTCGTGTCCTAGATCCCCCTTTCACCTTTGCATTTGGAGTTCGGTCTGTGTTTCTGCATAGACAGGAACTTGGCGTCAATGCCCTTGATGCCGAGATCCCTAGTATGAGTCCAGCGATCTGGCCGTCCACTCCTGGAACAGCCAGAGACCGCCGTTAAGTTCTCCAGGACAGAACAGTGAGCTGTTCTTCCTGGCATATTTGATTAATTTCGACATGTTTTGCGATGAGGATATAATGTAACTCTTATATGCTATGTATACTAGCTAATGTGATGAATGGGAGAATGAATGAACATTTATTTTGTGGGTGGTTGAGTTTATTCGTCTATCTAATGTGTATGCGAAATGAATGGCAATGTATATTCCCCATGATCCTAATGATCCGTGGCAAAGTTTTGTTGCCCAAATTTGATAGACCATGTATGTATGGTCCTGTCTGTGCTCTGAGTTTCTGACATTTTTTCCCCATGCTTGTATGGTTATTGAAATTTCTGTTTTGAGAAATAGAAATCATGCGTAGGTCATATTAAATTTCTAGTAAATTGCGTGTTGCTCGGTAAATTCAGGAATAAATTCTATGACCCTGTGCATGCTAGGGTGCAGACAGTGAGCTGTTAAATTTGTGATTATGTTCAACTCCATGTTAAATTGCATTATGAATAGTAATGTGAGATTGATGTTAAATTTTATGTAACTTCATTTTAATTCAGAAAAATTTGAAAATTTTCATGTGGAATCATAAACCTGAGATCAGGGTGTGGCTAAATTTTCTAGTCGTTTGGACAACTATATAGTGAAATATGAATTTTTCCATGCGATAAATGTGAAAAAAAAATGCATGCTAATGTGGTAATAATGTGACGTGTGTGTGTGATCTGATTCATGCAAATTTCTGAACATGTAGTCCCTGTTAACTGTAGAATCATGTTAGGAAAACAGAGCCCTTGTGTGAGTGAGAAAATGAATGAGAGGCAAGTGACATGTGTAAAGATATGTGTTAAAAATCGGTAAATGTGTAAATTGTGCCAAGTGTGACACTGCTTCCATAGAGGGCAGTGGAACCGTATCAGGGAAAAGTCCCCCTGAGAAGGTTCAATGTGTTGTGATCCTAAGGGCATTAGGATGAAATCCTGGAGGTGGACAAGTACCACTGGTTAGGGTGGAGACTTGTTCTCCCGGTCTGCGCAGTCCAAGAGTCGTCACTATATTGCCTAGGTGACGTCTATGTGTATGTGATGTGATGTGTCCTTCTTATGGTGGTTGGGACTATGTGTCACGACACTAAAGTGTAAAATGTGAATGTGATTGTGATCATGTGCAAATTGTGTAGTGTGAACAATGTGTAAATGTGAATGTGTAAATGTGCAATGTGTAAAAAGTGAAGTATGTGAATTAGAAATTGTGTAAAAATGTGAAACCAAAATGTGAGGATGTGAAATTGAAAACCCATGATATGATGATCTGAAATCATGTTAGAACAGCAACATAAATGTGGTTATGACTTTGTGCTATATGTGTACAATGCGTAGAACCCATGCTAGGGACAATCCTTACGTATGTGTGAACCATTCCATGTGTGTATGCCCTCACGTTGTGGGTTGAATGAGAACATAGCTTTCATATGTTAGATTGTAAAGTGTTAAACCACATCAAAACAGCAAGCTTAAAGCATGTGAAATGGTTATGTGTATGTGTACGAATGAGTAGTAACCATGTTAGTAATGTGTTCTTTCATGTATGTAAGCTAGTCATGCTAGATTGCTCTCATGTTTTAGTTTAAATGAAAGTAGAACTCTCATGTGTAGGAATGATTAGAGAGCATGTGATAGGAGATTTTGATTTAGAAAATCTGAAAGCATGAATCATGTGTTTAATAAGTAGAATCACCATGATAGGTTGTTAATTTCAATCACAAGCATGCTATATGTTGTGTCTTGCAAATGTGTATGTAAAACCTGCTATGACATGTACATGTATGGTATGTGTAGAGTTATTTGCTGAGTCTTTTAGACTCATTACTTGCTTCGGCGTATAGGTGTAGTAGGTGACACACCTTTGGAGGAGACCGAGGAAAGCGACTCCTAGCACGGGGAGTAGCTACTTGGGTGGAGCTTAGTTGTGACATTTTGGGATTTTGATGTATGTAATTGCAACATTGTACTAGCATTGTTATGGAAAACAATGTTTAAGTGTGGACAATTATGTATTTGATTTTCAGCAATTTAATTATGTAGACTTTTAGTTCTTTAAACGTTATCAAATCATGTATGTTAAATGTGGATGATGAATGAAATGAAGACAGTGGTTCTTTTACTTCCGCTACTCTGTTCTTATATTCACGTGTATCTCAGCTGAATGTTATTGTTGGGTAAATATCCCACTATGATGACGCTCACTATACCGACGTGGGTTGGTATAACCGTACCGGTATAATGAGGGTCGTTGCAGAGATTGGTATCAGAGCGACCTGCTGAGATTGCACATGGATATACATAAGCCATCATCCCCATTACATGCTAAGTCTACATAGGAATGTCCACATGTGTAGAAATCACTAATAATAAGTGGAAAATAGATAAGAAAATGGTTAGAAAACTTAGTAACCTAGCTCTAATGGTGGCTGAAATTTATTACAGCCATGGCTTCGAGAGGTAGGCGTGGCGGAGCGCCGGCCCGTGAGGACGAGCCGAGACGTGACGAGCGGGCGGAGCAGCAGGCCCCAGCACCGCAAGGTCCTGTACTTCCCCCACCGCCGCCTGTGGATTATGGAGTATTCATGCAAGGTCTGGTGCAAGCCATGCAGACGCAGGCTCATACCCAGGCAGCACTCCAGGCACAGTTGGAGGCTCAGGTTAGACTAATAAAATGAATTATTATCTTTTATTTGATTGTGCGATATTATGTTGATTGTGTATTGCTTGCTGTGTACTGTAGCAGGCTCAGGTACCAGCTCAGGACCATGGTGGACCTTCTACCATGGAAAGATTCAAGAGGATGCTGCCACCCTCTTTTAAGGGGGAGAGCGACCCATTGTTGGCTGAAAGCTGGATGAGGGAGATAGAAAAGATCTTCCGAGCCATCAGGTGTGCAGATGAGGATAAGGTTACATTAGCCACCTACATGCTACAGGTATGCTTTAGTTATATGCTTGTATGTTTTGTTAAGTTAGATTTGTTTAGATGGTGCTTATGAGCGGTGTACTGCAGGAAAGAGCTGATGTATGGTGGGCTTCATTGCTGCGTACCCGGTTTGAGGACGGAGCTGTTGATGTTGCTTGGGACGAGTTCGTGAGGCTCTTTAGGGCCAAGTTCGTCCCCGAGCATATTCAAGATCGGATGGAGCAGGAGTTCCTCTCTTTGGCTCAAGGCTCCATGACCGTGCTAGAATATGAGGCAAGATTTTCTGAACTCTCTAAGTATGCACCTCATATCGTGGCAGATGAGCGCAGAAGACAAAGAAGTTCGTGATGGGACTCAAGCCATCACTGCGGACGAGACTCGTGGCATTTGACCACCGCACGTTGGACGAGGCCCTAGTGCTGCTTGTAGGCAGGAGGGAGAGATGGAGCAATACCTTGAAGAGAAGAAAGCTTCGCAGAAGAGGCCAGCAGCGACATTCCAACGGCAAGACAAGAAGAAAGCGGTGTACCAGACACCGCAGCGATCCGTGGCAGTCGGCAGTTCTAAGGTACCTTCTGTACGTTCCCCTAGTGTGAAGAAAGAGTGTCCCCACTGTGGGAAGACACATGGTGGTACTAAATGTTGGATGATTACAGGATAGTGCTTGAAGTGCGGAAGCAGCGACCACAAGATCAAAGATTGCCCAAGATTTCAGCAGGGAGTCCAGCGCGGAGCGCCAGCCCCAGCAGCAGTAGCGGCAGCGGCGCCAGCTACAGGAAGACTTGGAAGGCCTCGAG
Organism: Colocasia esculenta; assembly: GCA_014218235.1. Lineage (NCBI taxonomy): Eukaryota > Viridiplantae > Streptophyta > Magnoliopsida > Alismatales > Araceae > Colocasia > Colocasia esculenta. The sequence continues at coordinate 149,582,502 of CM024755.1, forward strand.
CCCCAGCTCTAGTGTTTTCTTTAGCGCGCGAGGACGCCGAGCAGGCGGAGCATGTCACCAAAGGTATGGTTTTACTTTCAGGTGTGCACGCTCGGGTTTTGTTTGATATGGGTGCTACTCACTCGTTCATTTTCGAGCGGTTCGCTAGGCAGTTAGCCCTAGAGTCTGAGGATTTAGAGGTCCCTTTGTCTGTACACACCCCTGCGGGTACGGTATCGACTAGGAAGTGCATTCCGTCGTTACCTGTGTGCATTGAGGATAGAATCCTAGATGGGTGTTTCTTCTTGCTAAAGATGAAGGACTATGATGCTATTCTTGGTCTGGATTGGCTAGAGGAGCACTATGCGTTAGTGGATTGTCGTCGGAAGAGGATTGTTTTCCGCATTCCTGGTGAGGATGAGTTCTCTCCCCTTGCCAAGGAACTTGGCGGGAAAGATGGTCATCTCTGCCATGAAGGCGATGCGCATGGTAAACAAGGGTTGTGACGCTTTTCTTGCCAGCGTGGTATTAGTGCCAGAGGCTGATGAGTCACCTACTCTTGCAGAGATTGAGGTAGTGCAGGATTTTCCAGATGTCTTTCCTGATGACTTGACTGGATTGCCACCGGATAGAGAGATAGAGTTTACCATAGAGTTGCTTCCGGGCACCTCTCCTATCTCGAAGGCTCCATATCGGATGGCACCTGCGGAGTTAGCCGAGTTGAGGAGGCAGTTGCAAGAGTTGCTTGATAAGGGATTTATTCGCCCTAGTGTTTCCCCTTGGGGCGCACCTGTATTATTCGTCAAGAAGAAAGACGGGTCACTTAGGTTATGCATTGACTACAGAAAGCTGAACCAAGTGACTGTGAAGAACAGGTATCCCTTACCTCGTATTGATGATTTGTTTGACCAGTTGCGAGAGGCATCAGTCTTTTCTAAGATTGATTTGCGATCTGGTTATCATCAGTTGAGGATTCGGAGTGAGGATGTGTCCAAGACGGCGTTTAGAACCCGTTATGGACATTATGAGTTTTTGGTCCTTCCTTTCGGATTGACCAATGCCCCTGCAGCGTTCATGGATCTCATGAACAGGGTGTTTAGGCCTTATCTAGATAGCTTTGTCGTAGTGTTTATTGATGATGTGCTGGTCTACTCTCCGGACGAGGCCACACACCGTCAGCATTTGAGGGTAGTGTTAGAGGTTCTTCGTGAGCACAAGCTGTACGCTAAGTTCAGCAAGTGCGATTTCTGGTTGCGCGAGGTTCATTTCCTCGGGCATGTTATCTCCGGTGCTGGTGTTGCAGTGGATCCAGCAAAGGTCCAGGCAGTTATGGATTGGGAGATCCCAAGACCCCTTCGGAGATTCGTAGTTTTATTGGTTTAGCTGGTTACTATCGGCGATTTATTGAGGGATTTTCATCCATCGCCGCCCCTTTGACTCAGCTTACCAGAAAGGGAGTGAAGTTTGTTTGGTCCGAGAAGTGTGAGAGTAGTTTTCAATTGCTGAAGACTAAGCTCACGACAGCCCCGGTGTTAGTCTTACCGAGCGGTGTAGAGGGTTTTGCTATCTACACGGATGCGTCTCGGATTGGTTTAGGCTGTGTGCTAATGCAGCAGGAAAGGGTAGTGGCTTATGCTTCTCGTCAGTTGAAGGAGCATGAGAAGAACTATCCGACTCATGACTTGGAGCTCGCAGCAGTGGTTCATGCACTAAAGATCTGGAGGCACTATCTTTATGGTGTCAGATTTGAGGTGTTTACCGACCACAAGAGCTTGAAGTATCTTTTCTCCCAAAAGGAACTAAACCTGAGGCAGAGAAGATGGATTGAGTTCTTGAAGGACTATGACTTCGACCTTCAGTATCACCCTGGAAAGGCGAATGTCGTAGCAGATGCTCTGAGTAGAAAGAGGCCATCTCTCCAGCAGGATTGGAAGATGTTGGAGGATGCGGCTTGCGCGTTGACTGAGTTAGAGCCATCGCTATGCCAGGCTTTTGTAGCTCAGTTATCTCTTAGGTCCTCGGTTTTGGATGAGGTGATCGAGCAACAGAAGGCCGACCCTAGACTCTTAGAGTTAGTGGGCAAGGCAGGCATTGCTCGTGATGAGGACGGTGTGATTAGATTTCAGCACCGTGTTTGTGTCCCTGATTTGGTAGATGTCCGTGAGCATGTGTTAGCGGAGGCTCATAGATCGCGATTCTCTATTCATCCGGGTAACACTAAGATGTACCAGGATTTGAAGAGATCCTTTTGGTGGTCTGGCATGAAGAGGGATGTAGCGGATTATGTATCCCGGTGTTTAGTATGCCAGCAAGTGAAGGCCGAGCGACAGCGACCATCCGGCCTTATGCAAAGGATGGACATCCCAGTGTGGAAGTGGGAAGCTGTCACTATGGACTTTGTTTCGGGTTTGCCTCGATCTAGAAGGGGCAATGACTCGATTTGGGTAGTTGTAGATAGATTCTCGAAGACTGCTCATTTCTTGCCTATGAAGAAGAAGCAGTCAGTAGAGAGTTTAGCTAGATTGTATGTTAGCGGTATCATTAGATTGCATGGTGTGCCGAAGTCGATCATTTCGGATCGAGATCCGAGATTCACTTCGAGGTTGTGGAAGGGTCTTCAGGATGCTTTAGGTTCGGAGCTGAAGCTCAGTTCGGCGTTTCATCCCCAGACTGATGGACAGTCCGAGAGGACTATCCAGACGCTCGAGGATATGTTGAGAGCGTGTGTTCTGGATTGGAAGGATGATTGGGAGCGCCATTTACCTCTTGTGGAGTTCGCATACAACAATAGCTTTCATGCGAGTATTGGTATGGCTCCATTTGAGGCGTTGTATGGTAGGCCCTGCAGATCTCCTTTATGTTGGAGGAGACTGGTGATAGGTAGTTGATCGGTCCGGAGTTAGTTCAGGAGACTTCAGATAAGATCCAGCTGATCAGAAAGAGGCTTGTTGCGGCACAGGATAGGCAGAAGAGCTATGTCGACAACAGGAGGAAGGATCTTGAGTTCGAGGTGGGTGATCTTGTCTTCTTGAAGATATCGCCTACTCGAGGTGTCGTCAGATTTGGCAGGCATGGTAAGTTGAGCCCTAGGTTCATTGGCCCATATGAGATTCTCAGACGTTTGGGCAGCGTGGCGTCTGAGCTAGCCTTACCCCCAGCGTTGGCTAGTGTTCATCCCGTTTTCCACGTTTCGATGCTCAGGAAGTATGTCCGAGATCCGTCTCATGTGATTAGTCATGAGCCAGTGGAGATTCAGCCAGATCTGTCGTATGTCGAGCAACCAGTAGCTATTCTTGACCGGAAGGTTCAGCATCTCCGGAACAAGAGTATTGCGTCGGTGAAAGTTCTCTGGCGGAACTTCTCACGAGAGGAGGCTACTTGGGAGCTTGAGGATGCGATGAAGAAGAAGTATCCCCTTTTGTTTGAGTAGCGTCGTTCTAACTTCGAGGACGAAGTTTCTTTTAAGGGGGAGAGGGTGTAAGGCCCTCGAATTTTGTTGCATTATTGTATTGCATGTAAATAATTCATGTTGTGTATGTACGTATGTAAATATCTACGTAAGTACTAGTTAGTATACTTATGTATGCATGTGTATAATTAGTTGTAAATAATGTATGAATGGTATGATGTGTGTGTACATGATAGTATACATAATGCATGTACATATATAGGTATAAGATGTGCATGGTTTCTGCATGTTTTAGAGTTCTGGCCGAAGGCCAGCTTAGGCGTCAATATCAATAGACGTCGATGTTGTGTCGGCGTCAACCATATGGACGCCAACACTAACCCCAGCGTCCAGCGATGTGGACGCCAATTTCTCTGACCTGCATGCGTTGCAGAGCCCAGAATTTCTGGGAACAAGCTACCCCAACGATTAGGGAGCTGTCTCCAACGGTCTGAAAGCCTTCTTGTCCGACCTGCGTGAGAGGAGAGCTCCTCTCCTCTATATACAAACCCCTTTTTCAACCCTCATCCCTCTCTTGGCTCTCCTTGCAAGAGGAGAGGAAGGAGAAGAAGACAAACCCTAGTTTCTGTGAGAAGAACCTGACTTTGCAAGCCTAGATCCGGGAATTTGGAGCTTCATCCGGCCATCTACAACGACTGGGAGATAGCTGGAGCATCAGGGAAGGCTTCCCCGATCTCGCTTTGGTGTCTACATCAGTCAAGAACCCGGAGGAAGGTGTCTTTGGAGGCTTCTTGGGACTGCCCAAGGAGAGCTTCACCGCCATTTTAGATCCCTTTGGAGTATTTTTCAGAGGCAAGTAACCCTCACCCTCCGTCCATGTAGATGTCAAGTAGGGTTTTATAATTTTTATGTATTTTCCTCGTGTCCTAGATCCCCCTTTCACCTTTGCATTTGGAGTTCGGTCTGTGTTTCTGCATAGACAGGAACTTGGCGTCAATGCCCTTGATGCCGAGATCCCTGGTATGCGTCCAGCGATCTGGCCGTCCACTCCTGGAACGGCCAGAGACCGTCGTTAAGTTCTCCAGGACAGAACAGTAAGCTGTTCTTCCTGGAATATTTGATTAATTTCGACGTGTTTTGCGATGAGGATATAATGTAACTTTTATATGCTATGTATACTAGCTAATGTGATGAATGGGAGAATGAATGAACATTTATTTTGTGGGTGGTTGAGTTTATTCGTCTATCTAATGTGTATGCGAAATGAATGGCAATGTATATTCACCATGATCCTAATGATCCGTGGCAAAGTTTTGTTGCCCAAATTTGTTAGACCATGTATGTATGGTCCTGTCTGTGCTCTGAGTTTCTGACATTTTTCCCCATGCTTGTATGGTTATTGAAATTTCTGTTTTGGGAAATAGAAATCATGCGTAGGTCATGTTAAATTTCCAGTAAATTGCGTGTTGCTCGGTAAATTCGGGAATAAATTCTGTGACCCTGTGCATGCTAGGGTGCAGACAGTGAGCTGTTAAATTTGTGATTATGTTCAACTCCATGTTAATTGCATTATGAATAGTAATGTGAGATTGATGTTAAATTTTCTGTAACTTCATTTTGAGTCAGAAAAATCTAAAATTTTCATGTGGAATCATAACCTGAGATCAGCATGTGGTTAAATTTTCAAGTCGTTTGGACAACTATATAGTGAAATATGAATTTTTCCATGCGAGAAATGTGAAAAAAAAATGCATGCTAATGTGGGAATAATGCGACGTGTGTGTGTGATCTGATTCATGCAAAGTTCTGATCATGTAGTCCCTGTTAACTGTAGAATCATGTTAGGAAAACAGAGCCCTTGTGTGAGTGAGAAAATGAATGAGAGGCAAGTGACATGTGTAAAGATATGTGTTAAAAATCGGTAAATGTGTAAATTGTGCCAAGTGTGACACTGCTTCCATAGAGGGCAGTGGAACCGTATCAGGGAAAAGTCCCCCTGAGAAGGTTCAATGTGTTGTGATCCTAAGGGCATTAGGATGAAATCCTGGAGGTGGACAAGTACCACTGGTTAGGGTGGAGACTTGTTCTCCCGGTCTGCGCAGTCCAAGAGTCGTCACTGTATTGCCTAGGTGACGTCTATGTGTATGTGATGTGATGTGTCCTTCTTATGGTGGTTGGGACTATGTGTCACGGCACTAAAGTGTAAAATGTGAATGTGATTGTGATCATGTGCAAATTGTGTAGTGTGAACAATGTGTAAATGTGAATGTGTAAATGTGCAATGTGTAAAAAGTGAAGTATGTGAATTAGAAATTGTGTAAAAATGTGAAACCAAAATGTGAGGATGTGAAATTGAAAACCCATGATCTGATGATCTGAAATCATGTTAGAACAGCAACATAAATGTGGTTATGACTTTGTGCTATATGTGTACAATGCGTAGAACCCATGCTAGGGACAATCATTACGTATGTGTGAACCATTCCATGTGTGTATGCCCTCATGTTGTGGGTTGAATGAGAACATAGCTTTCATATGTTAGATTGTAAAGTGTTAAACCACATCAAAACAGCAAGCTTAAAGCATGTGAAATGGTTATGTGTATGTGTACGAATGAGTAGTAACCATGTTAGTAATGTGTTCTTTCATGTATGTAAGCTAGTCATGCTAGATTGCTCTCATGTTTTAGTTTAAATGAAAGTAGAACTCTCATGTGTAGGAATGATTAGAGAGCATGTGATAGGAGATTTTGATTTAGAAAATCTGAAAGCATGAATCATGTGTTTAATAAGTAGAATCACCATGATAGGTTGTTAATTTCAATCACAAGCATGCTATATGTTGTGTCTTGCAAATGTGTATGTAAAACCTGCTATGACATGTACATGTATGGTATGTGTAGAGTTATTTTCTGAGTCTTTTAGACTCATTACTTGCTTCGGCGTATAGGTGTAGTAGGTGACACACCTTTGGAGGAGACCGTGGAAAGCGACTCCGAGCGCGGGGAGTAGCTACTTGGGTGGAGCTTAGTTGTGACATTTTGGCATTTTGATGTATGTAATTGCAACATTGTACTAGCATTATTATGGAAAACAATGTTTAAGTGTGGACAATTATGTAATTGATTTTCAGCAATTTAATTATGTGGACTTTTAGTTCTTTAAACGTTATCAAATCATGTATGTTAAATGTGGATGATGAATGAAATGAAGACAGTGGTTCTTTTACTTCCGCTACTCTGTTCTTATATTCACGTGTATCTCAGCTAAATGTTATTGTTGGGTAAATGCCCCACTGTGATGACGCTCGCTATACCGACGTGGGTTGGTATAACCGTACCGGTATAATGAGGGTCGTTGCAACACTGATGCATCGGAAATCGGTCTAGGCTGCGTGTTGATCAGAATGAGAAGGGGATAGCTTATTCTTCAAGGCAGTTGAAGCCACATGACGTTAATTATCCTGTTCGTGATTTAGAACTAGCCGCAGTGGTATTTACACTCAAGATCTGGAGGCATTACCTGTATGGGGAACAATTCATTGTCTACTCCAACCACAAGAGTCTGAAGTACCTATTTTCTCAGAAAGAACTTAATATGCGACAAAGGAGATGGCTGGAGTACTTGAAGGATTTTGATTTCAATATTCAATATCACACAGGCAAAGGTAATGCAATAGCTGATGCACTTAGTAGGAAGCCAGTAGCTTCACTATCTTGTTTAGTCATAGGCGAGATGCAATTACTTGAGCAATTCTCCAGTATGGATCTGAACATCGAGCAAACGAGTGATCAGATGTTAGTGGCTAATCTTAGAGCTCAACCCGACATCTTTATCGAGATCAGAGAGCAGTAGGCTAATGATCCATTCCTAGTTCGAGTCAGGGAGACCATAGCTGACAGACCTGATTTCTCCATCTCTGAGGATGGGAGGATATTATTTCAAGCCAGGACATGTGTGCCTGACAATGAAGAGTTGAAGAGGAAGCTGATGGACGAAGCCCACAAGACCAAGTATATAATTCACCCAGGCGCAACCAAGATGTACCAGGACATGAAAAGGTCATTTTGGTGGCCCAACATGAAGCATGAGGTGGCTGAGCACGCCGCGCACTACCTCACCTGTCAGCAGGTAAAAGTAGAGCATCATCATCCTACGGGTGTACTTAGGCCCCTGGACATACCTGAATGGAAGTGGGAAAGCATCGGAATGGATTTCATCATAAGTTTACCCCGAACTCATGGTGGACTAGATGTTATATGGGTTATTGTGGACCGATTGACTAAGTCCGCACATTTCCTTGAAATTAAGAGTACATGGAGTGTGGATGTACTTACAGCCCTGTATGTAAAAGACATAGTAAGATTACATGGAGTCTCCGTGTCCATTGTCTCAGATCGTGATCCAAGATTCACTTCTAGATTCTGAAAGGGATTTCAGACAGCATTAGGCACCAAGCTAAATTTCAGCACAACATTTCACCCACAAACGGATGGGCAGACATAAAGAACTAATCAGATAGTGGAAGATATGCTGCAAGCTTGCACCATAGACTTTGAGGGGTATTGGAATGAACAGCTATCCTTGATAGAGTTCGCCTACAATAACAGTTATCAGGCCAGCATTAAGATGGCGCTGTTTAAAGCACTATATAGTAGGAGTTGCAGATCGCCAGTGTGTTGGAATGAGGTTGGTGAACAGAAATGGTTGGGACCAGACATGGTGCAAGACACTTGCAGAGATATACAGATTATCTGAGACAGGATTAAGATAGCTCAGTCCAGGCAGAAGAGCTATGCTGATAAAAGAAGAAGAGATTTAGAATTTCAGATCGGAGATCATGTGTAGCAACCTAGATTTATGGAAAATAAAAATTTAATAATTTATAAAAAATAAAAGCAATTATAAAATTAAATAAAACCCATTAAAAGAAAATAAGTAATGGGCTTTGTTAAATGGACCCACTAGAAATTAGTGGGCTAAAATAGAGAATCTTAAAAGGGGAATAATGGGAAATTACCCTAAATTCGTAACTAAAATATTACTTAAATAAAAAGAGGGTATTTAATGCATTAAAATAAGTGGTTTGAGTTGGATTTGGAATTTTAAACCTACCCCAATTGCTTGGCCACAAAATCCCCTCTCTCTCAACCCAATTAGGAGATCTCTTGCTTAAAAAGGGGAGAGGAAAATAGGAAACTCAGAATTAAATGGGAATTCGACTTAAACTAGGAAATGGAATTAGGGGAGCTTAAATACTTCTCTAAAACCCGTATGGCCGGCCCTAGCTCATTCCAAGAGGTTGTTGGACCAGAAGGAGAAGCCAAGAGGAGGAGAAATCGTGGAGAGGAAGATCTATCAAAGCTTCTTCCCGAGTTCTTCATCTTCAAACCCTAGAAGAGGGAAAATGTTAAAGGTAGGCATTTTTACTAGCATAAACTATGGAAAATTATCTGTAAGATATTCCAATCATCTTGAACAAAGCCCTCAAATTTCGTATTTTTCCTTCAACCCAATCTTTTGTTATGGATTTTCAAAGTTCTGCAACTTACATGACCCCGAACCCCCTTCATACCTCTTGATCTCCATGTTTGCTAAACCCCAAGCGTCGAAATTTTTATTGGAGGTTCTGATGGTTTTTAGCTCTCTTTAGCCCCTGAAAGCCCTAATTTCATCTACTCTAGTGGGCGAATTAATTCGTTTACTCCAACGGATTACTGTTTCTGTCCTTCCTGTTTAATTAGACCAAAGCATGCCGAAACCCTCTTTGTTTTTGAAATTCCTATTTACTGTAAGTTCTCACGCATGCCTAGATCAATCTGCAACTTGTTTCATGATTTTTCGTCACTTGTACAATTAGTTCTATATTTTTTAATCCCTCTGTGTCAAGAAGGGCAACTCTTGGATCGCAATCCAAGACATATCTGATTCCTGTCGGACTCGGGCACTGACCACCAGAACGCGATAGCTAGATAGGCCACGTTCTGTGATCTAGTTGTGATAGACTGCCAACCACATTCTGAACGCAACAGGCATCGCCGTCTTGATCACTGTGCCTGGCCCAAATGGCTTGTCGCGTTCCTTACATGACTCTGTCACGTTCTCAGCGCCTGTTTGAACACCATGTCGCGATCTGTACAAGGCTCGGTCACGTTCTGCTCTGAGCCGTCTGTACCCATGCTGGGCTACATTGTGATCTTAGTGTTTGGCCTAAAAACCTAATTCTTGCAAGTCTTGACGTTCCACAGTAATCTTCATATCATGTTAACTGTCTTAATTATAGAAAACGAAGTTGTAAGTAATGGTTATATTTTAACTAATAAAAGTCAATCACTTGACCGATCATATCTATGATTTCATGACACTTACACACACTCTGAATCATCCAATTATGGCTTATTTTGGCATGAAATTATTTCATAATATGTCTGGTAATTTATGTAACTAAATTCCCATTATCAATAAGACTTGTCTTCGTTTCTCGCGATGTTTTGGAAACACCGATACTGACGCTCCACTGTTCTAGAATTCCTCTAGAACGTCGAGCACTTGTTTCTATAATTACCCTCTTTCTTGACTTGGACGAACTTTCCGACGGATACTCCTTCTGCCGGACTAGTGAGTCTTTGTTCAAGGCCTCCATAAGTCTCCTCTATCCGTGGATTCCCACATGGTCGACGAGCGGGTTGTACCCTAACACCTATGAAACCTTTTAGGGATCAATACGATTCAAACGGCCATTAGAAGTTCACTCTCTTCTTGAATTACGCTGGGCCTCTGGACTTGTGCTTAACATGGCCAGCGGAAAGATAGTGAGTTCCACCTGACTGCCAACACCGAGTGCGCATGTTGTGCAACTGTTACTATCATCTGTTTAATCGACGTGTTACGTGCAATGTCCCCTAGCTCTCATCTCTACTTTACTCGCTCATCTATTCACGTTCTCTCTACTATCTCATCTATTCATCTAGTGCTCTCATCTATTTCTTGGTACTCTATATTGGCCATTGACTGATTGTCTAAAGATAAACAATATAACCAATGCCTGACAATATATAAAGGGCCCGATCTGGTCCTGGGATGTGTGCCCGAAAGTGCTAGTGCCCATGGGAGTTTAATGATCAGAGTGTTTGACATTACACTCAAGTGCTATCTATCTCGACTATCTATATGACAATCAAAAAGTGCTACATTCTCTCATTGTCTATTGACAAAATGTGCTATACTATACCCGTTGTGCTATTGCTATATTTTGTGCTATTGTGCTATGGCCATCTTGCAATTTGTGCTATACTCGACTCTCGTGCTATACTTGGAAAGTTATGCTATTTCGTTCACGTGCTATCCTGCTATCTTTTACTTGACTTTCTCGTTCTATCATTAGTTATTCTTCTTTTAATACATTAATCATTTAAAGCCTGCTTGACTATTGAGATTTAAGTCCTACTGGGCGTTATCGCTCACCCTGCATCATTTGTCGTTGTGTTCTCAGGTGAGACCGAGGATGACCCATAAACTCAAGAGGACGGGAACGACCAGGAGTGAAGTCACGAGTACCCTAGCGTCCTAGAGTTATGTTAGAGTCTTAGTTAGTCTTTTACTTTTATTTCAATGTATTTGGGCCCTATAGAATGGCTCTGATATTAGTGGTTGTAACTAGACATTCGAAAGTTATTAATGGGAAGAATTTGCTTTAGTGTTTATTCTTTCCCAATGGTTTGATGTCTATTACTCGCTCTATACCCATTTATTTGCAACTGCCTCGCGTTCCGATATTCCACGTCGGGGCGTGACGGTTTTGTGGTATCAGAGCCTAGGTTGTTCTAAGTATTGGATGATCTAGGTTGACCTGCCTCGATTAGAGTCAATTATCCTACCTATGTGAGATGTGGTTAGAGCCAAGGGTAAAAAGCTAAAATGAACTCACATACGCACGAATTTAACTCCACATCCATATCATGACAATAAGTTGTTTTGTAGGAACTAAACAATAAAGATGACTGCTGAACGTGCTCAAATGAGGGGCATGCAACAAACCATCCAGAAACTGACGCGCGCCATTGTGCAAGCTACCCAAGATGGTGGCAATCGTGGTGCAGGCGACATGCATCGCAACTTCAGGAGTCTGAACCCACCTCGGTTCAGCGGATCCATGGATCCAGATGAAGCTGAGCACTGGCTCAAAGAGACGGAAAGAATTTTCCATGTCATGCAATGTGCAGCGGGGGATAAGCTATTGCTAGCCACATTCCAACTGGAAAAGGACGCCCGCGTTAAGTCTGCTGAAGTGACTAGAGCTAATGGTCAGTTCACCTGGACCGAGTTCAAAGAAGCCTTCAATTCCAAATACTTCTTGGAGCGTGTGCAAGAAAGGAAGGCTGCAGAATTCACTGCTATGAAACAACGAAGCTTGACTATGGCCGAATATGAAGCCCAGTTCTCTAGACTGGCAAGATATTGTGAACACCTGGTGAACACGGAGAGAATGAAGGCTAAGCACTTCCTCAACGGTCTTAAGCCTCAGTATATTACCCAACTGGCACCTCTCGACATCCAGACCTACACCGAGATGGTAAAGAAAGCACAGCTGCTGGAAGATGCTACAGACTTCACCGAACGTATCAAGGGGAAGTTCATGAAAAAGGAAATGACCTCGGGTCAGTCATCTACTAAGCCTACCAATGGCAAGAAGCGTCCCTTCAACATCACAGAGGGATCCAACCAAGAAAGGAAACCGAAGGTCTTTGTAACCAACACTCCAGCTAAGAGCAACTGCAAGCACTGTGACAAGCTTGGTAACACCACGGACGAGTGCTGGAGGAAAGTCGGCACATGTCTGCACTGCGGAAGTCGTGAACACCGCATTCCTGAGTGCCCGCTACTGAAAGAACATGAGAGGCGCCCTAATGCGCCTAAGAAACAAGACCGACTACAAGCCCTGCAGGATGAGGAACCCGCTATGGACGGTGGCATGGTAGAAGGTACTCTACAAGTTTTCTCCTTATCATCATTTGTCTTATTCGATACTGGAGCAACTCATTCCTTTATATCTTAAAAATTTGCTGATACCCTGACGGCAAAACCTGTATCCATGGGTTGTGAGTTCTCTGTCACAATGCCACTAGGAGAAAAGGATAAATTGATCAAATACTTTCCCTCTGCCAATGTAATGATCGGAGACCATAACCTAAAAGCCGACCTAGTGTGTATGCCCATGGAAGGCTACGATGTAATTTTAGGAGCCGACTGGTTGTCCACTCATGGGGCAAGTGTCGATTGTAAGAAAGGAAGGGTGACCTTTAGTGACTTTCCTAAATTGGCATTCTTCGGGATTAGACATAAGAGACTGATGTCTCTAATCTGAAGGGTTGCGGAATTCCCTATATGGTAATCTAGAAGGGGGGTTGAATAGATTATTGTCGATTAAAAATGTTTATCACCTTCCTTTCTTTAAAACACAGATTATCAAAACAATATTAAACTCTAAGCTATGTGTGGATGTGTGTGACTTGATGACAGATAGATAGCAAACTACAATACGTGTGTATGGACGCCGTGCCTACCAAACATCTAGCGTAAAAGCGTTCAAACCATGAGACATGCAGATTTACGTGGTTTGGAGTACACAACTCGTGTATCCTACATCCACGGGCCACACACACACGCAGAACAATCTGCTTATAAGCTAGTTCACAAACTACAACTCACACACACGTGTTATCTGATGTGCAACCAAGATCAGATCAACACCCACACACGTGTATCAAGCACAAGGACTGCTTGAAGCACAACACACACACAGATATGAAAAAGTAGAAACAGAGAAGAGTTTGAGAGTTGAAGAACAAATCCAAATTTGTAAACTCTTCTGGTAAACATCTGGCTAGACTTCAAGCTTCGTCTTGATGATCACAAGTTGATGGAGACACTTGAATCCACGACGTTCAGACTTCACCTTCAGATGGAGAGACTTCTCTTCTTGGTTCTGGGCGGTAGGTTGAAGCAGAGCAGCAGAACAAGACTTCTCTTGAGAACTCTTTAGGGTTCTTGCTTGGAGGCTACTTGTGTACGAGATTTGCTTCAAAAGGATGTCTATATATTGGTGTTTACATATGGAGAGACGTGGTAGAAGGAAACACCAAGTTTGGTAACTTTCAAACATCCCGTATATGAAGCTTCTATACGTCTGTCGACAGGTCATACACCTGCTGTCGACAGGGATCAACAGTGTGCCAAGTTCCAGAAGTCTGGAAGTTCTGTTGATGATCTCACTGCGTGCATCTGTCAACAGGTGCCTTGGTGCTGTCGACAGGCACATGTTTTCCAGAACTGTGATTTTCTGACTGTATGCTTCTGTCGACAGGAGGCTTTGTTGCTGTTGATAGGGCTTGTTTTCCAGAACATGTATGTTGCTGACTGTTGGTATCTGTCGACAGGGTCTTGATGGCTGTCGACAGGTACACTGTCTTTTGACTTTTCTTGATCTTTCATACTTGTTGTTGGCACATGTCTTGCATAGTATATCTCCTACATTAGTAAACATAGTTAGTGAGATATTATGAACATATATAATTAAGCATTGTACCAAGTTATTGTGACAAGTCATTTGTATGAAGATCTCATGCATTAAACTCAATTCACATTGTTCACATTTGTTTACATTGTTCATCATTGTTCATCATCAAAAAACATGTTGTATTTATTATTTAGAATGTGAACCCAACATTCTTCCCCTTTTGATGATGACAAAATTAATCAATTAAGTAAGTGCACAATTGAGTTTTCTCCCCCTTTTGACAACATCCAAAAGCATACACCAGAGACACATGTATTATGCACAGAACAAGGATTTGCATTGATTTTCCATAAGGCATACACAGTACATGAGGTGCTAATAGGAGAAATTACATGTAAAGGGAAAGACATGGCATGATGACCATTTGAAAGCAACATTACATAAAACAGAATAGGATTCAAATGAAACTAAGATAACAGGACTGGAGTCAATCCTAGACACATAAACTAGCTAAGCATCTTCATCAGCTGGCTGTGGAGGACGCTCAGTAATAATGGTGTCCAGACACGAATCTAGTGCTGCAATGCTAGAGTCCATTGTGTCCATTCTTGCATTGAGCCTATCAAACCCTGTTGTCATCTGAAGTTGTAACTGAGCAAGTAGTTGACGGATGGAAGGATTTTGGTGAAAGGAGGAAAGGGAAGGGTTTTGGGAAGTGGTAGAGGGTGGAAGGGGTTGTGGGAACCTTTTAAAGAAGGTGTTGAGAATTTGAAAGGTTGGGTCCCACAAAATCCGGCCTTAAACCCTTGCCTGTTGGGCTTCCAGACGAAGTCTGGCCGCCGGCTGTCGACAGGGCCCCTGATGCCTGTCGACAGGGACATACAGTAAATGGCCAGTTTGCTGTTTTGGTGGGTTTTGTGAATTGGAACTTTGGAGCAGTGGTTCCTAATTGTTTATTTAAGGTGTATAAGAGGTGAACACATATTTTAACCAACCATATACAAAGATATAAAAATCCAATTCATTTTCCTTAATGGTTTTAACATAATACCCAAGGAATTTTAAGTTAAAGCATTAAGAAAACACCTCCTAAAATGATGAACAATGCACTCTCACCCTTCGTTGTATAAATGCAGTGTAAGACAACACAATCCCCATTTTGTTGATAGGCAAATGATGCATGAAATGAATATCTATATGTCAAGACAATCATAAAACCAATGACCCTGAGATTTATGACTCAGTGGAGGCTTCACACTATTTCATTTTTCTTTATTTGCAATTCAGAAAGGCAATGGGAAAAAGTGGTACTTAAGAGGACTTCACACCTTTTGACGTGAGGATAGACATTACAAGTGCCCATACCCCCAGTTACTCAGTGGAAGTGTCTAGCATACCGTTGTACAGAGTTGATGAGTGAGCCTTTTGACGCAAGGGCAGACATTTGTGATGCCCATCACCCCGGTTACTCAGCAAAATACAGCATTGCTCTATATTTATCCCAATTTGAAGTTGATTTTTATTTTTCTTATGTGAATGCTATTTTTTTCAGAAATAGGTAGTTGTTCTCCAAGTATTGCTTTAAAAGCTCAAGATCAAGTAGTTTATATGATTAGCTATCAATATTAGACATACAGTTCCATGACCAAAAGACTGATCAAGTAAATTGAGAACTATGTTTGCCTACAAAGAAATTATTTAAAGGAGTGAGGTGTATAGCCTTGGAGTTGTGAAATGTTTCCAAAATGATAGAACCTAAACCCAAACATGAGTAGTATGTGAAAATCATAGTGGTATAAAGAATAGCTTAAATATCATTTGTACATGGTGTGGTCAAACATGCATTAACACCTTATAGACACCTTATTTGTTAAACATGAAGCTGCTCACTGAATGTGTGAAGAAATGGGCTTGAAGTTCCAACTTTCAGTGTGTCTGTCGACAGAGAGAAATGGCCTGTCGACAGGATCACACAGACAAAAGATTAAGGGTTCTGGAAGACAGAGACTGTACATATCTGTCGACAGAGGAAAGTGGACCTGTCGACAGATGTAGACAGTGTACAGAAAGAGTGTTTTGTCTGGCCTGATCTGTCGACAAGGTGCTTGTAGGCTGTCGACAGATGCCTGTACAGAGGCAGTTTAAGAATAGAATGAAAGACAGAATTGATCAAAGGTTGTGAGGGAATTGAGATAGACAAAATTTGAGTGATTTCCTTCACATTAGCATTCATCTAACCTTAACTTGCTCCCCCATAATGTGTGCTATTTTGTACAAAGATACTAGTTCATGAAGACAAATTTGCACATATAGACCAATCAAATAAGCACACCAAGCATGTAGTAAGACAGACCATCAAGTGTTTTCAGATTTTCAAAGAGAATTTTGAATGGGCATAATTGTAAAGAAACTAATTCCATATGTAGAGTACATGCCCCTTTCATGCCACATGACTATGGATACTTGGCGGAGAATATTTTCTCACGCATAAGAAGTTTCCAAACAAGCATAACTTGTTCTTCCACACATCACCATTTGATATACCTCATAGTTAGGGCACACAAGGGACATATGCTTAACATTTGTGTTAAGTTTCATTGCAATTTGCACAAACCCAATTCTCTTCTCAATGTGGTGAATCTATCTTCTGCCAGAGGTTTGGTAAAGATGTCAGCCAATTGTTTTTCAGTGGGTATGAAGCTAATTTCCAAGGTTTTATTGGCTACCTCATCTCTCAAGAAATGATGACGAATCTCTATGTGTTTTGTCCTAGAGTGTTGAATGGGATTCTTTGATAGATTGATTGCACTAGTGTTGTCACATAGGATAGGTGTGCATCCAATATCGATGTTATAGTCACACAGTTGACTCTTTATCCACAACACTTGTGTCGCACAACTCCCTGCAGCAACATATTCTGCCTCTGCAGTGGAGAGTGCAACTGAGTGTTGCTTCTTGGATGCCCGCGAAACCATGCAACCACCAAGCATTTGGAAATAGCTACTAGTGCTTTTCCTGTCAATTTTACATCCAGCGTAGTCTGCATCAGAATAAGAAATCAACTCAAAACTACTACCTGCTGGATACCAAAGGCCCAATTCATACGTACTTGAGAGATATCTGAAAATTCTCTTGACTGCAATTAAATGGCTTTCCTTTGGACTAGATTGGCATCTAGCACAAAGACAAACACTGAATTATATGTCCAGTCTACTTGTAGTAAGATAAAGGAGTGAGCCAATCATACCTCGGAAATGTTTGGCATCTACCGATTTACCTTTCTCATCACTTTCTAGCTTAATGCTTGTGCTCATTGGTGTTGAGGCAGGCTTGGCTTATTCGAACTGAAATCTTTTGAGTAGTTCTTTTACATATTTCTCTTGGTTGATGAAGAATCCATCTTCTAACTGCTTAACCTGCAAACCAAGAAAAAATTGAAGCTCCCCCATTAAGCTCATCTCAAATTCACTGTGCATGTGTTGTGAGAATTCTTCACACAGTGAAGGGTTAGTGGAACCAAATATAATGTCATCCACATAAACTTGAACAACTATGATATGATTGCGGACTTTCTTTGTAAAGAGTGTTTGGTCCACCTTACCTCTTGAGTAGTTTTTGCTTACCAGAAATGTGCTTAGCCTGTCGTACCAAGCTCGGGGTGCCTGTTTCAAACCATAAAGAGCTTTGTGCAATTTAAATACATGGTTTGGTTTATGATGATCCTCAAAGCCAGGTGGTTGAGAGACATAGACTTCCTCTTTTATGTAGCCATTCAAGAAGGCAGTTTTGACATCCATTTGAAACAATTTAAACTTGTTTGAGCATGCATATGCTAACAAGATTCTAACTGCTTCTAGCCTAGCTACAGGTGCAAAGGATTCTTCAAAGTCCACACCAAACTCCTGATTATATCCCTTTGCAACCAATCTAGCCTTGTTTCTCACCACTTTACCCTCTTCATTGAGTTTGTTCCTAAAAACCCATCTTGTCCCAATTACAGAAATTTCAGGGGTTCTAGGAACTAAACTCCAGACATTATTTCGTTGAAATTGCCCAAGCTCCTCATGCATAGCATCAATCCATGAGTTTTCTTTTAATGCTTCTTCAACATTTTTAGGTTCCACTTGAGATACAAAAGCTAAATGATCTGTTCAACTATTTGATTAACCTGAGACCTAGTTTGAACTGAGTCATTTATGTCACCTATGACATTCTCAAGTGGATGAGCTTTAGAATACCTCACATTAGTGACTGTTGAAGGTCCGGGTTGATCTTGCATTTGAGGAGGTTGTTCTGGAGGAGGGGTGGCTGGAGGACTTTCAGCTTGAGGTTGATCTTGTTGTTGTGGATCTTGTGCAGGTACTTCTTCTTCATTTCTGAACAGATGTCTGTCATCTTCATCATCGTACCTGCGAAGATATCCACTTTTAGTTTTGAGAGTTGTTTTAGAGATTGCATTTGGTTTTCTTTGTAGTTCTCCAAGTGTTGTATCTTCAGTTTCATCTGCAAACCTGTAAAGATTAGAACTGTTAGGCTTGGTTTGAGATTCATCAAATACAACATGTGGAGTTTCTTCCACTGTTCTAGTTTTCAGATTAAACACCCTATAGGCTCTAGAGTGTTCTGAGTATCCAAGAAAAATACCTTGATCGCTCTTGGCTTCAAACTTGTCCAAATCATTTTTATCATTGTTATGTATGAACACTTTTGAACCAAAAACTCTAAAGTACCCAATGGTGGGTTTCTTACCTTTCAGAAGTTCGTTGGGAGTTTTCTTGAATACCGGTCTTACCATGGCTCTGTTAAGAATGTAGCATGACGTGTTTACCGCTTCTGCCCAAAAGGTTCTTGCTAATTGATTCTCGACCAGAAGCGTGCGAGCCATCTCCACCAAGGTTCTATTCTTCCTCTCCACAACCCCATTTTGTTCTGGAGTTCTTGGCGAGGAGAACGCAAAGATCAGAGAAGGAGTTATTGTCAAATTCTCCCCCGTGATCAGTGCGGATGGAGCATATTTTGTTGACATTTCCATGCTCAACTTTATTGAAAAATTCTTCAAATACTTTCATTGCTTCATTCTTGTGAGCCAGAAATTTTACCCAAGTGAACCTAGAGAAGTCATCTACAATGACAAAACCATAACGCTTGCCATTGAGACTAGTGTTCTCGTAGGTCCAAATAGGTCCATGTGCAACAGTTCATAAGCTTTAGAAGTACTCACCGGTGCTTTTGATTTGAAGGATTTCCGGGTTTGTTTTCCCTGTGCACATACATCACAAAAATTTTCATTTTTATTGAATGGAATTTCAGGAAGTCCACTTACCAGTTTGAGCCTCGTGATCTTGTGCAACACATTATAGCTAGCATGACCAAGCCTACGATGCCACAATGTAAGCTCGTCCTGTTTGTTTGCTACAAGACACAAATTATCATTTTCTGGATCATCTAAGTCAACCATGTAGATGTTGTTTATTCTTTTTCCAGAAAATTTCAGACTTCCTGTTTCCTTATCAAGAATTTGACATGAATTGGATTCAAAGACAATTTTATGACCCTTATCACACAATTGACTTATGCTAAGCAAGTTGTGATGAAGGCCATCAACAAGTAAAACATTGTCTATGGAGTTAGAGGCAAACTTACCAACCTTACCTGAGCCGATGATCTGGCCTTTGTTGTTACCTCAAAAATCACTTGACCTCCGTCTTTTTCCACGAGCAAACAAAATTTTCCTTTGTCGCCCGTCATATGCCTCGAGCAGCCACTATCCAAGTACCATTTGTTTTGATTGTGGGCTGCTAGGCATTCCTGCACATGTGGATCAGACAAGAGGTTTTGGTACCCAAATTACTTTGGGTCCCGGTATCATTCATGCCAAATAACAAGTGCTTAGGAATCCAAACTTGTTTGATTTTCATTTGGTTTAGGCTATTCCAACATTGTTTTTCATTGTGCCCAACCTTTTTACATATTTTGCATGATGATGATTTTTGAACAACAGTGGGCTTTACCTTTTTAGGAGCATGCATAGGCATTTTACCCTTTTGTTGCCTTGTTAGTTTAGCTTTAGGAGGTTGCTGTTTGTCCTGTCTTGGGCTTGTTGCAAATTCCTTAGATTGACTAGGAACGAACTTGATCATTTTAGGTTTATGTTTCTTACCCTTTGAAGGATTTTTCTTATTCTTTGAAGGGGTTTGTTTACTTGAGCTTGGGCTGGAATCAATGAAATATGTTAACAGATTTTTACCAATTTCCTTTGGGCTTGCATTTTGAAACCCAATCCCATGTCTTGCAACAAAAACATTTGAACCTAAAATTGCATCTAGCTTCTGTTTACTTTTGACAAAACTAGATAAATCTTTAGACTTACCTTTTATGTCTTTTTCAGCTTTTTCCAATTTCTCCTTTAGCTTTTCATGCTCACTTTGAAGATTTTCAAGAGAGTTCATTAGATCATCTCTTTCCTTTTGAACTTCTTGAAGTTAAGTTTCATGCTATCCATTTCTTCACTGTGTGTTTGTTCATCAAGCTTCATCATTTCAATCACCTTATTCAAGGATTCAATTTCTTCATTATTGTTGTTTCATGAACAAGGGAAGTGATTTTCTTCTTGAGTGCTTTGTTTTCAGACTTAAATTCACAGAACTTTTCAAATAAGACAGTATAAGCTTCTTCCCATTCATCAACTGAATAGCTTTCAAAGGAAGAATTTACCTCATTTGAGTCATCACTTCTTGCCATGAGACAGTGGACTTCGTCATCTCCGGAGGTAGCTTGACCGTTCTCGTCTTCATCTTCATCACTCCAAGTGGCCACCATTGCCTTGGCCTTCTTGAAAGTGAATTTGTCCTTCTTCAGCTTTTTTTGAGCTCGGGGCACTCTCCTCTCATGTGCCCTTGCTTCTTGCACTCATAACAGACAATCTCAGACTTTTTGTTAGTATCAAATTTATTAGCAAAGTCTTTCTTTTGGAAAGGTTTAGAGTTACCTGTACCTCTCCTCTTGTATTTCAGGAATTTTTTGAATTGTCTAGTGAGCATAGCCATTTCGTCATTTTCACTCTCACTAGACGATTCAGTCACATCACTTTCCTGAATTATCTCCTTTTTGGAAGCTGAAGAACTCTTCCTGGAAGCCTTCAAAGCAAGTGACTTCCTAGGATTTTCTTCAGTTTCCTTTCTTTTGACATTCAGTTCATAAGTCATCAGAGAACCAATCAATTCATCTACTTTCATTTTTGAGAGGTCTTTGGAATCCTCAATGACAGTGGCTTTGGTGTTCCATGAGGATGGAAGAGACCGAAGTATCTTCCTCACCAAGTCACTCTCTGAGTATTCCTTTTTAAGACCTTTCAATCCATTTATAATTATCATGAATCTAGCAAACATGTCAGAGATGGTTTCATCATTATTCATTTTGAACATTTCATATTCTGAAACCAACATGCTTACCTTTGATTCTCTTACCTCAGACGTACCTTCATAGATCAGCTCAAGCTTGTCCCACATCTCCATTGCTGAGGTGCATGTGGAGACTCTTGAGTACTCCTTTGGGTGGACTGCGCACTGCATCATGTTGAGGGTGCTCCAGTTGAGTGTCCCCTTGGCGATCTGGTCCTTAGTCTTGGTATCCTCATCCTGAGGCAATTTGTATGCTCCTTTTCTGACTATTTTCCATAGTTCAAAATTTTGTGCTCGTAGAAACACCTGCATTCGATTTTTCCAATACGGATTGTCAGTGCCATCAAAGAAGGGTAGCCTGGTCACTGAGTGTCCCTCGGCCATATACCCCTTGTTAGACTCCATTAGACCGTGAATCTCCTGATCGTAAGATCAAATAAGTAAAGCAGTAAGTCAGAGAAACTCGGCTTTGATACCAATTAAAGGGTTGCGGAATTCCCTATATGGTAATCTAGAAGGGGGGTTGAATAGATTACTGTCGATTAAAATTGTTTATCACCTTCTTTTCCTTAAAACACATATTATCAAAACAATATTAAACTCTATGCTATGTGTGGATGTGTGTGACTTGATGACAGATAGATAGCAAACTACAATATGTGTGTATAGACGCCGTGCCTACCAAACATCTAGCGTAAAAGCGTTCAAACCACGAGACACGCAGATTTACATGGTTCGGAGTACACAACTCATGTATCCTACATCTACGGGCCACACACACATGCAGAACAATCTGCTTATGAGCTAGTTCACAAACTACAACTCACACACACGTGTTATCTAATGTGCAACCACGATCAGATCAACACCCACACACGTGTATCAAGCACATGGACTGCTTGAAACACAACACACACACACCGATATGAAAAAGTAGAAACAGAGAAGAGTTTGAGAGTTGAAGAACAAATCCAAATTTGTAAACTCTTCTGGTAAATGTCTGGCTGGACTTCAAGCTTCATCTTGATGATCACAAGTTGATGGAGACACTTGAATCTACGACGTTCAGGCTTCACCTTCCACTGGAGAGACTTCTCTTCTTGGTTCTGGGCAGTAGGTTGAAGCAGAGCAGCAGAACAAGACTTCTCTTGAGAACTCTTTAGGGTTCTTTCTTGGAGGCTGCTTGTGTACGAGATTTACTTCAAAAGGATGTTTATATAATGGTGTTTACATATGGAGAGACGTGGTAGAAGGAAACACCAAGTTTGGTAACTTTCAAACATCCCGTATATGAAGCTTCTGTACGTCTGTCGACAGGTCATACACCTGCTGTCGACAGGGATCAACAGTGTGCCAAGTTCCAGAAGTCTGGAAGTTCTATTGAAGCTCTCACTGTGTCCATCTGTCGACAGGTGCCTTGGTGCTGTCGACAGGCACATGTTTTCCAGAACTGTGATTTTCTGACTGTATGCTTCTGTCGACAGGAGGCTTTGTTGCTGTTGATAGGGCTTGTTTTCCAGAACATGTATGTTGCTGACTGTTGGTATCTGTCGACAGGGTCTTGATGGCTGTCGACAGGTACACTGTCTTTTGACTTTTCTTGATCTTTCATACTTGTTGTTGGCACATGTCTTGCATAGTATATCTCATACATTAGTAAACATAGTTAGTGAGATATTATGAACATATATAATCAAGCATTGTACCAAGTTATTGTGACAAGTCATTTGTATGAAGATCTCATGCATTAAACTCAATTCACATTGTTCACATTTGTTTACATTGTTCATCATTGTTCATCATCAAAAACATGTTGTATTTATTATTTAGAATGTGAACCCAACATAATCTCCGCCATAAAAGCCCATAACATGATAAGGAAAGGGTGTATTGCTTTCCTAGCAGCCGTAGTCATGGAAAAGAAGGGTTCTAAGATAGAAGACATCCACATAGTCCAGGATTACCCCGATGTGTTTCCTGAAGATCTGTCAGGGATTCTCCCGGAATGAGATGTCAACTTCGCCATAGAGTTGATCCCTGGAGCTGCCCCGGTATCGCGTCAACCATACCGGATGTCACCTACCGAGCTGAAAGAACTGAAGACGCAACTGATGGAGCTATTAGAGAAGGGGTTCATTAGACTGAGTACTTCCCCATGGGGAGCACCTGTACTATTCTTCAAGAAGAAAGATGGATCGATGAGGCTATGCATCGACTATCGTCAACTCAATCAGCTCACCATCAAGAACAAATACCCATTGCCCAGGGTCGATGAACTGTTCGACCAAATATCCGGAGCTCAATATTTCTCCAAGATCGATCTTCGATCTGGCTATCACCAAATGATGATCAAGGATGACGATATTTTCAAAACGGATTTCAGGAGCAGGTATGGACATTATGAATTCGTCGTTATGCCTTTTGGTCTAACCAATGCTCCTGCAGCCTTTATGCAACTCATGAACAACATATATCGGTCATACCTTGACAAGTTCGTGGTTGTCTTCATCGATGATATCCTCATATATTCAAAGACCAAATAAGAGCATGAAGAACACCTGAAGATTTCAATCCAAGTCCTGCGAGACAACAAACTGTACGCAAAGCTTAACAAGTGTGAATTCTGGCTCGAAGAAGTGTCCTTCTTGGGCCATGTCATCTCAAAGGACGGAATCTCCATTGATCCCTCCAAAGTCGAAGCTGTACTCAATTGGGAGAGACCAACCAACGTCACCGCGATAAGAAGCTTCTTAGGACTGGCTGGCTACTACAGGCGGTTTATCAAGGACTTCTCCAAGATCGTCGTTCCTCTCACATGACTGACACGAAAGGAGAATACATACTCTTGGAGTAAAGAGTGTGAGAAAAGTTTTCAAACTCTTAAAGATTGCCTGACCTCCGCACCTGTTCTCACTCTGCCAATAGAGGGAGAAGGTTTCTCTATCTACACCGATGCCTCAGGGATTGGGCTAGGGTGTGTACTGATGCAAAAGGAAAAAGTCATCGCCTACTCTTCTCGACAACTGAGGACTCATGAATTCAACTATCCCGTGCATGATCTTGAGTTGGCTGTCGTGGTCTTCGCCTTGAAAATCTGGAGACATTATCTCTACGGAGAAAAGTTCACTGTCTACTCAGACCATAAAAGTCTGAAGTATTTATTCTCCCAGAAAGAACTCAACATGAGACAGAGAAAATGGCTAGAATATCTGAAGGATTTAGACTTCAACATCCAATACCATCCAGGCAAGGGTAATGTCGTGGTGATGCTCTTAGTAGAAAGCCAATGGCGTCTGTCTCAAGTCTAGTCCTTGGCGAGATGCAACTACTGAAACAATTCGCAAGGTTAGACTTAAATATTGAACATAGGGATGATCGAGTCTTGGTTGCCAATATCAAGATTCAATCTGATCATCTAGAGGAGATCAAAGCTCAACAAGATGATGATCCATTCTTAGTTCGCGTCAAGGAAACTCTAGCTGAAAGACTAGACTCTACTATGACCGAAGATGGAAGGCTTACCTTTCAAGGGAGGACATGCGTTCCTGATAATGAAGAACTGAAGAGGAAGCTAATGGATGAAGCTCACAAGACAAAGTACACTATTCATCCAGGAGGTACCAAAATGTATCAAGACATGAAAATAACATTTTGGTGGCCGAACATGAAGAGAGAGGTAGCTGAACATGCCACTCACTAGCTTCGTTGCCAACAAGTAAATGCGGAACACCTGCACCCTACTGGTGTACTCAGACCGCTAGATATTCCGGAATGGAAATGGGAAAGCATTGGCATGAACTTCATCATGGGTTTACCCAAGACTCGTGGTGGACTCTACGCCATATGGGTCGTAGTCGACCGACTAACCAAATCCGCCCATTTTCTGCCTATAAAGAGTAAGTGGTCGGTGGAGGTACTAGCTGCCCTATATGTCAAGGAGATAGTAAGACTGCACGGAGTTCCATCATCTATTGTCTCAGATCGAGATCCGAGATTTACATCTCATTTTTGGAAAGGACTACAAGGTTCACTGGGTACTAAACTCAACTTAAGTACCGCATTTCATCCACAAACTGATTGGCAAACTGAAAGAACCAACCAAATAGTGGAAGACATGTTGAGAGCTTGCACTATAGACTTCCAAGGATATTGGAACGAGCATCTATCCCTTATTGAGTTCGCCTATAACAACAGTTATCAGGCGAGCATCAAGATGGCACCGTTCGGAGCACTCTACGGAAGGAATTGTAGATCTCCTGCATGCTGGAATGAGGTTGAAGAACAGTAGTGGCTATTCCCAGACATGGTGCAACGTACCACAAAGGACATACAAGTGATTAGAGACCGGCTTAAGACTGCTCAGTCTAGACAAAAGAGCTATGCCGATAAAAGAAGGCGAGACTTAGAATTTCAAGTCGGTGATCATGTGTTCTTGAAGGTGTCACCTACTCATGGCATGCAAAGATTTGGCGTGAAAGGAAAGCTCAGTCCTAGATTCATTGGTCCTTTCGAAGTACTCGAAAGGATTGGTGAGGTCACATACCGACTGGAATTGCCACCGGATCTGGCATGTGTACATAATGTGTTCCATGTCTCCATGCTCAGAAAGTATGTCTATGACCCTAACCACATCATTCGCCACGAGAAGTTGGTGCTGAACAAAGATGTGACATAGGAAGAGAAGCCAGTCAAGGTACTAGAACGGAAGGTACAACGGCTCAAGAACCGTCCCATCCACGTGGTTAAAGTCTTATGGAGTAACCGCGGAGTGGAAGAAGCCACATGGGAACCGGAAGGAGTCATCAGACGGAACTACCCTGATCTTTTCGGTAAGTTATTCCCTCCTAAATGATCATATGAATTTGGGGACCAATTTTTTTTTAAGAGGGGGAGGATGTAGCAACCTCGATTTTTAAAAAATAAAAATTTAATAATTTATAAAAAATAAAAGCAATTAGAAAATCAAATAAAAGAAAATTAAATAAAAACCATTAAAAGAAAAGAAGTAATGGGCTTTGTTAAATGGACCCATTAGACATTAGTGGGCTAAAATAGAGAATCTTAAAAGGGGAATAATGGGAAATTACCCTAAATTCATAACTAAAATATTACTTAAATAAAAAGAGGATATTTAATGCATTAAAATAAGTGGTTTGAGTTGGATTTGGAATCCTAAACCTACCCCAATTGCTTGGCCATGAAATCCCCTCTCTCTCAACCCAATTAGGAGATCTCTTGCTTAAAAAGGGGAGAGGAAAATAGGAAACTCGGAATTAAATGGGAATTAGACTTAAACTAGGAAATGGAATTAGGGGGAGCTTAAATACATCTCTAAAACCCTCATGGCCGGTCCTCGCTCGTGCCAAGAGGTTGTTGGACCAGAAGGAGAAGCCAAGAAGAGGAGAAATCGTGGAGAGGAAGATCTATCAAAGCTTCTTCCCGAGTTCTTTATCTTCAAACCCTAGAAGAGGAAAAACATGAAAGGTAGGCATTCTCACGAGCATAAACTATGGAAAATTATATGTAGGATATTCCAATCATCTTGAACAAAGCCCTCAAATTTTGTACTTTTCCTTCAACCAAATCTTTTGTTATGGATTTTCAAAGTTCTGCAACTTACATGACCCCAAACCCCCTTCATACCTCTTGATCTCCATGTTTGCTAAGCCCCAAGCCTCGAATTTTTTATTGGAGGTTCTGATGGTTTTTAGCTCTCTTTAGCCCCTAAAAGCCCTAATTTTCATCTACTCTAGTGGGCGAATTAATTCGTTTACTCCAACGGATTACTGTTTCTTTCCTTCCTGTTTAATTAGACCAAAGCATGCTGAAACCCTATTTGTTTTTCAAATTCCTATTTACTGTAAGGTCTCACGCCTACCTAGATCAATCTGCAATTTGTTTCATGATTTTTCGTCACTTGTACAATTAGTTCTATATTTTTGAATCCCTCTGTGTCAAGAAGGGCAACTCTTGGACCAATCCAAGACATATCTGATTCCTGTCGGACTCGGGCACAGACCACCAGAACGTGACAGCCCGATAGGCCACGTTCTATGGTCTGGTTGCGACAGACTGCCAACTGCATTCTGAACGTGACAGGCATCGCCGTCGTGATCGCTGTGCCTGGCCCGAACAGCTTGTCGCGTTCCTTACATGACTCTGTGGCGTTCTCAGCGCCTGTTTGAACACCCTGTCGCGATCTGTACAAGGCCCCGTCGCGTTCTGCTTTGAGCCATCGCTACCCATACTGGGCTATGTCGCAATCTTAGTGTTTGGCCTAAAAACCTAATTCTTGCAAGTCTTGACGTTCCAGAGTAATCTTCATATCATGTTAACTATCTTAATTACAGAAAACAAAGTTGTAAGTAATGGTTATATTTTAACTAATAAAAGTCAATCACTTGACTTATCATATCTATGATTTCATGACACTTACACACACTCTGAATCATCCAATTATGGCTTATTTTGACATGAAATTATTTCATAATATGTCTGGTAATTTATGTAACTATATTGCCATTATCAATAAGACTTGTCTTCATTTCTCGCGATGTTTTGGAAACACCGATACTGACGCTCCACTATTCTAGAATTCCTCTAGAATGTCGAGCACTTGTTTCTATAATTACCCTCTTTCTAGACTTGGACGAACTCTCCGACGGATACTCCTTCTTCCGGACTAGTGAGTCTTTGTTCAAGGCCTCCGTAAGTCTCCTCTGTCTATGGATTCCCACATGGTCGACGAGTGGGTTGTACCCTAACACCTATGAAACCCTTTAGGGATCAATACGATCCAAACGACTATTAGAAGTTCACTCTCTTCTTGAATCACGCTGGACCTCTGGACTTGTGCTTAACATGGCCAGCGGAAAGTTCGTGAGTTCCACCTGACTGCCAACACCGAGTGCGTGTGTTGTCCAACTGTTACTATTGCCTGTTTACTTGACGTGTTACGTGCAATGTCCCCTAGCTCTCATCTCTACTTTACTCGCTCATCTATTCACGTTCTCTCTACTATCTCATCTATTCATCTAGTGCTCTCATCTATTTCTTGGTACTCTATATTGGCCATTGACTGATTGTCTAAAGATAAACAATATAACCAATGCCTGGCAACATATAAAGGGCCCGATCTGGTCCTGGGATGTGTGCCCGAAAGTGCTAGTGCCCATGGGAGTTTAATGATCAGAGTGTTTGGCATTACACTCAAGTGCTATCTATCTCGACTATCTATATGACAATCAAAACGTGCTATATTCTCTCGTTGTCTATTGACAAAACGTGTTATACTATACCCGTTGTGCTATTGCTATATTTTGAGCTATTGTGCTATGGCCATCTTTCTATTTGTGCTATACTCGACTCTCGTGCTATACTTGGAAAGTTATGCTATTTCGTTCATGTGCTATCCTACTATCTTTTACTTGACTTTCTCGTTCTATCATTAGTTATTCTACTTTTAATACATTAATCATTTAAAGCCTGCTTGACTATTGAGATTTAAGTCATACTGGACGTTATCGCTCACCCTATGTTATTTGTCGTTGTGTTCTCAGGTGAGACCGAGGATGACCCATACACTCAAGAGGACAGGAACGACTAGGTGTGAAGTCACGAGTACCCTAGTGTCCTAGAGTTATGTTAGAGTCTTAGTTAGTCTTTTACTTTTATTTCAATGTATTTGGGCCCTATAGAATGGCTCTGATATTAGTGGTTGTAACTAGACATTCGAAAGTTATTAATGAGAAGAATTTGCTTTAGTATTTATTCTTACCCAATGGTTTGATGTCTAGTACTCGCTCTATACCCGTTTATTTGCAACTGCCTCGCGTTCTGATATTCCGCATCGGGGCGTGACATCATATGATGTTGAAAGTATCCCCGACCCGAGTATTTCAAAGGTTTGGGATGAAAGGTAAGCTAAGACCAAGATTCATAGGTCTATTGAGGTATTAGATAGAGTTGGCGAGGTGGCGTATCGTTTAGCACTACCTCCCTAATTCTCAACAGTACACAATGTTTTCCATATGTCAATGCTGAGGAAATATGTGTATGACCCGTCACACGTAATCAACTATGATGATATCATTTTGAACAAAGATATGACCTATGAAGAAAGGCTAGTGAGGATATTAGACAAGAAGATGCAACAACTTCGGAATTGAGCTATACGCGTGGTCAAGATACTATGGAGAAATCATGAAGTCGAAGAAGCCATGTGGGAACCCGAAGCGACCATGCGACGGAATTATCCGGAGCTATTTGGTAAGACACTCTTCCTCTTACGATCGTATGAATTTGGGGACCAAATTCTTTTTAAAAGGGGGAGGATGTAGCAACCTTGATTTTTAAATCCCAATAAAATAAAATTTTAATTAAATAAATGAGATAAATAGATTTAATTAGAATAAATGAGGAATAAGTGAAATAAAAGGAAATTAAATCAAGCCCATTAAGTTAAACCAATAATGGGTTGTGTAAATGGTTCAAATACAAAATAATGGGCCTAATTGAGAGGAGCCCATCATGGGATGGGAAATAATTAATCCAATTTCGTATGTAATTAATTAATAAATAGAAAGGGGTTTACGATAAATGCTAAATAAGTCATATAAATCCTAAAAATGAGTCCTATATTTACCCTAACCCTTGCCCATGAAATTTGATCTCTTCCCAACCCTAATTAGGAGATAAAGGAGGGAAAGTGGGAGATAAATATGGGAAATTCGGAATTTTATGGAAGGAAGGACTCTTAGAAGGGTTAGGACTCTATTAGCAAACAAAACACCCTAAACTCGGCCCTAGCAACCCATAGAACATTGTTGGAGCTCTGGGAGACGAAGAGGAGGAGTTTTGGACGTGGAGAGAAAGGGGAGAAGGTTTGGAGCAAGGAGAGTTTTTCTATTTTCGTCATCAAACTTAGGATTTTCATCATTGTAACGAAAGGTAGGCAATCTCTCATGCTAAACATGTGAAACTTTAACCCTAGGTAGTCTTCATGATCCTCTTCAAAAGCCCTCTGGTTTGCTACTTTTCGTTGTTCCATGAGGGAGAATTAATTATGTGAATCCCTGTTATCTCCATGTACCGAAACCTACATTATTGCCTTCAATCCATGCATGTACATGATCCCATGCCATGCGAATATTTAAATAAATACTACTTGTTGTTGGCTTTCGAACGCCCCTAGTTTCCCTAATTTTCATCATGTATCCATCGCTATTTAATTCGTTGATCCATGACTATGCATGTTTAGGTCACCAAAAAGTAACCTAATGAAAGCATGTCCTAAACATGTTTGTTTTCTAATTCATCATGCCCAGTGATAGATCTCTATATCTAGTTTCATTTAAAATTGATTTCGTGATTTTTGGAGCTCTCTATGATTTTATATTGAATTGTGAAGTGCATAGTGTCATGAAAGGAGGGATGGAACCCACCTGGAAAAGGGGAAAAAGCTCTTTCCTGGGCTCGAACCACCTTCTGGTGTCGCGACGGCCCAATCCGTTGCGATCTCAGGGGGGTCATGACAAGGGGGTCCATCGCGATCTGAACGCGACGGGTCGACATGTCACGACATGCCCACGGTTCACCCTAATGGCCTGTTCAGCATAATGCGACCGGGCCGTACATTGCTACCTTAACGCGACGCGATCTTATGTCGCGACCGGATCAGTCAATGCGTCGGTCACCCTCGTCGCGACTTTCATGCAACAGCAACCGACATCGTGACCAGACTGTTGCGGCCAGAACCCTAAATTGCCATTATAACCCTGCTATTAATGACATATAAGCCCTGATTAACCCCAACTAAGTACTATCATGATTAATTTCGACTTGTTAAATATAAATGGATAAAATATCCATGATATTAATTCATTAAAAAAGTATATGCACAATCATACATGTTCTCTTGATTTCTATACACTTGCACACACTAAACATTAATGATTGTCATGAGACCTTTATAAAATATTCAATATTATATCTAGTAAATAAGTGTAACACTTCACTTAAATTCCCTATTTTAAATAATTACACTTATCTTCGTTTTCTCGTGCGTTTTGTATACCGTTACCGCTCCCTCGGCCTTCGAGCACTCGAGGCACGACGGACCCTAGTTTCTACTCACCTTCTCATGGCATCGACCACCTCTCCACCGGGAAGACTCCTGACTGGAACAGGGAATCCTTGTCAAGGCCTCCATAAGTCTTCTTGCCTTTGGCGCCTTAGCCAACGAGCTGGTTGTACCTTTAACACCCGCTACCCCTTAGGGATCAGTACGATCCATGGCCTTAGTGTTTCCTTCTTAGCTCGTGATCACGACGGACCCTCTAGCCTGTGTTCGTAGCACGGCTAGTAGGCGGTGGTGACTCTACCAGACTATCGGCACCCAACCTGGTGCTGAGCAACTGTTACTATCGTGGTTTAACGATGTTTTACGATTATACCCCTATCTCATATACTATCTCGTTACTCTCATCTGTTCACTTTCACTCTACTCTCTCAGCTAGTTTATCTACTACTCTCGTCTATTCTTGGTACACTACTTAGCCATCAATTGATTGTCTAAGATAACAAACATGACTATGCTAGGCAACATTATAAGGGCCCGATCTGGTCCTTGGGAGGAGCACCTGAAAGGCTATAACTCGCGGGGGTCTAATGATCTGGGTGATGGCATACACCTAACGCATAACACACAAGATTTGATCTATGGAAATCAATCAATCATTTGTTTGTTACTTGAACTCGGGGTTGAAAGGATACCAACCCATACTTTCTATCGTGACTAGTTTACTTGCTATCTCGTGATATGGGCAATTCTTGTGATGTTATACTCTCGTGAATCCGCTATTGTTTCACGTTATCTTGTTACATCGTTCTCTTAACTATACATGACTACTCGTTCTAGCATCATGCCTCATAAAGACATTAAACACTTAAAGCATGCTTATTTTTACGAGATATTAAGTCCTACTGGGCGTTATTCGCTCATCCTGCGTATTTTATTCATGTGTTCAGGTGAGTCGGATCGCAAATACCACACGCTTACGAGGATGGGGACGAGGATATTGCTCAGGAGTGACCCGATCAGCTATCATGGCGTAGTAGTTAGTTTGATTAGTAGTCATTTAGTCAGTATGTATTAGTTTGAATTTGAATAAAGTACTTTGGGCCCTAGTTATGGCTCTGATAGATGGATGTAATGGATATTTGATGGATTATTAATGAAATTGGAGTTTAGTTAGTATTATTCCAATTGTGCAATGGTTTGTCATTTATTTCTCGCTCTGCGCTATTTAATAACTGTAATATCGCTCCGATATTCTGCGTCGGGGCGTTACACTTTCATTAAATAACTATCATGATAAAATGATGTTTCAAATAGAATGTAAAGTGGTTGATAGTTTGAACCAAGCACTACAACAAAAGAGATTATTGAGGACGGTTGCAAGCCATTGCCAATAATAACAAAATCGTCCCTAATGATTATTGGGGACGACTATAACGTTGTCGCTAGGCCGTCCCTAATAAGCCTGTTGCCAATAGTATTGGTGTAACGACCCTGAATATCTATACTCATTAAGGATCCATATCCAAGTCCACCTCCCGCGATCGGACTGAAGTCTCGTAAGGGATATCTATCACAAGTGTCTAATAGGAATATAAAAGACAACCACAAGAGTATATGGCACAAGAAAGTACATGTGTTCATACCTGTAACCACAGTGTACAACTGTCCCAATACATTATTACATGTCCAAGAAAAGAGTACAACTACCTTGGGCATACCCTGAGGGAGCACAAGCTCACACAACACTAACTACGACTCAATTGCTGGTGGTATAAGTCTGCCACAATGTTGCCGCACGCCAAACCACGACAAACCCTGAAAGGAACTGTAAGGGAGTGAGCCTCAACAAGTCACAGGCTTAGAAGGGACCTCCCAAAAATAACAATTAAAAACTGAAGAGACCTCAACCATAAAGGGTCTCACTGGCAACACCGATAGTCAAACCATATCACGCTCAAAACAATCATGATTAACAACATCTAAAACATAATGTTACCAGCTAATACAAACCTCGGAAGATAAGAGGGACAACATGACTAGCACAGCACCACTAGTCCGCCCAACAACTGTAATGCTTAGGCCACACGCCTCATAGACAAATCACTACAACAACTGGTCGCCTAAGCTACGAGCCTTATAGGTAAACCACTGCCTAGCTACAAGCTTCATAGGCAACCTACCCATATAGGGCAATGGGACTGGCATCAACAAGCCAATCCACCACACATATAAAACCATAATTGAAAGCTTACCCAAAGAAGGGTAAAACACAACATGTGGAAGGTCATACCACACGACTTTCAAAAAACATAAGCTTGCCTCAACACCTGGAGAGGCTAGTACACACGTACCACAACATAAAGCTACCCACAAAGGGTACAGGTACCTACTACCACGAGGTACCACCATGCAATCACAACCAGAACCGTGCCACCACCAGGGCACACCTCAATGGGTAAAACCTTAACCAGAAAGTCACACATACAAGCCATAACCAGTGGCAAAGCACGAGTAGGAAAGGAACGACGCCACCGTACAGGAACAGACTACTAGTTCATGATGCCAGTATCCAACCTGGATAACACAGCACAAGAACTACCTCTCAGTCTCATAGCCATGGACCACACAGTCCAGCTACCACTCCACAAACACACAAAGTAAGCCAACCAACTGAGGAGACCAACCAACACCACACCTGCAGACCACACAGCTGCAGGCCCATGTCTGGCACCTTTAGGGACTCCGGCTTGAGCTCCCTAAAGTGAGGCACTGGCACACAGGACTAGCTGGGGACCAGTACATCTACTGGTGTCCGTTCCCCAACCACGACTATGCTACAAGCGACCAAACACAAACTAACTCAACACAAGTCGCTGCCCCACTGCTGTCTTTCCCTCAGCTGGACATACAACTCAAGCACATGAGTGAGGGTGACCAGGAAGACGGCACAGACCTCGATGGTACACATAGTATCGGGACAAACCTCGAGCACAACAAACACAATGTGCTTGGGTCACAAAGAATTTTGGGTACTCGACTGAAGAGGCATTCCAAAATAGGCACCGAACCACCATACTCAGCAACACACAAACCACGCTAATCACTTGACACAACGATAAAACTTATACCACGATATACTTAACATAACTGGCTCGTCACTGGTCACCATGTGACCTCCAAGCAACTAGACACCAATACACACATGAACCACTTAACCGGCCTATCATAGGTCATTTCATGACCTCCATAGCATCACACTTTTATGTACATAAATCACAACATTAACATAAATGACATAATCCACATAACTTACTAATTAATCGAGCCATTAAATCTATAACATGCTTTACCAACATTAAACAACTTATAATACCTCAAAATAACCAAAAACAGCTAAGGCTAGGTCCACACCAGACCATCATGGCCCAACCACCACAAACACATATTGGAAACTGAATCGCGATGGACACAGATGTCGCCTTCAAAGATGCGACGAGCTCAATGGTCGCGATTCCAAACTTAACACGACAGGGCCCAGCATCGGGATCGTAACGCGACGGCCCGATACGTCACCTTCAAGCCAAACACCACAAATGTCAGCAGTCGATGTGTAAATCGTGATGGCCCACACTATCGCGATTACACCAAACTAACCAAGTCGATAGAAACACAATGCCTTTTAGACAATTGATCCAAAAACGCGACGGACCTACCAATCGCATTTCAGACCACCGCACAAGCCAAACCAATGGAAGTGAAACGTGACGGACTAACCCGTCGCATTCTCAGTCAAAACGCGACGGTTCAAACCATTGCCTTACCAGGCAGACGGCTGAACTCCCTTCTCCACCCAAAACCCATTCCACGGGCCATTTCAACCATCGTTTAAATACTTAAAATATAAAAATATCAACACACATCACTATGGCATGGTTTATAAAGCTTTAAATCATCTAAACAAATGAAATAAAGTGTAGTCTCCCTACCAAATCTTGAAGAGCTTGTAAAACATGAAAACCTCCTCATCGCCGTCACACCCACGCTCCAAACACGCTCCTCGCGTGGACCCCGTGCCGCGCGAACCACCAAACACCGAAAAATGCCATAGGAGACACCGCAACAGCCTCCCCCACCGCCAGACAGAGTTCCTCTACTCTGTCTGGCCGAAACATAGCAATAAATGTACAGTCAAAATCGCGATGGAGGCAGTCGTCGCGTTTAAAACACACTAAACGCGACATACCCGACCGTCGCCAATCGCGCTGCACCATAGAAAGGCAGTTGGTGAATCGCGACGTAGGAAGCCATCGCGTTTAAAACGCGATGACATATCCTGTCGCCTTTCTCACCAGATAATCTATGGCCTATTTGGGCCTAAACCTCCGGCCCACAACATTCACAAACACACACGAAAGCCACAACTAAGGCCCAAAGACCCCACATTGGCCAAGGGCACCACATTGGACTCATTAAACATGGATCCAAAAAATTACGACGTTACATTACTATCACCTAAAAAGGAATGTCGTCATCGACATTCAGAAACAAACCACGGCAAGTCAGACTATCACCTAAAAAGAAATAAAGCTAGTCACAAACAAGAAGGGTACACTTCTTCTGCACTTGCCTTTCAACCCATTCCACACTAACCAACTCCATCTGCTTATTTTCGTGCTTGTTTTAATTTTCCTTTCTCTTTCATTTATTCATCATTGCTCTGCCCAAATACTGCAATCTTCTCTTTCTCTAACTTTCAATTATAAGCGATTCCACCTTGCTGTTGGTGCTTTATCTCCTTGGACTCGACCTGCTTCCACATTTTCCTGGCTGTGTTTACAACATTTCTTTATGTACCGTTTTTCCTGTGTGAAACTCTTTACCATAAACTGCCATCCTTAAGTTCTCTGCCATGTAAAACCATCCCTAAATTCTCAAATTTCTTGGTGCCTTTCCATTATCCGCCTATCACTGCCAACTGTTACTCTGCCTTATCTTTATTCATATTCTCAACTGCCAACTTCTCAAAGAAAATTAAATTACCATAACTGAATTCCCTACCTCTTTATACCATTCCGCTCATACTGCCTTAACTCATATCTGACTAAAAATGTCTGCCTATTTGCCCAACTGTGCAAAAACCTCTAATTTTTCTTTAATCAAACAAACCTTGAATAACATGTGAATATTAAATCTTTCGAGACTCCGTTGCGCTATTCTGATGCAAAATATTCCATAAACCCTGCTCCCATTATTGCTTTCAATTACTTTCCACTTTCACTGTTATTCTAACTCCAGCTGGACTCAATTCTCACTTTACTTACTTCTCAATTCATCTTGCTCAATCAATTAATACTAAAAGAAAATACTGAAATTTCTGATCTACTTTTCTCAATATTTCAATTCTGGTTGTGCCACATACTTAAATTTGAATTTTGCTATACCACTATTGGCATACCTTGCTCTTCTTATACTTTTCCTTACTTAAATAACATTCTCTGGATGATTTAACAAATCTATTGCATAACCCCTCAAAATATTTGTTCTCATTGTTGTGACATTGCACTCTCTTATCACCTAATAAAACTGCTCAACTAACTCTGCACATATTATACCTTCAACTTTACCGAATTCTTTCTTCATCAGGTGCTATCTGACCCAAAATACTTATTACTTAACAATTCACATTTTTCCTTTCAATTTTTGTACATTTCTTGCTCTTTCTGTTCTATTCTGCCGTACCTTAATCTGCTCACTATTCTTCAACTGATTTGTCTTTACTCTTTTACCAAATTCTGGAATACTGTTACAAAAGAATACCTCTGCTCAACTGAATCACTTTCTTTGCATTGTCATGCAAACTCTTATTAAACACTTCCTAAACCATCTAATCATATCCATTTCCATGATCTGCTATATTCTTTCTTTCTTTGGTCAATAACACTTAACTTTAATTTTATTGCCAACTACCTTAAACATAGTATCAACTCTGCAAAATATTCTTCATAATTATTTTGCTAACTGGCTAATCTTACTGTACCATTCACACTGTAACTCTTCTTAATATACAATCTTCCTTTATTGAGAAATTACCAAAGCCAGACCTGAAATTGATCTCTTTAATTGCAACAACATGCTCTGCCTGATTCCTTTATTCCACGTTACTATTTTACTATATCAACATTCACTTTTCCATTTATTTTATAATAACTGCTAAACATCACTAATCTTATCTTTAGCATTGAAATCTTTAACAAATTATTCTATGAAATCTTCTTAATCTGACACTTGCCAAGTGAATATCGTTCTTTTAAAATTCTCAGAAGATCTAACTATACACTGATCTATTCTTCCTTTACTCTTTCTTTACCCAACTGGTCACCTCGGCACATACATGAATCTCCATATCAAATTTTCCATTATCATCATTACTCACAACAACACTATTCTCAAGCTCTTTATTGCAACCATCTCTAATCACAAAGATTAAGTTACCACAAATCACTGCTCCTCTGTTTACCAATACCTCATCTGATACTAATCTACCTCACCTAATTATTCCAAACCTTTCATATCACTAATCACATTAACACTTACTAACACAAATATGAAACACTACAATGCCTCTGCCAAGGTTCTTGTCATGTCCTAATAAAAGTCTATTTATCAGAACTGATAGAAAAATAGGTAAAAGAACTAGAACTTATCTTTTATTTATCTAATATTCATAGTGCGGAAGCTTAAGTACATAAGACTCCTCATTACAGTCTATATGAGGAGCAGGGAAAAGAAAACCTTTTTATTACATTTCATATTCACAACACTAAAGAAAAGTAAAAAGGTTGGACTTCTGAAGTTGGATGATCCACTCAGCACTCTCCCCTTAAGCATCAAGTTCACCCTAATCACCTAAAAAAGTAGGATTGTGTGAGCTAACTAGCCCAGTATGATTCAATTCCTCTAATAAAAAGGATCAAGATATTTAAAAATCAAGATAAGAGACCTGACTGTTATCAACATTGAATGTCAAAGATGATTGAACAAGCATGTCAACTAGACAATAACTGGGTAATAGAAATGCTGAAATACAAATACATGGTTAGGAACTCATGTTAATACTCATGTTCTGATTCAAATACATATTGACACATGAAAAGATAACATGATGACTAATCAAGCTTGCATTGATGCAATGCCAAACATCCACAGATCCTTTATCGTTCCGTACGGCCTGTAAACGAATTCAGGTGCTCCTCTCAGGACTGGACCAGCCCTATTTGCACAGGCATATATCTCAAATGAGTCCAACAACCCACAAGTTGTCATCATAACTCACTCTTGTAAAAGACTCAATTGGGGTACACAAGTATTCAACATATCTCATATAACATGAATTTATGGATCACTGTCACTGAACGTAGAAGATGGTAACTCTATAGAAGTCAATTGTACTTGGAGATTTCAAAGGTAATTCAAAGAAAGTATGGTAAGAAATTGGATGATCCCATCTAGTGTTTAAGTGATAGAAAACCAAGAGAATGAAGGAGAAATTTGCTAGGCTAATAGCATGATGTATCCACAATAGATTGGGCAAGAAGAGGTGCTGGAAGACTGGGTAAGACACTGTATGTCGACAGCTAGAAGATGGTTATCGACAGGTACAAGCTTCCAGAACCACACTTCTGGAATCTGGGCAGTACCTGTCGACAAGCCAGGGCCAGCTGTCGACAAGTGAGGCTATCTGTTGATAGGTTAGAGCCACCAATCGACAACTACTGGATGTTCTTGAAGGTTCTGGATTGTGGCCTGTCGACAGGTAGTTTCTAACTGTCGATAGTCACAACTCAAGCTTCCAGAAATAAATTTGCAATAACTCCAAGGGTCCTTTTAAAGGTTCCTATGAATTCAATTATGGATAACAACAACTAGAAGGATTTGCTTACAACTCCAAATACAACTTTACATGGAGAACAAAATTTAAAGCATGAGAGACACAACCTACACATGGGTGGCTAGAAGTTTAGAAAAACGAAGTACTTGGAATGTAACTCATCTAAGCAATACTTGCTTGCAATCAATAGGAAGACTTTCACAGATACACATGCTAAAATGGGTTTACAGGAGATGGACACACAGTTCTAAAGATGTTTATGGAATCAAAACAAGTGTGTAAGGATTTAAACACCTAAGCAGTAGACTCCTTAGCATGACCAGAAGATAAGAATGGGAAAAGAAGAAAAGAATCCTACAAACATATGCTAAAACATGTTTATAAGAGATAAACACACAGTTCTAAAGATGTTTATAATATTAAAGGCAAATATGTATGTGGTCATGAACTCTTTAGCAAAGGTAGGAGACAAGGATGAGAGAAGAGTAAAGAATCCTAAATGATTGGAAAGGAATCAAAGTTCCTCTTCTCTTCCCAACGAGAGAACAAGTTGCAGGAGGAAAGAAGCAGGATGACTTTGTGTAGCAGTCACGGCCGATGCACAGGATGAAGAGGTAGTAGAAGAAGAAGCAATAGCAGCAACCACGGCAGCAGCTACACCCACAGCAAGAGCAGTAGAAGCAGCAGCTCCAGCAGCAACAACTTCCACAAGGCAAAGGCAACAGCAACACACCAACAGAAGCAGCTGGAGCAAGGTCAGGGGCAAGAGCAGAAGTGGAAAAACTCCCACGAAGGTTTGAAGGAGAGGTTTTATAACCCTCAACTCACATGCATGCACAACACGTCGGCTCATAGGTGTTGAGGTAAAAACCTCATTTACTCACCCATAGCCATGTTCACCATGCAAGCTACAGAAGTTACATGTAAGGTAAGAACATGTAGTGTGTTTAAACCCCAATAACATGAACTTACGTTGCCCATGTTACGTAAGTAAGAAAATTCCCAAAAATAGTTACCGTAGTTAGGCAATAATTCAGCTGGCCCATTTGACCCGAAGTTTAAGTGTCCTAATGGTGTTCAATCAAGTTGAAATTTCAACCATACGCTAATGAAAAGTTCTAAAAATTATGGTGATTTTAGTTTAATTTTTAGAATTTATTTTTCACCCAGCAAAAATTACCTGAAAAATAGTTGTGTCGCTTAATCTTGAAATCCGCACGTCAACAATTCCGGATATTTGCATTTCTGATATCAGCACATTTTTCTGGAAATTATGGTGTTCTCAGATTTTATTTTTGTTACAGAATTCCGGTGTAGCCCTGTCGGAGCGTGCACTTCTAATTACAAGACTGGAATAACTATTATTATCACAAATTAATCCTAAATTAAAGTTAATTACATCTCATGATAATAACTTTGTTTAATCATCAAATTATTCACATTTTTTCCAGTAAATAAAATTTTCGGGTCGTCACAGTTCTCAACCGCAATCCTTAACTCACACTATTCCTCGTTATAACTCTATTCTCACTACCACTCTATCACATCATTACCTTATACCTGTCTCTGCCAGCTTTGTTCCTCATTAAAATACATTTACATTAATAAAACATATCCTTCCCAGAACACAACCTTGCCTTTACTGAATAACATAACTAAATCACTAATTCCTTTAATTTCCTGTAGTTGTAAGCCTTTAAACAACCATACTTTTACTGCAAACTGGCACACTGGTATAACTACTCAAATTATATCACTAACCACACCGATCCTCAACAACTACTAACAACTGCCAATTGGGCAAACACAAGCACACAATTCACATACTAAAAACTCTCGTAAAAACCACCTCAAGCCACACAAAACCGCATACTTACTACCAGCAGTGGACATTAAATCATGTCTTGGGATATTATAACCTTAATGTCTTTTCATATTCTAACTGGACCAGGCTCTGATACCAACTGTAACGGACCTGGGTATTTATGCCCATTAAGGATCCATATCTAAGTCCGCCTCCCACGATCGGACCGAAGTCTTGTAAGGGATATCTATCACAAGTGTCCAATAGGAATATAAAAGACAACCACAAGAGTATAAGACACAAGAAAGACATGTGTTCATACCTGTAACCACAGTGTACAACTGTCCCAATACATTATTACATGCCCAAGAAAAGAGTACAACTAACTAGGGCATACCCCGAGGGAGCACAAGCTCACACAACACTAACTACGACTCAACTTCTGGTGGTACAAGTCTGCCACAATGTTGCCGCACGCCAAACCACGGCAAACCCTGAAAGGAACTATAAGGGAGTGAGCCTCAACAAGTCACAGGCTTAGCAGGGACCTCTCAAAAATAACAACTAAAAATTGAAGAAACCTCAACCACAAAGGGTCTCACTGGAAACACCGATAGTCAAACCATATCACGCTCACAACAATCATGATTAACAACATCTAAAACATAATGTTACCAGCTAATCCAAATATTGGAAGATCAGAGGGACAACAGAACTAGCACAGCACCACCAGTTCGCCCAACAACTGTAACTCCTAGGCCACATGCCTCACAGGCAAACCACTACAACAACTGGTCGCCTAAGCTACGAGCCTTACAGGCAAACCACTGCCTAGGCTACAAGCTTCATAGGCAACCTACCCATATAGGGCAATGGGACTGGCATCAACAAGCCAATCCACCACACATATAAAACCATAATCCGAAGCTTACCCAAAGAAGGGTAAAACACAACATGTGGAAGGTTACACCACACGACTTTCACAAAACATAAGCTTGCCTCAACACCTGGAGAGGGTGGTACACACGTACCACAACACAAAACTACCCACAAAGGGTACAGGTACCTACTACTACGAGGTACCACCACGCAACCACAACTAGAACCGTGCCACCATCAGGGCACACCTCCATGGGTAAAACCTTAACCAGGAAGTCACACACACAAGCCACAACCAGTGGCAAAGCACGAGTCGAAAAGGAACGATACCACCACATGAGAATGGACTACTGGTTCATGATGCCAATATCCAACCTGTACAACACAGCACAAGAACCACCTCTCAGTCTCGTAGCCACGGACCACACAGTCCAGCTACCGCTCCACAAACACACAAAGTAAGCCAACCAACTGTGGAGACCAGCCAACACCACACCTGCAGACCACACAACTGCAGGCCCACATCTGGCACCTTTAGGAACTCCGGCCCAAGCTCCCTAAAGTGAGGCACTGGAATACAAGACTAGCTGGGGACCAGTACTTCTACTGGTGTCCGTTCCCCAACACGAGCGTGCTAAAAGCAACCAAAACACAAACTAACTCAACACAAGTTGCTGCCCCACTGCCGTCTTTTCCTCAGTCGGACATACAACTCAAGCACAGGAGTGAGGGTGTCCAGGAAGACGGCACAGACCTCGATCATACACACAATACCGGGACAAACCCCGAGCACAACAAACACAATGTGCCTGGCTTA
Source organism: Colocasia esculenta (assembly GCA_014218235.1). NCBI lineage: Eukaryota > Viridiplantae > Streptophyta > Magnoliopsida > Alismatales > Araceae > Colocasia > Colocasia esculenta. Next base: position 149,625,274 of record CM024755.1, read on the forward strand.
CAAAGAATTTAGGGTACCCGATTGAAGAGGCATTCCAGAATAGGCGTTGGACCACCATACTCGGCAACACACAAACCACACTAATCACTTGACACACCGATAAAACTTATACCACGATATACTTAACATAACTGGCTCGTCACTGGTCCCCATGTGACCTCCAAGCAACTAGACACCAATACACACATGAACCACTTAACTGGCCTGTCATTGGTCATTTCATGACCTCCATAGCATCACACTTTTACGTACATAAATCACAACATTAACATAAATGACATAATGCACATAACTTACTAATTAATCGAACCATTAAATCTATAACATGCTTTACCAACATTAAATAACTTATAATACCTCAAAATAACCAAAAACAGCTAAGGCTAGGTCCACACCAGACCATCATGGCCCAACCACCACAAACACATGTCAGAAGCCGAATCGTGACGGACACAGACATCGCCTTCAAAGACATGACGACCTCAATGGTCGCAATTCCAAACATAACGCGATTGGGCCCAACGTCACGATTAGAACACGACGGCCCCATATGTCACGTTCAAGCCAAACACAACAAACGTCAGCAGTCGATGTGTAAATCGCAACGGCCCACACTGTCGTGATTACACCAAACTAACCAAGTCGATAGAAACGCGACATCCCAGAGCGACGCCTTTTAGACAATCAATCCAGAAATGCGACGGACCTACCAGTCACGTTTTAGACCACCATACAAGCCAAACCAACGGAAGTGAAACGTGATGGACTAACCCATCGGGTTCTCACTCAAAATGCGACGGTTCAAACCGTTGCGTTACCAGGCGGACGGCTAAACCTCGTTCTCCACCTAAAACCCATTCAATGGGCCATTTCAACCATCGATTAAATGCTTGAAATATAAAAACATCAACACACATCACTATGTCATGGTTTATAAAACTTTAAATCATCTAAACAATTGAAATAAAGGGTAGTCTCCCTTCGAAATCTTAAAGAGCCCATAAAACATAAAAACCTAATCTCCACATCACCGGCACACCCATGCTCCTCGTGTAGACCTCCCGCCGTGCGAACCACCAAATGCCAGAAACCACAACAGGAGATGCCGCAACAGCCTCCCCCACCGCCAGATAGAGCTCCTCTGCTCTGTCTGGCAAAAATAGAGCAATAAATGCACAGTCAAAATTGCAACAGAGGTAGTCGTCGCGTTTAAAACACACTAAACGTGACAGACCAGGCTGTTGCCAATCGTGCTGCACTATAGAAAGGCGGTTGGTGAATCGTGGCATAGGATGCCGTCACGTTTAAAACGTGATGACATACCCTGTCGCCTTTCTCACCAGAAAATTTGTGGCCTATTTGGGCCTAAACCTCTGGCCCATAACATTCACAAACATACACGGAAGCCACAACCAAGGCCCAATGACCCCACAATGGCCAAGGGCACCACACCGGATCCATTAAACATGGATCCAACAAATCGCGACATTACAATTGGAGACGGCCAAATCACATTCATCCCCAATAACACTATTGGGGATGGCTTATTGTCCGTTTCCAATAATTTTAATTGAGACAGATGATACACCGTCTCCAATAAAATTATTAGAGATGGGTACAAAATTGTCCCAAAAAATGTATTGGCGATGGGTATAAAGTCATCTTTAATAACTTTATTGGGAACAAGTAAACAACCATCCCTAATAACATTATTGGAGATGGCTTATTATCTGTCTCCAATAATTTTAATTGAGACGGATGATGCACTGTCTCCAATAAAATTATTGGAAACGGGTATAAAACCATCCCAAAAATATATTTCCGATGAATTTAAAGCCGTCTTTAATAACTTTATTGGGGAAAAATAAGCAACCGTGCCCAAAAACATTATTGGGGATGTATGCATTGTAGTATCCAACAATGCTATTAGGGATAGTGTGCAGCCGTCCCCAATAATCTATCATAGATTAAAAAAAATTATTATAAAAACTTATTTTCACAAATTTACAACCTGTTACACAAAAACTACATTAACAAAACACATTTCAAAATAACTAGAAAACTCTAAATTTAAATGTATTACATGAAAAGTAACATAGACAAACCATTCACAATCCTCTTTCTAAAACAACTATAGTACTTTAAATTTAAATCTATTACATCACATACTTCAAATTTTAATGTATTACATCACAAAATCATGATCATAAATCAATAGTGAAGTATTACTCATCCTCATGAAAAGAACCCTCATCCTCTCCATCTTCTTGATCTCCCTCTCTCTCATCCTAAGGTGGCACAGCTGGTGCACCACATCTGGACATATGAGTAGTAAAATACTCATGCAATCGTCGATTCATGTTCTAGAGCATCTATGTCTCCATCATAGAATGTTGAGCCCCCACTCGAGCCTCTACTTGATCCTCCACTTGAGCCTCCACTCGAGCTTCCACTAGAACATCTATATCTATGCTCTGTGCTACTAGTCTCTGCTCCTGATCATCAATGATTTTTTTCATTCTTTCAATCTTAGACTTCTGCTGGGATTGCTCCTCTAGGAGATGCTGATATGCAATGTTGCTATTGCTACTACGCTCAGATGGCCCGTACCAACTCTTGAAAGTCTGTCCTCGACCACCGTATCAGATCCGTCTAGGCCTATCCCTCCCAAACACCTGATGGAAGGCCTCCTCTACACCGTGTATGGCAGGATGAGCCATGCCATCCAATTCATCTGAGGGAGTGGGATTCATCAACAGGGTCATTTGATCATGTAATTAATATTAAGATAATTAACACATAAATAAGTTGTATGTATGAATTAATATGAAGACTTATAATCATCATTACCATCATGTGATGACTTTGTTCATTGCTCCACATAACACTGCCATCTGGTGTTGTCCTAGCTTGCGTTATTTGAAACATTTTGAGATGCATGGGATGACAACCTTCCTTTTGCACCTATTTAACATTTAAAAGTTATAATTATACTATAATAATGTCAAATCAATAAATTAAATTAATAATTAAAATCAACACTTACATAATCATTACTTATTTGATGAATATTCGTCCGCCCTCTTCGATAAGGCATTGATAAATGAGATCGATTAGACTTATTTTTTTCACTAACTTGCTGCATTCATGAGGAAAAAACAATAGTGATATCCTAAATAATTGAATCCATCAAATAGTAGGATTTGACAAAATAATACCTTACTATCTTTTCGATCCCATATCTCACACATGTGCCGCCATTGACTAGAATCAAAATTTGGTGGCAAATTATTACATGCATCCTCAAATGGTCGTCATGCAAAATACTATCATACACAAGCACAAGTTACATAAGAATGTGCGTGCAATAATACAACATAATAGTAAAAAATCTTACTTTTCTTTTCAAGTGGGACCTCTGCTTCTAGGGCTGTTCAGAATTCGGTTCAAACCGAAAAACCGAACCGAACCGCTCGGTTCGGTTCAGTTTGAGCCCCTACCTAGTTCAGTTCGGTTTCATTTTCTGAAACTGAACAAACCGAATACATATATAAAACATGTGTATTTCTTAACCAACAAAATCCAGTGCAGATGGTTAGCACATGGCAGAGCCTTTCTGCAGCGCAGTTTCGAAACTCCTGTCTTGCAAAACTTTTGGTGAAAAAAACCTGTTTAAATTGAGATTTTTTGTAAAAAAACCTGACAAACATGAGATTCGAACCCAACACCTCCAAAGTGAAGGGTCAACGCCTTAACCGCCAAGCCAAACTCACGTTTGTGACACAATAAGTATAACGATTTAAACCAAACTGAACCGGTTCGGTTCATTTCGGATTGACCTTGGGATTCGGTTCAGGACAAGTTGACCAAAAAATGGACCAACCCAGATCGAACCGAACCGTGTTCACCCCTATCTGCTTCCTTTGCATTTCTCCAATATACCGAAGAATGTCGGCATCTATGGCTAGAGACTGCAGAAAAGTGAAATGTTACTATATAATCATCATATATGATCAATATCATTATAACTGAAGAAATAAAAATTATATAACCTAAATAATTTATTTTTTTACTTGTAGGTCTCACAAAATAGCCTCCTTCTTTTCAGGAGGAAGGGCCATGTAGTCTTGTTGCCATAGGTTGCAATGCACTCTATTACAAACTCCAAGATATGTAGTAAACTGCTGAGCATATGGACCAACTAAAGATCCCCTTTCTAGCTCTATAGGAAAGGTTTGGCCCGGAGGTAGGATTCTAACACTGGTCGCCCTAAAAGGACTTCTCCCACGTCTAGTGCTACCAACTAAATTAAAATAAAAAAGATTAAGTGAATGCAATTATACAAATAAAAAACATTGTAAATCTGAAGCAACTGAAGATGCACTCCCAAGAGTTTGAGGATTGATGGGTGCATGCTCAAAGATGTTTGCGGCAACTCGTAAGGATAGAGGTATCTGTAGCCCTCCTACCTATGAAGTCCCTGTTTGTGAATGTACATGTCCAGAGTGTGAGACCGAAGCTCCTGCCTGTGTCGGTAACCCTTCTGCATGTGAAGCCGATGCCTCTGAATGTACATGTCTAGACTGTGAGGCTAAAGCCCATGCATGTGTATGTAGCCCCCCTTCCTGTGAAGCTGATACATGTGAATGGGAAGCCACCCCTTGCGTATGGGACGACTCCCCTAGAGTGGTCTACTGGCCCGACCGACAAGTCTTGCTAAACTTCTTAAACACTTGTTGAATGAAGGATATTTAACAAAAATAATAATAAATATATATGTAAATAATATTACCATCAAACATTAGAAAGCTAATTGCTATCCATATCTGATTTTTGAATAAACATTAGAAAGCTTCTATTTGCATCTACTTAAGATGTGCCACTTGCAAACATAATGACGAATATTTACACCTATAGAATCATGTCATATATATAGTCCATAGAAAAATTGTATCAATCGGAGACAAGATCTATTACTTTGGATGGCATTTCAAAATTACCAAGTTAGTGAAAGATGAACAAAGTGAACAAGTGAAAAAAAATGAGGTCTATGAAAAAGTGAAAAAGATATGATGTCTATGTACATGCATTTAAGATATGAGGTTTGTTAAAAAGTGAAAAAATTTAAGAACATCAAATGTAAGTTTTGAGAGGTCGACCCCAAAAGAACTGTAGGGTCGACCCCACTTCCCAGAACCAAAAATAGGAATGCAGGGTCGACCCATGAAGAACTATGGGGTCGACCCCACTACACCATGTTTTCTTCTGAGGTCAACCTTAGTTGAAACATGAGGTCGACCCCATTTCCCAAGACCAAAAACAAGAATGCAGGGTCAACACATGAAGAAACATGGGGTCGACCCCACTAGACATGAAAAAATTAAATACTTACAGAGTATCAAAAATTCACGTGTATATATTCTTCATTTTGAAGCTGTACATGGATATCTACATCATTTAACATCACAGGCACATCAACAAGGCCTTCTTGATAGGGGTCTTCATCATCATCACTTGCACTTGCACCACTAGGCATATTATAATAACTTCTAGGTGGTGACTTAGCAGCTATCACCCACCCTGCAGCATTGTTGTCATCTATATAGAAGACTTGTTCAACTTGACTTACAAGTGCAAATGGTTCATTAGTCCCTAATTTGGGATGTGTATTTAAAGATATAACTCCATGTTCATCAATTTTGAAACCTCGGTCCTTATTCTACACATTGCATCATTCACATTCAAATAAGACAATTTGTTTGTTTCTCTCAAAAGATATCTTAATAATATCAATTATTTGTCCATAATAACCATCACATTCAGATTGAAGCTCAGCATTGACAATAACACCGCAAAATTGTGTGGATTTTGTAGAGTCAGTTAAACTTGTGCGGAATCTGAAACCATTTGTAATATACCCAGAAAATGATGTTGCCAATCTTGATGGACTGAGTGATAAAATCTTGAGTTCCTCAGTGTAGCCTGGGTCATGTAAATTCTTCAGCTCTTGTACACATGATCGAAACCACATGAGAAAATTATCATATATATTCCTTTCACTTGCAAGTGCATCTTCATGTTCTTTACAAAAATTTACAATATCATCAACTTGATTTAACACATATGTATGTACTAAATCTCTTTTGGTTTCTGACAATGTTCTGGGTACTCGTCTACACTTCATTGGATGACCAATTGCTGTAAACATAGACAATTCTTCATCAAGAATGTCAAATTGACCACCATCATAATTTCTATCTTTATTATTGTGATCATCCATTTCTTGCATGTACATCGAAATAAATAAATTACATTCTTCCACAAGATATCGTTGTGCAATTGAACCTTCCACTCGAGCTTTATTACCCACATAATCTTTCAATTTCTTCAAATATCTTTCAATTGGATACATCCATTGATATTGAACTGGACCACACATCCTTGCCTCGTGTGCCAAGTGCACTATTAGATGTATTATAACATCAAAGAACGATAGTGGAAAAATCTGCTCCAACTTGCATAAGATAATTACAATATCGGCCTCCCATCTTAACAAACTTACTTTGTCACGCCCCGACATTTAGCAGCGGAAATAAATATCAGGATGCGTGAACGATACAAGTATGAATATCACAATCGAGTAATTCAGAGTAACAACAAAGTATAACAATAGACTTGAGACAATAATATTGCCAGCCAAATACTCTTTATTTCATTTCCATTCAACTAATTTAGAACCTTACATCATCAGAGCCAAACATAGGGCCCAATATTATATTTCAAAGTACATATGACATCAAAGGAAATGGACTTATCTATTACAGACTCTTCAAAACTAATCCTCTTGGCTGACTAGCTATATAGATGAGTATAGTTGAGCAGTTCATCACTCTTGGCTGACTAGCTATACATATGACATCAAAGGAAATAGACCAATCTATTACAGACTCTTCAATAACGTATACAATGGATATCTCATGTTGAATTTCGTAGAATTCCAATGGACAATGACATATAGGGTTCAATAACAAGGACATGTACGATAGATTTGGCCATTTCACATATAACAGTTCAATCAATCATTCAATAACAGTGTGGAAATTACCCAGATCAATCTTGCACTCAATTAGGTGATTGCCCGACACCTCAATGGATCATATACTCTGGTGATTTATAAGTATTTCCGGTACTCCTCCTAGGACCAGACTGGGCCCTATTTGCACAGGCATAGTTGTGAACCGAACTTCCAATAGTTTCTGGTAATTCCATTCATTCATTTATGACCAACGTGATTTTCCAAGCAATGGACAATTATGAACTAAAGTTCATGTCAATGATGATAGTGAACAAGGCAAGGGGACATGATCCAGATTAATTTCGGTAGCATAATGACTTAATCTCATTAGTTCAATATTTACATTTAATGGCTTGGTTTCAATGTTATCAAATCACTCACACGAGAAGTAGATAAGAATAGAAGTGCAATCTATCATCTGGGTACTTCATTTGTACAACCAACTCGGTCTCCATGAGGGAATCCACGGAGTACGGAGATTTACGGAGGTCTTAAGAGAAAGGTCATTAGACTGCCGATATGGAATGACCGACCATGAGTTTCCTATCTCCCAAGAAAGAGCTGCCTATAAGTGCATTGTGACGTGTAGATCGTGTCTCAATCCACAATCCATCGGTTTGAAACATGACAGAAAGCTTATAACAAACATGCATGACATGTATGCAATTCAATCTATCACATGGTTGCTGTACTTTAAGCATATAATCACTTTGCAATTATGGACAAGACAAAGTATGGACATAGTACATATCAATCACATGAACACATGGTAGATGAATCAATCAATCATTAACACTTAGAATAGAAGTTCATATTCTTATGGTTTTCATGTAGGTTGATCACTTTTAGGCCTTTACATAACTATATGACATGATATGACATGAAGACATGCATAGGATAGGCTAAACAACTCATTAAAACAGTCTCGGGTTGGCCTTTAAATCGCGACGGGTTCAGTCGTTGCACTTCAAAGGGCCATACATAGTCAAAACATGGTTCTGTAACAAGTAACTAAATCGCGATGAACTTTCCTATCGCGTTCAAATCGCGACGGGTCAGATGGTCGCCTTTCTGGTCAGGAATCGATTGTCTAAACAGGAACGTGACGGTTCCACCTGTATGTCGCAATAACATTTGAATCGTGACGTTCTCCTTCATCACGTTCAAGAGTTGACTTTAAAATCCAAAAATAAAAACAACACCAAAAGTTGGGTGGGTAAAAGTCCAAATCGCGATGGCCTGTGCTATCGCGTTCAAGAAGGGCGCTAAAACCCATGCGGCGCACAGATTCATGCGTCAGGTTTTCTGGTCATACTTCAAATCGCGACAAAATGATCTGTCACCTTTTTCTGAATCACGACGTACATGTACGTCGCGTTCATGCAACAAGAAATGCAACGTCTAGTGTCGTCGAGTTCTTGGATCTTTCTCAAAAATGCAGAAAACTCTACAATCCTTCATGAAAGACTTATAACTTGACATCTAGCGATAGTTAGACAAAACTATGAACATGAAAAGTGTCGAGTACATCAAGTAGAAGAGAACTACCATTTTGGTTTGACCCAATTTGGCCTCGATTTGCGTAAAACATAGTAAGAACACAAAAAAACCCTAAACCTGCGCGACTATTGGAAAACGCTTAATACAACTCACATGATCCATAAAAATTGGGGCAAATACATGCAAATGAAACTATACTTGATGCTCTTTCCAATGGTATGTGCAATGTTTACTTTAAGCACGAGATCACCTACCTTTGTGTGGCTGTAAGAGATGTCAATGCATAGGTCGCAATAGAGATAGTTGGGGAAGAAGCTCTGGTTCTTGGCTGTTCTCCTCTCCTCCTGGTGCCTTAGCTCACCTTCACACAACCCCAACTCGATGGTAAACCTTCCCAGCTAGTGCTATGATGATTATTTATATGCTTAGGGTTTATTCTATGTCCTAAAGAGATTAGGAAAGAGGGTTGCGGTTGTTGGCTTGGCCCCTTCCAAGTTTTGTGGATTCTCCTCCTATTGGAAGTAGGAATGCCATTGGGGAAAGTCCTAGCATGGCTAGGTACGAATTTGATTGCCATGAATGGCTAATTACCCTAGTTTTAGCCCTAATTTGCCCTTCCCTATTTTCTGCATATTTATGGTCACAAATTTTGGGATTTTATGACATTAGGTTTTGTTCTTTGGCCCAATTAGAGTTGTCTTGGCCCACTATATTGTAAATGGTTGATTCCTTTCTTTGGGAGTTTAACCATGACTTTTATTTTATTTATATTCACTATTTTTATTTATTTATATTTTTCTATATTTTAAATCATTTTAATTTTTGGGGCGTTACATCCTCCCCCACTTAAAAAAATTTGGTCCCCAAATTTATACACAATGGTATAGTATCATACTTAAGAATAATTTCGGGTGGTTTTTCTTCATTCTTTCCTCTGTTTCCCAGGTAGCATTGGTAGCTCCTTCTCGACTCCACTGGAGGTATGATTCTTGAGTCGTTGTAACTTCCGATCCAATAGCTTGATCGGTTTCTCCTCATAAGTCCAGTCTTCTGAAATCTCCTGGTCTTCATGGTGAATCACATGGTCGGCATTGAATAGATACTTTCTCAGCATGGATATGTGGAAGACATTGTGTACATTAGCTAGTTGTGGCGGTAGTGCAAGTCTGTAGGCTACCTGACCAACCCTTCCAAGAATTTCAAAAGGATCGATAAATCTGGGACTCAACTTTCCCTTGATCCCAAATCTTAGAATTCCTCTTGAAGGTGAGACCTTCAAGAAAACATGGTCACCAATTTGGAATTCCAGCTCTCTTGTTCTTTTGTCTACATAACTTTTCTGCCTTGACTGTGCTATCTTCAGACGTTCTCGAATCACTTGTACCTTCTTGATAGTTGATTCCACCAAGTCAGGTCCAACCCATTAGTTTTCTCCAAGCTCCTCCCAACAAAGAGGTGATTTACAACTCCTACCATATAAGGCCTCAAACGGTGCCATTTTGATGCTTGCCTGATCGCTATTGTTATATGCAAACTCCATTAGATAGAAGTGGTCATCCCAGCGTCCCCTAAAATCAAGTACAAGGGCACGAAGTATGTCTTCCACTATTTGATTGGTTCTTTCGATTTGTCCATCTGTCTGAGGATGAAAGGCAGTGCTAAAATTTAGTTTGGTGCCCAGTGCTACTTGTAACTCTTCCAGAAGTGTGAAGTGAATCTAGGGTCCCGATCAGATATTATGGTGGATGGAACCCTATGCAATCTAATTACTGTTGGGTTCTCATATTGGAGAATGTTGGGTTACAACAAGTGTTTAAATGTTTTTGATGATGAGCAATACTAATTGATGTTATGTTTGTTTTGATGATGAACATTTCATGAACAAGACAAAATTGATGTGTTATGAATGTGTGAAACATGATGAGAATGACAATTGGATGCAAATGAAACACATGTTTTATATGTTCATTATATCTCACTAATTATGTTTTTTAATGTAGGTGTGAATGTACACAAGACAAAGCCCAAAATCCAAGTGCAAAAGAACAAGACAAGTTGCTGAAATAGTGCACCTGTCAACAGATGATAGTGCATCTGTCAACAGATGAATAGTGCATCTATCGACAGATGATTTTCGTCTGTTGACAGATCCACTCAGAAATCTATTTCCAGAAAGCCCAGTCTTTTGGTTTTTGCAAACCTGTCAGCATCTGTCGACAGCAGCAAGTCGGCTGTCGACAGACGGAGTTTTCTAAAGATCTAATGGCCGGTATATGATTTATATTTTGGTGTTTCCTTTTAGCACGACTCTCTATGCTTGGACACCACTATATATGGATCATATGAGGCTATTTTCACAACAAGGAGTCACCATACCAAAACCCTAAGCAAAGGTCAAGAAGAAGGCTTTCTTCCTGCTGCCCTGCTTCATCTCTCTGCCCAGAACAAAGAAGAACAACCTTCCAAGCGGAGTTGAAGCCGGTTCGTCTGTGGTTCAAGCTTCTCCATCAACTGATACTTGTCAAGACGAAGCTTGGAGTCTTCTGGACGACCAACGAGAAGAGATCTACATCGGGATTTGATTCTTCATCTCAAAACTCTTCTCTTTTCACTACTTTCATATATCTGTGTGTATTGATTGGATATCAGTGCGTGGATTTTGTGGAAGTGTGTGGTTTGTGATCTGTACAAGGGTTGTGTATAGATCATAGTGTGTGTGGTGTGTTGGTCAGATCAAGGCTAGAGGATCTGATCTTTTGTTGGACTTGATCTAGCGCGTGTGTGTGTGGTTGAGCCGTTGTGCTCGTGTGTGTGTGTTGTACTCAGTTCTTGAGTAGTGTGTCCTCACTGTGTGGGGGGTGGATGTAGGAGTCACGTGGTGTGATCTCCGAACCACCTAAAAAATCCCTTGTGCACTGTGGTTTAACTTGTGGTTTGCATTGTGTTGCGCTAGATGCATGCCTAGGGATTTCGTCTACACACTAACTGTTATTTTGCTCACACACATTGCATCAGATCAAAGGGGTTTTAATTGAGTAGATCTTTTAATCCGAAGTAATTTTTAAATTGCTTAAGTTTCCGCTACAAATCTATTCAACCCCCCCCTTCTAGCTTTGCCATTATCGAATAACCGATCCTAACAATTGGTATCAGAGCGGGTTTTTCTGTTCATCGATTATGATTTGGCATATCTGTTTATGTGTGGTTAATTGCTCTAATTGGGTTTATATTTCATTTTGATTCTCATCTGATTATCTGATTCTGTTGGTTGGTTTATTTATCTAACACATACTCAGAAATATGTCTAAGTTCTCGAGTATTATAAATAGGCCAATGATTATTGAGTTTGATAATCATGTTGATAAAATGCAGGTCTCCTCTATGAAAACATGCAAGTCTAGAAAGAGAAGAGAAGAAAAATGCTACATGGCTCATGGAAGCTCAAGAGGCTCTTCTCGTTCAGACGACTCTAGAGGATCACATATGTCAAAGGTGTCAAGAAATTCTCAAGAATAAGGTAAATTAAATTCAGATCCATTTGATGCATCAATATCCAATTCTGATTCAGAGAATGATATATCTTATGATGAATTGATAGATTGCTATGAGCACATGTGCAAACAATTTAAAACTGTTAAACATCAAAACAAGAAGCTAAAAGAAAATCTGGAAAAGAATGAAATGATAATTGATAATGCTCAAGCATTCTATGAAGAAAATGAAACATTGAAAATGGAGAATGAAAAATTGGAAAAGGAAGTCAAAAACTATGAAATCAAGTTTTCTAAGTTGAAAGAAGATCATGATCATGTGGAATCTGAAAATTCTGATTGAAAATTCAAAATGAAAAATTGATTCATCATAATGAAAATCTCAAATTTGATAATGATCAATTGATCAAACAAATCTCCAACATGGCTCATGATCATCAAATAAAAGAGAAATGCAACCAATTGATTGAGGAAAATAATCATCTGAAAAAGAAGATTGAATTCATGTATCATGACAGACCATTAAATGACGAATGGAACAATTCTAAGAATAAATTGTTGATCTGGAACAACAAATTGCTCAATTTGAAAATGAAAAGAACAAAATGAAAAATGGTTTGGATGTCATGCTAAACAAGCTTCAGACTTCAGAAAAAGAAGTTGTTGCATTAAAAGCTGAAAACAGAAGATTCAAAATGAATTGAAAAATACAAGTCTTACTTCTGTGAAAAATAAGAAAAATGTTCAAAAACAAAATAAAAATTTGAACAAAAATGCAGCAATTAGAAAGAATGTTGTTACAACTGAAAATCCGAAAAAGGAAGTGAAAAAGAAAGCAGGATTGTACAAGGTTTCAACTCCTCCAACAGCTCAAAAAGCTTCAAGGCATTCTCCAACTCCACATCATGCCAAGAGATACCAAAGGGTACCACCTCCTTCTTCTCAACCCAAGGGTGATCAAAGGTACTCTAAAGGATCTCAGAGATTCCAGCAAATGCAATCACACTATGGTAAGCTCCAGGTAAATGCTTAACCCGTTTGATACAAATGCAATAAACTTGGTCATCTTACTAAATTCTACTGGAAGAAAAATCAACACTCTCATAAAAATCATGATGTTGTGCATGCTTCAAAGCTCCATAATAATCCATGTGTTCATACATACAAGGATAAACATGTTCATAAAGATCAGAAATTTCATGTATCTATGAACAGGAAAACTGCACAAAACAATAGAAATCCAAAAATCAAATCACTTTGGATTTTGAAATCTTTGTTATATCCTAACATTAATGTCGTTGCAGGACCCAAGCAAGTGTGGGTCCCAAAACAAGCTTGATCAACAAGCTGAGATGTCTTGCAGCCAAAAATTAGAAATGGATTCATGACATTGGCTGTGCATAGCAAGAAATGATGGAGAACAAAGGTAAAATTTTTTTTAACTGACATTGAAGACTGTTCAGGTAAAATCTCTTTGTCACTTCAGTTTTGAACTGCAAGAATTGAAATGGATTTTTAATTCTATCTGAGGAATGAAGAATGTATTTTGTTGATACCCCCACATGACAATGCCACTTAGCAATTGGAATCATGCCATCTTGCTTGTGTAACTGTGCTCATGACTTCTTGGTATATCAAATGATGACATGTGGAAAAACAAGTTATGCCTGTTTGGAAACTATCATTATGCGTGAGTAAAATACTCCACCAAGTATCAAAAGTCATGTAATGCATAAGGCTAGTTGAGTGCTCAATAATGTGTGAATTGCTTGATACATTTACTATGCATGTGTTATGGGGGAGTAAATTTGAAAGTGCTCATATGCTCATGAAATCTATGTGCAAATGCTTGTCATGAATGTATATATATCATGCTTGAATGTTGTCTCATCACATGCACATCTTATGGGGGACTAAGTTCAAGGTAGGTTGAGTGAAATACTTGAGAGAAACCCTTCATATTCATTGTGTCATTACTTCTCAAAATCATGTTCTTCATGTCACTCAATTCTATGCCTCAACACTCATTTTCTCAAGTATCTGTCGACAACCACTATCACATCTGTCGACAAACATGCTCTCCCAGAACCAAGCCTTTCAGGCCTGTGTGCATCTGTCGACAGGCACATTCTTGCTGTCGATAGATACACATTTTCTGTAAATTCTTCATCCTTCTTCATAATTTCTTCATGAGCATGTTCATATCATTGATGCAAGGGGAGAATTTGTACTTAATATTCATTGCAACATTTCATATTCACATAGTATCAAAGACATTGAATTAAACACAATGATTTTGATATAATATTTTGTGCTTGAGTCTAGGTTGTGTCATCTAGAAAACATTGATCAAATCTAATGATTTTAGCCTAACTCACTTGAATAACTCCCTTGTGGATTATCATGTTTCTAAAATGGTTTGATAAGTAAGAAGGTTTTTGAACTTAATGTTTTGCATTAACCATTGACATTAAATAACCATTGACCTTGATTGTTAAAAAAAAAAGAGAGAAAAGCTACATATTTCAAACACTCAAAAGTTCATAAATAGTATTTGAAATGGGACAAAGGCAGAGCAATGATGAGCATCACTAAGTAACCGGGGACATGGGCATCACAAATGTCTGTCTTCGCATAAAAAAGTCTTTTCATTATCTCTGCACAATGGTATGATGGTCACTAACACTGAGTAACTGGGGGTACGTGCATCCCTCTTGTCTACCTTCACGTCAAAAGGTAAAAGTGATCCTAATTACCACTTTTCCCACATAAACTTGACAAAAGAAATTGTTCAAATGCTTGAAATAGAGTGGAGCCTCCAAAATTTAAATCAAGGGCAATGGGTTGTCTATTGTCAATTCTTCATGTAGACATTGCGTTCATTTACCAACTGAACATCACCCACTAAGGTATATGATTTTCTTCAATGGTTTTATTCAAAAGGGTTATTTTATTTTCATATGTTTTTGAATGATGTATTCTAAATGCTATAACTTGAGATTCCCGGAGTATTGCCTCTTAACCATTGTAGAATTTTTATGTGTCTTAATACTAGTATTTATGACATTTTGTAGTGGGTATCAACCTATTCTCAACCTTGCAATCTCATTTGAACACTCATTCCCCACTTATATCTTTCACAATTCAGTTATGTGGTCACACAATTCCTTGCTTCATTCTTTTACTTGTGTGCACTCATTATCTTTTTGAATGTTGTCAAAAGGGGGAGAAACAACAATTGTGCATAAATTGAAAATTTTGTCATCATCAAAAAGGGGGAGAATGTTGGGTTCTCATATTGGAGAATGTTGGGTTACAACAAGTGTTTAAATGTTTTTGATGATGAGCAATACTAATTGATGTTATGTTTGTTTTTGATGATGAACATTTCATGAACAAGACAAAATTGATGTGTTATGAATGTGTGAAACATGATGAGAATGACAATTGGATGCAAATGAAAGACAAGTTTTATATGTTCATTATGTCTCACTAATTATGTCTTTTAATGTAGGTGTGAATGTACACAAGACAAAGCCCAAAATCCAAGTGCAAAAGAACAAGACAAATTGCTGAAATAGTGCACCTGTCAACAGATGATAGTGCATCTGTCAACAGATGAATAGTGCATCTGTCGACAGATGATTTTCGTCTGTCGACAGATCCACTCAGAAATCTATTTCCAGAAAGCCCAGTCTTTTGGTTTTTGCAAACCTGTCAGCATCTGTCGACAGCAGCAAGTCGGCTGTCGACAGACGGAGTTTTCTGAAGATCTAATGGCCGGGATATGATCTATATTTTGGTGTTTCCTTTTAGCACGACTCTCTATGCTTGGACACCACTATATATGGATCATATGAGGCTATTTTCGCAGCAAGGAGTCACCATACCAAAACCCTAAGCAAAGGTCAAGAAGAAGGCTTTCTTCCTGCTTCCCTGCTTCATCTCTCTGCCCAGAACAAAGAAGAACAACCTTCCAAGCGGGGATGAAGCTGGTTCATCCGTGGTTCAAGATTCTCCATCAACTGATACTTGTCAAGACGAAGCTTGGAGTCTTCTGGACGACCAACGAGAAGAGATCTACATCGGGATTTGAGTCTTCATCTCAAAACTCTTCTCTTTTCACTACTTTCATATATCTATGTGTGTATTGATTGGATATCAGTGCGTGGATTTTGTGGAAGTGTGTGGTTTGTGATCTGTACAAGGGTTGTGTATAGATCATAGTGTGTGTGGTGTGTTTTCAGATCAATGCTAGAGGATCTGATCTTTTGTTGGACTTGATCTACCGTGTGTGTGTGTGGTTGAGCCGTTGTGCTCGTGTGTGTGTGTTGTACTCAGTTCTTGAGTAGTGTGTCCTCACTGTGTGGGGGGTGGACGTAGGAGTCATGTGGTGTGATCTCCAAACCACCTAAAAAATCCCTTGTTCACTGTGGTTTGACTTGTGGTTTGCATTGTGTTGCGCTAGATGCATGCCTAGGGATTTCTTCTACACACTAACTGTTATTTTGCTCACACACATTGCATCAGATCAAAGAGGTTTTAATTGAGTAGATCTTTTAATCCGAAGTAATTTTTAAATTGCTTAAGTTTCCGCTACAAATCTATTCAACCCCCCCATCTAGCTTTGCCATTACCGAATAACCGATCCTAACAATTACTTCTTTGACATAAAGTGCAGCCAACACATCTACTGACCATGTGCTCGTAATTGGCAAGAAATGAGCGGACTTAGTCAATCGGTCTACTATTACCCAAATTGCATCCATACCACTTCTAGTCCTGGGCAGTCCCATGATATAGTCCATACCGATGCTATCCCACTTCATTCTGGGATTTCCAGTGGTAGCAATCCACCGGCCATTCAGAAATGCTCCGCCTTGACTTTCATGCATGTCAAACAATATGCCACATGGTAGGCCACATCTCTCTTCATATTCGGTCACCAATAAGACCTTTTCAAGTCTTGGTACATCTTTGTCAATCCAGGATGAATTGTCTACTTTGACTGATGAGCTTCATTTAACAGTTTTTTCTTGAGTTTCCCATGATCAGGGACACATATTCTACCTTGGAATAATATTCTCCCATCAGGTGCCAAAGAAAAATTCGGCCTTTGCTCTAGCTTCTCCTTAATGTCCACTAAGAAAGGATCTACTTCTTGCATGTTTTTGATCTCAGCGAGTAGGTCGGACTGTACCTTGATATTTGAAATCATAACTTATTTCTCCTTATTTTCCATGTCTAAATTTAGGCTTGCAAACTGTTCTAGCAACTTCCATTCACCCAACATCATATTAGCTAGCAAGGCTCCTAGTTGTCTACTTAGAGCGTCTGCCACCACATTGGTTTTTCTTGGGTGATATTGGATGGAAAAGTCAAAGTCTTTGAGGTACTCTAACCACCTTTTTTGCCTCATGTTGAGTTTCTTCTGTGAGAATAGATATTTCAAGCTCTTGTGGTCAGAAAAGACTTTAAATTGTTCCCCATAAATGTAATGCCTCCATATTTTTAGGGCGAACACTACGGCTACTAATTCTAAGTCATATATGGGATAATTTACTTCGTGGGTCTTCAATTGTCTTAAGGCATATGCTATTACCCTTCCTTGTTGCATTAGGACACATCCTAGGCCTGTTCTAGAAGCATATGAAAAGATTTCAAATCCTCCCTCTTCAGTGGGTAAGGCGAGGACAGGAGCAGAAGTCAGACATTTCTTCAAGTTATTAAAGCTCTCTTCACATTTATCGGTCCACACAAAAGGATTTTCCTTCTGAGTCAGCTTGGTTAATGGCACTACGATCTTTGAGAAATCCTTTATGAATCTTTTGTAATACCCTACTAATCCCAGAATGTTTCTGATATATGTGACACTTGTCGGTCTTTCCCACTTCAATACTGCCTCTACCTTTGATGAATCAACAATGATACCATCCTTGTTTACTACATGCCCCAAAAATGATACTTCCTCTAGCCAAAATTCACACTTACTCAGCTTGGCGTATAATTTGTTATCCCTCAAAATTTGTAATGCAATCCTCAAATGTTCCCTATGCTCTTCTTTTGTTTTGGAATAGATCAGTATATCATCAATGAACACCACCACAAATTTATCGAGGTATGGGCATTTGTTAGTCCAAAAGGCATGACAATGAATTCATAATTCCTGTACCTACTTCGGAAGGTTGTCTTGTGTATATCTTCTCCTTTTATCCTCAATTGATGATAGCCAGATCTGAGATCTATCTTAGAGAAATATTTAGCTCCAGATAGTTGATTAAATAATTCATCAATCCTTGGCAGGGGATATTTATTCTTGATTGTTAATTGATTCAGTTGCCTGTAATCTATGCACAACCTCATCGGCCCATCCTTCTTCTTGACAAAGAGAACAGGTGCATTCTATGGTGATGTGCTTGGTCGAATAAACCCTTTCTCTAGTAGTTCCATTAGTTGCTCCTTTAATTCCTTCAATTCTGCAGGGGACATTCTATAAGGTGCCCTAGATACTGGTGTTTCTCTAGGGATCAACTCGATGGAAAAATCAACTTCTCGCACAGGAGGTATACCTAGTAAGTCTTCAGGGAATACATTAGCGTACTGGCTGACAATAGGGGTGTTCTCAATCTTGACTTCCTTCTTCGTGGTGATAATAGCAGCTAGAAAGGCTATACAACCTTTCCTCATAATCCTTTTGGCTTGTAGTGCAGAGATGAGAGACAGTCTCCTGTGGTTTCTATCTCCTGAGAACACTAGCTTTGGGTGCTGACTAAATGTTACCCTTCTTTTCTTACAGTTGACACTAGCCCCATGTTCAGATGACCAATTTGCTCCTAGTATCGCATCATAACCCTCCATGTCCATGCATATTAAATTTGTGGGTAGATTTTGAGTTTCAATCAACACCTCACTAGATGGAAAATGGTTTCTAAGTTTGTTTCCAGGGCCAATAGGGGTTGACACGACTATTCCAGATTTCATTGGGACGGGTTTTACAAGTAACGTATCATCAAATATTTGGGAGATGAAGGAATGAGTTGCTCCCGTATCAAATAGAACAAATGCATAATGGGATAAAATAGTAAGGGTCCCTTCAACCACACCACCTTCCTCTGATGTAGTTGGTTCTTGCAACGCTTGCAGCCTACCTTGGCTTTTCTGGCCTCCTTGTATTGTTGGTGTCTGATTATTCATCATACACAGACAGTTGGAGATCTTGTGACTCTGACTTCCACAGTGCAAGCACCTCCCCAGTGCTTTCCAGAAATCTTCAGACTTGTGACTAGTCTTGTCACAGTGGTTGCACGGTTCTCGATTGACGGGGGATTGTTGATAACCTCCATCCTTGTACTTCTTCACTGGCTAGTTCCCTTCTTGACCATTCGGCCTCTTTGTTTCGACCACAGCTGGTGGGTTTTTGGATACCAATCCCTGTTCCCTCTTCAACATACTATTTTTTATGTTTTCCCCTATAGCTAGCAAATCTTCCAGTAATAGTGCCTTCCTTACCATCTTCGGGTAAGTCTGCAGATCCATCGGTCCCAGTTGTGTGATGTACTGGGGCCTCAGACCGCTCATGAATCTCTTGGCCTTCAACCGCTCGGTTTGGACCAAGTGTGGGGCATAACGAGCCAGCTTAGAGAACTGGGCCTCGTATTCAGCTACGGATAGACTCCACTGCTTCATGTTGGTGAACTCTGCCACTTTCCTCTCTTGTACTTGGTCTGAGAAGTACTTGCTGTTGAAGTACTCCTTGAACTGTGCCCAAGTTGCTTGGGCATCTCCTAGTGTAGCCTCAATTGACTCCCACCAGGTACGTGCTTCTCTATCTAGTTGATAAGTAGCTAGAGTAACCTTGTTCTCATCTGTGCATCCCATCACGCGGAACACACACTCTATTTACTTGCGCCAGTGCTCAGCCTCGTCTGGGTCAATGCTACCCCCAAACCTGGGTGGGTTCATACTCCGATAATTTCGATGGAGATCTCGTTGGGTTTCAGCTCTACCTTGAGTGGCCTATAGTAATACCCGCGTCAGTGTGTTGATCATCCTTTGCAAATCTCTCTCATGTGAGGAGGCCATTGCTATCCCTCAAGATAACTACATTATGTTCATCAGATATTAACTTCATCATAACTTAATTCTAACTAGATGACTTAGCCCGTGTTTCTACCCTAACCTCACTGTTGATTTTTGACAAGTCGACACATGGGATTTAGTTTTGACTAAGCCTAACAATTTCCTGTTTGCCTAGAACTTAAGGGAAAGCCTAGGCTCTGATAATAACTGTCACGCCCCGACATTTAGCAGCTGAAACAAGTATCGGGATGCGTGAACGATACAAGTATGAGTATCATAGTCGAGAAATTCAGAGTATAACAACAGACTTGAGACAATAATATTGCCAGCCAAATACTCTTTATTTCATTTCCAATCAACTAATTTAAAACCTTACATCATCAGAGCCAAACATAGGGCCCAATATTACATTTCAATGTACATATGACATCAAAGGAAATATACTTATTTATTACAGACTCTTCCAAACTAATCCTCTTTGTAGCGTATTGACCATTCGGATCATGGCTTAGTGGTTGTGGAGGCCAGTGTGTGGCCCATTAGTGTGTGTTACAGGTGTTTACGCAGGTTGTGGGGCTTTGTGGGCCGACAGGTTGGGCCTAAAGCACCCGCTAGTTCACTATTTGTGAACGCGACAGAGCTAGGCTTCGCGTTTTGAACGTGACGGCCCTGAGTGTCGTGTTCTGGTTACCCCCATTTGAGGTCTTCGTCTGCATGTCCGCCGTGTTTTACGCGCCGGGCAGGCTTGTTGACGTCGGAAGTGGGAAGGTGACAACCTCCTACGTCACGTTCTTGTCGCGATAGTAGGGTGCGTCACATTCTCAACTGTGAGGTGTTTTTAGTTGTGGTCGGCCGAACAGAGCTCTGAAAGCTCTGCTCAGCCTGGGAGGAGGTTTTGTGGTGGATTTTGTTGTAGGATCAAATATAGGATGGACCAGATCTAGAAGGGGGGGGGTTGAATAGATCTAGACCAAATACTGCGAAAGCTTAACCAATTTGAAAAATGCTTTGAATCAAAGATCAAATCAGAGTTACAATTCACAGATCTGATGTGTGAGTGTGTGAATTGAGTGAGTAGAGTGTGTGATCAGATAAATCAGTTGTGTGAGCGAAAATCATATGTATGCATCTAGTGCAGAGTGAAATCAAACCACAAATCAAACCACTGCACAGAAGATTTTTAGGTGGTTCGGAAATCACACCAGTGATTCCTACATCCACCCCTCACACAGTAAGGCTCCACTACTTAACCTGAGAACAACACACACTGGAGCTTGACAACTCCAACACACTGAGTTAGACAACTCACACACAACCTCTAGAGTACAACCACTCTAGATACCTGAGCACACCTGCTCAACCACACACTAAGTGTTCAACTCAATACAACAGAGCACAAGGGCTCACAAACAACCAGCTAGATCAAAAACAATGAGAATCAGATCCTCTAGCAGTGATCTGATCTAGAATGAACTCATTCATAGAGACTTGTGCAACAATTCCATGCACGATCTCAAGAATGACTTAGAATAACAACTTGAAAGTTGATACAATTAAGTAGAAAACATGTTCTTCAGAAGAACTCCCTTGGAGAAGGCTGAATTGAGGAAATTCTTGAAGCTTGAAGTCACTGGGCGATGCTCTGCAACAGTTGCCTCTGGATCTTCCTTGAATTCTCCTCAATTGCTTCCTTCAACTGGATCTACTCTCTTGGGAAGTGATCTCACCTCTTCTTCAGAGATCAATCTTCGCCTTCTTGTGCTTTGCAAGGATGGAGATGAGTCACAGCAGCACCATGGAGAGCAGGAGCGGGAGAGACCTCTTCTTGATGCCAAAAGGCTTTTTCTGGAAGGCTCTTGAGGAGTTCTACTTCTTGGGGGCCGATTGGATAGGTATTTATAGGCCAACATGGCCAAAAGAACCTTTGGAGTGCGTGGGCACATGATCCAAGGTCAATCCAATTGATCCCTAGAAGGCCATGTGTCCAGGTGAAACTTAAGATGAAAAATCAGCCAGAGTGTGTCGACACTATCCCAGAGTGTGTCGACACACTGTCCCAATTGCACAAAAGGATGTTCTGGGAGATGGCTCTAGTGTCGACACACTCACTGGCTGTGTCGACACACTGTCCCAGTCTGGCAAATAGGTCTTCTGGAGACTGGGTCTAGTGTCGACACTGCCTGGGACTGTGTCGACACAGTGAACCATGTCTTCATGAATTTGCTTCAGGGATTGATGCCCAGTGTCGACACCAATAGTGGGTGTGTCGACCCTACCATGACAAGAAATATATGTCCCTGAAAATTAAACACATAAATCATTAGTACAATGTATTATCATGAATGTATGTGATATAACGTGTTTGAAAACATGCCTTTTGAGCATTGTTATTACATATGTGATGTATTTAACAAGTTCCATTCATTAAACATTAAAATCACAGCATATCATCATCAATATCATGAGGAGAAATATATTAAATTCACACTCAACCCAACAATCTCCCCCTTTTTGATGATGGCAACATTAAGTCAACATGAAAGTCTGAATTTCAAAGAATTGTGATTTTAAACCATTCATTCACATAGTATCCAAGCACATACACATTGAATGACAATTAACAACATGTTTCAACATTTCCATTCAACTCATCAAAGGCCATTGAGCACAATTTAGTAACATTTGACAATTGTCACAATCAAACACACAATGCTACTAATAACCATGTCTTTTCAAAAATGGCCAAAGAGAAACCATACAAAGTTGATATTTACAAGCATCCATTCACATTCACGAGCATTCATTCACACATTCATAATAAAGATATTCCTTCTCCCCCTTTGACATCATCAAAATACAAAATCCATCAAGAGGATGGAGGTGGAGGAGGAATAGGAAGTAGAATAGACTCTATGGACTTCAGTCTTGTCTCCATGGCAGACAGATTGGATCTCAACTGAGATTGCATAGTTGCCAAATGAGTATGCAGGAGTTCTTCCAATCTCTGAGAATTGTCATACATGTTGGCTTGAAAAGCAGTAAGATCAGCTGACATAGGCTGGGAGGCTGAAGATGTGCTAGCAACGCCACCATGTTTGTGAAGATTGCGAAAGTCACTCTTGAGAGCAGACATTTCTTGATCAATATGAGCTGACAAATTCTTCATGCCTTCCATGTCATCCACCATGTGAGCAAAAGACAATCTGGTCTTTGAAATTTGAGTGACAGCTTCCTGACTATTGAAGAGATTTTTCTGAGTGTTGGCCAAGATCCCTTCAAGAACTTTTTCAAGTGTGTCATGATGCTCTTTCAACTAAATAGAAGCATCACACAATGTGCCAATCAGCCTGTTGAATCTCTGGGTTGCATGATCAGCTGCCTCTTTTTGCTTGATAAACTGACCATTCACTAAATTCTCAAGCCTCTGAATGCGAAGATCAAAATTCTTTGACATTTGTTGGATAGAGGAGGTGATTGTTCCAAATTTGTCTTCCAAAAATGTGTATAATTCTGGTGGAACAGAAGGTCCACCAGTGGAAGTAGAAGCTGACCCATGGAATTGGGGAGATAATGAAGGAGGATCCACAGCAGGAATGAGTGGTGAAGAGGCATGCATAATGGGTGATTGAGGTATATCTTGATGTATTGGGGCACCAATCTCAGATGGAGGCTGATCCTCTTGAGCATTCTGAACCTCTTCAACAGGCGGAGGGTCCACTTCCTCAAGTGCAGCTGGGGCCTCAATGATTGGACCTCTTCTAACCTGAGCACCCTCAATTTTAAAACCCATGAATTTTTGCAAATGCTTCAAGCAATAAATGTTGGATTTTGGAATTGTTTGAGCTTGCTCATTATCAAATGACACTCCAAAGTGTTCAAATACTGAAGTGATATGAGCAGCATCAGGTAGAGATCTATGTAGATCCTTCCTTGTTGTTTCAGACATTATCTGATACATTATCACATGCAAATTGATCTTGATTTTCTTTTTCATGCAGTAGATTATGAATCTCTGAATATCAGTCAGTCTATCTCTTCCACCACCTTGAGGTGTGATTATGGTTGTGAGAATATGATGAATCAACCTTAAGACAGGTGGGAAGGTGTTTGTGTTAAACCTAGTCACATAGGTCTGCTTAGAATCTGACTCATTAGCAGGGAGACCAGTAAGTAGACTATATGCTTCATGCAGATCAAATTCAAAGTCATGATAATTTTCACCCTCATCTGGAACTTTAAACAGTGTAGCAGCCAATTCAGTGGAAAGCAAAATGGAGATTCCTTTGATCTTAGACTGATAACCATCTGGTACTATGATCAAATTCAGGTAAAACTCTTGTACCATTCTAGGATAAAATGTCCGGAATTTAGAAATGAAAGGCAACCATCCTTGAAAATTGAAGAATTCAGATACTTCAGGAAATGCGCTAGCCAAGGCAACGTCATTTAGGTCAACTGCTATGGGCTTGAGAATAGATTTTCCCTCACTAGACAGCTTGGATGGAGTAGCCTCAGAAGGATGAGAGGATCCAGAGGAGTTGGTGGATGATTCCTCAGAGGGTTCAGGAGAAGTGGACAAGATCTTTCTCCTAGGGTTTGCAGACTGCCTTTAGGAAGAACCTCGACTAGAGGAGGGCATTCTACCTCTTTTGGATGGTGTAGGAGATGGAGAAGAAGCACCTGGCTACTCTGTAGGGTCATGGCGTCAACAGCAGCCGCCCTGGCAGTTGCCCTAGCCCTGGCGCCTCGACGAGGGGTGTGCTTGGGAGGCATCGTCCAGGCAAGAGATGGAAGCAAGAGATGGAGACAGAGATGGCGGAGATGATGAGAGGAGGATGGAGACAGAGATGGCAGGAAGACGGAAGCAAGGAAGAATTTTTTGCCGTTTGCAAGGGCAAATGGCGACTATGGGTCGACCTGGGGAAGAAAAGGGGTTTGGGGTAAGATAACCTGCGGGTACAGGTATCCCTAAACCGGCGCCCATTAGAAAGACCTGCCTGGAACCACCACTATGTCGACACAAGAGTGGAGCTGTGTCGACCTGGACATAGAGTGTGTCGACACATGAGGAATACTGTGTCGACCTGACCTGAAGGAACATGATGATATGTGCATGAGAAAAAATTTGTAAATGAAACGAAATCTTTAAAATGATGAAGGATGGATGGAATCAACTTGGCAAGGATGTTTAAGATGCCAAAGAATTCATTTGTCATTTTTTCACAAAAATCCAACAATAAGTCAAGTGTTACACAACACCTACATGATGTAGTCATTAAGTGATTTGACCCACTAAAATGATAGTTTGAGTGATATAGGACATTCAACAGTCAATGACAAACTACCATATTCTCTAAATCTAAAGAAATGAAAATGTCTTTTAGATTGAAATCAATTGTGATGAAGGTAAACAACCTTAAGCAAACTGAGGGAAGGCAAAGATGTTTATTTTAAGTAATTCTCCTTGGACACACATTTAAAAAAAATAAAATCAAAATATCAAATGTAGTAAATCTTGTTCACTCAAGAACTAATGTTTTTTACACACCATAGTCCTTGGTTACTAAAGATTTGCTCATTATCCAGTTTCAAGGGGCATATGATAACCTTTTGACGTGAAAATATACGTTTATAAGACGCAAATATTTCCAGTTACTCAGTCATCATCAAAATGTATAGACAATCTTTTGTTTTATATATATATTTTATTTGTTGAACCCCTTTGAACAGAGATAGCAGAAAATACTTCAGGACATACATGGCACTTCATTCATTGTGAAGGTTTGTAGTTTCTCAGTATTTGTGCCATTGCTCTGTTGAATAATAAATGTAAGGAGAATTTTATAAAATTAAGAGCAATTATATCCCACATCAGTTGCAGAAGAGATGTTTAAATTCAAAACACACATGATCCTTCAGTCTTTGAAAGATATTTAAATTTCTGTAAGCTTGAAGAGTATATTTGAGAGTTGACTGTAAAAATGTAGTAGATCAATCAAAAAGTCATTTTGGAGGTTCTTTGACAAACTTAATGAGTATATCATGAATGAAGTTGTTATAATTCAAGAGGAATCTAGAATTTTGTAAAAGAAAGTGAGTGGTGAATCCTTTAACTCCCCCTGAGATGATGATTCCAGAAATCTTTCATCATAATAAAGAGATTCAAGATTTGTAAGAACTGAAATGAATCTTTCTGAAGAATAAAGACTCCCCCTCAACAATTGCATATTTGATTCTTGATACTTGTGGGAGACATATACTCTCGCATAGTGAAAGTGTCCAGACAAGCAGAACTTGTCCTTCTTCAAATCACCATTTGATATACCAAGAATTTCAATACAATGTGAGATAGAAGAATTTATTTGACAAAAGAAATGGAAATTGGCTTATGAGAGATTTGCAGATCATGAATCAAGGAAGCAAATTGGAAAGGAATATTTACATGATAATGTTGGGTTGAATGTCTAACTCATATCATTTCCCTCCTATTTTGATGATGACAAGAAGTGTTCTTAAAGCAATTCAATTGGAACATGTCAAAAGCATCATACCTAAAAGTCATGCTCAAAAAGCATTTTTCAAACCACATTTATCATTTATGGTAATGATAAATCATTTAACTAATGATATATGTGTTTATTTTCAGGTACAACCTTTTTATGCAAAAGATGTGTCGACACACCCATCAATGGTGTCGACACATCAACACAGACTCAAAGAGAAATTGTGCAAAAATGTCAAGAGTGTGTCGACACATGTCAAGAGTGTGTCGACACGAGTGGCAGTTTTCCAAAGATCAAGGGTACCCAGGTCGACACACTCCCAGAGCAGGTCGACACTAGACCCAGTTCCCAGAACAGCCAGTTTGAGGAATTTGGACAGCAGGTCGACACACTCAAGAGCAGGTCGACACGGGACCTTCCTCCCAGAACAGGTTTTTCTATCTTTGGGACAGTGTGTCGACACAACCACTAGGGCAGGTCGACACACTACGGAAACTTTTCATCTTAAAAGTTGATGGCTGCCACGTGTCCTTCTAGGGCGATCAGAATCTTCCTAGGAAAGCGTGCCCTTGTACCCCAAAAGGGTATCTTTGGAATCCTAAGGGTATAAAAGGTTCTTTTCGGCCTGTTTTCAAGAGTGAGAAGAAACCAACTCTCTCAGAGCCTCCAAGAAGCTCCTGGCGGCCAGAAGAGCTCGTGTCTCCTTCCTCTGCTCTCCAATTGCTTCTAGAAGACCAATTCCCACCAATTCAAGGTGTGGGAATTGGAATTTGAGCCCTAAAGATTCCTCTGAAGCATTCCAAGGAGGCAGTTTCTGTAGAAGACTTTGTTGGTGAAGAATTCGAGGAAGATCCAACTTCTCAAATTGCAGAGCATCGTTTTGGACTTCAAGCTTCACATGCTTCTTCCCAATTCAAGCCTCTACAAGGGAGTACACTGAAGAACGAAGACTTTCAATTCAACTTAATTTCTCTTCTGTTCTTCTGAGATATCTTTTGGGATTATGCAAGTACTTCTGCATAACTCTCTTTAGAGTTCTCAAAGTTTGACTAGATCTATTGCTAGAGGATCTCAGTCTTAAGTTGGTGTCTAGCAGTCTATGTGTGAGCCTTGTGCTCAGGTTGTTGTGAGCCGTGTGCTCAGTGTTGAGTTGTCAAACTCAAGTGTGGGTTGAGCAGTCTTGCTCAGTTGTTCTAGAGTAGTCTTGCTCTAGAAGTGGTGTGAGTTGTAAGCTCTTCAGTGTTGGAGTTGTCAGGCTCCAGTGGGTGTGTTACCCAGTTGTGTTAGTGAATCCTCACGGGTTGTGAGGGGTGGATGTAGGAATCACATGGGTGATTTCCGAACCACCTAAAAATTCTTGTGCATTTGTTTTCTGTGGTTTGACTGATTCATCCGCTAGATGCTTGCATAGGATTCGTTTTTAATTCACTTAATCAACTTGATTCACATCTAAGTTTTTCAACCCACTCCAATCTAATCAGATCAGTAGCTTTTCACTGATAACATTGCCTCTGATTCTAAATAGTTTTAAAATTATTTAAGCTTCCGCAAAAGTGGCGAAGATCTATTCATCCCCCCCCTTCTAGATCTTTTCCACACATTTATTTCGATCCTTCAATTGGTATCAGAGCGGGTTTACATCGATCTGATTTGAACTGAGCAGCTTTTGTTTCTGAGTATTGAGTGTTTGTCTGTCTGTTTGTCTGGTTGTTTGTTTGCTTGCTTGCTCAACTACTTCTCTTTGCATTTACTTAAGTGTCATGGACTCAAAGGGTTTCATAGCTGAGGGCCATTCCATAAATAGGCCACCATTCTTTAATGGTTTGGACTATTCTTATTGGAAGAACAGAATGCAAGTATTCTTAAGGGCCCAGAACTATGAGATCTGGAAAGTAGTTGAGGCTGGTCCCTATGAAAACCAGGGTGAGGAAGAAACCTGGACGAGGGAACAAATTAGGAGAGCTACATTGAATTACAGTGCCATGAACATGATTCAATGTGCTGTCCATCCCAAGGAGTATTCGAGAATCTCTATGTGTAAATCTGCCAAAGAGATGTGGGATAAACTCGAACTACTCTATGAGGGAACATCTCAGGTCAAGGAGACCAAGGCAAATATCTTAGTTTCAGAATATGAACTTTTCATGATGAAATCTAATGAATCTATTTCTGAAATGTTTGCCAGATTTATGGTGATTGTCAATGGACTCAAGGCTTTGGGTAAGGAGTATACTGATGCAGATTTGGTAAGAAAAATTTTGCGTTCACTTTCTTCAATTTGGCATACCAAGGCCACTGTTATTGAAGATTCAAAAGATTTATCCAAAATGTCTTTGGATGAATTGATTGGATCTTTAATGATGTATGAAATAAACTTAAGAAGAAATGAAGATCTTATCATTAAGACCAAGCCTATGGCACTCAAAGCCTCTTCAAGCAACAAAGATAAAAATCAGGATAAAACAAGTTCTGAAGAATCTGAGTCAAATGAGGATGAGATTGCCCTCATGACCAGACAATTCAGGAAATTCTTGAAATATAGGAAAGGGAAAATGACTGGGAAAAAGAAATTTTCCCCAGGTAAGAAGAATATTTCCTCTTCCAATTTCAATAAGAATCATAAACCTGATGAGAATGTTATCTGTTACAGGTGCAACAAGCCAGGACACATGAAGGGAGAGTGTCCTGAGAACAAAAGGAAAAGCACAAAAGATTCCAGAAATACAAGAAGCCCAAGGCCATGGTAGCCACTTGGTCTGATGAAGACACAAGTGAGGAAGAAGAAGAGAAGAAGTCCTCAAGCTCAGAGAGTGAGGAAGTTTGCTTCATGGCCAACAGCACAGATGGAAAGGGAAGTCGTGCACCCAACACAAATGTATGGTTTCTTGACAGTGGGTGTTCACGACATATGACTGGAGATAGAGCCAAATTCTCATTCCTGCTTGAAAAGGAGGGAGGGTCAGTCACCTTTGGAGGTAAAAATAAAGGAAAGATCATTGGATCTGGTAAGGTTGGTCAAACTTCTTCAAACTCTGTAGATAATGTCTTGTTAGTTGATGGACTTGATTATAATTTGCTCAGTATCAGCCAACTATGTGACAAAGGTCACAAAGTTGTGTTTGAATCTGATTTTTGCAAGATAATAGATTCATCAACTGATAAAATCAAATTCTTTGAAAAAAGAGAAAACAATGTCTACATGATCAACCTTAATAAATTTTTTTCTGAAAATCTTTGTTTTGTTGCAAATAAAGATGAAATTGCATGGACTTGGCACAAAAGACTTGGCCATGCAAGCTTCAGAACAATGAATAAGTTGTTAAGATTGAATTTGGTTAAAGGTCTTCCTGAATCCTTTTCTAGTGTTGAAGGTCAAATTTGTGGGATCTGTACTAAAGGAAAACAAACTAGAAAATCCTTTAAAGTCTTCAATGATGTACTCACATCTAAGCCACTAGAACTTCTTCACATGGACCTCTTTGGGCCAACAAGAGTTCTAAGCTTGAGTGGCAAAAGATATGGATTTGTAATCATTGATGACTTTACTAGATTTACCTGGGTTATTTTTCTATCTCACAAAAGTGATGCATGCCTTGAATTCAGGAACTTTTGTACCACTGTCTTAACCACTTATCCATATAAAATCAAAAACATCTTAACTGATCATGGGGGTGAATTTGAAAACACATCCTTTTCTGATTTTTGTGCTGAATTTCAGATATTCCACAAGTTTTCTTCACCAAGAACTCCAGAACAAAATGGAGTTGTGGAAAGAAAGAACAGAACTCTTGTGGAAATGGCTAGAACCATGCTTCTTGAGAGTAACTTGCCCAAATCCTTCTGGGCTGAAGCTGTGAACACAGCAAACCACATACTCAATAGAGCATTGGTCAGACCAAAAATCAAGAAAACCCCCTATGAACTATTGAAAAACAAAAAGCCAACTGTTTCCTATTTTAAAGTCTTTGGGTGCAAATGCTATGTACACAATAATAACAAAGAAAACCTTGACAAGTTTGATGCTAAGAGTCAGGAAGCTATCTTCCTTGGCTACTCTGAAGTGTCAAGGGCCTTCAAAGTGTACATAATGAAAACCAAATCTGTTGAAGAATCTCCACATGTTATTTTTGATGAAAATTCCTTTTCCACTAATGATTCTAAATCTTGCAGGGAAAAACAAGACAATGAAGAGGATGACCTCATTGTGGATTCTTCACCAACCGTTGAGGAGAGTAATAACACTGAAAAAACCTGAACAACAACTCACAATCTCCAAATGGTTCAGGTAATATTGATTCAGAAGTGGATACTTCTCAACAGGTAATTTCTGAACCTCGATTTCTAAGAGATCACCCATTAGACAGTGTAGTTGGCAATCTAAATGATAGAGTTAGGACCAGATCATCCTTTTTACAAAACATTGAAGAAGACTCACTAGCTTAATTTCCAAAATTGAACCCAAGTCAATTGATGAAGCCTTATCCAGTTCTGATTGGATTAATGCTATGCATGATGAACTTCATCAATTTGAAAGAAATCAAGTGTGGGAATTAGTGCCTAGACCTAGTGACCAAACAGTGATTGGCACTAGATGGGTTTTCAGAAATAAATTGAATGAAGCTGGTCAAGTAATAAGAAACAAAGCTAGACTAGTTGCAAAGGGGTATAACCAAGAATTTGGAATTGACTTTGAAGAATCTTATGCCCCTGTAGCTAGACTAGAAGCTGTGAGAATTTTCCTTGCTTTTGCATCCTCCATGAAATTCAAAGTCTTTCAAATGGATGTTAAAAGTGCATTTCTAAATGGATATATAAAGGAAAATGTGTTTGTTGAACAACCTCCTGGATTTGATAATGAAAAATATCCTAACCATGTTTTCAAGCTTAATAAGGCACTCTATGGTCTTAAACAAGCTCCAAGAGCTTGGTATGATCGTTTGAGTTCCTTTTTACTTGAGAAAGGATATTCTAGAGGTAATGTTGATCAAACTTTGTTCACAAAAACAGTAAAAAATCAAATAATTGTAGTCCAAATTTATGTTGATGACATAATTTTTGGCTCCACCAATAAAGGCCTTTGCACTGAATTTTCAAATCAAATGAAGAATGAATTTGAGATGAGCTTAATGGGAGATTTAACATTCTTTTTGGGATTGCAGGTTAACCAAACAAATGAAGGAATCTTCATCAGTCAAACCAAATATGTCAAGGAGCTACTGAAAAGGTTTGACTATCAGAACCTTTTTTTTTTTTTCAAACATTTCGGGTTCACCTTAAACCCTTGTTGTTCCTGCGGGGCAGTGTACCACTGCTTCCCTTTTGGGCATCAGGTCGACCCGACGGCCAAACCCTCACCTTTCCGGCAAGAAATTTTCACCACCTCTCTCTAACTCTAATCCCCCTTCAATCACTTCTCCAATCTTCCATCTCCTCTATGAAATACCACTCCTTCCTTGCACCATGGTCCGCAAGTTGGGTCCCCGCCGTGGCGCAAGGTCTCAGGCTTCTTCAAGGTCGGTTCCGGCACAGGTTCCAACAGAACAGATGGAAAGAAGAACCAAGCGAAGAAATGATCCTGAAGAGCTTCCAGGATCCTCTTCTGCACCTCTCAGAGCTTCAAAGAGAGGTAGGACCTCCACTACTGGCAGAGGTAGACAAGTTTCAAACCCTAGACCAGACATTTCGGGGGATTCCTCTGACCATCCTGAGGAATCATCTACCTCCTCCTCTTCTGACTCTCAAGAGGACATTCCCTCCGAATCCGTAAGTGCTGCCAAGCTGATTTTGAAGCCAAGAATTCTAGACCTTACAGACACCCAGTTAGCAGACTCTCTCCCCGAAATTCAAACCTACTTTTCCTTCCAATCTTGGATACCCTTTATATCTGAATTTCAAGTTGCTATCCAAGGTTAGTTAGAGAGTTCTACAAAAACCTCACCTGCACAGAAGAAGGTTTTAAATCCAAAGTCAAGGGGATAGAGATAGACATGCCAACTGACGTAGCAGCCTCCATTTTCAAAGTACCAGATGAAGGGGCTGACTACCATGAATTTGAATTTGACTTACATGAAGCCTACTCAATCTTGACAGGCCATCCTGCAGATCCATCAGATCCCAAACAAACCTATGTGACAAGGTTTAATGCCAACTCATTTCCACCTGTCTTAAGGGTAATTCACCACATCTTGACAACCATAGTTACCCCTCAAGGTGGTGGGAGGGATAGATTGACAGATATCCAGAGATTCATACTCTATTGCATGGTCAAAGATATCAAAGTCAACCTTCATGTGATCCCTTATCAAATCATTTCTGAAACTACAAGAACAGACCTGAAAAGATCACTTCCTTATGGAGCACATCTGACCTCAGTGTTCAAGCACTTTGGTGTGCCATTGGAAAATGAAAAATCCCAATCCATTCCCAAGTCAAACATCTACACATTCAAGAATATCCAGAAGTTCATGGGATTTAGATTAGAGGGAAATCAAATAAGAAGAGGACCAGCTGTGGTTGAGGCTCCTCCAGTTCAAGAGGAACAGCCTCAAGATCAAGGGGAACAGCCCCAACTTCAGGAGGATCAGCCTCAGGCTCAAGGGGATCAGCCCCAAGTACAAGAGGAACAGCCTCCAGCTGAAGGGGACCAGCCCCTAAGTGAAGAGGATCAGCCTCCTATGCATGAGGATCAGCCTCAAGTTCCTAATGATGATGCCAGTCCCTCTCATGCTCCTCTCTCACCTCAGCTTCCTCATCCTTCTCCACAACCATCATTCCAACCATCCACATCTTCTGGTGGGCCTCATGTTCCACCATAATTGATATCTTTCCTCAATGACAAATTTGAATCCTTCAACTCCTCACTTCAATCCATGTCCACATCTTTTGAGCTACGGATTCAAAGACTGGAAAATACAGTTTCTGCCAAATTTATTGAACAGAAAGCAGCTTCAGATTATGCAGCTCAAAGGTTCAATAGGTTGATTGGCACATTGGCAGATGCCTCTCTACAGCTAAAAGAGCATCAAGACAAGTTGGAGATAGTTATGAAGGGAATATTGGCAAATTCCCAAGCAGATGTCTTCAACACCAACCAAACATTGCATGAGATTTCCAGCACCAGATTGTCATTTGCTCATTTTGTGGATGATTTGGAAAGTATGAGACATTTCAATGAGCACATAGACAAACAGCTCACAGACTTGACCAAGGAGTTCAAAATCATGCAAAGACCTGGTTGGTCAGCTGGCTCATCAAGTTCTCAACTTGCTTCAGATGAATTGAAAAGAACTCAGAGCACCTTGATAGAACATGCTGATAGAATGGAGCATTATCTTCACACTCGGCTGACAACTATCCATGAACAGATAAAGTCAAGCATGAAGTCAATGGACAAAAGATTGTCAGATATTGAGATGCTTCTAGCTCCAATTCCTCCTCCTCCTCCATCTTCTACCTAATGTACATCTTTTTTTGCTAATGTCAAAGGGGGAGAAGAATGAATGAAATGTAATGATCTTTTGAATGAAATGAAATGGTTGTTTGGCTTCAATACAAATTTTTGTCTTTGTGTGTGAATACTTGTTCAGTTGTTGACTTGTGTGCACAAAACTTCTAATTTCAAGTAACATTGTATCTCACAAAAATATCATCAATTGTTACTGAACAATATCAAAAGGACATTGACAAGTATGAACAAAAAGGAAAACAAAAACTCAAACAATTAAAATTGCTTAAAAAATCACACTTCATCAAAACCACATTCAAATATGGATTTAATGTTGCCATTATCAAAAAGGGGAGATTGTTGGGTTGAATGTCTAACTCATATCATTTCCCTCCTATTTTGATGATGATAAGAAGTGTTCTTAAAGCAATTCAATTGGAACATGTCAAAAGCATCATACCTGAAAGTCATGCTCAAAAAGCATTTTTCAAACCACATTTATCATTTATGGTAATGATAAATCATTTAACTAATGATATATGTGTTTATTTTTCAGGTACAACCTTTTTATGCAAAAGATGTGTCGACACACCCATCAATGGTGTCGACACATCAACACAGACTCAAAGAGAAATTGTGCAAAAATGTCAAGAGTGTGTCGACACATGTCAAGAGTGTGTCGACACGAGTGGCAGTTTTCCAAAGATCAAGGGTACCCAGGTCGACACACTCCCAGAGCAGGTCGACACTAGACCCAGTTCCCAGAACAGCCAGTTTGAGGAATTTGGACAGCAGGTCGACACACTCAAGAGCAGGTCGACACGGGACCTTCCTCCCAGAACAGGTTTTTCTATCTTTGGGACAGTGTGTCGACACAACCACTAGGGCAGGTCGACACACTACGGAAACTTTTCATCTTAAAAGTTGATGGCTGCCACGTGTCCTTCTAGGGCGATCAGAATCTTCCTAGGAAAGCGTGCCCTTGTACCCCAAAAGGGTATCTTTGGAATCCTAAGGGTATAAAAGGTTCTTTTCGGCCTGTTTTCAAGAGTGAGAAGAAACCAACTCTCTCAGAGCCTCCAAGAAGCTCCTGGCGGCCAGAAGAGCTCGTGTCTCCTTCCTCTGCTCTCCAATTGCTTCTAGAAGACCAATTCCCACCAATTCAAGGTGTGGGAATTGGAATTTGAGCCCTGAAGATTCCTCTGAAGCATTCCAAGGAGGCAGTTTCTGTAGAAGACTTTGTTGGTGAAGAATTCGAGGAAGATCCAACTTCTCAAATTGCAGAGCATCGTTTTGGACTTCAAGCTTCACATGCTTCTTCCCAATTCAAGCCTCTACAAGGGAGTACACTGAAGAACGAAGACTTTCAATTCAACTTAATTTCTCTTCTGTTCTTCTGAGATATCTTTTGGGATTATGCAAGTACTTCTGCATAACTCTCTTTAGAGTTCTCAAAGTTTGACTAGATCTATTGCTAGAGGATCTCAGTCTTAAGTTGGTGTCTAGCAGTCTATGTGTGAGCCTTGTGCTCAGGTTGTTGTGAGCCGTTGTGCTCAGTGTTGAGTTGTCAAACTCAAGTGTGGGTTGAGCAGTCTTGCTCAGTTGTTCTAGAGTAGTCTTGCTCTAGAAGTGGTGTGAGTTGTAAGCTCTTCAGTGTTGGAGTTGTCAGGCTCCAGTGGGTGTGTTACCCAGTTGTGTTAGTGAATCCTCACGGGTTGTGAGGGGTGGATGTAGGAATCACATGGGTGATTTCCGAACCACCTAAAAATCCTTGTGCATTTGTTTTCTGTGGTTTGACTGATTCATCCGCTAGATGCTTGCATAGGATTCGTTTTTAATTCACTTAATCAACTTGATTCACATCTAAGTTTTTCAACCCACTCCAATCTAATCAGATCAGTAGCTTTTCACTGATAACATTGCCTCTGATTCTAAATAGTTTTAAAATTATTTAAGCTTCCGCAAAAGTGGCGAAGATCTATTCATCCCCCCCCTTCTAGATCTTTTCCACACATTTATTTCGATCCTTCAGATGAAACAATGACTCCCCCTCAGAAAATGCCTAAACACTCAATTCAAATACAGAGATCAAGAAGATTGCGGACATTTACATAAACCAAGCTCTCTCCTCAAGGATGAAAATCTGCTGTCAGGAAGAGGTTTAGTGAAAATGTCAGCAATTTGTTTTTCAGTTTCAATGAAGAGAAGTTCAAATGATTTCTTTGCTACCTCATCTCTCAAGAAATGATGCCTTATTTCAATGTGTTTTGTGCGAGAGTGCTAAATTGAATTTTTAGACAGATTGATGACAGTAGTGTTATCACAGAGAATGGGAACACAACCTAACTATTGGTTATATTCTAGGAGCTGATGTTTCACCCAAAGAATTTGAGTGCCACAACGACCAGCTGCAACATACTCAGCCTCAGCAGTTGATAGAGCGACTGAGTGTTGCTTTTTGGAAGCCCAAGAAATTAGGCATCCACCTAGATATAAACACAAGCCACTTGTGCTCTTTCTATCAAGCTTACAACCAGGATTATCAACATCACAATAGGCAATCAAATCTAATTTACAACCAGCAGGATACCAAATACCAAGATCACATGTTCCAACAAGATATTTGAAAATTCTTTTAACAGCAAGCATGTGACTTTCTTTAGGATTAGCTTGAAACCTTGCACACAAGCATACACTAAATTGTATATCAGGTCTAGAAGTAGTGAGATAGAGTAGAGATCCAATCATACCTCTGTATGTCTTTGGGTCTACTGACTTACCAAGTGAATCTTCTTCTAGTTTTACATTAACTGCAATGGGTGTACTTGAGTGCTTGAGGTTCTAGAAGTCAAACCTTTTCAGAAG
Source organism: Colocasia esculenta (assembly GCA_014218235.1). NCBI lineage: Eukaryota > Viridiplantae > Streptophyta > Magnoliopsida > Alismatales > Araceae > Colocasia > Colocasia esculenta. The sequence continues at coordinate 149,662,231 of CM024755.1, forward strand.
TTCTTTGATGTACTTGGTTTGGCTTATGAAGATCCCCTCACTTGTTTGGTTAACCTGCAGTCCCAAGAAAAATTTTAAATCTCCCATTAAGCTCATTTCAAATTTAGTTTTCATTTGATTTGCAAATTCAGTGCACAGGCTTTTATTTGTGGATCCAAAAATTATGTCATCAACATAAATTTGGACAGTAATTATTTGTTTATTTACAGTTTTTGTGAACAAAGTTTGATCAATATTACCTCTAGAGTATCCTTTTTCCAACAGAAAGGAACTCAATCGATCATACCAAGCTCTTGGAGCTTGCTTAAGACCATAGAGAGCCTTATGAAGCTTGAAAACATGATCAGGATATTTTTCATTTTCAAAGCCTGGCGGTTGTTTTACAAAAACATTTTCTTTGATGTATCCATTCAAAAATGCACTTTTGACATCCATTTGGAAAACTTTAAATTTCAATGATGATGCAAAAGCAAGAAATATTCTCACAGCTTCTAATCTAGCTATAGGGGCATAAGACTCTTCAAAATCAATTCCAAACTCTTGATTGTACACCTTGAAAACTAGTTTAGCTTTATTCCTTATGACTTGACCATTTTCATTCAATTTATTTCTAAATACCCATCTAGTGCCAATGACAGATTGGTCACTAGGTCTAGGTACTAATTCCCACACTTGATTTCTATCAAATTGATGAAGTTCATCATGCGTTGCATTGATCCAATCTACACTCATTAGAGCTTCATCAATTGATTTGGGTTCAATTTGGGAGATTAGTGCTAGAGGGTCTTCATGGTTTACATTCAAAAAGGATGATCTTGTTCTAACTCTATCATGCACATTGCCAACAACATTCTCAATTGGGTGATCTCTCAAAAATCTGTGTTCAGAAATTACCTGTTGAGGTGCATTTAAATTTGGAACAACATTACCTGATCCACTTGGGGTAGGTGAGTGATTGTTCAAATTTTCACATAAGTCTTCATTCTCCTCAACAGTTGGTGAAGAATCAACAATGAAGTCATCCTCTTCATTATCTTGAGAGTCCCTGCAAGATTTAGAATAGTGAGTTGAAAAGGAATTTTCATCAAAGACTACATATGGAGATTTTTCAACAGTTCTATTTTTGACAGAGTAAACTCTAAAAGCTCTTGAAATTTCAGAATAGCCAAGAAAGATGGCTTCATGACTTTTAGCATCAAATTTATCTAGATTTTCTTTATTGTTGTTATGTACAAAACATTTACACCCAAAGATTTTGAAATAAGATAAAGTTGGCTTTTTATTTTTCAACAGTTCATAAGGGTTTTTTTTTTCTGGTTTTTGGTTTGACCAATGCTCTATTGAGAACATGATTTGCCGTATTTACAGCTTCAGCCCAGAAGGATTTGGGCAAATTACTTTCCAAGAGCATGGATCTAGCCATTTCCACAAGAGTTCTGTTTTTCCTTTCCACAACTCCATTTTGTTCTGGAGTTCTTGGAGAAGAGAATTTGTGGAAAATGTGAAGTTCATCACATAAATAAAAAAAAGAGTTATTTTCAAATTCACCCCCATGATCAGTTAAAATGTTTTTGATTTGATGAGAAAAACCAGTTAAGGCAGGGGTACAGAATTTCCTGAATTCTAGACAAGCATCACTTTTGTAGGATAAAAAGATAACCCATGTAAATCTAGTAAAATCATCAATAATGACAAACCCATATCTTTTGCCACTAAGACTTAGAATCCTTGTTCGGCCAAAAAGGTCCATATGAAGTAATTCTAGTGGTTTAGATGTGAGTACATCATTGAAGGTTTTAAAAGACTTTCTGGTTTGTTTTCCTTGGGCACAAATCCCACAAAGTTGATTCTCTACATTTGGAAAAGATTCAGGAAGTCCTTTTACCAAATTTAGCCTTAAAAGTTTGTTTATTGCTTTGAAACTTACATGACCAAGTCTTTGGTGCCAAGTCCATGCAATTTCATCTTTATTTGCAACTAAACAGATATTTTCTGCAAAATTTTTATCAAGGTTGATCATATAAACATTATTCTCTCTTTTTCCAAAGAATTTTACTTTGTCAGTTGAGGAGTCAATTATTCTGCAAAAATCTGATTCAAACACAACTTTGTGACCTTTGTCACACAGTTGGCTAATGCTCAGCAAATTGTAGTTCAGACCATCAACTAACAAAATATTTTCAATTGAGTTTGAGAAAGATTGACCAACCTTTCCAGATCCAATGATTTTACCTTTATTTTTACCTCGAAATGTGACAGATCCTCCCTCCTTTTCAGTCAGAAATGAAAATTTTGCATTGTCTCCAGTCATGTGTCGTGAACACCCACTATCAAGAAACCAAACATTTGAGTTGGGTGCACGACCTTCCTGCAAAATCAAATCAGTGAAGAGAAGATTTTGGTACCCAAACATTGTTGGGACCATCAGTTTGTTTGAACATGGACAACAGATCTTTTATAATCCAAATCTGATTTGTTTTTTGCTTTTGTTTTGTTTCAAAGGTGTTTTTTATCTTTTTCATTTTAGTATTTCATTTTGGAATAAAAACACGTGTTCTTTTTCTCATGAGGATGGAGGTTATGCATTTGGACATAATCATTCATTTGTGGAGGTCCAAACCAAGGGTTTTGTTGGTACATTGAGAAATTTGGATAAAAGAATTGAGAATGGTACCAAAAAGGATTATGATACCATTGGTTCCAAGAATTGATCCAATCAGCTTAATGTGTTGTCTTAGATGTCCAAGGTTTGTCATGAATGTTTCCTTTTATGTTTTTGTTATTTTTCAAGTTTTTATTTGATTTTTTGGTTGACTGGTTGTTGGTTCTTGAACTTGAGCAGGCCGACCTATCTTTGACTGGTGTCGACTCAACAGTCACAGTTTTTATCTTTTTGTTGACTGGTGTCGACCTATCAGCCATGTGTGTCGACCTGTTTGGTTTCTTTTTGTTCTGGTTTTTTAAGGTTTTGGATGTGTTGCTTGACACTTGCTTGTTTTTGTTGTTCTCAGGACTAGGACTTTTGACAAATTTTATTAAAGGTGCTTTTGTGTGTTTTTCTTTCCTTTCACCAGATTTGTCTTTGAGGGATTTTTGTGTGGTAAATCCTAGTCCATGTGTTACAGATTTCATTCTTGTTCCTAACAAGGCATCTAGATTGTCTTTTCCTTTTGTAAAAGTTTCAATGACCTGTTCTTTTTCTTTCAGCTGGTTTTCTAAAGTTTTGATTTCATTATCACATTGTTGCCTTTCTTTTTGTTGCAATTCCAATTTTTTAGACAATTTTTTAAGGTTATTACTAGCTTTTTGGGATGCAAGTTTGAGCTCATCTATTTCATTTAGAAGGCTTTCCTTTTCTTCATTAAGCTCAGACACTTCATTTTCCAATTCGGAGATTCTTCTGTTTGAGGAATGGTTATGCAAGATGTTTTCAATTTTCTTTTTCAGATGCTTATTTTCTTTTCTTGTTTCAGAATATTTTTCAACTAGTTCAGCATAAGCATCTTGCCAATCATCAATTGTATGTTCCTCAAAAAATGTACTTACCTTTCCATCAGTACTGTTAGCCATAAAGCATATCTCTTCACTTTCAGTGCTTGAGGACTTCTCTTCTTCATCCTCACTTGGATCATCATCTGACCAAGTTGCAACCATTGCTTTAGGCTTCTTCAGTTTGTTGATCTTCTTGTACTTGTCCTTCTTGTTCTCAGGACATTCTCCTTTCATGTGTCCTGGTTTGTTGCACCTGTAGCAAATAATAACTTCATCAGTTCTTTGATTTCTATTTGAATTGACATTTGAAGAAGAAATATTTCTTTTGCCAGATGGAAATTTTTTCTTCCCATTGAATTTTTCTTTTCTATATTTTAGAAATTTTCTGAATTGCCTAGTCTTGAGGGCAAGTTCATCCTCATTTGACTCAGACTCATCAGAACTTGATTTCTCTTGACTTTTGTCCTTGTTACTTGATGATGCTTTAAGTGCTACTGGTTTGGTCTTGATTATATGCTCTTCATTTCTTTTCATGTTTATTTCATATGTCATTAAAGATCCTATGAGTTCATCCAAAGAGATCTTGGATAAATCTTTAGAATCTTCAATAACTGTGGCCTTGGTGTGCCAGATAGATGAAAGAGAGCGCAAGATCTTTCTTACCAAATCAGCATCAGTGTAGTCTTTACCTAGAGCCTTCAGTCCGTTGACAATTATCATGAACCTGGCAAACATTTCAGAAATTGACTCATCAGATTTCATCATGAATACTTCATATTCAGAAACAAGTATGTTTGCTTTGGTTTCCTTAACTTGGGATGTTCCCTCATACAGTAATTCAAGTTTATCCCACATCTCCTTAGCAGATTTACACATGGATATCCTTGAATATTCCTTAGGATGGACTACACATTGAAGCATATTCATGGCACTGTAGTTAAGGGTGGCCCTCCTAATTTGTTGTCTAGTCCAGGTTTCCTCTTCTCCCTGGTTTTCATAAGGACCTACCTCAACTACCCTCTAGATCTCATAATTCTGGGCTCTAAGAAAGTCTTGCATGCGATTTTTCCAATAGGAATAATCAGTTCCATTGAAAAATGGTGGCCTATTGATGGAATGGCCTTCGGCAATAAAACCTCGAGAATCCATTGAGCAAAATGAAGTGCAGTAATAGAAACTCTTAAACAGATCAGATATAGATATGAACCCGCTCTGATACCAGTTGTAGGATCGAATATAGGATGGACCAGATCTAGAAGGGGGGGGGGTTGAATAGATCTAGACCAAATACTGCGAAAGCTTAACCAATTTGAAAAATGCTTTGAATCAGAGATTAAATCAGAGTTACAATTCACACATCTGATGTGTGAGTGTGTGAATTGAGTGAGTAGAGTGTGTGATCAGATTAATCAGTAGTGTGAGCAAAAATCATATGTATGCATCTAGTGCCACAAATCAAACCACTGCACAGAAGATTTTTAGGTGGTTCAGAAATCACACCAGTGATTCCTACATCCACCCCTCACACAGTGAGGCTCCACTACTTAACCTGAGAACAACACACACTGGAGCTTGACAACTCCAACACACAGAGTTAGACAACTCACACAAAACCTCTAGAGCACAACCACTCTAGATACCTGAGCACACCTGCTCAACCACACACTGAGTGTTCAACTCAATACAACTGAGCACAAGGGCTCACAAACAACCAGCTAGATAAAAAACAATGAGAATCAGATCCTCTAGCAGTGATCTGATCTAGAATGAACTCATTCATAGAGACTTGTGCAACAATTCCATGCACGATCTCAAGAATGACTCAGAAGAACAATTTGAAAGTTGATACAATTCAGTAGAAAACATGTTCTTCAGAAGAACTCCCTTGGAGAAGGCTGAATTGAGGAAATTCTTGAAGCTTGAAGTCACTGGGCGATGCTCTACAACAGTTGCCTCTGGATCTTCCTTGAATTATCCTCAATTGCTTGCTTCAACTGGATCTACTCTCTTGGGAAGTGATCTCACCTCTTCTTCAGAGATTAATCTTCACCTTCTTGTGCTTCGCAAGGATGGAGATGAGTCACAACAGCACCATGGAGAGCAGGAGTGGGAGAGACCTCTTCTTGCCGCCAAAAGGCTTTTTCTGGAAGGCTCTTGAGGAGTTCGACTTCTTGGGGGCCGATTGGATAGGTATTTATAGCCAAACATTTCCAAAAGAACCCTTGGAGTGCATGGGCACATGATCCAAGGTCAATCCAATTGATCCCTAGAAGGCCACGTGTCCAGGTGAAACTTAAGATGAAAAATCAGCCGGAGTGTGTCGACACTATCCCAGAGTGTGTCGACACACTGTCCCAATTGCAGAAAAGGATGTTTTGGGAGATGGCTCTAGTGTCGACACACTCACTGGCTGTGTCGACACACTATCCCAGTCTGGAAAATGGGTCTTCTGGAGACTGGGTCTAGTGTCGACACTGCCTGGGACTGTGTCGACACAGTGAACCGTGTCTTCATGAATTTGCTTCAGGGATTGATGCCCAGTGTCGACACCAACAGTGGGTGTGTCGAAACTACCATGACAAGAAATATATGTCCCCAAAAATTAAACACATAAATCATTAGTATGTGATATAACGTGTTTGGAAACATGCCTTTTGAGCATTGTTATTACATATGTGATGTATTTAACATGTTCCATTCATTAAACATTAAAATCACAGCATGTCATCATCAAAATCATGAGGAGAAATATATTAAATTCACACTCAACCCAACAGATTTTGGGGCGATCCGACATTTTGGGATCATTTTCGGCGTGGACTCGCTGCGAGGACGTCGTACGGAGCAGAAGAAACACCATGTGATTTTCGTTCTTCACATTCTTCGCGAAGGTAGGAAGATTCTGCCATGTTTTACGCTGTGGATTTCATGTGATGCATGAATAGATTGTTAACTGCTTTATAAACGATAGAAACCATGTTAGAACAATGAGTAGAGCATGAATAATGGGTTTTTACATCATTTAATATGGTTTGCATGGGAAATCCGGAGATGGATTCTCAGATTAGGGTTTCACCTGAGAAGGCGACAGACCAGGGTGTCACGTTCAGAACGCGACAGCCCGACCCGTCGCGTTCTGCTTCTGGACGCGACCTATCGTGGTGTCGCATTCAGAATGCGACAGAGGGCCCTATCGCGTTAAGGGTTCCGAGGGTTGTATGCTTATGCATGGTTATGTCGTTATTGAATTATCGATATGTGTTGTGCATGGAAATGGTAAGCGGTGCATTGGCACCTGTAGAGCTCAAGGAGCGTGTTGTTCACACGGTTGACACGGTGTTAACGTGGTTTGAAAGGTGTGCACGTGGTTTGTGTGTGCGTGGCTAGTAGTACGATGCCTTCCGTGGTTACCTCTTCAGTTGGGAGGCCCAAGTTTTGTGTGAGCCGGGAACGTGAGTGCTCGAGGCTTGTCTCGGTACTTGTGTACCGTCGAGGTCTGTGTCATCTTCCTGGACAGCCTCATTCTTTTGTAGGGTTGTACGTCCAGCTGAGGGAAAGACAGTAGTGAGATAGTGGACTTGTGAGAGTTAGTGTTTGTCACTTGTAGCGGGCTCGTGGTTGGGGGTTACGGACACCAGTCGATGTATTGGGGCCCAGCTAGTCCTGTTTTCCAGTGCCTCACTTTAGGGAGCTCGGGCCAGAGTCCCTAAAGGTGCCAGACATGGGCCTACAGCAGTGTGGTCCACTGGAGTGTTGTTGGTTGGTCTCCCCAGTTTCTTGGCTTGTTCTAGTGGAGCAGCAGCTGGACCTTTAGTCCGTGACTGCGAGACTAAGAGGTAGTCCTGTGTGGTTTGTCCGGGTCGGTAGCTGGTGTCGCGAACCAGTTTTCGTGGCCCGAGTGTGGCGTTTTCCTACTTTAGCATGTACACATGGTTGTAGTTTGCCGTTTATTTACTTAAGTTGATTCAGTTAATAGCATGTGGTAATTGGCATTTACAGCTTTAATATCTTGCTTAGTTAGTTCTATAAATTGCTAGCGTAGCTTCCTGCATTGCTACTTGTGAGTTTGGTTTTGCTCAGTTTCTGGGGGAGTTTCCCTACTGAGCCAGTGACTTATGAGGATAACCCCTACTCCTTTCAGGTGAGGGAGAGCAGGAAGCTTCTCAGCCTTCGTCTAGTTCAGAGCTGCGTCACAGCGGAGTTAGGTCTGCACCACCAGCAGTGTAATTTCCTTACTTTATACACCTTGGGGTATGCCCCAGGTTTTCTTGTACTAGTGTCTGGTTACTGTTGAGAAATGGCTATGTATCTTTCATGTAAATATTTGTGAGATGGCAATTTTATATATATTTGAGCAGTTTTCTTTATATTTCTATAGACTTGTAAATGGTATCCCTTGCGAGGCTTTGGCTCGTTCGCAGGAGGCGGAGTCGGGCCAAGCTCGTTATTAGGTTAACGGGTTTGAACGATGAGGACCACTACAGCTGGTATCAGGGCAAGGTCCGTGTGAATATAAAGAATCGGAAATCTACATAGCCTTTCCTCTACTTTAGCCCACTGCTGGTAGCTGACCCTAGTTTTTGTATTGATTCGCTTGGTGTTGTGTAGTTGGAATGATATTTATGCAGGATTAGAAATGGCAGACAGGAGGTATAGGGGAGGAGGTGGAGATGAACCTGAGGAGACTACGCATCAAATGATAGAAAGAATATGGGAAAGTCTTACAGAGATCCGTACTAGTTTGGATCATCAGGCACCAGTACAGCCAGTAGCAGTGGCACCACCGATAGTGGAGGAGGCAGTACCAGTGGCACCACCCCCTCCACCACCGGTAGTTGAGGTACCACCCGTTGTACCTATACCTACTAGAGTACCAGCACAGATAGTTAGTGTGGAGGAGTCTACATCACTAGTGGAGGGGTTCTTGTGGTTACAGCTGCCCACATATTCAGGAGGTCCAAATCCCTACATAGAAGAGAACTGGGTGCATGAAATAGAGAGAGTTCTTATTATTATGAGGTGTTCGCAAGCTGATAGGGTGTTGCTAGCTGCCTATCAGTTGCGTGGATTTGCACAAGAATGGTGGAGATTGAAGATGCAGACAGTATTTGTGGGGAGGACAGAGGACACCATCACCTGGCCAGAGTTTTTGACAGTCTTCAACGACACGTTCTTTCCAGTTCAGATGCACCAAGCGAAGAGGGAGCAGTTCCGGACATTGCAGCAAGGGAACCTATCAGTGCTAGAATATCAGATGAGGTTCATGGCATTGAGTAGATATGCTCCATATGTGGTTACTGATAACACTATAATGGTGGAATATTTTATTCGAGGGTTGAGACCAGAGCTTCACGATGCGGTAATCCCCTTAATGTGCAGAACAGTGGAAGAAGCAGCGCAGAGAGCAGCAATTCTAGAGAGAACTGTGCAGGCTAGGCAGTCCGGAGGAGCAGGGACAGGTAGTTTTCGGCTTCCACAGCAGTCCACAGGTATCAGTAAGGGCAAGGCACCCTCAGGAGCATCGTCATCATCAAGATTTGCAAAGTGGGGTGGTAAAATAAAGAAGATGTTCAGAGGATGAGGAGGTGGCAGGCAGCAGGGCTTTCAGCCGGGTTTTCAGTAGGGTCGAGGTGCTAGGCCAGCACCGGGGGAGTCGCAGCAGAGTACAGCAGGGAAGCCCATAGCTTTTCCAGGTTTTTGGTGTTATAATTGTGGGCACCTAGGACATTTGTTGAGCAACTCATAGATTACTAAAATACCTATCACAATATTTTTGTTATGACAAAACCTCTTAAATAATCTCACCCTTACAAAAATTATAGAAATCAATATATATATATATATATATATATATATACTCTAAGCAAAGAACAAAATTTTTCTAAGTCCATAAAGTATACTATATATCACAGTAACTCTGACTCTTGAGAAATCGAAGTCAAGCCTTACTCTGATCTTGAGAAATCGAAGTCAAGCCTTACTCCAACTCTTGAGAAATCGAAGTCAAGTCTTACTCCGACTCTTGAGAAATCGAAGTCAAGCCTTACTTTGACTCTTGAGAAATTGAAGTCAAGTCTTACTCCAACTCTTGAGAAATCGAAGTCAAGACTTACTCTGACTCTTGAGAAATTGAAGTCAAGCTTCACTCAGAATCTTAGAATATCAAAGTCTTTGTATTATTCCAAGTCTTACTCCGACTTCCTAAAAATCAAAGTTGGGCATACTATGACTTTACATAAGTCGAAGTCCGCTATCTGTTTATGTACTCCGACTTCCCAAAAGAAGTCGAAGTCATTACTTTCTCAATCTGACTTCAATAAAGTCGAAGTTTACTATCTCTATTAGTCATACTCCGACTTCTTAATGGTCGAAGTATTTCTTGTTGTTTGTTTCATATCTGTACTTAGCTAAAAATCATATCTCTATTTATAAGTACCCGTTAACATACATCATTACATGAACTTTGCATTGAAGTATATCTTACTTTGAGAAAGTCTTCTTAAAAACTCAATTATTCTCATTGGCAGATTCAAAATATTTTTTCTGAGTAGTATCTCCTTTGGGATCGGTAAAATATATATGATATATTCTCTCTCTCTCTTTCTCTGACAGAAAGATAAGTTGATCTATGGTTGACGGATGGTCAAAAAATTAAATGCTTGATAAGTCTTATAGGCTATATGTCAGAACCTACCTACTACTATCAGAAATACCATGTCTTTTAGAAGAAAAACGTGTGCAACTGTCTATTCATTCTTAAATGTTCCGAACTTCTGTATATCTTATTCTTTATCTCACCTACCTCTGAAAGCATGAATGGAGTCATTTTTTTTCCTCTTATCCTGTCCTTTCAGGTTTGCAGAACATTTAATAAGGAATGGCTAAATCTCTACACAAAGCATGGAAACTGCAGAACAATCATGATACAAGTCCTTCAAGCATGTAGCTACAACATATAGCCAAGGACGTTAGACTCATGAAGCTAAGGATTTGATGGATAAACTTGAGAAGATCAAAGCCTCCTCTCAAACAGCTATCTCCTTCAAACTGCCTGCTTCCAACGGTCAAATTCAAAAGGGCAAAAAGTTTGAAGTCTATAAAAAGAAGCTGAAGCATGAAGATTAAAATAGATATACATACATAACATATAGATGAAATAGAAGGCTCAACATCCAACACTTCTCTCCCATCCGAAAGCTAGAAAAGCAAATCAAGAGAAAGAGAGCCACGCCTCAGTCTCAAGACTTCTGCTCTCCTTCTGCAATTCAAAGTTTTGTTCATTTGGTGGACTACTGCAATTCAGATCCTCTTCAGTCCACTTCTATTTTTTAAGAAAGAATTTGAGTTTCACTCTCATCTATTCTTCTTTCTGAAATTTGGTATGTGCCCATTGTTGTTTGAGCAGACACACAAGCCTTTTATATCTTTGTGTAAAGCAACCTGCAGGAGGTCTATATCCTGCTGTATCCCTCGTGTAAAGGGAAGGTCTACAAATGTAGATAGTGTTTATACCCCTTGCTTAAGGGAAGACTTGCTGGGAGCAAGTGGGTTTGTAATTCCTCTCGGGTTTGAGAGAAGGCTAAGTGTTCTTGGCAGTTTAGTGAAATCCCAAGTGGTTTCTTGGGGACTGGACGTAGGACTTCCGTATAGGAAAGGCCGAACCAGGATAAATATCTTGTGCCTTCTGTGTGATTGATTCCGCCAAGTCTTTTCACTTGATTCACACACTTCACACTACTTTCTAACAAATTATCTAGTGTTGTTCATCTTTTAGATAAATTTTTGAAAAAGGTACAAAGAAGTCCTATTCCCCCCCCCGTTAGGACTTCTATACTGCCATCGCAATCCAACAACATTTAGCTAGAAATTGTCCACTTCCTCAGGAATACAGTTATGGCAGAGGGACTCAGCAGTAGCAGCAGCCAGTAGAGTAAGGCAGAGGTGCACCATATCAGAGAAGAGGACGGGGTCGAGTTATGGCAGTCACCAGAGCTCAGGCGGAAGCATCGATTCTAATTGAAGGTATATTACCTCTTTTTAATTTTTCTGTTAGAGTGTTGATTGGTCCGGGTGCTTCGCATTCGTTTATTTCCGAGGATTTTCTGGATAGCATGGTACATCCCCTAGAAGAAAGGCAGTGTGAGTTGGTAGTAGAGGTTCCCTCAGAAGGTTTCATGCTTACTTCATGCTTCCCTCAGAAGGTTTCGATAGTGATTTAGGGGAACCAGTTGCCAGCAAGGTTGTATGCTTTGTCATTAAAGGATTATGATGTGATTTTGGGGATGGATTGGTTAGAAGCCTATGGGGAATTAGTAGATTGTAGAAAGAAGAGAGTCAGATTCTGCAGGCCTGGTGAAGCAGTGTTTTAGTTTTAAGGTATGCCCTTCTACACTCCTAAGTTTATTATTTCTGTACTTAGGGCTAGAAGGTTGATTAATGTGGGGTGTGTAGCGTACCTTGCTTTGGTTAGTTTAGTTGAGTCCAATAAGTATGTAGATTCAGTACCGGTGGTCAGAGAATTTGCAGATGTGTTTCCAGAAGATTTGTCGGGGTTAGCTCCACATAGGGAGGTGGATTTTACAGTTGAGTTACAGCCAGGCAGTATGCCGATTTCAAAGGCTCCTTATAGAATGGCACTGGCAGAGTTGAAGGAATTAAAGAAGCAGTTGCAGGAGTTGTTAGAGAAAGGTTTCATTAGACCTAGTCATTTTCCGTGGAGAGCACCCGTATTATTTTTCAGAAAGAAAGATGGCAGTCTAAGAATGTGCATTGATTATAGGCAGCTGAAGAAGGTCACCATCAAGAATAAGTATCCACTTCCAAGGATAGATGATTTGTTTGATCAACTCCAGTCGGCCAAGGTATTCTCCAAGATTGATTTGAGGTCAGATCATCAGCTGAGGATCAAGGAAGAAGACATAAACAAGACAGCCTTCAGGACCAGATATGGGTATTATGAGTTTGTTGTTATGCCATTTGGGTTAACTAATGCGCTAGTAGCATTCATGAATTTGATGAAAATTATATTTCACCTATATTTGAATCAGTTGATTATGGTTTTTATTGATGATATACTGGTATATTCAGCGTCAGAAGAGGACCATGCAGCACACTTGAGGATCACATTGCAGACATTGAGAGATCACCATATGTATGCCAAGTTTAGCAAATGTGAGTTTTGGCTGAAAGAGATTCAGTTTTTGGGTCATGTAATATCAGGTGCAGGTGTTATAGTTGATCCGGCCAAGCTAGAGGCAGTAATGAAATGGGAAGAACCGAAGATAGTGACAGAGATTAGAAGTTTTCTGGGTATGGCAAGATATTATAGGCGGTTCATCCAGGACTTCTCAAAGATAACATCTCCAATGACAAGATTGACAAGGAAAGGAGTACCATTTGTGTGGTCTTCAGATTGTCACTACAGTTTTGCAGAACTGAAGAAGAGGATTACCACAACACCAATATTGGAGATTCTGTCAGGTAGTGGTGGATTTGTATTGTATACAGATGCATTGAGCAGAGGTTTGGGAGCAGTGTTAATGCAACATGGAAAGGTGGTAGCCTATGCATCCAGGCAATTGAAGAAGCATGAAGAGAATTATTCGACATATGATCTAGATCTAACAATAGTTGTTTTTGCACTAAAGATTTGGCGGCATTATTTGTATGGTGAGAGGTTCGAGATATTCATTGATCATAAGAGTTTAAAGTGCATCTTCTCCCAGAAAGATCTGAATTTCAGGCAGCGCAGGTGGATGGAATATTTGAAAGATTATGACTTCAATTTGGCATATCATCCAGGCAGGGCTAATGTGGTGGCAGATGCATTAATTAGAAAAGTAGTTATAAATCAACTTATGATCAAAGAATGGAAATTATATGAAGAAGTGGCAAAAAATTCATTGTATGTACCCAATAGCCAGCGACGAGCAATATTAGCAAGCAGTGCAATGGAACCTTATCTATATTGGCAGATAGTAGAAGCACACAGAACAGATGACAGTTTAGCTGATATTGTGAGAATGGAAGAGGTGACTCTTGGTGATGACAGCGTGGTCAGACTCAAGGGTCGGTTGTATGTTCTAGTAGATGCTGAGGTCAGGCAGAAAGTGTTAGAGGAGGCTCACAAATCCAGATACACCATCCATCCAGGCAGTACCAAGATGTATCAAGATTTGAAGAAGCACTTCTGGTGGCCTAATATGGAGAAAGAGATTGCGAAATTCATTGCAAGATGTGCAGTGTGTCAGCAAGTGAAGGCAGAGCACCAGAGGCCAGGACGACTATTGCAGCCATTACCTATTCCACAATGGAAATGGGATGATATTGCCATGGATTTTGTAGTTGGTTTGCCCAGGACTTCAGTAGGTCATAATGGTATTTGGGTTTTTATAGACAAATTGACTATGGTTTGCCGATTATTGGCAGTGAGTATGTCATGGTCAGTGGATAGATTAGGTACGTTATATGCAGAAAGAATAGTACCATTGCATGAAATTCTAGTCACCATTGTTTCAGATTGAGATCCTAGGTTCACTTCAGATTTCTGGAGGAGTTTGCAGAGAGTGGTTGGCATAGAATTGAGGTACAGTTCAGCTTATCATCCACAGACAGATAGGCAAACAGAAAGAACCATTCATACTGCAGAAGACAAGTTGAGAGCTTGCTGTCTAGTGTGGGGAGGTACATGGGAGCATCACTTGGGTATGGTAGAATTTGCATATAATAATAGTCATCATGCGAGTATTGGAATGGTGCCTTTTGAAGCATTGTATGACAGACTGTCCAGGACACCACTGAATTGGCATGAGGTAGGTAAGAGGCAGGTTATCGGTTGGGAATTAATTCAGCAATGTGCAGAAATGGTTAAATTTATTAAGGAGAAGCTTCAGGCAGCGCAGAGTCGCCAGAATAGTTATGCAGACACCAGACGTAGGCCTTTGCAGTTTGAAGTTGGAGATTATCTATTTTTGAAGGTTTCTCCTACTATGCTCAGATTCAGTAAGAAAGGTAAATTGAGTCCAAGATATGTTGGCCCATTTCAGATAATAGAAAGGATTGGTGAAACAACTTATAGATTGGATCTCCCAGCAGATTTCACAGACGCACATGACATGTTCCATGTCTCAATGCTTATAAGATATATTCGAGATCCATCCTAGGTGGTTAGTTATCTGAGATATGATTTGAAACCAGACATGACAATGCCAGAATATCCAGTACAGATTACAGGTCGCATAACCCAGAAGCTCAGAAATAAGGAAATTGAACTAGTGAAAGTCAGATGGGAGAACAGACAGGGCGGAGAGGATACGTGAGGGTTGGCAGAGGAAATGATGAAAGCGTATCCATACTTGTTTGAGTAAGCTTTTAAATTTTTTTAGGTGATAGTACCATGCTTATTTAATTGAAAATTTTTGGTGTCGAGCTTTCTTCTTAAATTTTGAGGACGAAATTTCTTTTAGTTGATAGTAATGTTGTCACGCCCTGACGCGGAATATCAGAATGTGAGGCAGTTGCAAGTAAATGGGTACAAAGTAAGTACTAGACATCAAACCATTGAACGAAGATAAATACTAAAGCAAATTCTTCTCATTAATAACTTTCCAAGTGTCTAGTTACAACCTCTAATATCATAGCTATTTTATAGGGCCCAATTACAATGAAATAAAAGTAAAAGACTAAACTAACACTCTAATCATAATACTAAGACACTAGGGTACTTATGACTTCACTCCTGGTCGTTCCCGTCCTCTTGAGTGTAGGTGTCATCCTCGGTCTCATCTGAGAACACAACGACAAATAACACAGGGTGAGCGATAACGCCCAGTAGGACTTAAATCTCAATAGTCAAGCAGGCTTTTAAATTATTAATGTATTAAAAGGTAGAGTAACTAATGATGGAGCGAGAGAGTCAAGTAAAAGATAACAGGATAGCGCATGATGGAAATAGCACAAGCTTTCTAAGTATAGCACAATTGTCGAGTATAGCACAAATAGCAAGATGGCAATAGCACAAATAGCAAGATGGCAATAGCACAAATAGCACAAAGTATAGCAATAGCACAACGGGTATCGTATAGCACTTTTGTCCATAGACAACGAGAGAACATAGCACTTTTGATTGTCATTTAGATAGTCGAGATAGATAGCACTCGAGTGTAATGCCAAACACTCTGATCATTTAACTCCCTTGGGCACTAGCACTTTCGGGCGCACATCCCAGGACCAGATCGGGCCCTTTATATATTGCCAGGCATTGGTTATATTGTTTATCTTTAGACAATCGGTCAATGGCCAATAGAGAGTACCAAGAAATAGATGAGAGTAGTAGATGAATAGACGAGATAGTAGAGTGAACGTGAACAGATGAGCGAGTAGAGTATAGATGAGAGCTAGTGGACATTGTACGTAATACGTCGAGTAAACATACGATAATAATAGTTGCACAACACGCGCACTTGGTGTTGGCAGTCAGGTGGAACTCACGACCCTTCCACTGGACAGCGGGTGCTCAAGGCATATGTTTGGAAATAAAAAGCTGTTCTCCCATCTCTAAGCTGAAGAAGGCACAGTCAGCTATGGAGACAATGGAAAGGGAAGTGTAATCGGCAGTGGATCAGTGAACAGCAAAGGCAAAACAATTATTGAAGATGTACTATGTGTTAGAGGACTAAAGCACAACCTCATCAGCATCAGCCAGCTGTGCGACAAAGGACATCAAATCAAATTCCAAGAGTCACAGTGCAGCATTATGAAAGATGGAGAGGTTATCTTTGAAGCCAACAGAGAAAAGAACCTGTATGTACTCTACCTTGAAGATTTAAAAGGTCAGGATATCTGTTTAGAAGCAAACAAAGAGCAGTCAACTGAGCTGTGGCACAAAAGATTAGGCCACTGTAGTCTGGATGGCATGAGAAAGCTGATCAAGAGAAGCCTGACGGAAGGTCTACCAAAAGTCAGCACAAAAATGAATGGTGTATGCAGACCATGTGCGAAAGGAAAGCATACCAAGAGTTCCTTCAAGTCAAAGTCTGTGGTAACCACCTCTAAACCCTTAGAACTTCTTCACATGGACTTATTTGGGCCAATGAGGACCACAAGTCTTAGAGGAAAGAATTTTGGATTTGTTATAGTAGATGACTATTCCAAATTCATATGGGTTTCATTCTTGGAGCACAAAGATCATACATTTGATAGTTTTGTGAGCTTCAACAAGAAAATACAAAAGGATAAGAAGTACTGCATCATTGGAATCTGGTCAGAACATAGAGGAGAGTTCCAAAATGAAAAGTTTGCAAAATTTTGTGATGACTAAGGGATTGAGCACAATTTCTCAGCACCAAGGACACCACAGCAAAATGGAGTTGCTGAGAGACAGAACAAAACTCTCTTGGATATGGCAAGGACGATTTTGTCAGAATATGATCTGCCAAGATATTTTTAGGCTGAAGCAGTTAATACAATAAGTTACATTATTAACAGAGTAATGATCAGGCCCATACTAAAGAAGACAGCATATGAATTGCACAAGGGAAAGAAGCCGAAAATCAGTCATTTCAGGACATTTGGATGTCCATGTTTCATCCACAACAACGGCAAAAGAGACATTGGTAAGTTAGATGCCAAATCAGATGAAGGCATCTTCATGGGGTATGCTTCTAAACCTAAAGGTTACAGGGCATTTAATAAGCGTACACTGTTAATTGAGCAATCCGTGCACATTATTTTTGATGAGACTAACTCTTCCTTGAGAGAGGAAGAAGATAGCGACATTGATGAAACAGATAAATTGTCCAAGAAACTAAGGAATACATCAATTGAGGACAATGATGATCCACCTCTGGAAGACTTGCAACAGAAGGATATTCCACATGAAAACCTTCCAAAAGAATGGAGATACAAGAAAGATCACCCACCTGAAAACATCATTGGTGATCCAACTGTAGGGGTAAGAACAAGAGGTAATGTAATCCCATGCGATTACCTAGCTTTTGTTTCACAAATAGAGCCTAGGACTGTCAATGAAGCTCTCACTGATGAATCTTGGATTCTGGCCATGCAAGATGAACTGAATCAGTTCAAGAGAAACCATGTATGGTTACTTGTTCCTAGACCATCAGATTATCCAGTAGTTGGCACCAAATGGGTGTTCAGAAACAAATTGGATGAAGCTGGTGTGATTCTAAGAAACAAGGCCAGATTGGTTGCTCAAGGCTTTTCCCAAGAGGAAGGCATCAATTTCGATGAAACCTATGCACCTGTAGCTAGACTTGAGGCTATTAGGATTTTACTTGCATATGCATCTGCATTAGATTTGAAATTATTTCAAATGGATGTGAAGTCTACTTTTCTAAATGGTTTTATTAAGGAGGAAGTTTATGTAGAACAACCTCCAGGTTTTGATGATATTGATTTTCCCAATCATATTTTTAAGTTGCACAAAACTTTATATGGTTTAAAACAAGCACCTAGGGCCTGGTATGAAAGGCTTAGCTCATTTCTATTAGACCATGGTTTCACTAGAGGTCATGTAGATAGTACATTATTTGTCAAATGTAAGGTCAAACATATTCTGCTTGTTCAAATATATGTTGATGATATAATATTTGGTTCTACTAATGAATCTCTTTGCAAGTACTTTGAGAAGCTTATGCAGGAAGAATTCGAAATGAGCATGATGGGGGAGCTTAACTACTTCCTTGGACTGCAAATCAAACAAAGAAAGGAAGACATCCACATCTGTCAAGCTAAGTACATCAAAGAACTCTTAAAGAAGTTTGGGTTCGATAATGTCAAGCCACTGTCAACACCTATGAGCACATCAACAAGGATGGACAGTGACAAGGATGGTAAGAAGATAGATCAAAAGATCTACAGAGGTATGATAGGTTCATTACTTTACTTAACTGCCAGTAGACCTGATATATTGTTTAGCGTATGCATGTGTGCTAGGTATCAGGTAGACCCTAAGGAATCTCACCTAATTAGTGTTAAAAGAATTTTCAGATATTTAGCCAAAACTCATGACTTAGGTTTATGGTATCCAAAATCATGTCAAATTAATTTGGTAGGATACTCTGATGCTGACTATGCTGGATGCAAAATCGATAGAAAAAGCACCAGTGGATGTTGTCAATTTCTTACAGGATGTCTGATATCATGGTCCTCAAAGAAGCAAAATTCAGTAGCATTGTCTACAGCTGGAGCTGAGTACGTGGATGCTGGAAGCTGTTGTACACAACTTCTATGGATCAAACAACAATTTGAGGATTATGGGCTACATATCAAGACAATCTCCTTATTATGCGACAACACTAGTGCCATAAATCTCACCAAGAATCTAGTACAACATTCAAGGACAAAACACATTGAGATTAGATATCATTTTATTTGTGATCATGTAGCTAATGGCAACATAGATATTTCATTTATTGATACAAATAATCAGTTAGCAGATACCTTCACAAAGGCCTTACCTGAAGAGAGGTGTACATCTCTTAGAAGGGAATTAGGCATGTGCAAATTGTGAAAGATTTATCTGTATAAACTGAAATATAAATTATCAGAATGTTAATTAATTTTTCTCCCTGAATTTAAGCAAATTTCCATAATTTTTTTGGGGTCATTTCTGGCGATTCACTATTTTATAAGCTTTTATTCCTATTGAACTAGTCGTTTTGTCACTTCCTGCCATCAAAGCACCTCCGATTTCGAAAAAGTCATTATTCCTTTGATACACCTGAAATCCAAGTGGTAACGATTCATATCCCCTCTTCCTCTCCTTCTTCATGCCTGAGGTGATACCCTATCGACTCCGGCATCGACTCTCCGAGCTTTCAAGATCCAAACTCCTTCTCGTGAGAAATTCCTTGAGGGTTTCTGCTCCTCTCCTCACTCTAATCTTCCAGAAACTTTCTCCATTCAAATCCATGGTCGCACCTGTTGTTTCCGGCAGCGTTGGGGGCTATGGAACCGAGTTCCTCACAGCGGAGCAGCATGAAAGGTTCACCTTTGTGAAGACGAAGCTCTGTGGAAACAAGGCAGTAGATATTACAGACTTGCAAAAGAATGGGATGCACAACATCGTGGCAGCTATGGAAACGATGATGTGGATGGAAATTGCAACTTTCTCTAAGGTAAGCTATCTAGATTTGGTGAAAGCTTTCTATGTTTACTTGAGAACTGAGGCGAACAGGTCCTTGACATCATCTGTCAAAGGTACCTAGATTAGAATCAATCATGAGCTTTTGAGGTCTCTATTTGGTGTTTGCACCACTCGTCATAGTGGGATTCACACTGTGGATACCCAGGCAAAGGGTTTAGGGATTGTAGGTCCCGAGTTTCAGTTGAAGGATGGAAAGCTTGATATTAATTAGATGAATGCATTCAACCATCTATTGCACTTTACAGTTTGTCAAATCTTGGTTTCAAGGAGTGCTACATTCTCCACATGCACCAAAGCTGATTCGGACATGATGTTCTGGGTAATCTAGAACAAGGAGATAAACATGGCTAAAGTTATTTTGGAGCGAATGAAGTTTGCTCATGCTCAGATATGGGACACAGAGCAAATTAAATGTGTCTTTGCCATATGCCCATCTGCTCACTAAAGTATTCAAACATTTTGGCATAAATTTGTCTGGGGCAGTAGTAGAGAAGATGGGACAAGCTATCCGTAGTAGAAATTTAAGGAAAAGTGGATTTTTTGTGATAAATGATGTATGGACCAAGACTTCTGTGGCTGAGGGTGAGGCCATAATTTGCGAAGCCCAAGAAGTCCAGGAAGAGGTAGGAGAGGCTGCAGTTCTATTGAATCAAGAGGAATCAACAACAGTAGCAGTAGAGATTCAAGAAGAAATTCCAGAAGCTCTAGCAGCAGCAGTACCTGATGCTCCAATTGATCCAGAAAGTGCCAGGGGAGAGTCTCAAGTTGTTCAGGAAAAGTCAGTAGAACAGGCAGCAGCACCAGCAGAAGAGCAAGCAGCCAATTTTATTCAAGAAATTACTGTTCAAGAAAATCAAATGGAAGATGCTCCTACTCAGGGGGAGCAAAATCAAGAAAATGAGGTTGTGGCATCTGGCCACAATGATATTCAGATGGAAGATCCTCCTGTCCAAGAGGAACAAATAGCAGTTGTCCATGATGATACACCCATGGAGGACGCCCCTGCTGAAGGTCAGATTTTGGGTGAGAAGGAAAGTGAGCCTCAGAGGGAGAGAACTGAAAACCCCCCAGAAAATCAATTTAGAGAAGGAGAAACCGCCAATTCCTCAGATTCAGATGAGCAAGATGATCATGTTGATCAACAGGAACCAGTGGACAAGGAAAGGGAGAAAGGAAAGGAAGTTTCTTCAGATATTCCTCTCCTTACAGATGCTCCTCATCAGAGGCCACAGAGACAGAAAATTGTTATAAATCTGAAGCCTGTGATAGAGAGATTGGATGCCCAAGGTGAAATACTATGCTCTGTGCAATCAGATGTCAACTCAATCTTTATGAGTCAGGCATCGGCCGCAAAAGAGTTGTCACAGGTAAAGAATGCTATCAGATGGTTTAATAAAGAATTAGGGGGCATGAAGACTATGCTTTCAGATTTTTTGAAGGAGGTAAGAGCACCAGCACCTCCTGCTCCTCAGCCCTCTGAGGGAGCTGAAGAAGATGTTTCTAGACCATCAGGGTCTGTGCCTGCAGAAGAGTCTGTAGGATCGAATGGGTGGATGGATCAGGTCTAGAAGGGGGGGTTGAATAGATCTAACACCAATTACAGCGGAAGCTCAAGCAATTTAAAATTACTTCGAATCAGAGATCAATTCACCCAAACAATTTACTGATCTGAAGTGTGATTAGTGTGTGTGAGAAAATCGATTAGTAGTGTAAACGAAATCCCTATGCATGCATCTAGCATAATACAAAGTCAAACCACAATTCAAACCATTGCACATAGGATTTTTAGGTGGTTCGGAAATCACCTCCAGTGACTCCTACGTCCACCCCTCACATAGTGAGGCCACACTACTCAAAACCTTGAGTACAACACACACTGGAGCACGACGACTCCAAACACCCTTGAGCACGACGGCTCAACACACAACCTTGAGTTCAACAACTCACAAACTGAGCATGATGGCTCAAACAACAACCGGAGCACGACGACTCCAAATTGAGCACGGCGGCTCAAACCACACCGTGAGTGTGATGACTCACAAACCAGAGCTCGATGGCTCCCAAAAACACAAGCTAGATCAAAGACAACAGAAATCAGATCCTCTAGTAATGATCTGATTCAAGACAAATTCGTACACAGAAATTTGTGCAGAACTTCATGCCCAAATCTCATAGACGAAATAAAGAAGAACAAACTCTGAAGTGAGAAATGGATGTAGAATGAGTGTTCTTCGATGAAGAGGCCTTGCAGACGCTTCAATTGAGGAGCCTTGATGGAAATCGATGGAGATTCTCCTCAATTGGCGATGCTCTGCTTTGATGGCATCTGAAATGCCAAAACTCCTTCTTCTCCTGTGCCTCTTCAGTTGGATCTGCTCCCTTGCCTAGCACAGCAAGCTTCTCTCCAGAGATTCCCCTTGATTCCCACGTCCTTCCTCTTGAAAGGACGGCTGCAACTTCTGGAGATGGAGCAAGATCTGGAAAGCCCCCTTTGACCGCCAAAAAGCTTCTTCTGGAAGTGTATGGGCTCTCTTGCCTTTGGGGTACAAGGAACATGGGTATTTATAGCCCCAAATGTCCATAAAGTGCCTTGGGGTGCATGGACATGGAAACCTAGGTCAAATCCCCTAATTCCCAAGCAGCCACATGTCCAGAGAAATTCACGTTTTTGAGTTTCAGCCGGAGTGTGTCGACACCACTAGGGAGTGTGTCGACACACTGTCCTATTTACGCAAAACTGGACTTTTGGGAGCTGAGACTAGTGTCGACACTGCCACTGGCTGTGTCGACACGCTGTCCCAGTCAGGCAACTAGGTCTTCTGGAATCTGAGACTAGTGTCGACGCTGCCAGGGGCTGTGTCGACACACTTGACCCTGTCTTCATGAAAAACCTTCAGGGACTCTGACCTAGTGTCGACACCATCAATGGGTGTGTCGACACTACCATGACAAAATCTATATACGCCTACAAATTTAACACATAAATCATTAGTACAAGATATTATCATTAAAGTATGAGATATTAAACATCAAAAATATGTTGTCTAAGCATTATTGTGATATGTATAAAATGTATAACATGTTCAACATGTCATCATCAAAATCACAATATGTCATCATCAAAATCAAAGTATGAGTGATGTTCGTTGGTCATCATTAAAATACAACTTTAGGAAATTCCAAAACACACTCAACCCAACAATCTCCCCCTTTTTGATGATGACTAAACATATGCACAATCTCCCAATAGCTTGACTAAAAACTCCCCTTTTTGAATTTTCTCCCATAAGAAACTTTCTCCCCTTTAAAGAACTTTCTCCCCCTTTTTAAAGGCCTTTCTCCCCCTTTTTGACAGCATCAAAAAGATAGATAAGAGAGAGAAACAAGGATTATAGGAGATCAAGAAATGAAATATGGGAAATGAATGGTCAGAAATGATCAAAATAAATGAGGCAAAGTGATATTTACATATGAGAGAAATTACTGTGTTCTTTGTATTTTGCAAGAAAGTTTAATTGCACGGACACACTCAACACAAAGTATAGCAAAATATAATGATCTGAATGTAGTTAAAATAATGATGCAAATGTGAAGAAAAGTGACCTATATGAATGAGCAGAAATATTTAACAAGGATGTTAGGAGCTTTAAGTTTAACACAATGTAAAATAATAGGTCTAAACTCAGTATACATGAACTTTACGAAGGTCTTAAGCTTTTGATCCTGTCAATTTGAATATTCTTTCATTTTTTTTTAACTGGGAAAGAATACAAGAATAAATTAGTTAAATCTCACTTTTCAATGCAAGAGATCACATTGATCAGATGCAGGATCTCCTGATTACTCAGTGGTTTAACTTTCATTATCTTATACAGAGTTAAAAATTTTTGATTTCAACTTTTTGACGTGAAACATATCACGTTTTAGGTGAAATGGCCCGGTTACTCAGTGGTTCAAGAATTTGCATTGCTCTGTTTGTATCTTTCCAGATTGTGGATCATTTTCATCATTTTCTTTTGATATTTTGCAGGAATATGTTTGCTTTGACCAGACAAGTCATGACTATGAATTTAGAGAAATTATTTTTAACATGTGGTAAAAATAAAGCTTAAACATGCACATGTTAAATAGTAAAGCCACTCATGTGCCTACAAGTGTTTTGCAAGTTATTTTAAAGACATTCAGTATTAAGATTGCTTAACCTTGAAATAATACTGAATCTTTGAAATTAAACTAAATGCACAATGAGTTTATTTTCAATGTTTTAATTCTCTCATAAGAAAATAGCACAAGGACTCAAAAATTCTGATGACTTAGGGGTTCAAAATAGACAAGTAAGTTCAAGAGATATGACAATGACTCCTCCTTTCATGTATCTCCCCCTTACAAGGTGAACATGAAGATTATTGAAGAAATAGGAATGGAATCAAGAGAAAACAGAATGAACGTGAATGTTTTATTTGAAAGACAAGGACTCCCCCTCAACAATTGCATACAAGACTCTTGATACTTGGCGGAGACATATCCTCACGCATAGTGAAAGTGTCCAGACAAGCCTGACTTGTCTTTCTATAAATCACCATTTGATATACCAAGAGTCCCAATGCAATGTGAGAGTGAGGAATTCATTTGCAGGAACATTTGTCAACAAACTGAATATTGTTGATAAATCAGATATGAAAGAATATTTCTTCAGCATTTCACTCAAAGATTCTTTTGACTCACTTCCCCATAAGATATGCATGATATGAAATGATCATTTAAGCAATTCAAATATGTTCATTCAAAGTAGTTTGCACAAAAAGAATATGAACATGATCAAGCATGCATTAACAGGTAATTTATTGAAGGAGAAAAGTTTCAAAGACTTAAAATAAAGTTTTTGAGATTTTCATTTTTCTTGATGACCTTTTATGCAGGAAAAAACTATTGATACTTGTTTCTCACGCATGATGAGAGTTTCTAGACAAGCCTAACTTGTCCTTGCACATTTCACCATTTGATATACCACATATTCACTGCAAAAAGGTCAATTATTCTTTACTTTTAGCATGAAATTCATTGCATTTTCAAGAATATTTTTGTATTTTTTTTTTCAAATTTACTCCCCCTTAATATGTGCATGGAATGAAAAGGCTAGCAAGCACTTCACACATGATTATGCACACAATTAGCTTTAAACATAACATGACTTCTGGTACTTGGAGGAGAATTTTACTCACGTATAATGATAGCTTCCAAACAAGCATAACTTGTTTTTCCACATGTCATCATTTGATATACCAAAAAAGTCAAAGCAGTTGATATGCACACAAAATCATGGACATAATTATGCAAGCATGATAACAAAACCACGATTCCAATTGTAATGACACAAAGTTCATTGTTGGGAGTACCATTGAAACACATTTCTTATTGTTCAGATAAAAATTAAACATTCATTTCAATTCAGGCAATTCAAATTTGAAATGATAAAGAAGTTTTACCTGAATGGACTTCAATTGTTTTTCAATGATTTTACCTATGTTCTCCAATCATTTCTTGCCTTGCGTAGCCAATATCTTGAATTCACTTACAATGTATGGCTACAAGACTCCTCAGCTTGCTGATCAAGCTAGTTTTGGGACCCACACTTGCTTGGGTCCCGCAATGAAATCATTGTTAGAGTGCAACAAAGATTTCTGAATCCAAAATGCTTTTATTTTTGTATAGATGCATTTCTTTCAATGATAGAACTATGAGCAAAATTAGTTTCAAATTTTCTTTTTCCCTTTCTCAATGCATCTATGTTTTCATGAAGTTTTCTAATTTTTGGATTTTTATTATAAGCAGAAACAGAATGATTTTGTGCAACATTTCTATGCCTATACACATGAAATTTCTGAACATTTTCAGTATGAACATGATATTTATTCCTATGTGTATGAGCATATGCATTAGACTGGAATTTCTGAGTATGCACAATAAAATCATTTATGTACCAACAGTCCCTAGAAATATGACCAATTTTATAACAATGAAAGCATTGAAATGTTTTCGCATGTTTATTGAAATTTTGATTTCTAATCCAGTAATGTTTGGCAAGATGACTAGGTTTATTACAGTTAAAGAAAATGAGAGCATTTCTTACCTGGTACTTACCTTGGCATGTATGCATTTGCTGGGTTCTCCTTTTTATGTGAGGAGGCTTTCCATGAGGAGAAGGAGGTACTTTTTGGTGGCTCTTGGCATGATGTGAAATTGGAACTTGCCTTGGAGCTTTTTGGACTGATGGAGGAAGTAGATGATTCTTCTTGACATCAGCATTTTTCTTTTTCTCTGTCTGTTTCTGAACAAGAACTTTCACTAATCTTTTATTAGAAATAGCAGAGTTCTTGTTTACAACAGTTTTAACAGAAGTTATTGTTGTTTTCTTTTCATTTTTCTTAGTTTTCACAGAAGTAAGACTTGTGTTTGTAGTGTTCTTCAATTCATGTTGAAGCTTCTATTTTTCAATTTTTAATACAACTTCTTCTTTTTCTGAAATTCGAAGCTTGTTTAGCATGACATCCAAACCACTTTTCATCTTGTTCTTTTCATTTTCAAATTGAGCAATTTGTTTTTCAAAATCAGAAATTTTATTACTCAAATTGCTACAATCATTATCTAATGGTTTGTCATTCAACAAGCATTCAATCTTCCTCTTTAAATGATGATTTTCTTCAACAAGTTGTTTGCATCTCTCATTTATTTGATAATCATGAGCCATGTTAGAAATCGGTTTTTTTAATTGATCATTATCAAATTTGAAGTTTTCATTGAGATCAATCAATTTTCCATTTTCCTCTTTCAAATCAACATTTTCATATTCTAACTGATCATGATTTTCTTTCAACTTAGACAACTTGTTTTCACAAATTTTGATTTTATCTTTCAAACTTTCTTTTTCAAATTCAGTTTCTAAACTTTATTTTTCAAATTCTTATTTTCTTCTGAAAGATCTTTATCATTGTTCTGGAACAATTCAAGTGTGTTTTTCAAATTTTCACTTTCCTTATGGCAATGTTTTAAAGTCTTTTCCAAATCTTTATTCTTAGTGTTCAGCTTTTCATCAAGATTTTGCATCCTTTTATAGAATTTAATCAATTCAACATAAGACATGCTTTCATCTGCATCATAATCAGAATTAGAATACATACATGGGTCTGGAATTGATTTACCTGACCTTATAGACTCATTTGAACTCTTGAGTTCTGAAGAGGATGAAGAATGCTCTGAGCTCTTAGAATGTGCAGTGAGAGCCACAACCTTCTTAATTGTTGATTTTCTAGATTCATTGAGGCTCTTCTTTGCCATTGAGCAATTGTGAATTCTTTTTGCTCCTTGTCTTTGTGAGTCCTCTAAAAAATCCAATGAAATTGAGCTTGGGGATTTCTCTGAAATTATAACCGGAAATTTATGTGGATTAAAACAATTTTCCATTATACCAAAACTCAAAAGACTATTAGATCTAATCACAGAGAATCAATGTAATAAGGAATTAGATCTAACAATTAGAGTGGTTAACCGTCTCTGATACCAATTGTAGGATCGAATGGGTGGATGGATCAGATCTAGAAGGGGGGGTTGAATAGATCTAACACCAATTACTACAGAAGCTCAAGCAATTTAAAATTACTTCGAATTAGAGATCAATTCACCCAAACCATTTACTGATCTGAAGTGTGATTAGTGTGTGTGCGCAAATCGAATAGTAGTGTGAACGAAATCCCTATGCATGCATCTAGCGTAATACAAAGTCAAACCACAATTCAAACCATTGCACAAAGGATTTTTTGGTGGTTCGGAAATCACCTCCAGTGACTCCTACGTCCACCCCTCACATAGTCAGGCCACACTACTCAAAACCTTGAGTACAACACACACTGGAGCACGACGACTCCAAACACCCTTGAGTATGACGGCTCAACACACAACCTTGAGTTCAACAACTCAAAACTGAGCGCGATGGCTCAAGCAACAACCGGAGCACGACGACTCCAAATTGAGCACGACGGCTCAAACCACACCGTGAGTGCGACGACTCACAAACTAGAGCTCGACGGCTCCCAAAAACACAAGCTAGATCAAAGACAACAGAAATCAGATCCTCTAGCAATGATCTGATTCAAGACAAATTCATACGCAGAAATTTGTGCAGAACTTCATGCACAAATCTCATAGACGAAATAAAGAAGAACAAACTCTGAAGTGAGAAATCGATGTAGAATGAGTGTTCTTCGATGAAGAGGCCTTGCAGACGCTTCAATTGAGGAGCCTTGATGGAAATCGATGGAGATTCTCCTAAATTGGCGATGCTCTGCTTTGATGGCATCTGAAATGCCAGAAATCCTTCTTCTCCTGCGCCTCTTCAGTTGGATCTGCTCCCTTGCCTAGCACAGCAAGCTTCTCTCCAGAGATTCCCCTTGATTCCCACGTCCTTCCTCTTGAAAGGACGGCCTGCAACTTCTGGAGATGGAGCGCGATCCGGAAAGCCCCCTTTGGCTGCCAAAAAGCTTCTTCTGGAAGTGTATAGGGCTCTCTTGCCTTTGGGGTACAAGGAACATGGGTATTTATAGCCCCATATGTCCATAAAGTGCCTTGGGGTGCTTGAGCACGGAAACCTAGATCAAATCTCCTAATTCCCAAGCAGCCACGTGTCCAGAGAAATTCACGTTTTTGAGTTTCAGCCGGAGTGTGTCGACACCACCGGGGAGTGTGTCGACACACTCTCCCATTTACGTAAAACTGGACTTTGGGGAGCTGAGACTAGTGTCGACACTGCCACTGGCTGTGTCGACACACTGTCCCAGTCAGGCAACTGGGTCTTCTGGAATCTGGGACTAGTGTCGACACTGCCAGGGGCTGTGTCGACACACTTGACCCTGTCTTCATAAAAAACCTTCAGGGACTCTGACCCAGTTTCGACACCATCAATGGGTGTGTCGACACTACCATGACAAAATCTGTATACGCCTGCAAATTTAACACATAAATCATTAGTACAAGATATTATCATTAAAGTATGAGATATTAAACATCAAAAACATGTTGTCTAAGCATTATTGTGATATGTATAAAATGTATAATATGTTCAACATGTCATCATCAAAATCACAATATGTCATCACTAAAATCACAATATGTCATCATCAAAATGAAAGTATGAGTGATGTTCGTTGGTCATCATTAAAATACAACTTTAGGAAATTCCAAAACACACTCAACCCAACAGAGTCAGGGCCATCCGGGCCATCTGTTGTTGAAGAAGCTCCTCGGCCAACAGGGCCATCAGCTGAAGGGCCAGAACGGCCAGTTGAGGAAATGTCAGGGCCACCCGAGCCAGTGGAGACTGAGTCTGAGCAGATTCAGGTAGATGAAGAAGTTGTTGCTCCAGAGCCCCCAGCTCCTTCACCCATTCAGACACCAGCCCTTCCTTCTCCACACTCATCCTCAACAGCACCACCAGCTCCACCTACTTTCAAACAACCACTACCCAGAAACATCTCTTCACCTACTCCATTTCCTTCACAGTCCTCTTCATCTCCTGTCTCCTCTACTCACATTCCTATTCCTCCAGCCTCCTCATCAACTGGAGCCTCCTCATCCTCTGGTCCCTCTTCTTTAGGACCAACAGATATACCTCCTTGTACCTCACATTCTTTTCTTCATCCTACTCCTCCTCCCTCCTTTATTACAATTATTCCGGAGGATGCTCAGGTTGATGGTCCCTTTCTTGGGGCCATCAAAGATGAGTTTGAGGAAGCCATTCTCTGATCTGTTTTGAAGGTTGGAGAACATGTTCATAGAACAGACTCTTCTAGTCCTGTTCACAAGAAACGCAAAGTCACCTCCACTTCCTCTAAATCCTCTGATCCTTGTTATCCCCCTTTATGGTTTTCTCTGGCAGTGGACACCAAAAATAAACCCCTTTACATAGAATTCCTCCAAAAGGTTGTTTTTGCTTCTATTTTCAATCTTCCTCATCTAGATCTTACCGATCATCTTAATGTCATTTTACCTTATACTTCTCTTTGCAAATTCATGACATCCAAAATCTTCTCTCTTGCCGAATCCCAAGCTGTAGAGCAGGGGGCTCGGGGGCATAAAGCTCTGTACAATAAATTCCTTCTTGCCAGATGTGCCAAGTTTCCCCCCAGGGACCATTCCTTGACATTATCCGAATGGTTCCTGATCCATCACAAGGACACCTGGGCTCCCTTCATTCAAAAGGAGATCAAGATGATCCAACACTTTAAAATGTTCAATGACTACCGGTATCTTCATCGTCTCCCTGAGATTCAGTTGGGTCAGTTCATGCAGGCCCTTAGAGCACTTGGACCAGTTGGAGCTCACTCTGAAGCCATCCAAGTTGATTTTGCAACCCTCCAGCTACCTGATTCTACCTTTCTTCCCCCTCTTCACTCTCTGATCATGGATTCCTCTGTAGGCTCAATTATCTTTGAGCGTTTTGCCAGAGTCATGGGTTGACTCAAAGTGCAGAAGGGCTATCTGGTTGCTATCCACAAATTTATGTTTAGAGAGTATCACCAGGGTCATGTCAGTGCTGATGTTCTTGCTCCAGCCCTTTGAGAGTGTGAAAGACTCTCTCCTGCAGATTGGATCTGGTTCTATCCCCTTTCAGCATAGAAACTCACTGATGTAAATGAATCTCAAGCCAGGGAAGGTAATCCTCCAGTGTCAGCTGCTACATTTCTGGACATGAACTCCATTCACCTTGTCAATGATCCCTTTCAAACTTGGGTTAAAAGATACAAGGTCTATGTAGCCATGCGCCAGGAACTGAAGCACAAGCAAATCTTCTACCCTATCAGTATAGATCAGTTTCTTGCCTGTGCTAGTTTTGTGAAGGTCAGCTTTTTTAAACCTCCTTTGACAGAGATCGTTATGCTGACTTCCTTTATGAGCAGTTGGTTCTTCATCTAAGAAGGATGGCTTCCACTATGGGACCAACTTATTCTCTTTCTCCTGGGGTTTTCAAGTTGTATTTTGAGCAGCAGGAAGAAAAGGCTTGGGAAATTATTTCCCATTATGCCTCTCTTTTGTCTCCTGCTTTCTATCTCCCTGTACCCCAACAAACATAATCAAATCATTTGTGTTCTCTCATTTGTCTTTTCTCTCTTTCTTTATCTTAATACTTTATCTTTTTGCTTAAATGACAAAAAGGGGGAGAAATATGATTCCAAAATGTCACTAGTTTTATTTCTAAATTGTTATTTCAGAACTTCTTTGTTTAATGCTATGTTTTGTCATCACCAAAAAGGGGGAGTTTGATGATCCAATTGTCCCCAAGTATTTTAAACAAATTACTTATCTATTTTTGTGATTAACAAAACTATTCTAACGAATTTTCTATAAGTCTTGAGCATAGGAAATAAAACAAAAACAAACAAGCCAAACTGGTAAGTATCCTTCATACTAGCAGTTTAAACTTCATAGCTTACAAATTTTTCTAAGTACACATTGAGTCTCTAGTTGTTATAACGATTTCCTTAGAATCATAATGATTTCCTCTGAAGTGTAACGATTTCAGTAGAGTCATAATGATTTCATACTCATAAGGATTCATTATCATGTTTGGTATCATAATGATTCGTTAAGTGATCGTAATGATTTGTTTTCATAACGATTTCTTAAGTGAGAACAACGATTTACTATCACAACGATTCGTTAAGTGATCGCAACGATTTGCCCTCATAACGATTCATTAAGTGATCGTAACGATTTGTTTTCATAACGATTTCATAAGTGAGAACAATGATTTGCTCTCACAACGTTTTGCGCTCACATCGATTTCTTATGTGAGAACAACGATTTGGTCTCACATCTATTTCTTAAGTGAAGAACAACGATTTGCTCGTAATGACTTGGTTCACAATGATTTGCCTATACCGTCATAATGATTTGATCCCTATAATGATTCGATAAGTTACACAACGACTTTGTCACTTTAACGATTCATTAAGTTACATAACGACTTGGTCGTTGTAATGATTCGATACAGTAAACGACAATTTACTCACATTATCCTTAACGATTTGATTATTATATATATAACGATTTGTGAATGCATCTGTTTACTTATGAATGCACAACGATTCACTCATTTGCACAACAATTTCATAAGTCATGCATATAACAATTTCGTGGAATCTAACGATTTGATTTTTGAGCTAATTTTTGAATATGTTGAAAAGTCAAAGTCTTCACGCATATCTTTCTGTCAGTTGTGCATTTATTACGACTGAACGTATCACTGCATGCATACAGACGATATCTTCCATTATCGTGCTTCCTCTGTAAACGTCTTTTAGAACAGTAAATTGGCATTACTATTTTGATGTACACTCGTTCTAACGTTGACTAACAACAAGAGACAACTTAGCTGTCTATTGTTTATACTTGTAATGCGTGTAGATTTTCGTATCGTCATACAACGTTGGACAAAATAGAAGCCAAAGGATACTACAAAAGATCTTCTCTCTTTGCGTGCATGAAAAGCCAGAAGACCGTTGAACTTCTACAGGACCATGTAGTCTAACGTAAACCAAAACTTAGAGACAACAGACACTTCAACGTTCAATCTTCAAATTGAAGATATAAATAGAAGATTGAGGCTCCAGATCAAGAACAACAATTGTGATACAATGCTTACAACCTTCTGTGAGATTTCCAAAGAGCGAAGCCAAAAATCCCATCTGTTCTAGCTCTTGCTCTCTGTGCTAAGCGTAGATCTATGGGAGAGCCTTTAGTTCTAAGAAGAGTTCCTTGTTGTAGATCTTTTCTTCTCAGTTCCTAGCTTCAGATCAAGTTGTGTTCTATAAGCTTGATCTAGGGGCTTCATCCCTGAACACTTTTCCTGTGTTGTGCCCTTCGGTTGGAAGGAAGACCTGGTGGGTTCCAAGGTGTTGTTCCCTTCGTGTGAAGGAAGACCAGCTGGGGTGTTGGGTGCTGTAGTGTCCTTAAGGGGGACTATACCCTTGTTAGTGAAATCCTGAGTTGTTGCTCAGGGACTGGATGTAGGACTCCTGTGGAGAGGAGGTCCGAACCAGGATAAATCTTCGTGCAGTGTGTGTGTGCTTATCTTTGCATTCATTTCTTTACTAACACTAACCGCAATCGAAGTGTGTGTGTGTTGTAAATGTTTTTGTGAACAGGTATTAGTTAACCAATTTTTTTTAAGACCCATTCACCCCCCCTCTGGGCTTGCTAGCTGGGCAACACATGCCCCTCATTTGAGCATGTTCAGCCATCATCTTGATTGCTTAGTTCCTACAAAATAACTTATTGTCATGATATTGATGTGGAATTTAATTCGTGCGTGTGTGAGTTCATTTTTAGCTATTTACCCTTGGCTCTAACCACAACGCACATAGGTAGGATAATTGACTCTAGTTGAGGCAGGTTAACCTAGATCATCCTATATTTAAGAATAACCTAGGCTCTGATACCATAAAACTGTCATGCCCCGATGCGGAATATCGGAACGTGAGGCAGTTGCAAGTAAACATGTACAGAGCAAGTACTAGACATCAAACCATTGAACGAAGATAAATACTAAAGCAAATTCTTCTCATTAATAAATTTCCAAGTGTCTAGTTACAACCTCTAATATCAGAGCCATTCTATAGGGCCCAATTACATTGAAATAAAAGTAAAAGACTAAACTAACACTCTAATCATAACACTAAGACACTAGGGTACTCATGGCTTCACTCCTGGTCGTTCCCGTCCTCTTGAGTGTAGGTGTCATCCTCGGTCTCACCTGAGAACACAACGACAAATAACACAGGGTGAGCGATAACGCCCAGTAGGACTTAAATCTCAATAGTCAAGCAGGCTTTAAATGATTAATGTAATAAAAGGCAGAGTAACTAATGATAGAGTGAGAGAGTCAAGTAAAAGATAGCAGGATAGCGCATGATGGAAATAGCACAAGCTTTCTATGTATAGCACAAGTGTCGAGTATATCACAAATAGCAAGAGGGACATAGCACAAATAGCACAAACTATAGCAATAGCACAACAGGTATAGTATAGCACTTTTGTCAATAGACAACAAGAGAACATAACACTTTTGATTGTCATTTAGATAGTCGAGATAGATAGCACTCGAGTGTAATGCCAAACACTCTGATCATTTAACTCCCATGGGCACTAGCACTTTCGGGCGCACATCCTAGGACCAGATCGGGCCCTTTATATATTGCCAGGCATTGGTTATATTGTTTTTCTTTAGACAATCAGTCAATGGCCAATAGAGAGTACCAAGAAACATATGAGAGTACTAGATGAATAGACGAGATAGTGGAGTGAACGTGAATAGATGAGCGAGTAGAGTATAGATGAGAGCTAGTGGACATTGCACGTAATACGTCGAGTAAACAGGCGATAATAACAGTTGCACAACACGGGAACTTGGTGTTGGCAGTAAGGTGGAACTCACAACCCTTCCACTAGCCATGTTAAGCACAGGTACAGAGATCCGGCGAGATTCAAGATAAGAGCGAACTTCTAATAGTCTATTGGATCATGTTGATCCCTAAAGGGTATCATAGGTGTTAAGGTACAACCAGCTCGTCGACCATGTGAGAATCCATGGACAGAGGAGACATACGAAGGCCTTGAATAAGGATTTACTAGTTTGGAAGAAGGAGTATCCGACGAAGGGTTCATCCAAGTCAAGAGAGAGTGTGTATATAGAAACAAGTGCTCGACGTTCTAGAGGAATTCTAGAACAGTGTAGCGTCGATATCGGTATTCCCAAAGTATCGCGAGAAAATGTAGACAAGTCTATTATAAATATGGCAATTTAATTACGTAAATTACCAGATGTATTATGAGTTAATTACATGCCAAGTTAAGCCATATTTGGATGGTTCAAGGTGTGTGCACATGTGACAAGAAATCATAGATATGACATGATCAAGTGTATGTCTTTTAAGCAATTAAACCATGATGACTTATGTTAGTTTTATTTACTGCGTTGGTTACTGTTAACAGGAGTATTGGCATTGTGGATAGTTGGAATATCACCAATTATGGGTTTTCATACAAAAACCTAAGATCGCGATGGACCCCTGTAAGGGTCGTGACAGGGTCAGAAGAGATCGCGACGAGGTCTTGGATAGAATGCGGTAGACCTGTCCGCTCTGGCGGCCAGAACGCGACGACAGACCCTGTCACGTTCAGAACGCGACGGATGGTGCTGTCGTTACCGGCCCTGAGAATGCGGCCTATCGGGCCGTCGCATTCTCAGGACCTATGCCTGAGTCCGGCGGGAAAAGGTCAGAGCCTCGGATTGCGGGCCAACTTTCTATCTTTTGACATAGGGTTGTTCAGAAAATCATAACTAATTTATAGTTGATGAAAAATCATGAAACTAGTTGCAAATTGATCTAGACTCACATAGGTACTTACAGTAATTTGGAATTTGAAAACGGACAGGGTTTAGACATGCTTTAATCATGTGTATTCATGGTGAACATGAAACAGTACATAGTTGAGATCAACGATTTAATTCGCAAGATAGGATGGATGAAAATTAAGGCTTTTAGGGGCAAAAGAAAACTAACTATCATCAGTATTTCAAATTTTTTTTTTTGTAGCATGGGGTTTAGTATACATGGAGATCAAGAATTAAAAAGAGGGTTCGGGGTCATGGTGTTTATAGAACTTTAAAAATTAAGAACAAAAGATTTGCTCGATGGAAAAATATGAGACAAGAGGGCTTTGAATCCTAAGGTTTAGATCAACCTACAGACGAAATTGATTTAGTTTTGCTTGTGAGAATGCCTACCTTTGATCGTTTTCCTCTTCTAGGGCTAGAACTTGAAGAACGGGGTTGAGAGCTTTGAGAAGTTCTTCTCCCCACGAATTCTCCTCTTCTTTGGCCTCTCCTTCTGGTCCAGAAACCCTTGGCAACGAGCTAGGGCCGGCCATGGAGCTTTAAGAGAGTATTTATATCTCTTCTCTTTCTATTTCCTAATTGGACTCTAACTCCTATTTAATTCCGAGATTCCCTATTTAATTCCACCCTTCCATGCTTGCAACCTCCCAATTGGGTTAGGAGAGAAGTAATTTCGTGGCCAATCTAATTGGGTAGGGTTAGGAATCCAAATGTAACTCAAATTAGCTATTTAATGCATTAAATACCTTTTTTCTATTTAAGTAATAATTAAGTGACGAATTTAGGGTATTATTCTATTATTCCCCTTTTAAAAATCTCTATTTTAGCCCACTAATTTCTAATGGGTCCATTTAACGAAGCACATTACTTCTTTTCATTTAATGGATTTTATTTAATTCTCTTTTATTTGATTTTCTAATTACTTTTATTTTTTTATTAAATTTTTATTTTTTGAAAAATCCAAGTTACTACAAATGTAGCGTATTGACCGTTTGGATCGCAGCTTAATGGTTGTGGAGGCCAGCGTGTGGCCCATTAGTGTGTGTTACAGATGTTTACGCAGGTTGTGGGGCTTTGTGGGCTGATGGGTTGGGCCCAAAGCACCCGCTAGTTCATTGTTTGTGAATGCGACAAGGCTAGGTGTCGCTTTCTGAATGCGACGGCCCTGAGTGTCGCGTTCTGGTTATCGCCATTTGAGGTCTTCATCTGCATGTCCGCCGCGTGTTGCGCACCGGGCGGGCTTGCTGACGTCAGTAGTGGGAAGGCGACGGCCTCCTATGTCGCATTATTGTCATGACAGTAGGGTGCGTCGTGTTCTCAACTGTGAGGTGTTTCTAGTTGAGGTCGGCCAAACAGAGCTCAGAGAGCTCTGCTCGGCCAGGGAGGAGGTTTTGTGGTTGGTTTTAGGGCGATCCGATGTTTTGGGGTCGTTTTTGGCGTGGTCTCACTGCGAGGACATCGTACGGAGTGGGAGAAACGCCGGGTGGTTGTCATTTTTCGCGTTCTTCATGAAGGTAGGGAAATTCTGCCCCATTTTATGCTGTGGATTTCATGTGATGCATGAATAGATTGTTAACTGCTTTATAAACGATAGAAATCATGTTAGAACAATGAGTAGAGCATGAATAATGGGTGCTTACATCGTTTAATATGGTTTGCATGGGAAATCCGGTGATGGGTTCCCAGATTAGGGTTTTGCCTGAGTCGCGTTCAGAAGGCAATGTAGGGCCATGTCGCGTTAAGGGTTCTGAGGGCTGTATGCTTGTGCATGGTTATGTCGTTTTTTTTTTTGGCCTAACTTATAAATAATGAAAAAGATAATATAGGAGCGGAGGGGCATACCTCAGCTAAACTGGCCTAAGATAAGGAAGTCCAGACCGGTCCAAAGTAAGGGGACCTTTACACTCACGAAGCATAGACAAAGACGAAAGAAAACAACATTCCTAAGAAGCTTGCAACCTAAGTTGGCCAAAACATCGGCAACTTGGTTAGTTTCTCTATAAACATGAACCACCTTGACTGTAGAGCTACGGATATAATCATGAGTTTCATGCCACCAACGCATGCATTCCCAAGAAGGAGAGATACCGGAGCTAATGGAAGTAACAAGAGAAGCCGAATCAGACTGGATGAAGGACAATGGGATGTCATATTCAGCAGCCAACCTAATGCCATCACACAGGGCTCGCACCTCAGCAACCAGGCTACCACCAAAGCCATAGTAGTGAGCGAACGCCAATATAAGATTACTCGAATTATCTCTGATACACCCTCCACCACCACAAATCCTAGGGTTCCCCTTACTGGAGCCATCAACGTTCAGAAGTAGACCTGAATCAGGTGGAATCCACCTAACAAGCTTGAACACCCACTCTTTAATAGTTGGGGAGAAACCAAAGGAACAAAGATCTACACTCCAGCTTCCAGGCATGTGGTATTTAAAGGTTACAGAAGCAAGGGACGCTGAAACCATGAATCGAATGTTATGGACAATGCTCTGGATAGAACGCCACCTCCCTTCAAAACGCTTAAGGCAGCGAGCACGACAAATTTCCCAGATGACCAGCATGGACACATAAAGAGAAACAAAACCGTGAGGAGTGGACAGGCTACAGTGCTGCATCAGATGCCACAAACGAGTGGTAATATTGTCATAAGAAGATAAGTTAACTTCCAAGATAGGAGCAGCCCAGTTCCAGAGATTGGTCGCCAACTCACTAGAGATGAACAAGTGATTCAGATCTTCAGGGCTAGGAGTGCAACAACAAGAACACCGTGAAGCAAGAGCAATACCCTAAGCCGAGATCCGGGAGTCCACAGGAACAACTCGAAATAAGATCTTTTAGCAGAAAAGGGAGGCACGCTAGTAGAAAGAGTGATGCCACAAATGTACCATGGGTTTTATTGGCACCCCATGCGGAGAAAGCTTTCTGTACGTAGATGAAGTAGTAAACCCGCCACCAGAAGAACCAGTCCAAACACAACGATCTGTGTGATCAGTAAGCTAGATATCATCAAGGATAGAGGGGCACGCGATGAGGCTACGAATCGGATGGTGAACATTATTAATAACCTCATGAACAGTAAGGCTAGGACCATGGTAAGGACCAGTTAGAACAGCCTCAAGAGGGTCTTGACCGATCCAGACATCTTTTAGAAAAACAACTTTCCTGCCATCACCAATAATCCATCTAGAATGAGATTGAACAGCCTGGTGAGCGATATTCAAAACTGCCTTAGACATACCATGAGGTAAAGAATACTTAAAGGGTGCTCCACCGTGAACCTGGAACCTAATCCGAGCATAAGAAGCCCACATAGAAGAACCATGGTAAATATTCCAAATTTGTTTAGTGGCCAAAGCTAGCTGAATATGCCAGAGACTCATGATATCAAGGCCCCCTTCAGAGATAGGATGGTGGATGACATCCCAAGAAATCCAATGCTTCCGATGGGTACCATCCGCACCATTCCAAAAAAAGTTAGCACAAGACTTCTCAATGTGATTTACCACAGACTTAGGGATAGAGACAACAACGGCTAGGTATATAGGAATAGAAGAGAGAACTGATTTAATGAGAGTCGCCCTACCAGCTTGAGAGAGAAATTTAGATTTCCAGGAGCTCATCCTATTATTAACCTTATCCATAAGAAATTTATAATCAGCCACTTCGACCCTCCCCAGTCTGATGGGGACACCAAGGTAACGCAAAGCACCCACCTACTTCTGAAATCTGGTGATATTAGAAAGCCTCTTGACCAAAGAAGCTGGCGCCTTATGAGAGATAAGAAATGTACTCTTATGACTGTTAATTTTCTGCCCCGAAGAACTCTGATACCTACGCAAGAAAGTGAGTAACTTCTGGACATTGGATCTTTGACCATTACAGAAAATAAGCATGTCATCCGCGAAGAGCAAGTGAGAAACCAGCGGACACCTCCTGGGGCCAGCAAACGGATGAAGCATAGAGGATTGGATATGCTTTATTCCCCTACTGAGAGTCTCCTCCATAATTATAAAAAGGGCAGGAGCAAGGGGATCACCTTGGCGCAAGCCTCTAGAAGATTTAAAGTACCCCACAGAAGAACCATTGAACATAACTGAGAACCAACAGTTAGAAACCAGCATACCAATAAGAGAAATAAAGCGATTGGAGAACCCAAATTTACGAAGCACAGCAAACAGGAAATCCCATTCAACTCTATCATAGGCCTTCATCATGTCAAGTTTGAAGATTACATTGTGACCCCGAACCTTCCTTCTAAGATCCTGAATAAGCTGGTTAGAGAGAGCAATATTATCAAAAATATTTCTGCCTTTAACAAACGCACCTTGCTCCTCGGAGATGATAAGAGGTAGGATATCCGTAAGGCGGGTGC
Organism: Colocasia esculenta; assembly: GCA_014218235.1. Classification (NCBI taxonomy): domain Eukaryota; kingdom Viridiplantae; phylum Streptophyta; class Magnoliopsida; order Alismatales; family Araceae; genus Colocasia; species Colocasia esculenta. Next base: position 149,701,719 of record CM024755.1, read on the forward strand.
AGATAATCTGATGATCTTAAAACAGAAGTTGCATAAACTAATGGCTCTAAAATCACCAAAGGAAGATGGGTGCTGGACCTTGGGAATAATGGCAATAAGAGACGAGGACACACCCCTAGGCAGGGGAAACCCCATGAAAAAACCCCGGACAGCAGCAATAACATCCACTGAAATTAAGTCCCATCAAACCTGAAAGAAGCAGCCAGAGAATCCATCCGGACCCAGAGCACCGTCACCATTCATAGCCCAGACCGCGTTCTTCACCTCATTATCAGTAGGAGCAGAAGTAAGGACATCACTGTGATCCTCATGAATTAGAGTAGGAATATAATGAAGCAATGTATCATCAATATCATGTGCTTCAGAAGAAAGTAACTGGTGGAAAAATTTTTCCGCCTCCACAGATAAAGAATGTTGGTCATCACACCAGATACCATCAATTTTAAGGCGATGAATATAATTCTGAGATCTATTGCCCTGAACCAAAACATGGTAAAAGGAAGTATTTTTATCACCATCATTGATCCATTGCACCCTAGCCTTCTGGGCCCAAAAAATTTCTTGACACATAAGAGCACGCCTGAGCTTAGCGTTTGCCACATTTAAACCCTCCCTGTTCTCAATAGAAGGATCAGCATCAAGACAGCCACAAGGTCCTCTGCAAAGTGGACACCGTCCTCAACTTTACCAAAAATGTTCTTGTTCCAGGATTTCAACATAGCCTTAGAAGCTATCAGCTTGCACTGAAGGGCAACAAAAGGATTAGGAGAAGCAACACGAATACTAGTCCAAACATCGCGAACACATTGTAAGAAAGAGTCATGAGTGGTCCACATCTTCTGGAAGATAAATCTGGAAGGCTTTGAGTTGTAAGGATCAAAATTCAGGAGCAGAGGGGCGTGGTCAGAGGGACCCCTCGGGAGGTGTTTGACACATAATCCTGGGAATGAAGTGATCCACTGGGGATTAACAAGGACCCGATCCAGCCTGGCTTTGACAGAAGCATTCCCAACCCTATTATTTGACCAAGTGAAAGGCTGACCAATAAACCCGGCATCCAACAGGCCCACAGCAGAAATGAATGAGTTGAAGTCAAGCATGGCAGTAGGCGGAGCCAAAGCACCACCCTTCTTCTCAGAACTACAAGATACACAATTGAAGTCTCCCCCAACAATCCACTGAAGACTGGAACTATCTCCCTGAGCAAGGAGGGATTGGAAAAGCTTACGACGAAGAATCACCCTACAGGAAGCATAGACAGCAGTAACCATGCACATAGGCTTATCACCATGAACAATCTTAGCAGTGATAAACTGCTCAGTCACTTGAAGAGAGATGGAGGTGGACCACAATAACCAAACTTTCGAATCCTCACCATCGTTCCCTGCATGGCCAGCCATCTTAAGACATCGACACAAGGCACCAGCTTTACTTAAGGGGATCTTAGGTTCGAGAATAGCAACTAACTGCACCTTATGTATTTTAATCAGCCTTTTGAGAGTCCTCCTGGAGGTCATATTTGAGAGACCTCGAATATTCCAGAATAACGTAGAGGTATTCATGAGGAACGGTATCCACAAGACTCCACCGCAGCTTTTGCCTTTGACCTCGTACAGACACCCAGCTCCAGGGCCATCACACCAACTTTGGTAATTTGAACGGTGGGCATTAGAACGTTCTCAGAAGTAGCAAGGTGAGAGGCAGATGAAAGCAGGTACCTATAACCAGGATCCTGAGACGATGCTGCCATGATTTTATTACCCTCGCAGTAAATAGTCTTGCCCTGGAACTTGTCATGAAGAGCTGGAGTGGCACTGCCATGAGGACGTATCGGAGGATCCGATAACACCGGGGAAACAACAGGCAACGATATATTAGGAAGGTCTGAGCCATTCGGAGAAGGGCGACCGACTAGACCTCTGGCAGTGCCACCGGAAAGCACGCCAGAGTAACCTCAGGACCACCGGACACATCCTGTGGAGATGGATCCTGAGCGTGAACAGTGCCATGCACGTTAACATCATTCACCGGAACAGGAATATTAACTGTAGCAGGCGTCACAACCTGGGTATTAAGCAGGGTACTGGAGATGCCATGAGCATTCTGAAGCAGATGAGAATTAGCAGAGGGACCCTCAGAAGGGGCGTCCAACCCGCCAACATCATCAGCTAACCACTCAAAGACATTTGAAACCGGAACGGTAGACTGTTCCAAAGCAGAGACCTTAGCAGGAACACCCTTGCGTTTAATCATACGCCACTCTTTCTCACTGTCTTTAAGGTTGTCTTTGATATTGGCATGCACCACAGTATGTTGGTTCTCAACCGGGATGACGTCCCTCCCCTTCTTCTTGCAAGCATCCTGAGAATGGCCCAGTCTTCGACAGATACTACAAATGGGGGGCACCCTGTGGAAATTAATCCTTTTCTAGAAACCTCCTTCGCCATTACCAATCCAAATACGATCAGGAAGCAGCTTAGCAACATCCACATCAACACAGACTAGAGCTTCAACTGTTTGAGTCCAGGCAAGGGTTGAGTCATGGATACGAAGGATCTCTCTAAAGTTACCAGCGATGCACCTAAGATAGTCTTCATTGTAGAGATTAACTAGGAGGTTAAGAAATCCTACCCAAATGGGGATTAGCGTAGGATCAGCAGCGAAATCAAAGTCCATAGACCATCTAAAGAACCGGAACAGAAATCCCTTAAGATAAAGACTCTTCCGAACAAGCACCTTCAAGAAATCTTCCTCATCAAAAAATCGAAATAGGAGGTGCCGAGGATTCAAAGTACTAATAATGCAGTCACCCTTCAGATCTAACCTTTGGGATAGACAACTCTTGATGTCAGGGATAGAGGGTCTACCGTAGGAGCATTTAGCCACGATAGCCATCCTCAAGGGTTGCTCTGACTTCCGCATTTCTTCCTTTGAGAAATATATAGCAGGCTGGCCATCATCAGTGAACACCGGAGCTTTCAAAGAAATCTCAATCTTCGAAGGACGTAGGGAGGATGCCAAAGCAGCAGCAAAGGATCGGCTCTCCACCTCAGCAGGACCAGACTTAGCCATCGCCCATAAGAAACCCCACAGCCCGCCGGCAACCAGCAGGCCACCGGCAGGGCAGGGCAGAATGCCCAGAAACCATATAGCGTAGGAAATCCTCAGAGCTTCTCTCTCTAACTTCTCTCCATGATGAAACTCACATGAAAAACCACTTTTCATGTCGTTATCGGATTATCGATATGTGTTGTGCATGGCAATGGCAAGCGGTGCATTGGCACCTGTAGAGCTCGAGGAGTGTGTTGTTCACGCTGTTGGCACGGCGTTCACGTGGTTTGAGTGATGTGCACGTGGTTTGTGTGTGCATGGCGAGTAATACGACGCCTACTGTGGTTACCTCTTCAGTTGGGAGGCCCAGGTTTTGTGTGAGCCAGGCACGTAAGTGCTCGGGGCTTGTCCTGGTACTTGTGTACCATCGAGGTCCGTGTCGTCTTGCTGGACACCCTCACTCTTGTGTAGAGTTGTACGTCCAGCTGTGGGAAAGACGAAAGTATAAGGAAGGATGGGATCCTTACACATTATGATAAGGGAAAAAAAATAGAAAAATGATAGATTAGAGTAATGGTGCGCGCTCCAGCGTATCACCCTTGGGTGACTTGAGAACGAGGGTATGGTTATAAGGAAGGATGGTATTCTTACACAGCAACTCGAGTTTTGGCGTAACGGCAATGCCTGAGATCCTAACGCCTATGCCTACCACAACAAAATTGGATAATGATGAAGTTGGTAACCTTATCGAGGTGTTTTGACTTATCGTATCCTAAAGGATGTTCCTTCGACTTGGTGGGTTACACTGATGCTGAAGCCGAGCATATTGCAATCGGGAGTTGTTGTGCTCAAGCACTTTGGATTGAACACCAAGTAGAAGACCGTGGGATTTGTTTGTCTAAAATTCTGTTGCTTTACGATAATACGAGTGCTATTAATTTGACTAAGAACCCTGTTCAACATTCTTGCACTAAACATATTTAGGTACGTCATCACTTTATTATAGCAGCACAGGTGCTGGTTTCCAATGGATATCTCGAACATGCATCCCCCATTAGGGGAACTCAACAGTCGCACCCTTTCAAGCATCATTCTTGAACTACACGTTCGGAGGGTTCTCCCGGTTCTCCAACCGGGTTCCTTTGTCGTCTTCTGGTCTTGCAAGCCCATCATTTGCACCGGTAACTGTCCTCTCCCAATTCGATAAGTGGAGGCCTGTCCGGCCCATTATCAAACTGAAATACCACCACAATAAGCAATTCACATTAACTGCCCATCTCAAAATTTGACAAACCAAGAGTCCTTGAGCTTCATTTTCTTTTTAGAGAAGCCTTGAGTCGACCGAGCCTTCAGCCGGACTGACATCATTTCTGAAAAATCCTTGTAGTCTACCTCTACGTGAAGTGACGTTAGCCCCAGAAGATTTCTGAGGTCGACCCCTTCATCAGCGAGGTCGACCCCACCTTTTTGTAGAATCGACCCTGCAACCTAGAGTCATTTAAAGGGTTGGCCTTCCTCCTTTTCTTCCCCATTCCAACCACCGTCGCAATCTCCCTAGTCCTCTCTTCTCTTCTTCCCTGCATCGGTCGACCTCTTATTTTCCTCCCTTGAGTGCAGCCGACCTCCTCTTCTTCTCTTTTGTGCATCTTCTTTGTCTTCTTCCATCACTTCATCCTCCTCTGTTTCCTCTTCCTCTGTTTCTTCTTCTTTTAAACTCTTCCTTCGATCAGATGGCTCCTTCCAGGCGTGTTGACAAGGGAAAGGCATTGGCCAGTGAGACTCCCTCCATGAGATCTCAAGGCAATAGTGGATTACCAAGCCGTGGCTTTGATGGTACCCTTTTTTGTAGTCTTAATGCATTCGATTTCTTCACCACTGATATATCCTCTATGAAGGTGATTTTGGCAAAGGGATTGATTTTGACTTCTTTCAAAATTCTAGGGTTGATCTTGCATGCATCTTTGAGACATTGGAATGGGCAGATTATATGTCCATGAATGAAGTTGTTTTGCAACATCGCGGTCGTTTGGATTCGTGTTTAGTGGCTCTGGTGTGGTGCTCATGACCAATGTGGAGTCATAGAGCCCTAGTTGTGGCTTCCGTGCGCGGTGTGGGTGTTGTGGGCTGGAGGTTTGGGCCCAAACAGCCCACAGATTTTCTGGTTAAGAAGGAGATGGGACATGTCATCACGTTTTGCACATGACGGCTTCCTACATTGCAATTCACCAACCGCCTTTCCGGTGCGTGGTGCATTTGGCGATGGGTAGGTCTGTCATGTTTAAGGCCTTTTAAACGCGACGTCTGCCTACGTCGCGATTTGGACTGTTGCATTTAAGCCTTTGTTTCGGGCCAAGCATAGTAGAGGAGGTTCTATCCGGTCGTGGGGAGCTGCTGTGCGGTTCCATCTGGTGTTTTTGGCTTGCTTGAGGTTCGTTCGACGCGGTTTCCATGTGAGGAGGGTGTCTGGAGCGTGGGCTTTCCGGTGGTGCAGTGTTTCTTGCATTTTGTAGGTTCTTCGAATTGGGAGGGAGACTTCCTCTTTTATTTTATGTTCTTTAACTGGTTTACAATTTTAAGAGCATGCTAGATTATCATGTGGTATCTCAGCTTTCATTTTATATGCTTGTGTGTAAATTGTACATGGTGTAGAATTGTTTTAGAAGAAGGGTTTGGGGTTCAGTCGTCTGCCTAAGAAGGCGACAGTTTGAACCATCGCATTTTGGTGAGAACACGACAGGGTAGTCTGTTGCGTTTCTCTTCGATGGTTCCGATTGGTGTAAACGTGACGACTTGACCCATCGCATTCTTGTTGAACACGTCAGTGTGGTCCATCGCGATTTACACTTCGACTGTTAGTGTTTGACCGTTGGCCTGAAGGTGACGTATCAGGCCGTCGCATTCTGGTCACGACACTGGGCCCTGTCGCATTGGGTTTTGAATTGCGTCTGGGCAGGTCATCGCGTTCTTAAAGGCGACTTCTTTGTCCATCGCGATTTGGCTTTCGAGGTGTGTTTGTGATGGTTGGGCTGTGATGGTCTAGTGTTGACCTAGGCATGGTTTTCTAAGATACTGTTAAGATGTTGAAGTTGTTTTTGTATTCATAAAGCATGTTTAGGCTAATGAATTGATTTCTATTAGTTAGTGAGTTATATTAATATGGTTTATATGTGTGGTTTAGGTGCTTAAAGTGTGTTGCTATAGAGGTCATGAGATGACCCATGACAGGCAAGGATATTAAATGTTTATGTGGTTCATGTGTATATAAGTGTATGTGTATGGGTGCTCGGAGGTCACATGGTGACCAGTGACAAGCTAATTGTTGTATGTACTGTGATATAAGTTTTATGCTTATGTTAAATGACTGGTGTGGTTTTTGAGTTTGCCCAGTTTTGTGTTTCGGGGCCTATTCCAAAATGCCTCTTCAGTCGAAAATCCCAAGTTCTTTGTGATCCAGGTACATTATGTTTGTTGTGCTCGAGGCGTGTCTCGATATGGTGTGTACCATATAGGTTTGTGTCGTCTTCCTGGACACCCTCACTCCTGTGTTTAAGTTGTACGTCTAGTAGAAGGAAAGACGACAGTGGGCAGCAACTCGTGTTTGTGTGCATGCGGTCGCTTGTAGCGCACTCATGGTTGGGGGGACAGACACCAATAAACGTACTGGGCCCCAGCTAGTCCTATTTTCTAGTGCCTCACTTTAGGGAGCATAGGCCAAAGTCCCTAAAGGTACCAGGCATAGGCCTACTGGTGCCTCCTCACAAAGGGGGTCGCAGTGACCAGGCCCGGCTCGTGTGGATCCATGAAACAACTCTCAGAAATCTTTTTCCCTTTTGGAAGTCAACAAGTGCGGTGTTGGTTGGTCTCCACTGTTCTTTGGCTTTATTGTGTGGTTGTGGAGCAGCAGTTGGACCTTTCATCCTTGACTGCGAGACAAAGAGGTAGTTCTTATGCTGTGTTGTCTGGGTTAGATATTGGCGTCATGAACCAGTAGTCTATACCTGTGTGGTTGCATCGTTCTTTCCGACTCGTGCTTTGCTAGTGGTTGTGGATTGGTGACTCACCAGCTGTGGTTTGACTCGCTGTGGTGTACCTTGTTGGTGGCATAGTTATGTTGAGGTTTTGTAGTGGTACCTCGTGATGATAGGTACCTGTACCCTTCATGGGTAACCGTTTGTTGTGGTATGCTGTGTACCATCTTTTTTAGGTGTTGGGGTGGAGTTATTGTTGGCCCACTTGGATGATGGCAGCAAGCTATCTAGAGGGGGGGGGTGAATATATTCTCTGCAAAAACAGAAACTTAAACACATAAAATTACCACTTAAAAACATTGGTTAGTTAATGTGATAGTGTGTGATAGAGAGTAACAGTGCGGAAGCAAATGAACAATCATACAAATGAACACAACGATTTTTATCCTGGTTTGGTACTTCACAGAAGGAAAACCTACATCTAGTCCCCAAGCAAACTCATGGGATTTCACTAACTGAGGCATAATCCCCCCAAGGATATACGATCTCAAGCTCCCCGCTGGTCCTCTTCCTTTCCAAGTAGGAACAATACTCACTTCTACTACAGGTCAAGAAGCTAACCTCCTAGAACAAACCCCAGTGCGGTTCTGCTAGACTTAAGCCCCCAGCTAGGTTCTACACTGAGTACAGTCCCTCAGCTGGACAGAAACCGTGAGTACTCCATTGGCCTTCTCTTCTCACAGGAAGAGGTTCACTGTACACAGTCCTACAGTTGGACAAAAACCTTTCTTAGAAAAGAAAGAACAGACCGAGAGCTATTACAAGATGAACACTAGGAACTCTAGCTCTCAGCCATAGACTCTCCCCCAAATTTACAATGATGTATAGAGAGAGTGAAGAGAAGAAAGAAGCTTGAAAGCTTCAGATGGCTGCGTGCACACTTCTTCTTAGGCTCGAGCTCTTTCTCTGTTTCTTTGAGTATGTATGGAGTTGAGGCTTCTCACTGGATGTACACTCTTTGAATGATCTCTAGGAAAGCTCTCTTGTTGTTCTTCAGCCTTGCTTCATCTTTTTATAGAGCAGCTTTGAACAGATCCGTTGAAAGATAGCCGTTGGAGCTTCTTGGATCCGTTGGAGTTATTGTAGCCATTGCTCATATCTTTCTATTTCATCTTCTTCTTCTTCTTCTGTCTAACAGATACTTGGTGTAGAAGGAAGTCTTATCTGTAGGTACAGAAGATACAGTCAGACTAAAAAGGTCTTCTATCAGAAGCCCATACCCTTGCCTTATTTCCTTATTTTCTATTGACAATATCTCACCTACCTTCAAGAATAGCCAAGAAAAAGATCTCCAGTCAGACAGAGAAATAATAATATAACATGTTAAAGAACATATGAATTTTTAGTTGCCGCCACAAACATTTTGAAACATTTGAAATATAGGGGCAAACAAAGTTTAAGTATAGAAACTTCGATTGTGAAGAAGTTGGAGTATGTACTTCAACATTCCAAGAGTTGGAGTTGGTCAACTTCAACTTTCCAAGAGTCAGAGTTGCCACTTCAACTTTCCAAGAGTCAGAGTTGCCACTTCGACTTTCCGAGAGTTGGAGTCAATGATATACATACTAGTGTGGACTTAGAATTTTTCAGCGGTCTGTGGACGTCGACTCAATAGAAGTCGGAGTGTGACTTTGACTTTCTGGAAGTTGGAGTGTGACTTCGACATTCCAGAAGTCGGAGTGTGACTTCGACTTTACAAGAGTTAGAGTTAGTATGATATCTGTATGTATTGTGGACTCAAAAAAAATTCTGAGCAGTCAGAAAATGCGCCATTCAAACATAGTGTTTATAACATATGTTTTTCTATGATATTACTATAGTGCATTTGAGGATTATTTATGCAGATAGTTATGCACTCATTGAATGTTCAAACTTATACTTGAAATGCATGAGTTTTTAGATTAATGATATGACATAAACATAAGATTTATTTAGTCGTGAGTTTTAGTTATCACCAAAATATGAGATAAACAAAAGAGTGGTTCAACAAACACAACAATCTTCCCCTTTTTGGTGATGGCAATACTCATGTGAATTTTTTGACATAATCATAAAATCAAGTATTAAACAGAAATTTCATAAATAAAATATTCTCCGCCTTTTTGTCAATACCCAAAAAGGAAGGAACTTACCATTTGCATTTTCTCCCCTTTTGTAAATACTTCTTACCAATATGTTGTGAATTTGGAGATGAGGGGTCCAACAATATTTGTCACGAACATGTAGCTCCCCCTTTTTGTATGGCTGCCCCTTAATATGAGGCTCCTCCTTGATGTGAGGCTTGATGAGTCTTCACTTGTCTGTCAACAATTGTTTTATGGTGTGTCGACTTGATCTTCTATGTGTGTAGACACAGTCTTGAATTTGTCAACAACTTCTGTTGTATTTTTACTTATTGGTCTTGACATATTCACTTTCTTTTAAATACAAATTTTCTTCAGTTAAAGTTTTTAATTTTTCTTCTAACTCTAATTTTTCATTGTTCTTACTTTTTAAATTTTCATTCAAAAGATAATTATTATCTTTACTTTCCTTTAATTGTTTTTCTAACTATTCCATTTCAGATTTAAGATCAGAATTGGTGTTTTCTAAGCAAGTAAGGTTGCTTTTGATATTTTTTAATTCTTTTACAACACCTTTATGTTTTTCATAAAGTTCATTAAACACATCTTCTAAATCTTCAGACTCTGACCCTGAATCAGTGCAAGAATTTAAAGATGGGTCAAAATATACCTCATCTAGTTCTACCATGAGGGCTAGACTTACTTGCTCTTTTTATGAATCAAAAGTTGATGAATCAGAAGTGGTGATATCTTCATTATCCCAAGCAACAACCATCAACATCATCAACATCACTATGTTCAGAACCTGTAATTTCTGAACTAGAAGAAGAAGAGGTGGAAGGAACAGCTATAACTTTGAAAGCATTAGTAAATTTCTTTTTGGATGAGCTTTCAGATAGTCGATCCATGTTGATCTCATGTGCCATCAATGATCCTATAAGCTTTTCTAATGACATAGTTGTAAGATCATTAGCTTCTTCGATGGCTGTGACTTTTGGAGTCCACTGGCTTGGTCGAGATCTGAGAATCTTTCTTACCATATCTCCAGTGCTGTACATCTTTCCAAGCCCTGCAAGACTATTAGTTATGTCAGCAAATCTGCTATACATTTGGGTAATGGTCTCAGCTGTCAGCATTTGGAACTTCTCATATTGAATGACCAAGATGTCAATCCTGGTTTCTTTGACTTTGTCAGTCCCTTCATATGTAAGCTTCAACTTGTCCCACATTTCTTTTGCTGATTTGCATGATGAGATCCTGTTGAATTCACTTCTTGTCAGGGCATAGCAAATGAGATTTTTGACTTTACTATTTGGTAAGAGAGATTTTCTGCCATTGTCTATCCACTCCTCTCGGGTTGAGAACTACCAGATCTCCTTCCTCAATGATAGTTCATAGTTGATAGTTATAACCCTGGAGGAAGAACTCCATCCTTATTTTCCAATAGTTGTAATCTTCACCATCGAACAAGGGTGGTCTATAGATAGATTGGCCTTCAGCAAATCCTTGAGCTGCCATGGATCTTTGCGCTAAGATCATTGGATCTTCTTGATTAATCAGAGACCCGCTCTGACACCACTTGTTGGCCCACTTGGATGATGGCAGCAAGCTATCTAGAGGGGGTTGAATAGATTCTTTGCAAAAATAGAAACTTAAACACAGAAAATTACCACTTAAAAACTTTGGTTAGTTAATGTGATAGTGTGTGATAGAGAGTAGTAGTGCGGAAGCAAATGAACACAAGGATTTTGATCCTAGTTTGGTACTTCATAGAAGGAAGACCTACGTCTAGTCCCCAAGCAAAATCTTGGTATTTCACTAACCGAGGTACAATCCCCCCATGGATATACAACCCCCAGTTCCCCCCTGGTCCTCTTCCTTTCCGAGTAGTAAGGATACTCACTTCTATTACAGGTCAAGAAGCTAACCCCTTGGAACAAACCCCAGTGCAGTTCTGCTAGACTTAAACCCCCATGTAGGTTCTACACTGAGTACAGTCCCTCAGCTGGACAGAAACCGCCAGTACCCCACTAGCCTTCTCTTCTCACAGGAAGAGGCTCACTATATACAGTCCTACAGCTGGACAGAAACCTTTCTTAGAAAACAAAGAATAGACCGAGAGCTATTACAAGATGATCTTTAGGAAAGCTCTCTTATTGTTCTTCAGCCTTGCTTCATCTTTTTATAGAGTAGCTTTGAACAGATCTGTTGAAAGATAGTTGTTCGAGCTTCTTAGATCTGTTGGAATTACTGCAGTCGTTGCTCATATTTTTCTATTTCTTCTTCTTCTTCTTCTTCTTCTTCTTCTTCTTCTTCTTCGTCTTCTTCTTATTCTTATGTCTAACAGATACTTTTTGTGGATGGAAGTCTTATCTGTAGGTACAGAAGATAAAGTCAGACTAAAAAGGTTTTCTGTCAAAAGCCCATACCTTTGCCTTATTTCCTTGTTTTCTGCTGACAATATCTCACCAATCATGAAGAATAGTCAACAAAATGATCTCTAGTGAGATAGAGAAATAATAATATAACATGTTGACGTACATATGAATTTTCAGTTGTCGCCACAAACATTTTGAAACATTTGAAATATAGAGGCAAACAAAGATTAAGTATAGAAACTTTGACTGTGAAGAAGTTGGAGCATGTACTTCAACTTTCCAGGAGTTGGAGTTGGTCAACTTCAACTTTCCAAGAGTCGGAGTTCCCACTTCTACGTTCCAAGAGTCGAAGTTGCCACTTCGACTTTCCAAGAGTCGGAGTCAGTGATATACATACTAGTGTGGACTTAGAATTTTTCAGCTTTCTGTAGACTTCAACTCTATAGAAGTCAGAGTGTGACATTGACTTTCCAGAAGTCAGAGTGTGACTTCAACTTTACAAGAGTCAGAGTTAGTATGATATCTGTATATGTTGTGGACTTCGAAAAAATTCTGAGTAGTCAGAAAATGCGCCATTCAAACATATTGTTTATAACATATGTTTTTCTCTGATATTACTATAGTGCATTTGAGGATTATTTATGCAGATAGTTATGCATTGAATGTTCAAACTTATACATGAAATGCATGAGTTTTTAGATTAATGATATGACATAAACATAAGATTTATTTAGTCATGAGTTTTAGTTATCACCAAAACATGAGATAAACAAAAGAGTGGTTCAACAAACACAACAGCTATACTCCGTAAAAGTTGTGTTGTAGGACCTTCCACTTGTTGTGTTGTACCCTTTTGAGAGTAGCATTATGGAGTTTTGTAGTTTTAGAGTATAGTGGACTAGCTCTTGTTGGCAGTCCTTTTACCCTCGTGTGTGAGGTTTGCCTGAGAGGCTTGGGGCCTAGGCATTGCTATTGTTGTTGTGGTCTGGTGTATCTGCACCAGTCCTTTTGGTTTCTTTAGTTTCTGCAGGCTGTGTTAGATAGTGGGTTTTATTTCAGTGTAGTTTAATTATATTTAATGTGATCATGATGTGGTTTAGCTATCGGTGTTGTCGGTGAGACCCTTTGTGATTGAGGTCTCTTCAGTTTCCAATTTTGTTTTTGGGATGTCCCTGCTGAGCCAGTGACTTGTTAAGGCTCACTCCCTTATAGTTCTTTTTATGTGCTAGCCATGTGTTGGCTTGCAGTGGCGTTGTGGCAGACTTGTACCATCAGTAGTTGAGTCGTAGTTGTCATAGTGTGAGCTTGTGCTCTCTCGGGGTATGCCCCAGGTAGTTGTACTTTTCTCTTGGACATGTAATAATGTATTGGGACAGTGTAATTTGTTGTCTATAGGTATGAGCACATGTACTTTCTTGTGGCTTATACTCTTGTGGTTGTCTTTTTTATTCTCCTTGGACACTTGTGCGAGTTATTCCTAGCGAGACTTCGGTCTATCCACGGGAGGCGGGTCTAGATATGGAGCCTTATTGGGCATAAATATCCAGGGTCGCTATAGTTGGTATTAGAGCATGGTTCAGTTAGAGTATAAAAAGACATAAAGGTTACAATATCCCAAAACATGGTTTAATGTCTACTGTTGGTAGTAAGTCTATGGTTTTACGTGCTTTTTACACGTGTTTTTTGGTATGTAAATTGTGTATACATGTTAGTAAGGTTGGCAGTTGATAGCGGTTGTTGAGTGAGGTAATAGTGTTAGAAAGTTTGATATGGAGATTAGTGGAAGTACGTGTAGATGTGAGTTGATGTGAATTATTTTGGTAAGCGGCGGGAGTTGAGAAGGAATTGGTAGAGTTGTCTTCTGAGAGAGAGATATGGTTTGGTGTGATAAAAGTGTTGACTAGTAAAGCAAAGGGTTAGTAGAGACAAGTATATAGTAGTAAAAGTGTATATGTGTAAACAAAACTTGTTACGAGGATAGAGTGGCAAGATGGAACAATGTTGTGTTAGAGATTGTTAGCTATAAAATATTGAGAAATCTGATAAAGGTAAGTATTATGTTTGTGACTTGTGTCAGTGGGCATTGAGAAACTGTTTAGATGGTAATGAGATCAATGAAGTGAAAGATTTTAGATAATTAAGAGATTCAGATCAGCTTTAGATGAGGTATTAGTAAATGGAAAAGCAATAACTTCTGGCAGTGGAATTACGTGTGTTTTGTAATCAAAGGTGTTTGTTAGTATTAGAAGGATTTGTTTAGAATTATGAAAAGTGCAAGAATGAGAATTGTTGCTTAAGGAAAGAGCGAGTGAATATGTTGTTGAGATGGAACAGATTTTTGAGACCAATTAAGGATCAATAATGGGTAAACAGATAGTAGTTTTGAGTAGTAGATTGTCATTGTTAGTAGGAGGGTTTATTATATATTGAAATGGTATAGGCAGATTTTGTGATGTTCTGTGGAGATATTCAGTGTATTGTAACAGCTGAAGTAAGGAAATGATATAAGGTTGGAAAGGTAAGGAGAGTCAGTGTTATTTTAAGTAAGATTTAAAGATTTATCAAGATCAGATCAGAGGTTAAAAAAATAAGTATTTCAATTATTAAGAATTTGGAGTTAGGATTTGCGGTAGAGAGAGTGAATAGGAGGAGATAGAGAAAGACTGATTCAGGAAAAAGAGGAATGTAGAATATCAGTGTTGCAGATTAATATTTACAAAGGAACATATGTATTAATAGTAATGAGATCACGTTTCTGGTAAGGATTATAATTAAACTACAGATTTGCCAATGTCAGCAACTGGGTTATAGCAATAACGGATTCAGTGAATAGAAATAGAGATGTAACAGTAGAGTGCAGTAAGAGCGGATGCGGAATTTGTAGAGCAACAGTGTAGACAGAGAAATCAGAAAAAGTAAACCATGGTATTTACAGGAAGAAGGTAATTGGATTTCAGATTTAGTAGTATTTCGGTAAGTATGTATTAAGAAGAGTTATAGTATGAGTTAGAAAGCTTGAATAGCACAGTGAGACTAGCCAGACAAGGGAGTATTTAAGAGAGCACTTCATAAGAATGGTAATGTGTTTTATGCAGTGAAAATAAATTTAAAGTTGAGTAGTATTGGTTGGAAGAAGAGATGAGTATAGCAGATCAGCAAATGGTTATAGTCAGATGATTAAAATAATGTACATCAAGAGGTTACGGTATAGTGCAGAATAAGGAATTCGGTTGAGCAAAGGTGTTCTTTATTAGAATGTTTGTTAGAATTTGAAATGATAGTAGAGGCAGATTGGTTAAAGAATAAAGAATAGATGAGGTTATGGCAGGGTAAAGCACGAAGAATAAGTAATATGTACAGTCTGAAATTCCCGAGGTCAGTGAGTTGTGGAATGCAGATGGAAATGCTTAATTTGTTGAATAAAGAAGATTTTTGGGTTGGCTAGAAGTTAATTGAAAGAATTGAATAAAGTTAGTGGTAGAGCATATGTATAGTCAAAAGTGCAATTTTATCCTTAGATAAGAGAGTACAGTGTTACATCAATATAGTTGAGTTATTTGATAAATCAAGTAGATTATAATTTTCAGTGAATAGGAAAGAACATGATAAGATAGTAATAGTATAGCAAAGAGAATAGTTTGAATCTTCAGAAATTTCCTTTCGGTGGTAATTGATTGAGTAAGATGATTTTTGGTAAGGCAGATTTAGGTTCAACTAAAGTCAGAATGGTAATAGAAATGGAAAAAAAATTGAAGGTGATAATGAGAGTAGAATTTGTAGAGTATTTATTAAATATCCAATGTAATCAGTGTGTATAGTGAAAGGATAGCAGGTATCATAAATAAATGGAATTAATGAAAGAACAGAGTATCAAAGTATCGTATCAGATATTGTTAGTATACAGAGCAAGAAAGCAGGTGGAATCAGATAATGAATAGTAGGTCAGAGCAGAAAATATTATTGTATAGATAATTAGTAATTAGCAGAGGAATGCAATAAATGAGTGTACATCTGAAGCAATGACACCAATAGATAAAGTAAACAGCGGAAATGTCCAAGCAATTACTGAAGCAAAAAATAGATTAACAGTCGAAAACGTGAATGAAATTGAGGCAGTATTACAGTTAGTGACAAGTCAGTAATGAAAGATTGTATATATTAGAAGATGGTTTGATATGGCAGAAAGGTCAGTAGTAGTGATTTATGATAACAAATTATCTATAAGCAAAATGACACAGAAAAGGATATTGCAGACACAACTAGGAAAATGAGAAAGCAGGTTGAGTCCAAGGAGATAAAGCGCCTACAATTGGTTAGTATTGCTCGAGGTATGAAAAAAAAAGTGAGATAGAAAGAAAACAAAAATTGATTGATTGAAGTAGATAAAACAAAAAGTTTGAAGAACAACATAAAGCCATGAAGTGTATCGTACTTGTTCTATATATGGCATTACTTTTTTTTAGGTGGTAGTTAGGTTTGCCTTGGTTTCGTTCTGAATGTCGAGGACGACATTCCTTTTTAGGTGGTAGTATTCTGATTCGTGTTTAGTGGCTTTGGTGTGGTGCTCATGACCAATGTGGGGTCATAGAGCCCTAGTTGTGGCTTCCATTGTGGTGTGGGTGTTGTAGGCCGGAGGTTTGGGCCTAAACAACCCATAGATTTTCTGGTGAAGAAGGCGATGGGGCATGTCATCAGTGTGTACCATACGAGTCTGTGTCCTCTTCCTAGACACCCTCACTCTTGTGTTTGAGTAGTACATCCGGCGGAGGGAAAGATGATAGTGGGCAAGGACTCGTGTTTGTGGGTTTGCGGTCACTTGTAGCGCGCTCGTGGTTGAGGGTACGGACACCAGTAGACGTACTAGGCCCTAGCTAGTCCTGTTTTTCAGTGCTTTACTTTTGGGAGCTTAGTCCAGAGTCCCTAAAGGTGCCAGGCATGGGCCTGCAGTTGTGTGTGGTCTGCAGGTGTGTTGTTGGTTGGTCTCCACTGTTCTTTGGCTTTACTGTGTAGTTGTGGGGTGGTAGTTGGACCTTTTATCCTTGAGTGTGAGACTGAGAGGTAGTTCTTGTGCTGTGTTGTATGGGTTGGATACTGACATCATGAACCAGTAGTCCGTTCCTATGTGGTGACGTCATTCTTTCCAACTCATGCTTTGCAAGTTGTTGTGGTTTGGTGACCGGTTGTGGTTTGACTCGCTGTGGTGTGCCTTGTTGGAGGCATAGTTATGTTGAGATTTTGTAGTGGTACCTCATGATGATGGGTACCTGTGCCCTTCATAGGTAACTATTTGTTGTGGTACACTGTGTACCAGCCTTTTCAGGTGTTGAGGTAAAGCTATGATCCGTGGAGGTCGTGTTGTAGGACCTTCCACTTGTTGTGTTGTACCCTTTTGAGGGTAGGCTTCTGGAGTGTTGTGGTTTTAGGGTATAGTGGACTAGCTCTTGTTGGCAGTCCTGTTACCCTCATGTTTGGGGTTTGCCTGAGAAGCTTGTGGCCTAGGCATTGTTGTTGTTGTTGTGGTCTGGTGTTTCTGTACCAGTCCTCTTGGTTTCTTTAGTTTTTGCAGGCTGTGTTAGATAGTGGGTTTTATTTAAGTGTAGTTTAATTATATTTAATGCAATCATGATGTGGTTTAGCTATCAGTGTTTCCAGTGAGACCCATTGTGATTGAGGCCTCTTCAGTTTCCAGTTTTGTTCATAGGAGGTCTCTGCTGAGCCAGTGACTTGTTGTGGCTCACTCCCTTACAGTTCTTTTCAGGTGTTGGCATGTGTTGGCTTGCAGTGGCATTGTGGTAGACTTGTGCCACCAGCAGTTGAGTCGTAGTTGTCATAGTGTGAGCTTGTGCTCCCTCGGGGTATGCCGCAGGTAGTTGTACTTTTTATTGGACATGTAATAATGTATGGGGACAATGTAATTTGTTGTTTATAGGTATGAGCACATGTAATTTCTTGTGGCTTATTGTAACATCCCTCTTTACCTTGGTCAGTCGCCTTCAGTGGGAGGTCGCGACTCTAGGGCTGTCGCCTTATGAAGGTGACAGTTTGGTCGTCACGTTCTGGTTCGGAACACGATGGGCATGCTATCACATTCATCCTCTGACCGCAGCATGCACTTTTGTTTTGTTGCTGTCTGGTTCGTGGTGATGGCTGTCAACCTCAGACAGTGGGGAGGCGACGGGTCAGACGTCGCGATCTGGTGTAAGACCTGCGAGGTCGACACATGTCATCTCTGCTGGTCACCTTGACCATGACCATGAGATAGCGACGATGTTGGTGTCGCGTTCACTTCATGGAACGCGACAGGCAACATGTCACGTTCCCATCATCTGTGTTTGAGTGCCCAAGCCCGAGAGCACAACCTCCATTTTGCCCTTTTCCCTGTGTTACCTTCCTCTCCCCCAATCTAAGGCTTGGCTGCTCCGAGGGGTGCTTGGAGAAGGCTTAGGGTGTGTGTGGTGGTTGTGGAGGTATGTTTTGGATTGTATGGTGTTGATCTTGTGTATTCAACTGTGTTTCTCCCCCCTCACTTTCTTCTTTGCTCTGTGTGGGTTGTTCTTCCTCCATGGTGTATCTCCTCCGTCGGTTGTGAAGGAGATCGTTCGGGGTTCGTGAGCGGCGCTAGCATGGGAACTGGAGCTCGGAGGTGGAGGGGTGCTTGCCTACGAGAAGGCCCAACTAGGGTGTTTCTTCAAATTGAGGTAGGGACCTTAAACCTCCATCTAGTTATACATGCTAGGTTTCCAAACCGCAATTCCAAGCCTAGGGATCATGCTAGGTGTTTTGCATGCTTCATGTGGTTTTTGTGGAATGAGATATGTGTAATTGCATGCTTGTATGGATTTGGGATGTTGAGGGCTCCATGTTTTGGTGTGAGGCCCATGTGAGTATAGCTCGGCTTCTATGCATGCTTGGCGTGTCCTTGAGGGTGGTTTGGACTTGAATAGCCTTTCTAGTTTGCCATGCAAGCTCCCCTGCCCAAGATGTGTATGTATGGGTGGAGTGTGGCCTGAAGGGGGTGTCCACGGGTGTGCAAAACCTGTGGTCGCGACACGGTTGGTTTCTCGACTCAGGTCGCGACACCCAGATACGTTGCCTTCAGTGCCTAGGAAGCGACACCCACACTGTCGCGTACTGGTCGCGACAATGTGGTCGGCGTCTTCTGCGCTAACGTTTGCTCTATTGTGGTTTGGGGTTTCAGGCTGTCACCTAGACACATCTGGTCGCGGCAAGGTCCCTGCCGCGACATGGTTGCGGCGGGTTCCATGACGCCTTCCTTGTGCTTTTCTCCATGCTTGACCAGAGGCCTCAGGTGGCCACCTGGGTCCCTAGCAATGATTGCGACTGTTTCTGTGTCACCTCTGTTGTAGGTTGCGACGGGCCGAGCATCGCCTTCAGGTGGCGACAAACTGTGCGTCGCCTTCTCAGTCTGAGAGGGGACGTGGCAACCTGTAGTTCAGAGTTTTCTACTTCCGCTATGACTCAATTTTCTTGGCACCGTGTTGTTCCTAGTACAGTGCTACTCTAGTCTTTTCGCCCAGTGCTAGGCACTTGAGGGCTTGTACACGAGACATGTTGTTACCCTTACCTTGGACCCCAAGCCCCGCGCATTTATTAGAGGGAGTTCTCCGGTCGGCGGGCATGCTCAAGTCACGAACTTGGAGCAGAAGGGGAAAACGGTGGGGACAGTGGCGTAGAGTCATTTGTAGAGCTCTGTTAGCTCGTCTGGTTCTTCGAAGTAGTGTGGTGCTCTTACGGTGCGGACCAGCTAGTCCTTTCTCATTGCCTCACTCTACGTGGTTCCAGAACCATTTTGAGGGGTCAAGCGTGGGACCGTAGTCTGGCCAGACTACAACAAATGTGTTTGTTCTTAGTTCCGCGTCTCACTCCGACGAGAGGTGCTAGACATGGACCGTTGGTCAAGGGTAAGGCGCGTGGCGCACCTGACCGATTGACTAGTGTAGCATTCTGTAGCTAGTGTGCTTGTCCAGGAAGTCTCTATTGTCTATGTTTACAGCTGGGTTCTTGTGGTGCCTTGGTTTACACGGGTTTTCTGATCCCGCTGTGTAGCCTAGACCGACGACCTTGTAGTGTCTTTCACGCTTCCGCACTTGACTATGTTTAGTAGAATAGACTTTACTACTTTATTTATTTATTGCATTAGTTCTATTCTACTGTTAGAACCAGTGGGAGATTGGTAGTCCCTACTGGGCTTCTTCATGAAGCTCACTCCTTGTTTTGTAGGTGAGACTTCACAGGAGCTCCCTCCGCGGCGGACTGAAGAGACGGGCCCGCAGTAGTCAGCGTCTCTAGTGAGCAATGTTCCCCCAGCAGTTGTACTTCACCCTCGGGGTATGCCCCTAAGGGACGTGTTCTTTCTTGTTTATTTTAGCACTTGTACTTTATTTACTTTGGGACTATACTAGACTGTTACTTAGTGTTGGACACTCTTCGTTCAATTGTGGTGCACTTTAGTATGTTTGTTGTTATTTATTTCTGTTACATATCTTGTTAGACCGATCCGTTAGCCCTTCTGGGTCTCCGGACCAGTGGGCGGCGGTGCCGGTGTTTGGATCCTTGGTGAGAATTGGGGATCCGGGCGTCGGGGCCGTTACAGTGGTATCAGAGCAAGAGGTCTTTCAAGACTTGTAGTGGGGATAAGTAATAACGTAAAGTCCCTTAGGAAGTACAAGTAACACTGCTAAGCCGTTGGAGTTTATCTGTTAACTTTTTATTGTGTCTGTTTTGCGGAACATGCCTCCACGCACTCACAGTCAGGTTAGTGAGCTGGTGGAGCGTCAGGAGTTCGAGTCGGACAGGTTGGTTGCAGCCGGACACGTGCTGATCAATGCTCAGCCCCAGCAGTTTGAGTAGCCTACAGACCCGTTGCCGTAGGGCGTTCCGTTGTAGCAGGGAGAGCCATAACAACAGCAGCAACCACAACAACAGCAGCCACACCTGTAGCAGTAGTGGTTTCCGCCCCAGCCCCCACCGGCTGTCATGGAGCAGTAGTGGAGAGCGATGTTCTAGGGCCCTTGGCAGTACCCGCAGTGCCAGCAGTACCTCCAGTACCCTCAGTACCAGCCATACCAGCAGATGCCGACAGGAGGTCAGCAGTTCGCAGAGATGGCTGTAGAGGAGCATCCACCACCGACCCTGTAGGCAGCACCGGTTCATCCAGAGGTACCCCTAATGGTACGGCAACAGACTCTAGTTGCACCGACAGCACCCGAGGACCGTACGACGCTTCTGGAGAGGTTTCTTCATCTTCGGCCTCCGACTTTTTCTGGCGACTGCGATCCAAATAGGGCAGAGAGTTGGGTCCATGAGCTCGAGCGCACCTTCGAGACCATGGACTGTGCAAAGCTGGATCAGGTCAAGTTAGCAGTGTATCAGCTGAAGGGGTCCACCCACGAGTGGTGGAGAGCAGTGAGGCAGACCATTTTTCAGGGTAGGAGGTTGGACCAGATCACTTGGGTAGAGTTCCTGGTGGCTTTTCACAGTGAGTTCCTTCCCGAGTACGTTTGCCGTGAGAGGAGGGACCTGTTCCACGAGTTGGTGCAGGGAGACTTGACTGTGGGACAGTACCACCAGAGGTTTCTGTAGCTGCTTCGACATAGTCCCCACGTGGAAGCTAGTGAGCAGGCTCGTACCGAGCAGTTCATTAGCGGGCTACGTTCAGACTTGAGGTGGGCCATGGCTGGTCACCTCTGTGACAAATTAGCAATGGCAGTGGCGAGAGCTACGGCCCTAGAGAGGGAGTGTCGGTTTCAGCCACAGTAGAGCGGGGGCTCAGGGAGGTCTTCTCCGTACCAGTGCGCTTCGGGCATTTGAGGGAGTGTTTCCTCTTCTTCTTCTTCGGGGATAGGCGGTGCTGGCTTGACTTTGAAGTTGAAGAGGCTGTTCGCTCGTGGAGGTAAGTGTCATTACAGGCATCAGCAGCAGCGCCAGTGGAGCAGTCGGTGCAGTAGGGAGCAGAGCAGAGCCAGCAGGACTCGAGTTGTTGCCACTGTGGGAAGCCGGGTCACTATAGGCGAGAGTGTCCGTTGAGGCACTAGTAGGAGCAGCAGTAGCAGGCACCTTAGGTTCAGTACCATCCACCCCAACGACTGCAGTGCCAGCAACAGTACTAGGGTCAGTACCAGCAGCCACAGCAGTAGCGCCAGTAGCAGCACCAGAGTCAGTACTAGCAGTGCCAGCAGCAGCAACCTCAGTGAGGACGTGGTTGCAGTCGGGTAATGAACATCATCAGAGAGGAGGCACAGGCCTCTAATCTAGTCGTTGATACGGTTCCCATCCTTGGTAGAGCTGCTAGAGTTTTGATTGATCTGGGTGCCACACATTGTTTTGCTTCTGAGGAGTTCTTTGCTTCCTTGTCTTAGTTTGCTCTGGAGCGGGCCTGTGACCTTGCAATTGAGCTGCCGAAGGGTGACTTTGTACGTACCCTTGGTTACTTGGAGGGTGTCACTGTCGAGGTATAGGGCCACTAGCTACCAGCCAGACTGTTTGCCTTGCAGCTCCACGACTTTGATGCCATTCTTGGCATGGACTGGTTGGAGGCGCACTCTGCACTGGTAGATTGTCAGTGGAAGACCGTGAGGTTCGAGATACCTGGAGCACCTGTGCTTTGCTTCCGAGGTACCCAGTCTGTCCGCCGACCCTTTGTCCCTTTCTGTAGAGCTCGGTGCCTCATCCGAGATGGTTGTGTTGCTTTCTTGGCCTCTGTGTGTGTCTCAAATTCTGGTGAGATTTCTGTTTTAGATGTGCCTATGGTTTGTGAGTTTGGCGACGTGTTTCCGAAGGATCTACCTGGCTTTCCGCCTGGGTGGGAGGTAGACTTCTCCATTGAGTCACTTCCGGCGATGATGCCTGCATCCAAGGCATCGTATCAGATGACGTCGGCAGAGCTGTGGGAGTTGAAGTGCCAACTAGAGGAGTTGCTTGTGTTGAGCTTCATTCGTCCTAGCCGTTCGCCATGGGGAGCGCCTGTTTTGTTTGTGAGGAAGAAGGATGGCAGCCTCAGAATGTGCATTGATTATCGGCAACTGAATCAGGTGACCATGAAGAACAAGTATCCTTTGCCCAGGATCAATGACTTGTTCGACCAGTTGCAGTCATCTTTAGTGTTCTAGAAGATCGACTTGAGGTCGGGTTACTACCAGTTGCTGATCCGCGAGTCAGACATTCCCAGGTCAACTTTTCGCACTCGCTACGGCCAGTTCGAGTTTGTCGTGATGTCTTTTGGCGTCACGAATGCACCTGCAGCATTCATGGAGCTGATGCACAGTGTTTTCCGAGAGTACCTGGACCGGTTCATGGTGGTGTTCGTCGACGACATCCTGGTGTACTCAGTAATGGCAGAGGAGCACGAGGTCAACTTGAGGCTGGTGTTGCAGGCTTTGAGGAGTCACCAACTTTACGCCAAATTCAGCAAGTGTGAATTTTGGCTAAAGGAGGTGCACTTTCTGGGTCACGTTGTTTCTGGTGCAGGTGTGGCGGTTGATCTCGCCAAGGTTGAGGCAGTGGTTTCATGGGGCCAGCCCACTACAGTTGCAGAGGTTTGCAGTTTTTTGGGGCTGGCATGCTACTATAGGAGGTTTGTGCAGGACTTCGCTAGAGTTGCAGAGCCTTTGACCCGGTTGACCAGGCGGGAGACTCAGTTTGTGTGGACAGCGGAGTGCGAGCGCAGTTTTCAGGAGCTAAAGAGCTGGTTGACTTCAGCTCCGATCCTTATGGTACCTTCCGATAGCAGTGGCTTTGTTGTCTACACAGACGCGTCAGGTACTGGTTTGGGTGCTGTGTTGATGCAGCACGGTCGAGTAGTTACTTATGCTTCTCGTCAGCTGAAGAAGCATGAGCAGCACTACCCGACACATGACCTAGAGCATACAACAGTCATGTTCGCCTTGAGGTTGTGGAGACACTACTTGTACAGTGAGGTGTTCGAGGTTTTCATCGATCACTGCAACTTATAGTACATCTTCATGCAGAGAGATCTCAACCTCAGGCAGCGCAGGCTGCTCGAGTACTTGAAGGACTATGACTCTACCCTTTCCTATCACCTGGGAAAGGCTAACGTCGTAGCAGACGTTTTGAGTAGGAGAGCCCACTTGAGTTCTTTATTGGTTAGACACTGGAGACTTCTGGAGGACGGCACTCAGGGTGTGTTCACGCCGTCTAGCCTCCGGGAGAGAGGAGTGTTCGCCAGCATGACAGTTCGTCCGTTGATATACTAGCAGGTGCTTGATGTGCAGAGCGCAGATGAGGACTTGGCAGACGTGTTGCAGTTGCCCGAGGTGGCACTGGAAGAGGACAGTGAGGTTTGGTTCCGGGACAGACTCTACGTTCCAGAGGACGTCAGGGAGGAGGTACTTGTTGAGGCGCACCGGTCGCAATACTCTATTCATCCTTGCTCCACCAAGATGTACCATGACTTGAGGGTACTCTTTTGGTGGCCTAGGATGAAGAGAGATGTCGCTGAGTTTGTTTCGCGCTGCCTTACCTGTCAGCAAGTTAAGGCAGAGCACCAACGTCCTGGTGGGGAGCTGCAGCCGCTTCCCATTCCTGTGAGGAAGTGGGAGCACGTCACCATGGACTTTGTTTTTGGCTTACCTCGCACTTTTCACGGGCACGATAGTGTTTGGGTCATCATCGACAGGATGACGAAGACCGCATGCTTCCTTCTAGTCAGAGCAGGGTGGTCAGTAGACAGATTGGCTCGGTTGTTTATGGACAGAGTAGTGCCTTTGCACGGAACCCTGATCTCTATTATCTCAGATAGAGATCCGAGGTTCACTTCTCGTTTCTAGAGCAGCTTTCTGCGGCACTTGGCACTGAGCTGAGGTTGAGATCAGCCTACCACCCACAGACAAACAGGCAGTCGGAGAGGACCATTCAGACCCTCGAGGACTTGTTGAGAGCGTGTTGCCTGGACTGGGGCAGCACGTGGGAGTCATACATTTCCATGGTGGAGTTTTCGTATAATAATAGTTTTCACTCTAGCATCGGGATGGCGCCCTATGAGGCTCTGCATGGTTGACCGTCCAGGACACCGTTACACTGGCACGAGGTTGGCGAGAGGTAGTTGCTGGGTCCAGAGTTGGTGCAGCAGTGTGTAGACACCGTGAGGCTGATCAGGCAGAGGTTGCAGACAGCACAGAGCAGGCATGAGAGCTACGCCGACGTCCGCAGGAGGCCACTTGAGTTTGAGGTCAGCGATAGGGTGTTTCTTCGGATCTCGCCCACCAAGGGCGTTCTTAGGTTTGGGAAGAGGGGCAAGCTCAGCCTGAGGTTTGTTGGCCCCTTTCCCATCCTGGAGCGGGTTGGCGAGGTTGCTTACCGGTTAGCTCTTCCGTCTGAGTTGGAAGGTGTCCACGACGTCTTCCACGTGTCGTAGCTCAGGAAGTACATGCCAGATCCATCACATGTACTCGACTACTCATAGTTAGAGGTCGCCCCCGACATGTCCATGCATGAGTACCCAGTCAGTGTGGTGGACCACAGGGTGCAGCAGCTTCGCAGAAGCAGATCCCACTTGTCAAGGTGGTTTGGCAGCACCGCGCCGGTGGGGAGGCCACTTGGGAGCGTGAGGACGAGATGCGGGAGCAGTTTCCCAACTTGTTCGAGTGACAGGTACTTTGTTTACTCTTTATTCCCCCAATTTCGCCCTTAATTTTGAGGGTGAAACTATTTTTTTTGTTGGTTAGATTGTAGCATCCCTCTTTACCTTGGTTAGTCACCTTCAGTGGGAGGTCGGGACTCTAGGGTTGTCGCTTTATGAAGGCGGCAGTTTGGTCGTCGCGTTCTGGTTCAGAACGTGATGGGCATGCTGTCGCGTTCATCCTTTGACCGTAGCATGCACTTTTATCGTGTTGCTATCTGGTTCGTTGTGATGGTGTCAACCTCCAACAGTGGGGAGGCGACGGGTCCGACGTCGCGCTCTGGTGTCAGACCTGTGAGGTTGACACGTGTCATCTCCGCTGGTCAGCTTGACCTTGACCATGAGATAACGACGATGTTGGTGTCGCGTTCACTTCATGGAACGCGGCAGGCAACATGTCGCGTTCCCATCGTCTGTGTTTAACTACCCGAGCCCGAGAGCACAGCCGCCATTTCGCCCTTTTCCCTGTGTTACCTTCCTCTCTAGCGATCCGAGGCTTGGCTTGTAACACCCCGAAAATTAAGTGATTTAAATTTTTTTTAGAAATAAAGGGGGAGAAATTAAATAAAAAGATGGGAGAGACTTCCAACACCATGTATTAATGACCCATTAACAAGATTGGGCCAATGGAGCACATTTGGCCCAAGGATATAAATAAGCTGGGACAGGGAATTACCCAGAAATTCATGTATGTAATTATGCCATAATTAGAAAGGGCAAGTTAGGGTTAAAATTAAGGTAAGTAGTCATGTAAAGTAAGCCAAAACCGAACCCAACTCTAAGAGGGGGTTTCCTAAACCTTTGCTACCTCCTTTGGAGGAAAGAGTCCCAGATTTCTTGGAAAACAGGGAGCAGAATTCGCAGCCCCTTTCCTAGTCTCCTTAGGACTCTTAAATACAACCTAAATCTATAAGAACTCGTCCTCAAACTCTTGGGGAAGGATTAACAATGAGTTGGGGTCATTTGGAGGCAGGCTAGAGCTTCTGAGGAGAAGGAGAAAGGTTGGGAACCCGGAGTTCCATCCCCTGCATCCTCTGTTGCGTCCAGAACATCGACTGGTCTTAGATCATCATAAAGGTAGGTGTTCTCGGGAAAAGAATAAAGAAAACCAACACCAGCATGTAGTTATTTGAGTCTAGATTCATTTGCACTTGGTTTGACTAGTTTTCATGTAGTATACATTGTGTATTCGTAGTTTTCCCGAAGTCTCGCACAGTTAGGGATTTTCCCATTCTTCTTATTTTGCATGTGCTTTTATACCTAATTAGCCAAACTTCCTTTATGAAAGTTCTTTTAATTATAGTCATGATCATCTTTTATGTTGGAAGTTTTGTCCAAAAGTCTTTCGTTAGATAGTTATAAACATGGTAAGAGAGTCTCTGCATGATACTACGATTTCGGGCTGCACTTAGCTTTATGTTCTTCACATGTTATCTTGGGATTGGAGACAGAATTTGATCCAACCCCCAACATGAAAGTTCTTATAATAGTTGTCCTCGTCATCTTTTGTGTTGAACATTTTGTCTAAATGTCATTATTTAGAGAGTTATAAGAAGTGAAAGTGAATCACTGCATGAGACGTGTTTTCTGGTTACACTTGATTTATAAGTTTTTTGTCTGTGAGGGCCACTAGTGTCGACACTACTTGATCTAGTGTCGACTCACTGTCCCAAAACAGCCCATAAGGTGTTCTAGAAAGCTCTCTAGTGTCGACACTACCTGATCTAGTGTCGACACACTGTCCTAGTTTGTTCCAGAAAGTTTCTGGGAGCTGATCTAGTGTCGACACTACCTGCTCTAGTGTCGACGCATTGTCCCATATTGGCCAAAAGGTTTTTTGGAAGCTGTCTCTAGTGTCGACACTACTTGATCTAGTGACGACACTACTTGACCTTTTTGCCTTGTATTTGAAGCACTGTGTCGACACTACCTGATCCTGTGTCGACACTACATGATCATTTTGCCTTGTATTTGAAGCATTGTGTCGACACCACTTGATCTAGTGTCGACACTACCTTTGCAAAAAAAAAAAATGCATATTTTGGGTCTGATCATTTCACGATGTCTACTAGCATGTGCATGATGTTATATAGTATGCATGGACCTAAAATAAATCAACCCATTGAAAAATAGTAATGATATGAATACGATTCTAATGTGTAATTGTGATTGATCTTATGTCCATTAGATTATCTTGTGATCTTGCTTATTATCAATTGATAGGATAAGAATATGATATGAATGTGGGGATGAATACAGGGAGTATGGACTCTTGGTGCTTAGCATAGCACAACTGACATGCAAGATTGTGAAAATGTGCCTCCTGTTTGACATGATAAGTTTGACTTGACATGATATGATACGTCTATTCATGTGAACACATGAGTTATGTTTGAATATGGCCAATCTCTTCTGATATGATTCTACTCTTGAAATATATGTTCATTGTATATGCAACTCAACATTTGATCTGATATGATATCCGTTCTATTCTGCTATTCAATCTGTTAGTAATGCATACATTGTCATCATATTCATGTGCATATCTGCCTATTTAAAATGTTAATCATGTATACTAGTGCCCGCACAATATTGAGATGTAAATCCTACTGAGCTAGTTCGCTCACCCCTATCTTCCTACCCTTTTTTCAGGTAGTGATGAAGAACGAGTGGAGTCAGATGGGACAGGGCAAGAGTGACGAGCACCTGTCATATGAATAGTTGTCAGCTTAGAAATAGAAATTTTAGTAGTCGATGTATTAGAGAAACGTTGTTATTTGATTAATAAACCTTTTCAGTCGATTCTTCTTATGTGAGGTTGTAACTAGTTGAATGGAATGAAATAAAGTATATTAATGGTAACCATATTATAGTCTCAAATGTGTTATTATATTCAATTGTGACTCGGTGTTATTCAACTGTGATACGTCTGTTTGTATTGTTCACGCCCCCGGTATTTATTCCGCTGCTAAATATCGGGGCGTGACATGGCTGCTCCAAGGGGTGCTTGGGGAAGGCTTAGGGTGTGTGTGGGGTTGTGTAGGTAAGTTTTGGATTGTATGGTGTTGATCTTGTGTATTCAACTGTGTTTCTTCCCCCTCACTCTCTTCTTTGCTCTGTGTGGGTTGTTCTTCCTCCATGGTGTATCTCCTCTGTTAGTTGTGAAGGAGATCGTTCGTGGTTCGTGAGTGGCACTAGCATGGGAATTGGAGCTCGGAGGTGGAGGGGTGCTAGCCTACGAAAAGGCCTATCTAGGGTGGTTCTTCAAATTGAGGTAGGGACCCCAAACCTCCATCTAGTTATACATGCTAGGTTTCCAAACCCCAATTCCAAGCCTAGGGATCATGCTAGGTGTTTTGCATGCTTTATGAGGTTTTTGTCGAATGAGATAGGTGTAATTGCATGCTTGTATGGATTTGGGATGTTGAGGGCTCCATGTTTTGGTGTGAGGCCCATGTCAGTGTAGTTTGGCTTCTATGCATGCTTGGGGTGTCCTTGAGGGTGGTTTGGACTTGAATAGCATTTCTAGTTTTCCATGCATGCTCCCCTCCCCAAGATGTGTATGTATGGGTGAAGTGTGGCCTGAAGGGGGTGTCGACGGGTGTACAAAACCTGAGTCGCGACACCTCGATACGCCGCCTTCAGTGCCCAGGAAGCGACGCCCACACTGTCGCATTCTGGTCACGACAGTGTGGTTGCCGTCTTCTGCTCTAACATTTGCTCTATTGTGGGTTGGGGTTTCAGGCTGTCAACTGGACCCATCTGGTTGCGACAAGGTTCCTGCCAGGATATGGTTGCGGCAGGTTCCATGTCGCCTGCCCTTGTGCTTTTCTCCGTGCTTGGCCAGAGGCCTCAGGTGGTCACCTGGGTCCCTGGCAGTGATCGCGACTGTTTCTGTGTCGCCTCTGTTGCAGGTTGCGACGGGCCGAGCATTGCCTTAAGGTGTCGACAAACTGTTCGTCTCCTTCTCAGTCTGAGAGGGGAATTGGCAACCTGTAGTTCAGAGTTTTCTGCTTCCACTGCGACTCCATTTTCTTGGCACCATGCTGTTCCTAGTACAGTGCTACTCTAGTCTCTTTGCCCGGTGCTAGGCACTTGAGGGCTTGTCCATGAGACAGGTTGTTACCGTTACTTGGGACGCCCAGCCCCGCGCGTCTATTAGAGGGAGTTCTCCGGGTGGCAGGCGTGCTCAAGTCATGGACTTGGAGCAGAAGGAGAAAACGGTGTGGACAACGGTGTAGATTCGTTTGTAGAGCTCTCTAAGTTGGTCTGGTTCTCCGAGGTAGTGTGGAGCTCTTACGTTGCGGACCAGCTAGTCCTTTCTCACTGCCTCACTCTACATAGTTCCGAAACTATTTAGAGGGGTCAGACATGGGACCGTAGTCCAGCCAGACTACGACAGTTGTGTTTGTTCTTAGTTCCACGTCTCACTCCGACGGGAGGTGCTAGACATGGACCGTTGGTCGAGGGTAAGGCATGTGGCGCACCTGACCGATTGACTATTGTAGCATTCTATAGCTAGTGTGCTTGTCCAGGCAGTTTCTATTGTTTGTGTTTACAACTGGGTTCTTGTGGTGCCTTAGTTTACATGGGTTTTCCGGTCCCACTGTGTAGCCTAGACCGATGACCGTGTACTATCTTTCACACTTCGGCACTTGACTCTATTTAGTAGACTAGACTTTACTGCTTTATTTATTTATTGCATTAGTTCTATTCTGCTGTTAGAACCAGTGGGAGATTGGTAGTCCTTATTGGACTTCTTCGTGAAGCTCACTCCGTGTTTTGTAGGTGGGACTTCACAGCAGCTCCCTCCGCGGCGGACTGAGGAGACGGGCCCGCAGTAGTTGGCGTCTCTAGTGAGCAGTGTTCCCCCAGCAGTTGAACTTCACCCTCGGGGTATGCCCTAAGGGACGTGTTCTTTCCCGTTCATTTTAGCAATTGTACTTTATTTACTTTGGGACTGCACTAGACTGTTACTTAGTGTTGGACACTTTTTGTTCACCTGTGGTGCACTTTAGTACGTTTGTTGTTATTTATTTCTGTTACATATATTGTTAGACCGATCCGTTAGCCCTTCCATGTCTCCGGACCCGTGGGCGGCGGTGCCGGTGTTCGGATCCTTGGTGAGAATCGGGGATCCGGGCGTTGTGGCTCTTACAGTAGTGTCAGAGCAAGGGGTCTATCAAGACTTGTAGTGGAAATAAGTAATAACGTAAAGTCCCTTAGGAAGTACAATTAACACTGCTAAGCCGCTGGAGTTTATCTATTAACTTCTTATTGTGTCTGTTTTGTAGAACATACCTCCACACACTCGCAGGCAGGTGGAGCGTCTGGAGTTCAAGTCAGACGGGTCGGTTGTAGCCGAGCACGTGCCGATGGACGTTCACCCCCAGTAGTTCGAGCAGCCTGGGGACCCGTTGCCGTAGGGCATTCCGTTGCGGTAGGGAAAGCCACTGTAGCAGCAGTAGCCGCAGCAGCCACAGTAGTGGTTTCCGCCCCAGCCCCCTCCTTCCGTCATAGAGCAGTGGTGGAGAGCGATGTTCCAGGGTCCTTGGCAGTACTCGCAGTGCCTGCAGTACCCCCAGTACCCTCAGTACCAGCCATACCAGTAGATGCCGGTAGGAGGTCAGTAGTTCGCAGAGATGGCAGCAGAGGAGCAGCCACCACCGACGTCGTAGGTAGCACCGGTTCAGCCAGAGGTACCCTCAGTGGTATGCCAGCAGACTCCAGTTGCAGCGGCAGCACCTGAGAACCATATTACACTTCTGGAGAGATTTCTTCATCTTCGGCCTCCGACATTTTCTGGCGATCATGATCCAGACAGGGCAGAGAGTTGGGTCCACGAGCTCGAGCGCACATTCGAGACCATGGACTGTGCAGAGCTGGATCAGGTCAGGTTAGCAGTGTATTAGCTGAAGGGGCCAGCCGACGAGTGGTGGAGAGCAGTGAGGCAGGCCAATTTTCAGGGTAGGAAGCTAGACCAGATCACTTCTGCAGTGTTCCTAGTGGCTTTTCACGGTGAGTTCCTTCCTGACTACATTTGCCGTGAGAGGAGGGACCTGTTCCATGAGTTGGTGCAGGAAGACTTGACCGTGGGACAGTACCACTAGAGGTTTCTGTAGCTACTTTGACACATTCCCCACGTGGCAGCTAGTGAGCAGGCTCGTACCGAACGGTTCATTAGCGGGCTACATTCAGACTTGAGGTGTGACATGGCTGGTCACCTCTGTGACACCTTGGCAGTGGCAGTGGGAAGAGCTACGACCCTAGAGAGGGAGTGTCGATTTCAACTGCAGCAGTGTGGGGGCTCAGGGAGGTCTTCTCTATACCAGCGCCCTTTGGGCAGTCGAGGGAGTGTTCCCTCTTCTTCTTCTTCAGGGACAGGTTGCCACGCCCCTCCAATTTAGCAGCAGAATAAATCGGAGGAAAACGTGGGCAACAAGTATGGTAACGTGAATTGCACATACAGACGCAAACATCAGAGCATCTAACGAACAATAATTGAAATAAATTCTTCATTTCATTATAAAATCACTAAAACTATTACAACCACTAATTCGGAGCCAATACCTAGGGCTCAATGACATCATTACATTGAAAAGAAATCTAAAGCAATAACTATTAGACTCCATAGTACTAGGGCAACTTCATCAACTGACTCCAGGTAACTCATCACACTGGTCCCGTCCCATTGGTGTGTGTGATGTCATTGTCTGACTTACCTGAGACACAATAACAAATAACGAAGGGTGAGCGATAACGCCTAGTAGGACTTAAATCTCAGGCTCAAGCAGGCTTTAAATAATTAATGCATTAAATGGCAGAGTAACTAATGATAGAGAGAGAGAGAGAGTCAAGTAATGTAAGAGACAGCATGATAGCACGTGATTGAAATAGCGTGTGTCTAGATATAGCACAAGAATCGAGTATAGCACAATGATTATGAACACAAGTAACGTCAACATCAAACAATAGCAAGTAACATGTATAGCGAGGAGAGAGAAAGTAGATGGTCACGAAGAGAGAGTAAATTGCACTTTTATTGATTTTCCTCAATCCAAACAGTATGGCACTTTGGTTATAGCCGAGAGAAAACATAGCACTTTTATTGTCAAGAGACAACGAGAGAGTATAGCACAGTTAGTGGCAGTACATTAACAATGAAGTACGTCTGATTTAATAGACTAACAGTAACAATGTAACATTTAGATGTCTAGCTAATTCAGAACAGTCAGTCAGAACAGGTGCAAATGTAGACATCGTCATTAGCCTCTGCAGGTATTTTCAGGTGGCTCTCTGCCCCCAAGACTAGATTGGAGCCCCTCGGACAGTCTCCGTGCCCTCAACAGTATGCATTCAAGTCAGTAGAGTCACAAGACCCATTATAGGTGCCAAGAGAGTACCAGATGAATATACGAGATAGTAGAGTCAACTTGAACTAATGAGAGTATAGAGACAGTAGAGTGAACGTAAATAGGCGACCGAGTAGAGTATAGATGAGAACTATAGGTCATTACACGTGAAACATCGAGTAACAAGCGATAATAACAGTTGCACAACACACGTATACGGTGTTGGCAGTCAGGTGGAATTCATTACCTTTCCGCTGGCCATGTTACACATAGGTCCAGAGGTCCGACGTGATTTAAGATAAGAACGAGAGCAAACTAAGGCCGTTTAGATCTTATTGATCCCTAAAGGGTAGGGGTGTAAACGGAACCCGATATTCCGACCCGATGCCGATAAAAATTATCAGTTTCGGAATCAGAAAATGATACTGATAGCTTATCGGAATCGGTATCGGATATTCCGATAAGTTATCGAAATCAGAATCGGAATCGAAAAAATAATCGGAATCGGTATCGGTATCAGTTATTCCGATAAATTATCATAAACTCAAGGTAAAATTATGGTAAACATCTTACCTTATCTGAATTTCGGTCCGGTAATGTTATCGGAATTGGAATGGAATCGGAACTAACCATTCTTATCGGAATCGGAATCGGAACCATATTTCGGTTATCGGAATCGGTATGGAATCTGTGTTTCCGATTCCGAACCCGACCCGTTTACAGCCCTACTAAAGGGTATCATAGGTGTTAGGGTACAACCAGCTCGTGGACCATGTGGGAATCTATGGACAGAGGAGACTTACGGAGGCCTTGGTCAAGGGGTCACTAGTCCGGCGAAAGGAATAACCGACGGAGAGTTCACCACAAGCCAAGAAGAGGCTTTCCTATCGTGTTAGAGTGTATGCGCATGCCGCGCATGAGAATCGCTCAAGTGTGTATGTGAATCCGATTATGGAAGCTCTAGTTATAAAAACTCTGTTTATGGAAACTTCATTTTTGGAAACTCTATATATTGCAAGTATCATGAGTACTAAAACATGCATGACCAATTTTAGCAAGTAACTATGCGTTTTTAGCAAGTTCGTTAACAAGGCAAGAAAGTGAATAATCGGTAGGTAGAGTGCATGATCATGAACTTATGATCAATTAAAAATCATGTGAACATGTTTTAACTTTCATATGGGTTTTTAAATGCATTAAAAGACTTTCTAGAACCTTCCTAGAATGGATCAAACTCACACATGCAAAGAACGACACAAACGATGGAAACCATGACGTATGCCCCTTAGAAGGCAATTGCAGTCCCATCCCTTCAATTCCTTAGGTCATACCTCATTGATTTTTTATTCAAATCTCACACATAAATATATCATATTTCAGCCCTTTGAATGAGGAATCCATCAAAGAAAATGGCTCGTCAATCCGAAGTCTATAGAAAAAGTTATGGCCGATTAAGTGGACATAGGCAGAACGCGACACATTGCCTGTCGCCTTCTGAAAGTGAAGGCGACCATCATCTTGTCGCCTTCTGAAGAAGACCACGAAAATGTCTGAATTTTGGTATGGGTCACGACCATGATGTTGTCGCTTTATGGTAGCGACGTGTTGACCTATCGCTACCTGAAAATGACGTTTGAGTTGCTTTTTCTACCTATTTCCAACTCTGACTTGGATTGGGTTTGACACCTCCATAACAAATGCTAGGGTGATCCAAATCGGGTGAAACTACCTTTATTAGTTAGATTACAACTAATACTTTGTATAGTATCAAATAATCGAGAAACAAAGATCGTTTGACTATGTAATAAGACATATTGTGATTGACTATGTGAATCTGACACAGTGATCATGTTTGGGCTAAAACTCTTGGTAAAATAAAGTAAAATTAGTGAAATCAGTGTCCAATGACAATAGACTCACAGGGTCACAAGTTCTATGCTGAACACTTGATCTAAAAATGACTCCACAAAGAGGTATGGAACTTAAAACACAAGTCAAGGTTAAATCACGACAGTACATCGTCAAGATCATGCAACATTTAATTCGTGACGTAAGATGGATGAAAATTAGGGATTTTAGGGGCAAAAGATGCCTAACATCCATCAGTAACTCTAGTAAAAATTTGAGAGCACGGGGTTGAGTATACATGGAGATCAAGAATAAAGAAGAATGGTCGGGTTCATGGTTTTTACAGAATTTCAAAAATCAACCATAAAAGATTGGCTCAATGAAAAAATATGAAACTTGAGGGTTTTGTTCCTAGTACATGGAACAATCTACAGACGAAATTAATTAGATTTTTCTCGTGAGAATGCCTACCTTTAGTCATTTTACTCTTCTAGGGCATGAACTTGAAGAACTCGGGATGAAGCTTGATGAAGCATTCAAACCATGAAATCTCCTCCTCCTTGGCCTCTTCTCCACGTCCAGCAAGTCCGAGCAACATGTTAGGGCCGGCCATGGAGAGATTGGGGAGTATTTATGCTTGTTGGGTTTCTATTTCCTAATAGGACTCCAACTCCTATTTAATTACGAATTTTCCTATTTAATCCCACCTTCCAAGCCTTGCCATGTCCTATTGGGGTTGGGTTGGGATCCAAATTCATGGCCAAACTATTTGGATAGGTTTAGGAATCCAATTCCAACAAAAACTTCTTATTTAATGCATTAAATACCTCTTTTCTATTTAAGAAATAATTAAGTTGCGAATTTAGAGTATTTTCCTATTATTTAACTTTTTTAAAATACTTATTTTGGCCCAATAAATTTTACATCGTCAATTTAACCAAACCCCTTATTTATTGGAATTTATCTTATGCGATTTCCCTTTTGAATTACGGAATAATAGAGTTACGGATTTTATTGTATTTTCTTATTTGAATTTATTCACGGGCTATGAGAGGTCCATTGGTCCAAACTCGATAATAGTTAATCATTACATGATGTTGGAAGTCTCTCTGACATGTTCGCTAAATTTATGGGCACGTTATTTTTCCGTGTTAACGGTTTTCCGACTTAGTTTCCTAATTTAGATAATTCGTCACATTGCAACGTACACTTGGCCAATCGGATTTTCCGTTGCATGAATTTCTTCGTGGAACACGTAGAGATAATGTTTGGGGTTGATTTATCATTTTTAAGAAGTTTTTTTTTGATGTATTCTTGCACATATGATAGTGATACGTATGTTTCTATTATTTCGTTTTAAAGAAATTATTATTTCAGATTTTTTTTTAAGTATTAAATTTTTTCTGAGTTGCTACATGGTGGTGCTGGCCTGACTTCGAAGTTGAAGAGGCTATTCGCTCGTGGAGGTAGGCGTCAGTACAGGCAGCAGCAGTAGTGACGTCACTCGAAGCAGCAGCTAATGCAGCAGTCGGTGCAGCAGGGAGGAGAGCAGAGCCAGCAGGACTCGGGTTGTTACCACTGTGGGCAGCCGGGTCACTATAGGCGAGAGTGTCCGTTGAGGTAGCATCAGGAGCAGCAGCAACAGACACCTCAGGTTCAGTACCGTCCACCCTAGCCACCGCAGGGCTAGCAGCAGAACCAGGGTCAGTACCAGCAGCCGTAGCAGCAGCACCAGGGTTAGTACCAGCAGTGCCAGCAGCAGCAGCCTCAGCGAGGACGTGGTCGCGGTCGGGTGATGAACATCACCAGAGAGGAGGCGGAGGCCTCTAATCTGGTCGTTGATATGGTTCCCATCCTTGGTAGAGCTGCTAGAGTTTTGATTGATCCGGGTGCCACACACTATTTTGCTTATGAGGAGTTCTTTGCTTCCTTATCTGAGTTTGCTCCAGAGCGGGCCTATGACCTTGCATTTGAGCTCCCGACGGGTGACTTTGTGTGTACTGATAACGTCATAATTTTTTGTGTTAAAGTTCATACATTTAGTTAAATTTAAATATCATTTGGTTATAAATAAGATGCAATTTGATTTTAATTTTCATTTCATCCTTAAATAAAATTTTGAGAATATTAATTTTGGTAGAACAAATAGTAGATTCTCATTAAATAAATTTTGAATAATTTGACTAATTTTCTTTTTACAAACATTGTACGTAAATAATCTCTTAATCTTAGATTTTCATCACTTGTAAAAATTAGTTTTAAATAGATAACACATCATGTTACATATCCCACCCAAAACCCATTAAATAAATGCATTTTTTAAAAACATTTCACCACATCCCATTAAATCAATAAAAATATTCTTTTAATACCTCTCATTTCACCTATCTTGGCCACGCATACCCCTCCTTACCTTTACCCTTTTGTTTCTTCCCCAACAGAAGCAGCTGGAAGAATCCGGAAGCTGATGGAGTTGGTCGTGTGAAGGGCGGCTGGGTGCGCCTGGTTCGGGGTGTGCTGGTTGTGCAGATGGAGGGCTGGCGCTGTGCTGTGCACGGCGAGGCAAGCAGCAGGCTGGGCGGCTGCTGGGCGGAGATGGTGGCAGGCGCGGCCAGATGGAGATGGTGCAGCCAGGTGCTGTGGCGGATGTGAGGTGGCGGCGTCCTGCTGAGGTGGCCCTGGTGTGTGGGTGTGAAGGCAGCCGGATCTGGTGCGCCTGGTGCGGTGTGGCACGGCCAGGAAGACCAGGTAGTTGGCGATGGTGCTAGCTGCTGGTGTGTGCGAGCTGTGCACGGTGGGAGCAGATCCCGTGTGAAGCAGCTGTGCTGAGGAGCAGATCCCGTGTGAAGCAGCTGTGCTGAGGTGGCAATCCCGGTGGAAGCTGTGCACTGGCGAGGAGGTGCCGATCCGGATCATGCAGAGGCAGCCAGGGCGCCTATAAGAAGACCCCAAGGCCTTCTTCTCCGGGGGTTCTGCAGTTAGAATTTCTGAGCATTTTTAGTTTACTTTTTTCACTATTCTTTCAGTTCGTTGGGGAGAGTTCTTCTAGTTCTGAGGAGGGGGCTGCTGGGAGCGATCAGAGGAGCTCCTTCTTCCTTCTTTCTTCCTTCTGTGGGTGATTCCAGAGATTGTTGATAGATCGATCCAGAGGTTGCCAGGATCGACTGTTCTTTCCTTACAGCTCTTAATTTTGTTATGTGCAAATTTTTGAGTTCGACAATTCTTACTTTCTTCTATGCAATTTGTTGAAAGATTGATCCAGAAGCAATTATTGTTCCAGTTCTTCTGTGTTTACATTGTTCATTTCTGCATTTACTTGATTCAATCCAATACAGTTGTTATCTCTTCTTTCCTGGTTTAATGGTTGGGCAGTGAAAGATTGCTCTCTGTGTTGTGAGTTGGGTCAGAGGTAGATAATTTTTCTTATTTCATTTCTTTTGTGCTGATGGGCGATCCAGTCTAGTTCCTTCTTTCTTCTGTGTCTGTGAAGACATCTGGGAGGCCTTCAGCATCAGGGGTTCGGCTGCTATGGGGATGGGATTTTAGCATATGAGGTTTTCGGCTGCTGAGGATTGGTTTGAGGTTTTTCTTCTTCTCTTCTGGGGCTGGCTGGTTCGAGGCTTAGGATTTTTTTTAGTTTCTTCTTCTCTGTATCTTCTATTCTTCTGTTGAGCAGTGAGAGCAGAGTAGTGAGTGAGACGAGTGGAGATGCTTGGGGATTCTCTTGTTCACATTTTAGCTTAATTCCTTGCCATTTTCTCTGTATTTTCTTTGAGCATCAGATTTATAGTTCTTATTGTTGAGAATTTTACTTTAGCAATTTAGATTCAACTTTCTCATTTCTGTTTGAGCATTGGAGCTATTGGAGTTTGAATTTTCAGAGATTTCTTTCAGTTTGCTTTTTACTGTATTCTTCCTTTTAACAGAGCAGTGAGGGATTCACCAGTTCAGATTTGAGTCTTGCCATTTTCTTCTGTATTTTCCTCTTTCACCTCTTTCAAGCAGAGCAGAGGTTGGAGAGTTCAGATTGTTGGGATTTTTGGTTTGATGAGACGCAATATCTTCCCAATTTCTTCAGTGTTTTAGATTCCAATCCAGTGAATTGTTCTATTATTTCTTCTACTGTAAGGGGTACGATATTTTCTGGGAAATTTCTCTGGTTCAGCATCTGTAAGGGTTGGGGATTTCTGTTCTTCTGTGAATGATTGGGCTGTGATTTGGCATCCGGGAGAGTTGAGTATTGCATCTGAGTTTTGTTTCTGCTACTGCGTGGGAACAATCCGAGGTGTTTTGTCTTCCTCCTTCCCTCAGTTCTGTGAGAGATTCCGGAGGGCTGAGGAGATCGACCCAGTGGAGCTTGCTATTTCTAATTTGCTTTGAGTTTTCTTCTTCCTCCTTTCTTCTGTGTGAATTACTGAGATCAGTGTTATGTTTCTTTTTTTATGTGGAGATTGTGAGGATCTGATGGCAGCTAACTTCTGGTACATCTGAATTTCTTGAGGTAGCAGTAGGCGTTTAATTTAGCAACATTAATTTTTTGTCTCTGAATTCTTTGTTCGATCTTTTCTAAAGTTCTTATTTGATTCTTGAGCTGTGAGGGCAGTGATTCTGGTGTTGTGGTGAGCTACTATTGTAGATTGCTCATCCCCTGAGTTGTAGGGGTAAATTGGTTCGTTGGTTTCTAGTTAAAGATTTCTGTCTACCGATTTGATCCCTCGAGCTATGATGGTACAGTGATACCAATTTTTGGTTCTCAATTCTACTTGTTCTTTCATTGAGTATAATTCGTCAAGTGTGGGGAATTTGATTGGTGTTGTTTACACATTTATTTTTTAATGCATTGTTGATAGCATGATTTCAAGTCAAAGTAGTTTAAATTCAAGTTCTATTCAGCCTCTCCGTGGATATGACCTGTTCTCACCATTGTGCTAGTTCCTTTTTACTATTTTAATTCTGTGAGACAGTTTAGAGGAGGTGAGCTTGTTGATATGTGCAAGGAACTCTAGACAACGGAATTGCACAATCAACAATGCGCGCGTTTCATGTACCCTTGGTTACTTGGAGGGTGTCACCGTCGAGGTACAGGGCCACCAGCTACCAGCCAGACTGTTTGCCTTGCAGCTCCAAGACTTTGATGCCATTCTTGGCATGGACTAGTTGGAGGCGCACTCTGCACTGGTAGATTGTCAGTGGATGACCGTGAGGTTCGAGATACCTGGAGCACCTGAGCTTTGCTTCCGAGGTACCCAGTATGTCCGCTGACCCTTTGTCTCTTTCTGTAGAGCTCGGCGCCTCATCTGAGACGGTTGTGTTGCTTTCATGGCCTCTGTGTGTGTCTCGGATTCTGGTGAGATTTCTGTTTTAGATGTGCCTGTGGTTTGTGAGTTTGCCGACGTGTTTCCAAGGGATCTACCTAGCTTGCCACCTGTGTGGGAGGTAGACTTCTCCATTGAGTTGCTTCGGGGACAATGCTTGTGTCCAAGGCACCGTACTGGATGGCACCGACAGAGCTGTGGGAGTTGAAGTGCCAACTAGCAGAGTTGCTCGTGTTGGGCTTCATTCGTCCTAGCCGCTCGCCGTGGGGAGTGCCTGTTTTGTTTGTGAGGAAGAAGGATGGCAGCCTCAGAATGTGCATTGATTATCAGCAGCTGAATCAGGTGACCGTGAAGAACAATTATCCTTTGCCCAGGATCGATGACTTGTTCGACCAGCTGCAGTTAGCTTCAGTGTTCTCAAAGATTGACTTGAGGTCAGGTTACTACCAGTTGCGGATCCACAAGTCAGACATTGCCAGATCAGCTTTTCCCACCCGCTACGGCCACTTCGAGTTTATCGTGATGCCTTTTGGGCTCACGAATGCACCTGCAGCGTTCATAGAGCTAATGCACAGTGTTTTCTGAGAGTACCTAGACCGGTTCGTGGTGCTGTTCGCCGACGACATCCTGATGTACTCAGTGACAGCAGAGGAGCACGAGGTCCACTTGAGGCTGGTGCTGCAGGCTTTGAAGAGTCACCAACTTTACGTCAAATTCAGCAAGTGTGAATTTTGGCTAAAGGAGGTGCACTTTTTGGGTCACGTTGTTTCTACTGCAGGTGTGGCGGTTGATCCCGCGAAGGTTGAGGCCATGGTTTCTTGTGGTCAGCCCACTACAGTTGTAGAGGTTTGTAGTTTTCTGGGGCTGGCAGGCTACTATAGGAGGTTTGTGCAAGACTTCGCCAGAGTTGCAGAGCCTTTGTCCTGGTTGACCAGGTGGGAGACTCGGTTTGTGTGGACAACAGAGTGCGAGTGCAGTTTTCAGGAGCTGAAGAGCTGGCTGACTTCAGCTCCGATCCTTGTGGTACCTTCCGGCAGCGGCGACCTTGTTGGCTACACAGACACGTCAGGTACTGGTTTGGGTGCTATGTTGATGCAGCACGGTCAAGTGGTTGCTTATGCTTCTTGTCAGCTGAAGAAGCATGAGCAGCACTACCCGACACACGACCTGGAGCTTGCAGTGGTCGTGTTCGCCTTGAGGTTGTGGAGACACTACTTGTACGGTGAGGTGTTCAAGGTTTTCACAGATCACCGCAGCTTACAGTACATCTTCACGCAGAGAGATCTCAACCTCAAGCAGCGCAGGTGGTTCGAGTACTTGAAGGACTACGACTTTACCGTTTCCTATCACCCGGGAAAGGCTAACATCGTAGCAGACGCTTTGAGTAGGAGAGCCCACTTGAGTTCTTTGTTGGTTAGACACTGGAGACTTCTGGAGGATGCCACTCAGGGTGTGTTCACGCCGTCTAGCCTC
Organism: Colocasia esculenta; assembly: GCA_014218235.1. Lineage (NCBI taxonomy): Eukaryota > Viridiplantae > Streptophyta > Magnoliopsida > Alismatales > Araceae > Colocasia > Colocasia esculenta. Next base: position 149,742,884 of record CM024755.1, read on the forward strand.
CGGGAGAGAGCAGTGTTGGCCAGCATGACAGTTCGTCCGTTGATATACCAGCAGGTGCTTGAGGCGCAGAGCGCAGATGAGGACTTGGCAGATGTGTTGCAGTTGCCCGAGGTAGCCCTGGATGAGGATAGTGAGGTTCGTTTCTGGGACAGACTCTACGTTCCAGAGGATGTCAGGGAGGAGGTACTTGCTGAGGCGCACCGGTCGTGATACTCTATTCATCTTGGCTCCACCAAGATGTACCATGACTTGAGGGTACCCTTTTGGTGGCCTGGGATGAAGAGAGATATCGTTGAGTTTGTTTCGCGCTGCCTTACCTGTCAGCAGGTGAAGGCAGAGTACCAGCGTCTTGGTGGGGAGCTGCAGTCGCTTCCCATTCCTATGTGGAACTGGGAGCACGTCACCAAGGACTTTGTTTCTGGCTTACCTCACACTTCTCAGGGGCACGACAATGTTTGGGTCATCGTCGATAGGGTGACGAAGACCACTCGCTTCCTTCCAGCTAAAGCAGCATTGTCAGTAGACAGACTGGCGCGTTGTTTGTGGACAGAGTAGTACCTTTGCATGGAACCCCAGTCTCTATTGTCTCAGATAGAGATCCGAGGTTCACTTCTCGTTTCTGGCGTAGCTTTTAGCGGGCACTTGGCATTGAGCTTAGGTTGAGTTTAGCCTACCACCCACAGACAGACGGGCAGTCAGAGAGGACCATTCAGACCCTTGAGGACTTGTTGAGAGCGTGTTGCCTAGACTGGGGCGGCACGTGGGAGTCGTACCTTTCCATGGTGGAATTTTCATATAATAATAGTTTTCACTCCAGCATCGGGATGGCACCCTACGAGGCTCTGTACGGTCGACCGTGCTGGACATCGTTACACTGGCACGAGGTTCGCGAGAGGCAATTGTTGGGTCCAGAGTTGGTGCAGTAGTGTGCAGACACCATAAGGCTGATCAGGCAGAGGTTGCAGACAGTGCAGAGCAGGCAGAAGAGCTACGCCGCCATCTGCAGGAGGCCACTTGAGTTTGAGGTCGGCAACAGGGTGTTTCTTCCGATCTCGACCACCAAGGGCGTTCTCAGGTTTGGGAAGAGGGGCAAGCTTAGCTCGAGGTTTGTTGGCCCCTTTCTCATCTTGGAGTGGGTTGGCGAGGTCACTTACCTGTTAGCTCTTCCATTTGAGTTGGTAGGTGTCCACGACGTCTTCCACGTGTCGCAGCTGAGGAAGTACATGCCAGATCCGTCGCATGTACTCGACTACTCGTAGTTAGAGGTCTCCCCCGACCTATCCGTGCCGGAGTACCCAGTTAGCGTGGTGGATAGCAGGGTGCCGTAGCTTCGCAGGAAGTAGATCCTGCTTATCAAGGTGGTTTGGGAGCACCGCGCCGGTGGCGAGGCAACTTGGAAGCATGAGGACGAGATGCGGGAGCAGTTTCCCTACTTGTTCGAGTGACAAGTACTTTGTTTACTCTTTATTCCCCTAGTTTCGCCCTTAATTTTGTGAATGAAATTATTTTTTTGTTGGTTAGATTGTAACATCCCTCTTTACCTTGTCAGTCGCCTTCAGTGCGAGGTTGCTACTCTAGGGCTATCGCCTTATGAAGGTGACAATTTTGTCGTCGTGTTCTGGTTCAGAACACGATGGGCATGCTGTCGCATTCATCCTCTGACCGCAACATGCACTTTTGTCGTGTTGCTGTCTGGTTCATGGTGACGGGTGTCAACCTCTGATAGTAGGGAGGCGACGGGTCAGACGTCGTGATCTGGTGTCAGACCTGCGAGGTCGACACGTGTCGTCTCCACTGGTTAGCTTGACCTTGACCATGACCATGACCATGAGATAGCGACGATGTTGGTGTCACGTTCAATTCATGGAACGTGATAGGCAACATGTCACATTCCCATCGACTGTGTTTAAGTTCCCAAGCCCAAGAGCACAGCCTCCATTTCACCGTTTTCCCTATGTTACCTTCCTATCCGGCGATCCGAGGCTTGGCTGCTTCGAGGGGTGCTTGGGGAAGGCTTAGGGTGTGTGTGGTGGTTGTGGAGGTAAGTTTTGGATTGTATGGTGTTGATCTTGTGTATTCAACTGTGTTTCTTCCCCCTCACTCTCTTCTTTGCTCTGTGTGGGTTGTTCTTCCTCCATGGTGTATCTCCTCCGTCGGTTGCGAAGGAGATCGTTCGTGGTTCATGAGCAGTGCTAGCATGGGAATTGGAGCTCGGAGGTGGAGGGGTGCTAGCCTACGAGAAGGCCCAGCTAGGGTGGTTCTTTAAATTGAGGTAGGGACCCCAAACCTCCATCTAGTTATACATGCTAGGTTTCGAAACCCCAATTCTAAGCCTAGGGATCATGCTAGGTGTTTTGCATGCTTCATATGGTTTTTGTGGAATGAGATATGTGTAATTGCATGCTTGTATGGATTTGGGATGTTGAGGGCTCCATGTTTTGGTGTGAGGCCCATGTGAGTGTAGTTTGGCTTCTATGCATGCTTGGGGTGTCCTTGAGGGTGGTTTGGACTTGAATAGCCTTTAGTTCGCCATGCATGCTCCCCTCCCCAAGATGTGTATGTATGGGTGGAGTGTGGCCTGAAGGGGGTGTCCACGGGTGTGCAAAACCTGTGGTCACAACACGGTTGGTGTCACGACTCAGGTCGCGACACCCCGATACATCGCCTTCAGTGCCCAGTAAGCGACGCCCACACTGTCGCGTTATGGTCGCGACAGTGTGGTTGTCGTCTTCTGCTCTTAAGTTTGCTCTGTTGTGGGTTGGGGTTTCAGGCTGTCACCTGGACCCATCTGGTCGCGACAAGGTCCCTACCGCAACATGGTTTCGGTGGGTTCCATGTCACCTTCCCACGTTCTTTTCTCCGTGCTTGGCCAGAGGCCTCAGGTGGTCACCTGGGTCCCTGGAAGTGATCACGACTGTTTCTGTGTCGCCTCTGTTGTAGGTTGCAACAGGCCGAGCGTCGCCTTCAGGTGGCAACAAATTGTGCGTCACCTTCTCAGTCTGAGAGGGGACTTGGCAACCTATAGTACAGAGTTTTCTGCTTCCGATGCGACTTGGTTTTCTTGGCACCGTGTTGTTCCTAGTATAGTGCTACTCTAGTCTCTTCGCCCAGTGCTAGGCACTTGAGGGCTTGTCCACGAGACAGGTTGTTACCGTTACTTGGGACCCCCAGCCCCGCACATCTGTTAGAGGGAGTTCTCCGGACGACGGCGTGCTCAAGTCATGGACTTCGAGCAGAAGGGGAAAATGGTGGGGACAACAGTGTATAGTCATTTGTAGAGCTCTCTTAGCTAGTATGATTCTCCGAGGTAGTGTGGTGCTCTTACAATGTGGAACAGCAAGTCCCTTCTCACTGCCTCACTCTATGTGGTTCCAGAACCATTTAGAGGGGTCAGGCGTGGGACCGTAGTCCGGCCAGACTACGGCAGTTGTGTTTGTTCTTAGTTCCACGTCTCACTCCAACGGGAGGTACTAGACATGGACCGTTGGTCGAGGGTAAGGCGAGTGGTGCACCTGACCGGCTAACTAGTGTAGCGTTCTGTAGCTAGTGTGCTTGTTCAGGCAGTTTCTACTATCTATGTTTACAGTTGGGTTCTTGTGGTGTCTTGGTTTACACAGGTTTTTCGGTCCCGTTGTGTAGCCTAGACCGACGACTGTGTAGTGTCTTTCACACTTCCGCACTTGACTCTATTTAGTAGAATAGAACCAGTGGGAGATTGGTAGTCCCTACTGGGCTTCTTCGTGAAGCTCACTCCCTGTTTTGTAGGTGAGACTTCACAGCAGCTCCCTCCGCGGCGGACTGAGGAGATGGGCCTGCAGTAGTCGGCGTCTCTAGTGAGCAGTGTTCCCCCAGCAGTTGTACTTCACCCTCAGGGTATGCCCCTAAGGACGTGTTCTTTCCCGTTTATTTTAGCACTTGTACTTTATTTACTTTGGGACTGTACTAGACTGTTACTTAGTGTTGGACACTCTTTGTTCACTTGTGGTACACTTTAGTACGTTTGTTGTTATTTATTTCTATTACATATCTTGTTAGACCGATCCGTTAGCCCTTCCGGGTCTCCAGACCCGTGGGCGGCGGTGCCGGTGTTCGGATCCTTGGTGAGAATCGGGGATCTGGGCGTCGGGGCCGTTACACTTATACTCTTATGGTTGTCTTTTATATTCTTACTGAACACTTGTGTGAGTTATCACCGGTGAGACTTCGGTCTATTTGCGGGAGGCGGGTCTGGATATGGAGCCTTATTGGGCATAAATATCAAGGGTCGCTACAGGTTTACCCTCATTTAGTTAGTCTCTTTTATGAGAATTTGGAGGAAGATGATGACAAGAAACTGAGTACTTATGTGAAATGGATCCATATCCCTCTTAGAGTTTCGATGCTTTCTGAAGTGATTCATATTCCATATAAGCACGGGGTTACATATGCCTATCGGTTAGAGAATCGTCGGGCTGCTTATGAAAGAGTTTTAGGAACTGAGATTGAGTCCCATGGTTTTGAGCGTGTCAATGCAAACTCTTTTTTGGCCTACCATCAGTTTCTTCACAAGGTTGTTTGTTCTATTCTCATTCCAAGGAGTGGTAACATGTATGGAGTCACTGATGATCATATCCTTTTAATTCAAGGCCTTCTAAATGGCACTCCTGTGGACCTTCCAAATATCACTTTGAACTACATTTGGGATATAGTAGGTACGTCTAAGCGTAATCTTCTTTTTGGTATGCTTATTACCCGCATCTTCAAGAAATTCAAAGTCAACTTTAGTGGTAAAGATTCCAAAAAATTGTCAATGTTTGATGTGATTGATGGGAGTACTCTTACACGTATGAAGATGGCTATTCAAAATGGATCTTTTGTCCGCAGGGGTACTCGAACTCCTTACAAAGGGCAGGGCCTCCAAGTTGATGAAGATAGTGATGACTTCAATATGTCTTCTCCAGGCTCCTCCGAACCTCCTGCTCCCATAGATCAACTGACTCATCTATTTAATATGCTCACTACCAATATGAATGCTCATTTTGACTCTTTGGAGAATCAGTTTGTATCTTTGAAGGCCATGTTGAAGAGATTCATACAAATGTTTCTATTCTCAAGAGACAACAAGACCGCAATGATATGCTTCTTCAAGCTATTACCAAACACTAAGATGTTATACGGGGCAACCATGATGAGATCCGAAAGAACTTACAGGACTTGGCCAGTGCTAAATTTTTGTATGGGATTCTCTCTCTCGCCAACCACCGCCACCTTAGTCTTGATCCTTTTATCTCTTCATCCTCTATTTTGGCTCTCTATCGTTTGTTGTCATTTTGAGTCGGGCTACATCTCTCTTCACTCCTCTTTTTGACGATGACAAAAAGGAGGAGAACTAGTATTGTGTCCTTACCTAATACTTGTATGGTTTATTGTGTCTTTGTGATGGTTTTGTGGTGTCCATACAATGACTGTTTCTTTTTGAGATTTCTTGAATTAACTATGTTATGTATGCATATATTTAGGGGGAGAAACAATTAAATGATTTATGAGTAGATTTGTGCTTGCTTACATTGTCTTGATACATATTAATAATCTTAGTGTAAATGCATGATTGTGTAAGGATAATTTAAATCTTTCTATTTAAATAAGAAAGGAGGAGATTGTTGAACCTCTTAGAGTTTTCATGATCACAAACCACTCAAATTTGTTGGCTAACAAGTGGTGAAGTTATGTGCAGCAAGCAAGACATTTTTCAAGTGATATCGGATCTCAAAAACACCTTTCAAATCATCATGTGTTATGGGGTCGACCCCATGTTTCTTCATGGGTCGACCGTGGATAACCCCATTTCAACTCTGGGAAATGGGGTTGACCTCATGTTTCAACTGAGGTCGACCTCAGAAGAAAATCAGATCTTCTGTGTTTTGAGGTCGACCCTAGAGTTCTTCTTGGGTCGACTCGTCTATGTTACTTTTTGACTCTGAAATAGGGTCGACCCCACAGTTCTTCTGGGGTCGACCTCTTATCTGTGTTCTGGCAGATTGCTTTCTATGGAGTCAACCTCAGTGCAACTATAGAGTCGACCCCACTTTCTCTCTCTCTAGATATATATATATATATATATATATATATATATATACACTTTGTTTTGACTGTTAGGGGTAATGAGATGAGGACCGCACTGGACTGAGATGATGGTAGTTTCGTCTTTTTCTTTTCGATTCGATCCCTGTGGATAGGGGTTTCGGTTACATAACGAATCAGTTGTTCAATTGACGGGTGCAAGTGTTGGAAATCCTGTGGGCCCCGCAAGCTCTCGCGGGGATGGACAAATTAGGGCATGAGGTGGGGGGAAAATGTTGGGGAGGGGAAAATATTTGAATCTATATTTGAATCATATAATTTTCATGAAGTTTAATTAGTATTATAAAATTTACGTTATGTTATTTCTAATTCATTTGCCATTATATTTTCTATTTTTTTAAATAGTAAAGTAAAAATAAAAAAGAATTAAATAAATTGATAATATTACAAACTTGATTATGAATAACATACTGATAAAATAATATATAAAACTATTTTATATACTTGTGTGACTACATTAATGCATATTGCATAATATTTATCTCCCTCCCACTTTAAATTCAAATAACATTAATTTAATATAAATATATAATAGGCCTTGATTTAAGAGAATAAAATAACTTATTGTGTAAACAATCTGATTAGTTTACAAAAAAATAATGTGTGGAGTTTAAAATAAAATACTTACTGATTTATACGATCCATACTAAATATAGAAAATATTTATATTCAGTATGATTAATGAAAATAAATATTTTACAATATATAAGAATAGTTAATTAAGTAGATGACAATGATAACTTGAAATATAAAATGAAATATACTTCGTGATATAAAAAATATTTATATCAACATATAAACAAAACTTAGTGACACATGCATAAATGAATGCCGGTACTAAATGTATTCGCAATGGCTTCAATTAACTATCCCTAATAATAATTTATTAGCGACGACCCTACAGCAGTCACTTTTAACCGTCGTTAAAAACATGATTCGTGACGGCTTCACTTAGCCGTCGCTAATAACCATTATTGGGGATGACAATCACCGTCTCAAATGTTGTTTTGAGTGACAGCTCTTGTAGCCATCCCTAATAATTTATTTTTAGCGATGTTTATACCCTCAGTCGTCGCTAATAATCATTAGTGGGGACATCTTCTATAAACCGTTGCCAATACTACACTTTTGGGGATGACTTTTTTACAGCCGTCGTAAATTATCTTTTAAGCGACGACATTTTGGAGCCGTAGACAATATCCTTCCCTAATAGTACCTTTTCCTATAGTGAAGGTTGAGCAAAAAGTGCTTGTATCCGAATAAATATTTTCCTAAATGCCAAATTATAGAAGGATTTTTGATGTTGTTCAATCTGACACAAATGCAAACCAAATTGAAGACAAATAAATGACAAGGGGAAAACCATTTCACACAAGAATGCGTGAAGTATAATTCAGAAAGGTCAATTAACTTTAGTAGTTTTGAAAAAAGAGCAAAAGTGTATAACGCAACTTGTTTGATGCATTTAAAATAAATTAAAAGAAATTTTGAATTAAAGAAAATATCAAATTGATGTAAAATTACATGAAAATTGAAGAGGGTGATCTTTGTTTGCCTGCCGAATCTTCTTGAACAATGCAGTAACTTGTGAGATAGAAAACAATATGGGGTTCTGGAAATGATGTCCAAAAAAGAAATCTCTCCGAAGTCTGAGTAGAGTAAACTAGAGTAGATAGATTCCTCCTCTCTAAAAGTTTCTACTTTCAAATGGTTTAAATGGGCACGAGGGGTTCTTGGATTTTTATAAGCTTCTCTCCCTAAGATCAAGTGTAACTGTAAGCTGTTATAAACGTAGTTATGAGTAGTTACGATGGAAGTTTTTGTTGGCCCTCTTGATATGGCAATAAGACTAACATAGAGGGGGGGGGGTGAATAGGAAATCTGAAAAACTGAAACAAAAATTACCACTTGAAAATGTTTGGTTAGTATAAATAAGGGTGCTCAATGGAAGTAAAGAGCGCGGAAGCAAGCATACAAGGAACACAGAAATTTATCCTGGTTCGGCCATTCCAAATGGAAGTTCTATGTCCAGTCTCCAAGCAAACTCTTGGGATTTCACAAACCACCAAGTCACCCTGGTCTTCCCTTAAACAAGGGGCATACAACACCCATCATCCCAATTGGTTTTCTTCTCTTTCCCGAGCAAGAAGGCAACCCACTTCTTTTCCAGGCTCAGAAGCAAACCCGCGGGAACAAATCTAGTGTGGTTACACCACCTAACACAAGCTGGTCTTCTTCTCATTTCGGGTAAGAAGGCAACCCACTATTTCACCTCAGTCATGTACATTTTTCAAGAGCTCAGAAGCAACTAACTGGTACACACCACAGAAGGTCTTCCCTTCAAACAAGGGGAACACTACTATAGACCTCAGATGGTCACTACCAGGCACAAGCTGCTCTTCCCTTCTAATCAAGGGGAACGCTTGCACAGAAAGCCTTCTCTTCCAACCGAAGATGAACACTTCTAACACAGAAGCAAGGAAATGAAGCCCCTAGATCAAGCTCAAGATACACACTGCAATGCTTGATCTGAGACCTAGCCTAAGAAAGAAAGAATTTACAGGGCAAGGCTCTTCTTAGGCTAAACCCCTAACTCTCTCTCCCTCAAATACACAAAGACACAGATAGAGAGAATGAGGAAGAAGGAAGACGGCTTGAATGCTTCAGTTTGAATGGGCTCGAGCTCTCTTCCTTTCTGCTTGAGTGTGTGTGGAGTTGGATGCTCACTGGATGTACACTCCTTGAATGATCTTCAGATCTTTTCTCTCTTTTTTTTTCTTTAGTCATTGTTTCATCTTTATATAGAGCAGATGAAAAGGATTTGTTGAAGAATAGACATTGGAGCTTTTTGGATCCGTTGAATTTCTTGGCTCTTTTTTTCTTTTGCTCTCCTTCTGTTGAGTCTAACAGATGTCTTTCTTGTGCCTACTAGCTATTTGGAATGGAGGAAAATGTTTCAGCTAGTGCGCAATTCCATAAATGCCAGCAGCAGGTCCAAGATGTTGACTGTGTGTAGAGGTGGACCTGTAGACATTAAATGGAAGGCAGATGATCAGACTCATGAAGTCTTTTGTCAGATGGCTCATACCTCTTTTTGCCTTTTGTCCGTGTTTCCTACATATAGCTAGAAATAGAAGACTAGGTGCTTTTCTTTCGTTATAGGAGAGAGTAATTCTCTTTTGCTTTTTGTCCGTGTTTTCCTGCTGACAGCTTACTATATAACTTTTTTATTTGTCAGAGAAATGACAAGATAAGAGTTACAAAGTCATTTGAATTTTCACTGGGCACCAAAGGTATTTTATAAAGGCAATCGATGTCTTAAGGTAATCGATGTTACAGAGGCAATCAATGTTTCATCAAGGTAATCGGTAAGTAACTTTGATTATAGACTTCGACTGTATGGAAGTAGGAGTCAGAAACAACTGTAATCGATGCATGAAAGTAATCGATGTTCCAAACACAGTCAATGTCTAAAGGTAATCGATGTCCAAAGAGTAATCGATGTTTGAGTGCAATCTAGGTTTATGCAATCAATGTGAAAGTATAATTGATGTTCATGCAGTTGATGTTTATGCAATCAATGTTTAAGTCCAATTGATGTGGTCGATGTTCATGTAATCAATGTGAATGTATAATCGATGTTCAAGAATAATCTGATGATCAGCTTATCCCCATGTAATTTAGATAAATTGCATATCTATTTTGGTGATTAACAAAACCAAAATAAAGGTTAATCTAACAAGGTTTCCATGAGATTTGAGCATAGGAAATGAATCTCGAAAAATTAAGAAAAACTAGTAAGTATCTTCATCCTATAATACTTAAAGTTCAGTGCATATAAATTTTCTAAGTACACATCGATTTCTCTAAATGTTATAACGATTTCATTGCAAGTCATAACGATTTCCACTCATATCATTTTCAATCTTTGAACGATTAGCTAAGTAATCATATCGATTTTGATCTCAGAACGATTTGATAAGTTAGAACAATGATTTGCTCTCACAATGATTTGGTTTCACATCGATTTGATAAGAGAGAACAATGATTTGCTCTCACAACAATTCAGTTTCACATCGATTTGATAAGAGAGAACAACAATTTGCTCTCACAACGATTCGGTTTCACATTGATTTGATAAGAGAGAACAACGATTTACTCTCACAACGACTCGGTTTCATATCGATTTGGTAAGTGAGAACAACGACTTGATCTCACAACGATTTTTCTCTCATAACGATTTGATTAGTTCCACATCGTTTTAGTATTTACATCGATTCAACAAGTTACAACAACGACTTGGTCATTATAATGACACGATAAGTTACACAACGATTTGCTTGCTTTAACGATTCGATAAGTCGCAACAACAACTTGGTCTGTGTAATGATTCGATAAAACAAGACAACGATTTGATTACTCATCGACTCGATAAGTGAGACAATGATTTGGTTATAACAATTTGTTTGTAATGATTCATTCTCAAACGATTCACTCATACAACGATTTCATAAGTGATTCTCACAACGATTTCATGAAATATAATGACTTGATATTCAAATATCTTGACAAGTCAAAGTCATCCTGCGTATTTCTCTTACATCCATGCATTAAATATAACCGTACATTTCTCTGCACGATGCATGTCCAGAAATCTTCTATTCTTATGCTTCCACATGCAATATCTTTTTAGAAGGACAGAATGGAATTTCTATTTTGATGTACTCTCACTCTAACATTGACTGACAATAAGAGACAGCTTAGCTGTCTATATTTTAGCATTTAATGTGTGCAGGTCTCTGACAACATGACTCCATACAATGTTGGATAAAGTAGAACCTGGAGGATATCAAGAAGGATTTTCTTCTTACGTGCATGGAACATAAAGAACCGTTGACTATAAAGGAAAGCCATACAGTCTAATGTTCTCTGAACATAGAGACAACAGATACTTCAACGACTACATTTTTCATAGAAGATATAAATAGAAGACTGATGCCTACGTGAAAACATATATCTTGAGAATTCAAAAAATCAGCAAGCACCATAGAAGAGCTCAAGTCTCACTCCATCGTTTGGTTGTAGCTCTTAGCTCTCTTTGTCTAGTGTAGAACCTTGAGAGAGCTTTTGTGTACTGAGAGTGTTCTTCTTTGTAGATCTTTTTCTCTTAGTCTTCGCTTCGGATCAAACATTGTGCTAGTAGCTTGGTCCAGGGGCGTATCATTCCTTGAACACATTTGTGTGTTAATTCCCTTCGTGTTGAAGGAAGACCTGGGGGTTCCAGGGTGTTTTTCCCTTCGTGTTGAAGGAAGACCTAGAGGATTCCACGGGGTTGTATTCCTCTTTGGGTTGTGAAGAGAAGACCAGCTGCGGATGGGTGTGTAAGTGTCCTTGAGGGGGACTGTACCCTTGGGTAGTGAATCCTGAGTTGTTGCTCAGGGACTGGACGTAAGACTCCTATGGAAAGGAGGTCCGAACTAGGATAAAATCTTGTGTAGTGTGATTTCTTGCTTTGTGTTTGTTGTTTTCTTTTCACTAACACTAACAATCATCGAAGTGTCTGTTGTGTGAACGTTTGTGTGGATAGGTTTAAATAATCTAATTTTTAGAATCCCATTTATTCCCCCCCCCCTCTGGGCTTGTAGCTGGGCAACAAGTGGTATCAGAGCTAGTCTCTTTGACAAAGAAGATCCAACAATCTGAAGAGAAAAGATCAAATGGCAGCCCAAAGTCACTTCGAAGGTCAGTCAGTAAACCGGCCACTGTTGTTCGATGGTGAAGACTACACATATTGAAAAACAAGAATGGAGTTCTTTCTACAAGGACTTGACTATCAGATCTGGTCGATTATTGAAGGAGATATTCTAGTCACGAATGAAAAAGATAAATGAAGGGAAGATGACAATAAGAAGATTTCCTTAAACTGCAAGGCCAAGAGCATCATGTGTTGTGCTCTTAGCAAGAAAGAGTTCAACCGCATATCAGCCTGCAAATCCACTATGGAAATGTGGGAAAAGTGAAGGATCACTTATGAAGGTACTAAAAAGGTAAAAGAAACCAGAATAGATATTTTGGTAACACAGTATGAGAGATTTTAGATGCAGCCCAGTGAAACAATTACACAGATGTATAATAGATTCATTGACATCACAAATGGATTGGCTGACCTTGGTAAGACGTATCAAATGGGAGATATGTTAAGGAAAATCCTAAGGTCCCTACCCGCCTCGTGGACCCCAAAGGTAACATCAATAGAAGTGGCTAATGACTTGAAGATAATGAGATTAGAGAAACTCATTGGGTCCCTTATAGTCCATGAGATAAACATGGAGAGGTTGGGAGAATCGTCTGGCAGAAAGAAACATACCAACCCTTTCAAAGCAGAAGAAGACACATCAGAAGAAGGCTCATATAGCCAGGAGAGGATAAACAACAGCAAAGATGAAGAAGCTCTGCTATCCAGAAGATTACAACGAATACTAGCAAAGAAAAAGAAATATCAGTCTGGAAGAAGGCACTTCAAGAAGGGAAAAGACTTCAAAAAGGCTGAAGTTAAAGATGCAAAGAAGACTGAACTGATTTGCTATGAATGCAAGAAGCCCAGACATATCAATGCTGAATGTCCAAAACTGAAGAAAAGCGAGTTCAGAAAGAAAGACAGCTCCAGAAGATTCAGAAGATACAAGAAGAAAGCCATGGCAACAACTTGGGACAACAGCAGCAACTCTGACAGTGAGTCGAGCTCCAGTGGAGGAGAAGAAGAAGAGGCCAACCTAGCATTCATGGCTAACATTGACGAAAAGGTAACATCTGACTCGTCCTTTTCTTCATGTAACGAATATGATTCTGATAATCTAGAAGAAGCTTTTAATGAATTATACTGCAAATATAAAGAGGTATGCAAATCACTAAAAGTTAGTAAGAAAAATACTGCATGTTTAGAAAATACTAATTCAGATCTAAAATCTAAAAATGAACAACTGGAAAAACAAATCACAGAGCTAAAAAGAAGAAACGAATTACTGTGTAAGGACCTGAGGAATAAAAATGAACAATTAGCAAGATTGGAAAACCAAGAAACAATGAACAAATTAAGACAGGAAGTTAACACATTAACAACAGAAAATAAAAAATTATGTAGCACACTAGAGAAATTTACAAATGGCAAAACAACCTTAATATTAAAAGGAGCTAGAAGATATGGTAGAAAGAAACATAGATTAGGCTATACTCCTCTTGATAATGAAGATACAATAGTATACCCTAAAATATATCCAACACCTAAGTTCATACCCGAACAAGATATTGCATACAAGTCAAGCTTTAAATATATTCCAAATGAGAAAATAAGTAAAATATCTTGCTGTAGCAATTGCAACAAGTTAGGACACATTAAAATGACATGTCCAACTAAACATAAAATATGGATAATTAAAAAGAAAATTGATGATACTAACCAACCAGGACCCAAAAGAACTTGGGTACCTAAAGCTTAGTGTTTTCATTACAAGTAAACCTTCGAGCATCCAAATTGTACTTGGATAGCGGATGCTCAAGGCACATGTCAGGGAACAGAAAGCTATTTTCCAATCTTGAAGCTGAAGAAGGAACAGTCACTTATGGAGACAATAGAAAAGGGACTGTGATAGGTAGTGGATCAGTAGGGAGTAAAGGCAAAACCATTATCGAAGATGTTCTATGCGTCAAAGGATTGAAGCATAATCTTATCAATATCAGCCAACTGTGTGATAAAGGACATCAAATTAGATTTCAAGAATCAAAATGCAGTATTATGAAGGATGGTGCAATCATTTTTGAAGCTAACAGAGAAAATAACCTATATGTACTTTATCTAGAAGAACTAAAGGATCAGGACATATGTCTAGCAGCAAATAAAGAGCAGTCAACAGAACTATGGCATCGAAGGCTGGGCCACTGCAGCTTGGATGGCATGAGAAAGTTGATCAAGAGAAGCTTGGTGGATGGTCTACCCAAGGTAAGTGCAAAAATGAATGGTGTCTGTGGACTGTGTGCAAAAGGAAAGCACACCAAGTCATCCTTCAAGTCAAAGACTGTGGTAACTACCTCTAAACCCTTAGAACTTCTACATATGGATCTATTTGGGCCAATGAGAACCACAAGTCTCGGAGGAAAGAACTTTGGATTTGTTATAGTAGATGACTTCTCCAGGTTTACATGGGTATCCTTTTTGGAGCATAAGGATGATACATTCGACAGCTTTGTCAGCTTCAGTAAGAAAGTGCAGAAAGACAAGAAGCACAACATTATTGGTATTCGATCAGACCATGGAGGAGAATTTCAGAATGAGAAATTTGCCAGATTCTATGATGATCAAGGGATAAAGCATAACTTCTCAGCACCAAGGACACCACAGTAAAATGGAGTTGCTGAGAGGAAAAATAGAATCCTATTGGATATGGCAAGGACAATGCTATCAGAATATGATTTGTCAAGATACTTTTGGGCTGAAGCCATCAACACAACATGATACATAATCAATAGAGTGATGATCATGCCAATCCTGAAGAAGACTACATACAAATTATAAAAATAGAAGTAGCCAAAAATCAGTCACTTCAGAATCTTCAGATGTCCATGTTTCATCCACAACAACGAAAAAAGGGACATTGATAAATTAGATTCAAAATCAGACGAAGGTATATTCATGGGGTATGCTTCTAAACCCAAAGAATATAGAGTATTTAATAAGCGTACTTTATTGATTGAACAATCAGTGCATGTTATTTTTGATGAAACTAACCCTTCCTTGAGAAAGGAAGTCGATAGTGATGATGATGATACAGATGAATTGTCCAAGAAGCTAAAGAACACATCCATTGAGGACAAGGAAGATCCACACTTGGAAGATCTACAACAAAAAGACACATCACATAGCAATCTTCCAAAGGAATGGAGGTACAAAAGGGATCACTGATAGCCCACGAATGCGTCGTTATAAACGTGACTAACAATCTCAAAATTATCGGCCTACACTAATTATTTTGACAATAGTTAAGTGGTGAGAGCCGAGTCGAATCCACGGAGAACTAGATTTTAGAGTTGAAAACGTTGGGTTTTTAGTTAAGAAAATAGCATGGTGATATTAAAACTAAGTTGCGTTAAATAAATCTAAGCTAAGTAAATAAATAAAGAGAGAGATAGAGAGGGAAGGAGAGAACACAAGATACAACTTAAAACTATAATCTATTAAACAATAACAAAATGATTAACACAAAGAGTGTATTCTAATCCAAAGCCATTAAGAAATACATTGAAATAAAGAGAATAAGAGAGAGAATAAGAGAGACGAGAGGATAGAGAAGAGAGAAGAGAGAGAAGAGAGAGAGGAGAGAGGCGAGAGAGAGGAGAGAGGAGAGAGAAGAGAGAAGAGAGAGAGGAGAGAGAGCGCGTGAGAGAGAGAGAGAGAGGAGAGAGAGAGAGAGAGAGAGAGAGAGAGAGAGAGAGAGAGAGAGAGGAGAGAGAGAGCGCGTGAGAGAGAAGAGAGAGAGAGAAAAGAGGCGAGAGAGAGGAGAGAGAAGAGAGAAGAGAGAGGGAGAGAGAGAGCGCGTGAGAGAGAAGAGAAGAGAGAGAAAAGAGAGAGGAGAGAGGAGGAGAGAGACGTGAGAGAGAGGAGAGAGGAGGAGAAAGGTGAGAGAGAGAGGAGAGGAGAGAGACGAGAGAGAGAGGCGCCGCGGCGTCTCTACGTGCATGCATGCACGTAGAGGGCGAGGGGCGCGGGCGTGCGGGGCGTTGGGCGCGCGGCCAGGCGGGCGAGCGGGCTGAGGCGCGCGCGGGGCAGCAGCAGGGCGCGGGCGTGTGGGGTGCGCGGCAGGGCTGGGGGCCGGGGGCGCGGGCGGGCTAGGCCTGGCGGGCGGGCCCAGGCGCGGGCGGACGCGGCCAGGCAGGCGGGGCCAGGCGCGGGTTGCTGCTTCTGCTGTGCTGCGGCTTGCTGCCAGAGGAAGAGAGACCGGGGGAGAGGAAGAAGAAGAGAGGAAGAAGAGAAAGAGAGGAAGGAGGGGATCGGAGGAAAGAGGGAGAGAGAGAAAGTGAGAGGGGAATAATAGCATGAGAAAGAGAGGGAGAGAGTTTATAAAGTGTTAGAGAAAAGAGAGGAAGGGGAGAGATTAAAGGAAAGAGATTTTTAGAAAATAGGAGAGGAGATTTTTAAAATGAGAAAGTGTTTTTGAAAAGAAAGAGAGAGAGGGAATATTAAACAAATAAAGAATCTCTCATTATTCTCTCTTGATCCAATCAAATTTATTGGCCCATTTGACACTTCATTTCTTGACCCATTAATCCTGCAATCACAACACAACAGAGATTTTATCAATTTCCGCACTTGTAATGAAATGATAACAGAACTTATAAAATTATCAATTATTTGTCAATCAAATGGCACGATTATTCATAACAATTATGCAATTATCACACCCCCCAACTTACTCATTGCTAGTCCCTTAGCAATGCACATAAGTAAATAATTGGGACAAACAAGAGTTTAAAACATCATACTTCATGACAAGAAAGTAAGAATGAGAATGCTTGGTCATAAGTATTTCAAGTTCCAATCGAGAGTGTCAAAGGCAAATATGTCAGTTCATGTCATTAGACAGTTCCTCAAGATACACACAAAATTTCATGACTTTTTGTATAATCTTTGAGCATTAATAAGAGGATGCATGGGCTTTTTACTTGTCACTCAAGGATGGTATCAACTCTACACTCCTTAAATTCGATCCTCGAATTACAGGTAGCTTTCACTCTGCCTAATTCTTTTTTTTTTTTTTCATTTACATGGTGCTGCACTTCCCTTCACTGTTTGACGCGAGCCTGAACTCTTACCTTAGGAGCCACATGCCCGGTTACTAAGATCAGGGGCATTTTCCATGTTTCTTCTTTTTTTTTGTCTGTTTTTTCTTTTTTCACTACTACACACATTTTCACATTTATTTGTAGGCATGTAGCTTTTTCTCCACGATTGGTCGTCAATAGGAGTGTAGAATATCAATCAATCAACCTGAATGTTAGGTAAAACTCTCATCATCCATTTGAATAGCTCATAATAATACTTTTCTATGTTGATGAAATTTCAAATGTATTTTGAGGAAGATGCTAAAAACATAACTAGTTAACTCACCCCTTCAACTCACCACCTTCACAAGTACACACTATGAGTCAAGCTAGAACATGAAATATGAAGCATGAAGCACAATGTTAGGGACAAAAATTTGAAATACAATTTGTCTCTCCCCCAAACTTAAATGACATTGTCCTCAATGGCATAAAAGTAATGACAATAGAATACAGCCAATGTAAGTTAAGAAAGGAGAGATGCAACCTGATGGGTGGTTGCACACTAGCTTTATCAAAGATAATGGGCCTTCAAAAACCTAGAACACAATAGAAATGAAGAAATAAGTTAAATATCCTAAAAATATTGGGTTGCCTCCCAATAAGCGCTAAGTTTAACGTCCTCAGCCAGACACCATGAACTCCATAACCAACGAGTTGCATTAAGAATGAGCCACCATGTGATCTTATCCTCCTTTAAGTGCCAGCTCTTGTACCATTGGAGGAAAAGACTGGATCTATACATACGTGGGCCAACCTGTTGCCTAAGAGAGTCAGAAAATGATAGAGGAAGAATCATGTCTTCAATTATAAAATATTCCTCTACACACTTAAGGTCTTCAAATGTATTGAACACTTCAATTTGGACCTTAATTTTTTTCAAATTCTTTTCTTCAACCTCGATTTTAGGATTCATATTCATATTGTTGAGGTGAGAAAGGGTTTGGGTATCATGGATCCTTGGAGATTCCACCATATGTCTAGTGTCAAGGAGACCATAATTGTTGGGAATTAGATGCGGAGGCTCTTTAACACAAAGATTTTCATCAATTCCAAGTGGATTTGACCAGTTGGCTAATTGCATAATGCTCAAATTGACTTTAGCTTTGCCAATGTCAAGGATGGGTGTTAGATCCACATCATCCCCTAAATCATGAAAGTCCCCATTAGAGTTACTGCCAGACAAAATTTTCAACTCTTCCCTTATCCAAGTAGAATGGTTTATGACTTGACTCCATTCCATCTCCAAACTCATCTTTTCTTCATCCCCTCCTTGGGTTAAGGTCACATCAGACCTAGGAAGGGCAAGAAATAAAGTTTTATCATCATCTAGCTTGTCCACTTCCTCTTGTTCTCCCTCCAACTTGAGTTCAACTAACTCCCTAGAGTATTCTTCACAGGTGACATCATGGCTGGGCTCTTCTTGGCAGTCAAATTCAAGTTGGGTAAAATTTATGGATTGATTTGTAGTACTACCCATCTCCTCTTGATCTGAATTACACTCAGTTTGCCAAGTGGACATGTCCATAGTCAAATTAGGCTGTGAAGTTTCAAGTGAAAGTTGTGGGTCAAATTGCTGATCAAAATCATGATATTGAGTTTCATAATTGTCAATTGATTGAGTTGGTAATTGAATATTTTGCCTCTTTCTGATTTCTATCAATTGATCAATTAGAAGGTCAGTTTTGGTAAAAGATTTTTCCAATTCTTGTTGTTGGTGGGTGAATGTTTGCTCAAAGACTTGTTGAGCATCATAGATCTTTTGTATAGATTGCCCAAATTGATCATCAAATAGGCCTGATGGTGGGGGAGAAGTATAAATGGACTGCGGATCTGCAGGTTGTCCCCCATCATGGCCTTGATCATGAATATTATTCTGAAATTGGGCCCAAGGATGAAAGTTGTTGATAGGTGGACTTTGGGCTTGGGCCAGAATAGGTTGATCTCTAAGTGTTAAATGTGGCATTAATTCTCCAAGTGGTTGGAAGGGTGTGCCTTCAGGAGCATTTGTTAAGCACACCGGCAGATCAATGCCAAAAAATTTTTGATCGAACCATGATATGATTTCGGCACCAAGAAATGGTCCTTGAATTTCCCCTTGTGGGTCTTGGTAAAGCAAACTCAATTCTGTAGGAGGGACATATTGTTCATCTTTTGAGTAAGAAGTGGAGATGGAGGGCCATTGAAAATATTGTGTTTCTGCTTGGGTGAAAGATGGCCGATTATGGAACAAATTAGTATGGTGGGCCTGATCTTGGGTAAAATGTGAGAGTTGGGCCACCCCAGGGGATGTACTTTCATAATGGGCTGACAAGAATTGTGTATTTTCAAAGTAGGCTGGGCCATGTTGAATGAGAGATGAAAATTGGTTTGGGCCATGGCCTATATAATGTGCTGGGTTGGCCCACATATGATGGTGAATGGGAAAGATGAGACTTTTTTTTTTTCTCTTTTTTATATTTTTTATTTATTTTTTGTTGTTTTGAAATATTTGATTTTTTTTTTTTTTGTATTTTCACACAAGTTAGCAAACAATTAATCCTATGACACCTATGGTCCCCTAAGATATAAACAATTGATTTCTCACTAATCAACTGAGGCCTAACTCAAATCCACTCTCAAGCTCGTTAACTGGCCAGGTAAGAGGTGGGAAAGTGGGAGGTTCCCCCTGCTCTCACAGGGACCTAATTAAGTAACCACTTGTCCACTTAGGCGTTTGCCAATAAACCTCTAGCCTTAGACACCAGTCTCCAAACTTGATAGTGGGCCCAAGTGGGCCTAAGTCTCAAAGCGAACCCTAGGTCAACTTTCTACTTTCTTTTATTGGGCTTGGGAATGCAAAAGATGCAGGAAGTTGTGGTTTGTGGGCTAAGGAAGGGTGATCAAATCCCCACCTTATCTTGTTAAGGAAACTGCCCTTAAAATATTTTAGAAATGATGTGCACACCACAAAATCAAGCAAGGGGTTTTATGCAAGCATGGCAATGCATGATCATGCTTTCTAAAAAAAATTCAGATTCTCACCTTACCTCCCACAATCTTCGACAAGAAAGGAAACTTAAAAAAAAAAGAAATTACCTAAAGATGGAAATCTAAATGATGCATGTCCTAAAGATGGAAAGTTTCTAATCTTGACATGACATCTTTTATTGGATTCAAGTGATTGATTTTTTTTTTTAATGAATTATCTAAACATGGCAACTAAAAAAAAGAAACTCAATCAAGAGGGTTTTAAGGGTACTTACCTCCAACGCAATCCCTCGTTCTTTTGGAAAGTAAAACAAATAGAAAGAGTGAGAGAGAGAAGGAAACTCACCTCACTTACCATTTTTTCTGATTTTTTTGTGCAATTTTCGGATTTTTCTTTCCAAACCAGAACTTTTTACCTACAGATTCAACTTTCAGCGACAGTTTTCTGGCAGATTCTTCAGTTTTGCAATTTTCAGGATTTTTTCACTTTTATTTGATACCTACAAAAAGAAAGAAAATGTTAGCATGAATATATACAAATAACACCAAGATTATCAAAACTAAAAATCTAATTCCCCGGCAACGGCGCCAAAAATTGATAGCCCACGAATGCGTCGTTACAAACGTGACTAACAATCTCAAAATTATCGGCCTACACTAATTATTTTGACAATAGTTAAGTGGTGAGAGCCGAGTCGAATCCACGGAGAACTAGATTTTAGAGTTGAAAACGTTGGGTTTTTAGTTAAGAAAATAGCATGGTGATATTAAAACTAAGTTGCGTTAAATAAATCTAAGCTAAGTAAATAAATAAAGAGAGAGATAGAGAGGGAAGGAGAGAACACAAGATACAACTTAAAACTATAATCTATTAAACAATAACAAAATGATTAACACAAAGAGTGTATTCTAATCCAAAGCCATTAAGAAATACATTGAAATAAAGAGAATAAGAGAGAGAATAAGAGAGACGAGAGGATAGAGAAGAGAGAAGAGAGAGAAGAGAGAGAGGAGAGAGGCGAGAGAGAGGAGAGAGGAGAGAGAAGAGAGAAGAGAGAGAGGAGAGAGAGACGTGAGAGAGAAGAGAGAGAGGAGAGAGGCGAGAGAGAGGAGAGAGAAGAGAGAAGAGAGAGAGGAGAGAGAGAGCGCGTGAGAGAGAAGAGAAGAGAGAGAAAAGAGGCGAGAGAGAGGAGAGAGAGAGAGAGAGAGAGAGGAGAGAGAGAGCGCGTGAGAGAGAAGAGAAGAGAGAGAAAAGAGAGAGGAGAGAGGAGGAGAGAGACGTGAGAGAGAGGAGAGAGGAGGAGAAAGGTGAGAGAGAGAGGAGAGGAGAGAGACGAGAGAGAGAGGCGCCGCGGCGTCTCTACGTGCATGCATGCACGTAGAGGGCGAGGGGCGCGGGCGTGCGGGGCGTTGGGCGCGCGGCCAGGCGGGCGAGCGGGCTGAGGCGCGCGCGGGGCAGCAGCAGGGCGCGGGCGTGCGGGGTGCGCGGCAGGGCTGGCGGGCCGGGGGCGCGGGCGGGCTAGGCCTGGGGGCGGGCCCAGGCGCGGGCGGACGCGGCCAGGCAGGCGGGGCCAGGCGCGGGTTGCTGCTTCTGCTGTGCTGCGGCTTGCTCCCAGAGGAAGAGAGACCGGGGGAGAGGAAGAAGAAGAGAGGAAGAAGAGAAAGAGAGGAAGGAGGGGATCGGAGGAAAGAGGGAGAGAGAGAAAGTGAGAGGGGGAATAATAGCATGAGAAAGAGAGGGAGAGAGTTTATAAAGTGTTAGAGAAAAGAGAGGAAGGGGGAGAGATTAAAGGAAAGAGATTTTTAGAAAATAGGAGAGGAGATTTTTAAAATGAGAAAGTGTTTTTGAAAAGAAAGAGAGAGAGGGAATATTAAACAAATAAAGAATCTCTCATTATTCTCTCTTGATCCAATCAAATTTATTGGCCCATTTGACACTTCATTTCTTGACCCATTAATCCTGCAATCACAACACAACAGAGATTTTATCAATTTCCGCACTTGTAATGAAATGATAACAGAACTTATAAAATTATCAATTATTTGTCAATCAAATGGTACGATTATTCATAACAATTATGCAATTATCAATCACCCTCTAGACAACATAATTGGAGATCCATCAATTGGGCTAAGAACCAGAGGTAACTTAATTCCCTGTGACTACTTAGTTTTTGTATCTCAAATAGAGCCCAAGACAGTCAATGAAGCACTGTCTAATGAATCTTGGATATTAGCCATGCAAGATGAACTTAATCAGTTCAAGAGAAACCATGTATGGTCACTTGTTATGAGACCATCAGATCATCCTGTGATTAGCACCAAATGGGTGTTTAGGAACAAATTGGACGAAGCTGGTGTGATCACTAGAACCAAGGCCAGACTGGTAGCTCAAGGCTATTCCCAAGAGGAAGGCATAGATTTCGATGAAACCTATGCACTAGTGGCCAGACTTGAGGCAATCCGAATTTTACTTGCATATGGATCAGCAATGGATTTAAAATTATTTCAAATGGATGTAAAATCAGCTTTTGTAAATGACTATATAAAGGAGGAAGTCTATGTAGAACAACCTCTTGGTTTTGATGATTTTGATTTTCCGAATCATGTATTTAAATTGCATAAGGCATTGTATGGATTAAAGCAAGCACCAAGAGCCTGGTATGAAAGGCTCAGTACATTTTTGTTAGAACATGGTTTCATTAGAGGTCAAGTAGAGAGTACTTTATTTATTAAGTCCAAAGTAAAAAATATACTGATTGTGCAAATATATGTTGATGATATAATCTTTGATTCTACTGATGAATCTCTTTGCAAGTATTTTGAAAAGCTTATGCATGGAGAATTTGAAATGAGCATGATGGGGGAGCTCAATTACTTCCTCGGACTGCAAATCAAGCAAGGAAAAGAAGGATCACATATCTATCAAGCTAAATACACCAAAGAACTACTAAAGAAGTTTGGATTTGAAAACGCAAGCCATTGTCAACACCAATGAGAACATCAACAAGGCTAGACAGTGATAAAGATGGTAAGAAAGTAGATCAGAAGCTTTATAGAGGTATGATAGGTTCATTACTGTATTTAATAGCAAGTAGACCTGATAAATTGTTTAGTGTATACATGTGTGCTAGGTATCAAGCAGACCCTAGAGAGTCTCACTTAATAAGTGTCAAAAGAATTTTTAGATACCTATCTAGAACGCTTGACTTAGGTCTGTGGTTTCCAAAATCATGCGAAATTAATTTAGTAGGATACTCTGATGCTAACTACGCTAGATGCAAAATAGATATAAAAAGCACCAGTGGTTGTTGTCAATTTCTTGTAGGATGTCTGATATCATGGTCCTCAAAGAAGCAAAATTCAGTAGAACTATCTACAGCTGAAGCTGAGTACATGGCTGCTGGAAGTTGTTGTACACAACTCTTATGGATCAAACAACAGCTTGATGATTTTAGACTAAATATCAAGACAATTCCCTTACTGTGCGACAACACCAGTGCGATAAATCTCACCAAGAATCCAGTTTAGCATTCAAGGACAAAGCATATAGAGGTTAGATATTATTTTATTCGTGATCATGGAGCAAATGATAATATAGATAGTTCCTTTATTAATACTCAAAATCAGTTAGCAGACATCTTCACAAAGGCTTTACCCGAAGAGAGATTTATGTCTCTTAGAAGGGAATTAGGCATGTGTAATTTGTGATAGATTTGTATGTAAATAACTGAAATAATAATTAGTTTAGAACGTCAATTCTTTTTTCCCCTTGAAACTAAAGCAAATTCTTTAAATATTGCTTGCTTCATAGTTATCTTTGACGGTTCATAATTTTAAAAGGATTTATTCCTGTTGAATCAGTCTTTTGTCGTTTTATGTCATTATGACATTTTTTCCCCTTCATCTGATAAAAACCCGAAATCTGTGCTATAACGATTCACCTCCCGCTCTCTTCTCCTTCAACTTGCTTGAGACGATAACCCTATCGACTCCAGCATCAACTTTCTGTGATTTCAAAGCCTCCACCTCTTTCCCGCAAGAAATTTCTTGAGGGCTTCTGCTACAATCCTCCATCCAACCATCTAGAACCTTTTCCCTCTCAAAACCATGGTCGTTTCTGGAGTTTCCAGCAGCGTTGGGGGCTATGGAGCTACGTTCCTCATCGCCGAGCAGCAAGAGAGGTTTACAACTATGAAGACCAAACTATGTGGGCACAAGGCAGTTGATGCGGCCGATTTTGAAAAGAACAAGATACACAACATCGCGACAGCAATGGAAAGGATGAAATGGACGAAGATGGCAACCCTGTCAGAGGTGAGTTATCCAGACCTGACGAAGGCATTTTATGTTTGCCTGAAGTCTGAAGAGGACGAGTCTTTGACATCGACTGTCAAGGGAACCCAGATTAGGATCACATATGCCTTGTTGGAATCTTTGTTTGAAGTATGCACCACCGGCCACAGTGGAATACACACTGTCGACATCCAGGCGAAGGGTCTAGGGATTGTTGGTCTCGAGTTCAGATTGAAGGAAAAGAAGATAGATATCAACAAGCTAAATGCATTCAACCACATTCTGCATTTTATTGTGTGTCAGATACTGGTCCCTAGGAATGCCACCTTTTCTACTTGTACAAAGGCGGACTCCGATATGATGTTCTAGGCTATCCAGAACCAGAGTATAAACATGGTAGAGGTGATTCTAGAAAGGATGAAGTTTGCATCCACTCAGATTTGGGATAAGAAGAGCAAGCTTATTGTGTCTCTACCATATGCCCATTTGCTAACCATAATTTTCCAGCATTATGGGATCATTGTGGTTGGAGCAGTTTTGAGAAAATGGGTCAAGCCATTCGCATCAGAAATTTGAAGAAGAGTGGATTTTCATTAGTAGCTGGGGTATGGACCAAGACCTCAGTGGCCGAGGGTGAGGCCATCATTGGCGAAGCCCAAGAAGTCCAAGAAGAGGCAGTTCCAGAAATTGTAGCAGCAGCAGTACCAGATGCTCAAATTGAGCAAGAAGATGCAAGGACAGAAGCGGCAAGCACCCAAGAATAGTAGGTACAAATACCTGTGGTTCAAGTAGAATCAGCAGCGGTAGTAGCAGTAGATGTCCTAGGCAGTGAAGCAGAAATCAGAATTGAAGACTCAATGGCAAGCAACAACAGGATTGAAGATTTTCCTCAAGAGAATATTGAGCCAGTTGAGGGAGCTTCAGAAGCTATGAACCCCACCACAATTGTGGTTTCTGTTCTTAGAAGTGTGCTAGAATCCATTCCGAGCACTCAGGGGGATCCTGAACAGTCCTATGAACCAGCAGCAAATGTTGTGGCATCTGGCCACATTCAAGAAACTGTCATGGAGGATGCTCCTATTCAGAGGGAGCAAGAAGAAGAAGATGTTCCAGTTGATACTCATATGGTTGATGCTCCTAATAAGGGGAAGCAGTCAATTGAGAAGGAAGCAACATCACAGGGGGAGCACACTGCCAGTGTCCCCATTGATGATCAGTTCAGAGAAGGCATTGTGGAAAGTGCCTCAGATGATGTAAATGATGATCATGTGGAGCCCGTTGCAAGGGCAAGCAGCAAAGGGAAAGAAGTAGCTTCTGGAATTTCCCTCTTGACCAGGAGGCCACATCAGAGGCAGAGGAAGAAGAAATTGAAGGTCAATCTGAAGCCCTTAGTTGCTAGAATGGATGAACAAGGAAATATCCTATGCTCTGTGCAATAAGATATTGCTTCTATCTTTATAAGTAAGAGTTCTTTAGCTAAGGAGATGGGCATGGTGAGAAATGCAGTTAGATGGGTGTGCAATGAGATTATTAGCATTAAGGAGTCTACTGCTGCACTTGCAGATTTGGTGAGGGTGCAGTCCACAAATGCCCCACCTGCTCCTTCTCCTGCAGAACCAGTCCGCAATTCTGGGCCTTCAGAGGCTAGGCAACAAGATGCTGGGCCATCAGGGCCAATTTTAGAAGAACCAACAGGGCCATCCGGGCCACAGGTTGTTGAAGAGGTAGCAACTGTAGTGCAGGATCAAGTTGAAGCTATAAAGACTGGGCCACCAGGGCTAATAGAGGATGTTTTTGGGCCAACAGGGCCAGTGGTTTCCGAGGGTGAGATTCTAAGAGTAGAAGAACCAGCTGTAGCTCCAGAAGCCCCTGATCCTTCTCCTTTTGCAACTCCGGCCCCTCTTTCACCACCATCTTCCTCCACAGCACCACCAGCATCTATCCCTTTCAAAAACCCATGACTCGCACCATCTCATCTCCAACACCATTTCATTCTGAATCCTCCTCATCTCTTGCCACATCTACATCCATTCCTCTACCTTCTCTTATCATTGAAAACCCTCCAGCCTCCTCCTCAGCTGGAGCCTCATCCTCTTCTGGTCCTTCTTCAGCTGGACCATCCATCATACCTTCTCCTACCCATCAATCATTTCTTCATCTTCCTACTCCACCCTCCTTTGTTACCTTTATACCTGAAGGTGCGCAACTTGAAGGTCCCTTTCTAAAAAAAATAGAGGATGAGTTGGAAATTACCACAATCTGCTCAGTCCTGAAAGTTGGTTCTCATGTCCACAGAACTGACTCTCTTACTTCTAGTCCTTCTTCTAAAAAGAGAAAACTCTCCAACACTTGCTCTTCGTAAATTTCCTCCTATCTGGTTCTCTCTCACTGTTGAGAATCCAAGAATACCCATCTATTGTGAATATCTCCAAAAATGTTTCCTTGCCACCATTTTTGGTGTTCGTCATCTTAATCTAACTGATCATCTCAATGTTGTTCTTCCCTATTGTCATATCTCCAAAGCTGATCAATCTAAAATCTTCCAAATTGCTGAATGCAATTCTGAAGATTAGTGGGCCAAGGGGCACAAGGCTCTCTACAGGAAGTTTCTACTTGCGAAGTCCGGTCGATTTCCACCTCGAGATTCCCCACTCACTCTCTCTGAGTGGTTTGTCATTCATCACAAGTCTACCTAGGCACCCTTCATTTAAAAGGAAGTAAAGCTCATCCAGTACTTCCAGCTCTTCAATGACTATCGTTATCTTCATAATTTGCCTGAAGTTCAGTTGGGTCAATTCCAGGGAGTTGTTGCTTTGCTTAGAGTTGAAAGCCCAGCTAACTGTTCTTTCAAAGTGGATTTTGCTACCCTGAAAATACTAGAGATTGTATTTCTCCTGAAGCTGCATTCCTTGGTCATGGACTCATCAGTTGGTCTTGTTATCTTTGAGAGATTTGCTCACGTAATGGGAAGGATCTCAGCTCAGCAGGGTCGTCTTCCTTCCTTCCAAAGATTCCTCTTTCGGGAATTTCACCTAGGCCATATCATCTCTGAGGTTCTTGCACCTCTTTTATCTGAAAGTGAAAGGTTCGCCCCTACCGATTGGAAAAGCATTACAATCAGTCTGTCCTTCAGCTGGCAACTTTGAACAGTTCCTTGTTTAAGGCAGGCAAGCCTCCTCTCTTAGCTGAAGCCTTCTTAGATTTGAATTCCATCAAACTAGTTCAAGAGCCCTATGCTCTGTGGTTAGCGTGGTACACACTTTTTGTGGCTTTGAAGAAATATCTCCTGCAGCATCAGATCCACTACCCTGTCAAGATCAACCAATTTCTTCAGTTTGCCAGTTTTGGCTCTTTCTCTACCTTCAAGGTCTCTCTTGGCAGAGATGAGTATGGCACTTTTATAGATGCTCAACGTCAACTTCATATCAAAAGAATGCTTCTTGACATGGGGTCATCTTATTCTATCGCTTTTGGGGCTTTTCTGGCCTATCCTGAGGATCAGGAATGCAAGGCTTTGCCCATTATTCAGCGACATGCCTCTCTTCTGTCTCCTACTTTCTACCTCCCTGTAACCCCTGAAGATAAATAGAAAAGTTCTTTGATCTCACTTATCTTTTCTCCCTTCTCCTTTGTCTTCATATGATATCTTTTTGCTTAATGAGAAAAAGGGGCAGAAATCTAGTGTTTCTGAAATACATTTCTCATTTTATTTCTACGGATTCACTGTAATTTATTTCATGAACATCTATGAATTTTGTTATGTTTTGTCATCACCAAAAAGGGGGAGATTGTTGATCAACTTATCCCCATGTAATTTAGATAAATTACATATCAAATTTGGTGATCAACAAAACTAAAATAAAGGTTAATCTAAAAAGGTTTCCATGAGATTTGAGCACAGGAAATGAATCTCGGAAAATCAAGACAAACTAGTAAGTATCTTCATCCTGTAATACTTAAAGTTCAGTGCATAAAAATTTTCTAAGTACACATCGATTTCTCTAAATGTTATAACGATTTCATTGCAAGTCATAACGATTTCCACTCATATCGATTTCGATCTCTAAATGATTCGCTAAGTACTCATATCGATTTTGATCTCAGAACGATTTAGATCTCAGAACAATTTGATAAGTGAGAACAACGATTTGCTCTCACAGTGATTCGGTTTCACATTGATTTGATAAGTGAGAACAATGATTTACTCTCACAACGATTCGGTTTCACATCACTTTGATAAGAGAGAACAACGATTTACTCTGACAACGATTCAGTTTCACATCGATTTGATAAGAGAGAACAATAATTTGCTCTCACAACAATTCGGTTTCACATCTATTTGATAAGAGAGAACAATGATTTGGTCTCACAACGATTCGGTTTCACATAGATTTGATAAGAGAGAACAACGATTTGCTCTCACTACGATTCAGTTTCACATTGATTTGGTAAGTGAGATCAACGACTTGATCTCACAACGATTTATCTCTCATAACGATTTGATTAGTTCCACATCGTTTTAGTATTTACATCGATTCCACAAGTTACAACAACAACTTGTCATTATAACGACTCGATAAGTTACACAACGATTTTCTTGCTGCAACAATTCGATAAGTCACAACAACGACTTGGTCTATGTAGCGATTGGATAAAACAAGACAACAATTTGATCACTCATCGACTCGATAAGTGAGACAACGCTTTGGTTATAACGATTTGTTTGTAATGATTCATTCTCAAACGATTCACTCATACAACGGTTTCATAAGTGATTCTCATAACGATTTCATGAAATATAACGACTTGATATTCAAATATCTTGACAAGTCAAAGTCGTCCCGCATATTTCTCTTACATCCATGCATTAAATATAACTGTACATTTCTCTGCACGATGCATGTCTAGATATCTTCTATTCTTATGCGTCTGCATGCAATATCTTTTTAGAAAGACAAAATGGAATTTCTATTTTGATCTATTCTCGCTCAAACGTTGACTGACAACAAGAGACAACTTAGCTGTCTATGTTTTAGCATTTAATGTGTGCAGGTCTCTGACAACATGACTCCATACAATGTTGGATAATATAGAACCTAGAGGATACCAAGAAGGATTTTCTTCTTACGTGCATGGAACGCAAAGAACCGTTGACTATAAAGGAAAGCCATGCAGTCTAACATTCTCTGAACATAGAGACAACAGATACTTCAACGGATACATTTTTCAAAGAAGACATAAATAGAAGACTGGTGCCTACGTGAAAACATATATCTTGAGAATTCAAAAAATCAGGAAGCACCATAGAAGAGCTCAAGTCTCACTCCATCGTTTTGTTGTAGCTCTTAGCTCTCTGTGTCTAGTGTAGAACCTTGAGAGAGCTTTTGTGTACTGAGAGTGTTTTTCTTTGTAGATCTTTTTCTCTCAGTCTTTGCTTCGGATCAAGCATTGTGCTAGTAGCTTGGTCCAGGGGCGTATCATTCCTTGAACACATTTGTGTGTTAATTCCCTTCATGTTGAAGGAAAACCTGGGGGTTCTAGGGTGTTTTTCCCTTCGTGTAAGAGAAGACCAGCTGCGGCTGGGTGTGTAAGTGTCCTTGAGGGGGACTGTACCCTTGGGTAGTAAATCCTGAGTTGTTGCTCAGGGACTGGACGTAGGACTCCTGTGGAAAGGAGGTCTGAACCAGGATAAAATCTTGTGTTGTGTGATTGCTGCTTTGTGTTTGTTGTTTTCTTTTCACTAACACTAACAATCATCGATGTGTCTGTGGTGTGAACGTTTTTGTGGACTGCATTAAATAATCAAATTTTTAGAATCCCATTCACCCCCCCTCTGGGCTTGCTAGCTGGGCAACATAATCCATGAAGACAATCGATGTTTGAACATAATCGATGTTTATGTATAATAGACAATCGATGTTTAAGTAAACTGAAATCGATGTGTATGTAATTGATGTCTAAGGGTAATCGATGTACCACTTTGTCTGTTCATGAGTCAGAGTTGGAATGGTTACTTCGGCTTCTCGAGAGTCGGACAGAGTGGACATTCATACAAAGACTTCGGATATGAAAAATGCAATAATTTTGTTAAAAATGATATTGAATATATTAATGATATTTATAATAATCATGAGTTTTGCTATCACCAAAATAAAAGGATAGAATATAAGAGTGGTTCAACAATCTCTCATTTTTTGGTGATGTCAAAACTCATGTGAATTTTCAACAAATATTCAATACAACTAATGAACATAAAATTCATAACATAAAACACTCTTACCCTTTTTGTTAATAACCAAAAAGGAAGGATCTTACCATTTGCATTTTCCCCCTTAAGGAATATTCTTACCATTTTGAAGGAAAGGGGTTCAACAATGCTTGAATGAAATATCTTCTCCCTCTTTTACTTGCTCCCCTTGAATATGAGGCTCCCCCTTGGTTGATGCTCTTTAATTCTTCATCAATACCCTTTGCCTATCGTCCAATTTTTCATCATTTGTCGACATCTTCTTGTTGATTTCTTGACATATTTCATTTGTTATTATGTTGGGGGGTTTTCAATAGTACTCCCTATATTGATCCTATAAAGAGACAAAAATGCTTGCAAGGATATTAGTAGCATTGTTAAAAAAGAATGAATGTAATTTAATAAAAGAAGGATGACCACTTCCTCTTCAAATAGGTATGAAGTGAAGAGTTGGTAGTCACTAATCGGATGCTATTGAGCATCCCTAACCATACCCATTTGAATGCCTTTTTGTTGTTTTGTTCATTAAGACTAGATTGACATTCTCTTCATCTTCCTCTTTGCTTAAGCTATCTAAGAAGTTATCCCATGTAGCTATGAAGGTTTATCTTTTATATTTCTCATGCTTCTTTTCTGATCTTTCAGATCTTCTAAGCTTTGGACAATCTAGCCTTAGATGTCCAAGCTACTTACATTCATAGCATGTGGGTTCCTTCTCCTTTTTCTTTATCCTCTTGACTAAGATC
The DNA here is from genome assembly GCA_014218235.1 of Colocasia esculenta. NCBI lineage: Eukaryota > Viridiplantae > Streptophyta > Magnoliopsida > Alismatales > Araceae > Colocasia > Colocasia esculenta. The sequence continues at coordinate 149,774,135 of CM024755.1, forward strand.
TTTCGAATAGTTTCTTCTTCCTCACTGTCAATATCACTGCTCTCACTAGCAGTGGCTTCATTAAAGTGCTTTCTTTTACCTTGAATACATTGTTTACTCTTCTTCTGAATGCACTTTCCCCTAATCTCTCCATGTTAATCTCATGAGCCATGAGAGATCCAATGAGCTTTTCCAATGTCATTTTGGAGAGGTCATTAGCTTCTTCTATAGTAGTGACTTTTGAAGTACACTGCTTTGGGAAAGATTTTAGGATTTTTTTGACTATATCTCCCTGGCTATACTTCTTTCCCAAACTTGCAAGTCCATTTACAATTTTAGTAAACTTGTTGTACATATGAGATATTGACTAACCTTGTTCCATTTGGAACTTCTCATATTTTATCACCAAGATATCAATCCTAGTTTCTTTTACGTTGTAAGTCCCTTCATATGTTGGCCTTAGCATTTCCCACATATCCTTTGCTGTTCTGCACGTAGAAATTATGTTGAACTCTTACTTGGTTAGAGCACAACACATCAAACTTTTTCCCTAGCTGTTCAAGGGTAGCTTATTCTTATCTTCAGTAGTCCATTCTTCCTAGGGCTTGGAGATTTGGAGATCACCATCTTCTATGATGCTTAAGATTTTGTAGTCGTAGCCTTGAAGAAAGAACTCCATCCTAGTCTTCCAATAAGGGTAGTCTTCTCCATTAACTAGAGGAGGCCAGAAGATGGATTGACCTTCTGCAAAACCTTAAGCTACCATAGATCTTTGCTCAAAGATCGTTGGATCTTCTTGATGTTCAGAGACCAGTGCTTTGATACCACTTGTTGGCTCTCTTGATATGGCATCAAGACTAACCTAGAGGGGGGGGGGGTGAATTTTTTTTTTAACAAAGATCTAATGGGTCAACGACCAGGAGAGTGCACCCCATCCCAAAGGGATGAGATGTTCTCACTCCACCAGGCGATCAACTAAAGGATAAAATTTTATTTCTGAAAAATGATATGAGAGTAATACACCCGACGCCATTCAAGAAAAGCCACCCAGAAAAAAGAAATAGAATACATTCGAGCTCCAATAACCAATGGGAAGATCAAAGGAACAATCCATCTAGAGTCTCTGCCTAAAGCAAGGTAACCCAGCTTTATCAATAATCAAAGCGCCCCTAGAAGCAAGAGGGAGATCACCAAGAGATAGAAAGACCGAATTCTTTTCAATAGCACAGGCCTGTGAAGCAAGATAATCAGCCACCTGATTAAATCATGAATAGTATGCACAATCCTTGGTTTGAGAATCTGCATTATATAACATATACCCTCCGACCAAGGAAAAATAGCCCAGTGAGGTAACTGACCAATAGTGATTGCCTTGATAAGAAGAGCCGAATCAGAATACATAATAGATACATTAAGGTGTCGTTCCGTCGCCTACCTAAGCCCATCATGAATAGCTCTGGTCTCTACCATAAGACTGTTCCCAGTTCCATAAAAGAATGCAAAACTGCAAACAAAATCGCCATTGCGATCCCTGAAGCAGCCACACCCACCACATATACCCGGTTTACCTTTACAAGCACTGTCCACATTAAGACTATAGTTGTTCACAGGGGGATTCCATATAACAATTATAGGAGCTCAGAATCTAATTTCTGCTCTAACATTAAAGTCCTTAGGAATATCAGCTTGACCCAAAGATACAGGACGATTGAACTTGGCACTTTCCAAAACCTTTCTAGCAATCAGCAAAATCTTATGTTTGATACTGTCTAGAGACATAATAATCCCTTCTAGGCCAGCAGTGCACCTGAATTTCCAAATCTCACACAACATAACAATAGTAGTATTCAGACCAGTAAAGTGCAAGGCAGATTTCAGATTAGTGTTGGTAAGAACGCTCCAGCACATAATAGTAACTAGATCACTATGATTCATCTTATTACTAAGAAGCGGTGCAATCCATCTCCACATGTAGCAACCTGATTTTTTTTTCGAAATAATAAAAATATAATAATAACAAAAATTAAAGCAATTGGAAAATCAAAGGAAAAAGAATTAAATAGAACCCATTAAACGAAAAGAAGTAATGAGCTTTTTTAAATGGACCCTCAAACATTTATTGGGCCAAAATAGGGATTTTTAAAAGAAGAATAATAGGAAAATACCCTAAATTCGTAACATAAATATTACCTGAATAGAAAAGGAGTATTAAAGTATTAAAATAAATAATTTGGGTTGGAATTGGATTCCTATCCCTACCCTAATAGGTTGGCCATGAAATTGCATCCCAACCTAACCCAAATAGGAAGTGGAAAGCTTAGAAGGAGGATAGAAATAGGAAATCTAAGAATTTAATAGGAATTAGAGTTCTATTAGGAAATAGAAACCCAACAAGCATAAATAGTCTATAAACTCTCCATGGCCTGCCCTAACACGTTGCTGGGGCTTGCTGGACGAGGAGAGGAGGCCAAGGAGAGGAATTTGTGGGGAGAAGGCTGGATCAAGCTTCAACCCGTGTTCTTCAAGTTCTAACCCTAGAAGATCAAACGAGTCAAAGGTAGGCATTCTCACGAGCAAAAATCAATTAATTTAGTCTGTAGATTGTTCCAAACCTTAGGAACAAAAGTCATCTGGTTTCATGATTTTTCGTCAGCCCAATCTCTTGTTCTATATTTTTGAAGTTCTACAACTATCATGAGCCCGACCCTTCATCTTAATTCTAGATCTCCATGTATAATCGACACCATGCCCTGAAATTTTAACTAGAGAAAGTGATGAATTTTAGATGTCGTTTGCCCTCTGAAAGCCCTAATTTCATGCATCCTACTTCGCAAATTAATTCTTTTATCTCTATTGTACACTATACCATGTTCTTCGTGAGTAAACTTGGTTGAAGCATGCCGAGATCATGTCCGCTTTCAAATTCATATTTACTGGAAGTACTCTTGCATATCTAGATCTGTTTAAAATTGGTTTCATGAATTTTCATCGCCTGTGCAATTAGCTATGAATTTTTGAACAACCCTATGTCAAAACAAGGAAGGTTTGGACAACAATCCAAGGCCTATCCTTTTCCCGCTCGGACTCAGGCGCAGGACTTGAGAACGCGACGGCCCGATAGGCCGCGTTCTCAGGGCTGATCGTGACAGAGCCACTCGTCGCGTTCTGAAAGCGACAGGCACTGGCGTCGCGTTTAGACAACCTGCTCTGATCGACCCGTCGCATTCCTTGCATGGCCCTGTCGCGTTCTGATTAGACCCTGTCGCGACCCTTACAGGGGTACGTTGCGATCTGAGGTTTTGCATGAAAACCCATGATTTGTGATACTCTAACTATCAACAGTCTGTATACCCTTGTTAACAGTCACTAATGCAGTAAATAAATTGTTATACATCAAACATGTGTTTAATGACTTAAAAGACATACACTTGATCTTGTCATGTCTGTGACCGAATACTAAAAGGATGAAGGCTAAGTGCTTTCTCAATGGCCTTAGGCCACAATACATCACTCAACTGGCCCCTCTCGACATCCAGACCTATGCCGAGATGGTAAAGAAAGCTCAACTACTAGAAGATGCTAGGACTTCACTGACCGTATCAAAGGGGAGTTTGTGAAGAAGGAAATGACATCTGGTCCATCACCTGCTAAGCCGACCAACGGCAAAAACCATCCCTTCAACACCACGGAGGGACCCATCCAAGAAAGGAAACCCAAAGCTATTGTCCCCAACACTCCAGTGAAAAGCAACTGCAAGCACTGTGACAAGCCAGGTCACACAGTAGATGAATGCTGGAGGAAAGTCGGCGCATGTCTGCACTGTGGAAGCTGCGAGCACCGCATCCTCGAGTGCCCACTACTGAAGGAAAATGAAAGGCACCCTAATGTGCCTAAGAAATAGGGCAGACTGCAAGCCCTGCATGATGAAGAGCCCACTGAGGAAGGTGGTATGGTAGAAGGTACCCTACAAGTTTTCTCCTTATCGGCATTTATTTTATTTGATACTTGAGCAACTCATTCATTCATATCTCAAAACATTACTAATACTCTGAATGCTAAACCTATATCTATGGGATGTGAGTTTGTTGTCACAACACCACTAGGAGTAAAGGAGAAATTGAACAAATATTTTCCATCTACCGATGTGACGGCCCTCATTATACCGGTACGGTTATACCAACCCACGTCAGTATAGCAAGAGTCCTCACAGTGGGACATTTACCCAAACGATACATACAACTGAGATACATGCGAATATACAACAGAGTTGCGGAAGTAAAAGACAACAGTCTCCATTCATTCATCATCCACATTAAACATACATGCAATGCGCAATTAACATAAAAGGAACTAAAGTTCACATAAATTAAATTGTTGAAATGGAAATACATAATGTCCACACTTTTACATCCTTTTCATAATACTCTAATACAATGTTCAAATTACATACTTATGAAATACACAATCTCAAAGAACCTCCAAAGCTAGCTAATCTCCGCGCTCAGAGTCCGTCTCTGCTACCTCCTCCGAAGGTGCCACGTCACCAACTACACCTGTACGCCGAAGCAAGGAGTGAGTCCAGAGACTCAGCAAGAAACACTACTCATGATATACACGTACAAGTCCTAGTGGTTTCTACATGCACATTTAACATTTTTGCAACACATGGCATGTTAGTCAATTTAAGTTTCAACCTATCATGAATGTTTTACAACTTTATACATGGATCATGCTTTCAGATTTCTAAGAATAAAATTCACCTATCACATGCTCTCTATTCCATTTACTCATGAGATTTTGTCCTTAAAGAATCGAAACATGAGAGCTATCAACATGAACATTATGCATACATAAAAGGGGAACACAACTAGCATGAATTTCACATATCCTTAAGTACATACATAACCTTTTTCACATGCTTTAGGTTGCTGATTTCACATGATTTAACGGCTGTAAACCTATACATGAAGCTACAACATGGCATAAAACATATCATGTGATCAAGCAATCATGCTATCTTGTACCCGTTTTCACCAATTATCCCTAACATGGATTCAAGACATCTTTGCACATAATAACACGATGGTAATAACAAAAATTCACTGATTTCACATGATTTCAGATTTGTCTCACATGGTTTTCAATAACATATTTTCACATCTTTAGTTTCACATTTTCTTTAAACAAGTTTCCTCTTTCACATGGTTCACTTTACACATACACATTCACATTGTCACTTACACACTTACACATGGACACATACACATTACACATTTTAGGTGCCGTGACACATAGTCCAAACCACCAAAGAAGGACATATACACATCACATTACACATAGATGCCATCTAGGCATTCCAATGGCGACTCTTGGACTGCGCATACCGGGAGAACAAGTCTCCACCCTAACCAGTGGTACTTGTCCACCTCCAGGATTTCCCCTAATGCCCTTAGGGTCACTTACACATTGAACTTTATTAGGGGGACTTTTCCTTGATACAGCTCCACTGCCCTCTACGGAAGCAGTGTCACATTGGCACAGTTACACATTTACACATTTACCGTTTTACACATGGTTTTACACTTCACACTTTTCATCACATTCACTTTCTCACTCACATGAATATCTCTATTTTTCCTAACATGGTACTACAGAATTTCAAGAGCTAGCACACAGTAATTTCACCAATCAAGTTGGTTTTAGACAATAACTAATCACATTACGATAATACACGTAGATTATCACATTTCACATGAAAATACATAACTTCTTATTTAATGGTCCAAATGACCTGAAATTTTAACCACATGCTGTTTTCGGGTTCAATATCATACACTCAAATTTTCAGATTTTTATGAGCTAAATAGAATTTACAGAAAATAAAACACCTATTTAGCATACTATTCACAACTTAAGTTAACATGGGGTTTAACACATCTTGCAAATTGCCACTTACTGTTTTAAACAGAGGCTACTAATATATGCATGATTTGAGAATACAAAATTACCCTAATTCATACATCTATAGATCAATCATCACAAACCATTTTTTTTTTTTCATGTCTTTCTATTTATCGAACCGAATTCATTTACAACTCATGCAAGCATGGATCAATTTACCAAAATTGGGCATACATCTACTGATCTACTAATCTTCATGAACTGACAAAAACCAAGGCATTCAGTCTAATCCTACTCATGAAACATAAATTTAACAAGATCATTAACAAGTCATGCTCACAAGTTTATGGGATACAATATTTCCTACATTCACCATCACACACCACATTCATCCACACACCACAATTGACTATATACATAGAGTATAGGATTACCATATATCCTCATCACGGAAACCATACCAAAATTAATGTAAAGGAAGGGCAGAACAGTTCACTGTTCTGTCCAGAGGAACTTGGCGGCAGTCTCTGGCCGCTGACGCAGAGTCAGCGACAGGGCCGATGGATGCCAAGCATGATCTGGGCGTCCAGGGACCTTGCCGTCAATGCAGGTCTGTGCAGAAACACAGACCCGACCTCTCAAGATTTGGTGAATAGGAGGGTCTAGGACTCGAGGAAAAATGTACAAAAATTGCAAAACCAACCTAGACTCATACATGGACATCATGGATAGTTCACTTGCCTTTCAAAAATTCTTCCAAAGGATCTAGGGCTCGGTGAAGCTCTCCTTGGGCTGTCCCAAGAAGTGCAGAACTCCCTCCAAATGATCTCTTCCTCCGGGCTTCTGGATGATCTCCACGCCAAGGGGATGTCGGGGAAGCCTCCTCCTTTGATCCAGCAACCTCCTTGAAGCAGTAGATTTCCGGATCAAGCTTTAGAAGTGTGGGTTTTTGGGTGGCAAGGTGGGTTTTTCTCTCAGCTTTCTCCTAGGGTTTTCTTCTCACTTTTTCTCCTCTTGCAAGGTGAAGGGAGGAGTGGGGAGAGGCCATTTCGGGTTCAGACATAAGGAGAGTCTCTCTCCCACTCACCATGCTGATTTGACAGCCCTTCAGAGCCGTTGGGGACATCCCCCAATGGTTGGCTTACCTTGTTTCAGAACCTTGCAGCTCTGTTGCGCATGCAGGCCAGAGAGATTGGCGTCCATATCGCTGGACGCCAGGATTAGTGTTGGCGTCCATGTCTGGACGCTGACACCACCTAAACGTCCTGGGCTTGACGCCAAGGTGGCCTTCGGCCAGAACTCTAAAAAAAAATGCAGAAAACCATGCATACCGGGCATATATACATGCAATATGTATATGGTATTATATCCATACTATCACCATGCAATAGGTACATTATTTATATTTAATATAAACACATGCACACATACTCGTACTAATTAATACATACGTAAATATGTACATACATACACAAGCACAAACACACACACATAAATACAATAATGCGACGAAAATTCGAGGGCCTTATAACCGATGTAATGATCGGAGACCATAACCTAAAAGCCGACCTGGTGTGTATGCCCATGGAAGGCTATGATGTCATTTTGGGAGCCGACTGGTTGTCCACGTATGGGGCAAGTGCCAATTGTAAGAAAGGGAAAGTTACCTTTACTGATTTCCCTAAGTTGTCATTCACTGGGATTAGACATAAGAGACGGATGTCTCTAGTCTCTGCCATAAAGGACCATAATATGATAAGGAAAGGTTGCATTGCTTTCCTTGCAGCCGTAGTAGTTGAAAAGAAGGGCTCAAAAATAGAAGACATACATATAGTCCAGGATTTCCAAGATGTGTTCCCCAAAGATCTGCCAGGGATTCCCCCAGAACGAGATGTCAACTTCACCATAGAGTTGATCCCTGGAGCTGCCCCGATATCTCGACAACTATACCGGATGTCACCTGCCGATATAAAGGAATTGAAGGCGCAACTGATGGAGCTATTAGAGAAGGGGTTCATCAGACCAAGTACTTCCCCATGGGGAGCACCTGTGCTATTCGTTAAGAAGAAAGATGGATCGATGAGGCTATGCATTGACTATCATCAACTCAATCAGCTAACCATCAAGAATAAGTATCCATTGCCTCAGGTCGATGAACTTTTCGACCAAATATCTGGAGCTCAATATTTCTCCAAGATCGGCCTTCGATTTGGCTATCAACAAATGAGGATCAAGGATGATGATATCTTCAAAACGGCTTTCAGGAGCAGGTATGGACACTATGAATTCGTCGTTATGCCTTTTGGTCTAACCAATGCTTATGCAGCCTTTATGCAACTTATGAACAACATATATCAGCCATACCTTGACAAGTTCGTGGTCGTCTTCATCGACGATATCCTTATATATTCAAAGACCAAAGAAGAACATGTGGAACATCTGAAGGTAGCACTGCAAGTCTTGCGAGACAATAAACTGTATGCAAAGTTGAGTAAGTGCGAATTCTGGCTCGAAGAAGTGTCCTTCTTAGGCCATGTCATCTCCAAGGACGGCATCTCTGTTGATCCCTCCAAAGTCGAAGCTGTACTCAATTGGGAGAGACTAACTAATGTCACAGAAATCAAAAGCTTCTTAGGACTAGCTGGCTACTACAGGCGGTTCATAAAGGACTTCTCAAAGATCGCCGTTCCTCTCACGCATCTAACACGAAAGGAGAATCCCTACTCCTGGAGTAAAAAGTGTGAGAAGAGTTTTTAAACCCTCAAAGACTGTCTTACCTCAGCACCTATTCTCGCTCTTCCAATAGAGGGAGAAGGTTTCTCTATCTATACCGATGCCTCTGGAATTGGGCTAGGTTGTGTATTGATGTAAAAGGAGAAGGTCATTGCCTATTCTTCAAGACAACTGAAGACGCATGAGGTCAACTACCCTGTGCATGATTTAGAGTTGGCTGCCGTGGTCTTTGCCTTAAAAATCTGGAGACATTACTTGTATGGAGAGCAATTCACTATCTACTCAGACCACAAGAGCTTGAAGTATTTATTCTCCCAGAAGGAACTGAACATGAGACAGAGAAGATGGCTAGAATACCTAAAGGATTTCAACTTAAACATCCAATACCATCCAGGCAAGGGAAACGCCATGGCTGATGCTTTTAGTAGAAAGCCAATGGCATTTGTATCGAGTCTAGTTCTTGGCGAGATGCAACTACTAGACCAATTTGCAAGGCTAGACTTGAATATTGAACATAGGGATGACCGAGTCTTGATTGCCAATATCAAGATTCAATCTGACATGCTGGAAGAGATTAAAGCTCAACAAGATAGCAATCCATTCTTTGTTCACATCAAGGAAACCCCAGTCGAAAGACCTATCTTTGCTATGACCGAGGATGGAAGGCTTGTCTTTCAAGGGAGGACATACATCCCCGACAATGATGAACTGAAGAGGAAGCTAATGGATGAAGCTCATAAGACAAAGTATACTATTCATCCAGGAGGTACCAAAATGTATCAAGACATGAAAAGAATATTTTGGTGGCCAAATATGAAGAGAGAGGTAGCTGAACATGCCGCTCATTGCCTTACTTGTCAATAGATAAAGGCGGAACACATGCGCCCCACTGGCGTACTTAGACCACTAGATACCCCGGAGTGGAAATGGGAAAGCATTAGCATGGACATCATCATGGGTTTACGCAGAACTCTTGGTGGACTCGACACCATATGGGTCATTGTCGACCGATTGACCAAATCTGCACACTTTCTAGCTATAAAGAGTAAGTGGTCTGTGGAAGTATTAGCTGCTTTATAAGTCAGGGAGATAGTGAGATTGCTCAGAGTTCCATCATCTATTGTCTCGGATTGAGATCCGAGATTCACCTCTCACTTCTGGAAGGGATTGCAAGCTGTCCTTAGTACTAAGCTCAACTTTAGTACCGCTTTTCACCCACAAACTGATGGGCAGACTGAGAGAACCAACCAAATTGTTGAAGACATGTTGAGAGCTTGTACCATAGACTTCCAAGGTTATTGGAATGAGCACCTATCCCTAATTGAGTTCGCCTATTACAACAGTTACCAGGAGAGTATTAAGATGGCACCATTCGAGGCACTATATGGCAGAAACTATAGATCTTCTGCATGCTGGAATGTGGTTGTAGAACAGCAATGGCTAGGCTCAAACATGGTGCGAAATACAACAAGGGACATTCAGGTGATTAGAGACCGACTCAAGATTGCTCAGTTTAGACAGAAGAGCTATGCTGACAAGAGAAGGCGAGATTTGGAATTTCAAGTCGGTGATCATGTACTCTTAAAGGTGTCACCTACTCGCAGCATCCAAAGATTTGGTGTAAAAGAGAAGCTTAGTCCTAGATTCATCGGCCCTTTTGAAGTGCTCGAAAGGGTTGGTGAGGTTGCATACGGACTGGCATTGCCAACAAACTTTGCACGAGTACACAATGTGTTCCATGTCTCCATGCTTAGGAAATATGTATATGATCCTACGCATATCATTCACCATAAGAAGTTGGTGTTGAACAAGGACATCACATACGAAGAGAAGGTAGTCAAGATATTCGAACGAAAGGTGCAACAACTCACGAACCCTCCCATCCACGTCGTTAAAGTCCTATGAAATAATCGTGGAGTGGAAGAAGCCACATGGGAACTGGAAGGAATCATCAGATGGAACTACCCCGATCTTTTCAGTAAGACATTCTCTCCATTTTGATCATATGAATTTAGAGACCAAATTCTTTTAAGAGGGGGAGAATGTAGCAACCTGAATTTTTTTCTCGAAATAATAAAAATATAATAATCGTAAAAAAAAATTAAAGCAATTGGAAAATCAAAAGAAAAAGAATTAAATAGAACCCATTAAACGAAAAGAAGTAATGGACTTTGTTAAATGGACCCTCAAACATTTATTGGGCCAAAATAGCAATTTTTAAAAGAAGAATAATAGGAAAATATCCTAAATTCGTAACTTAATTATTACCTAAATAGAAAAGGGGTATTAAAGCATTAAAATAGGTAATTTGGGTTAGAATTGGCTTCCTAACCCTACCCTAATAGGTTGGCCATGAAATTGCATCCCAACCTAACCTAAATAGGAAGTGGAAAGCTTAGAAGGAGAATAGAAATAGGAAATCTCGGAATTTAATAGGAATTAGAGTTCTATTAGGAAATAGAAACCCAACAAGCATAAATAGTCTCTAAACTCTCCATGGCAGGCCCTAACACGTTGCTGGGGCTTGCTGGACGAGGAGAGGAGGCCAAGGAGGAGAGGAATTCATGGGGAGAAGGCTGGACCAAGCTACAACCCGTGTTCTTCATGTTCTAACCCTATAAGATCAAACGAGTCAAAGGTAGGCATTCTCACGAGCAAAAATCAATTAATTTCGTCTGTAGATTGTTCCAAACCTCAGGAACAAAAGCCCTCATGTCTCATGATTTTTCGTCAACCCAATCTTTTGTTCTATATTTTTGAATTCTGTAACTATCATGAGCCCGACCCTTCATCCTAATTCTAGATCTCCATGTATACTCGACACCTTGCCCTGAAATTTTAACTGGAGATACTGATGGATGTTAGACATCGTTTGCCTCTGAAATCCCTAATTTTCATCCATCCTACTTCACGAATTAATTCTTTTATCTCTATTGTACATGGTACCATGTTCTTCATGAGTAAACTTGGTTGAAGCATGTCGAGATCATGTTCGCTTTGAAATTCATATTTACTGGAAGTACTCTTGCATATCTAGAACAATTTAAAATTGGTTTCATGAATTTTAATCACCTATGCAATTAGTTATGAATTTTTGAACAACCCTATGTCAAAAGAAGGAAGGTTTAGACCACAATCGAAGGCCTGTCCATTTCCCCCTCGGACTCAGGCGCAGGACCTGAGAACGTGACGGTCCGATAGGCCGCGTTCTCAGGGCTGATCATGATAGAGCCACCCGTCGCATTCTGAACACGACAGGCGCTGGTGTCGCATTCAGGCAGCCTGCTCTGATCGACCAGTCGTGTTCCTTGCATGGCCCTGTCGCATTCTGATTAGACCCTGTTGCGACCCTTACAGGGGCACGTCGCGATCTAGGGTTTTGCATGAAAACCCATGATTTGTGATACTCTAACCATCAACAGTGCATATACCCTTGTTAGCAGTCACTAACGCAGTAATAAACTTGTTATAAATCAAACATGTGTTTAATGACTTAAAAGACATACACTTGATCTTGTCATGTCTATGATTTCTTATCATATGCACACACTTTGAACCATCCATTATGGCTTAACTTGGCATGAAAATATCTCATAATATCCTTGGTAATTTACTTCAATTATATATTTAAATTGCCATATTTTTAAATAGACTTATCTTTGTTTCTCGCGATGTTTTGGGAATACCGTTACTGACACTCCACTGTTCTAGAATTCCTCTAGAACGTCGGGCACTTGTTTCTATATACACAATTTCTCTTGACTTGGACGAACACTCCGTTAGATATTCCTTTTGCCGGACTAGTGAATCCTTATTCAAGGACTCCGTAAGTCTCCTCTGTCCATGGATTCTCACATGGTCAATGAGCTGGTTGTACTCTAACACCTATGATACCCTTTAGGGATCAATAAGATCCAAACGGCTTTAGTTGCTCTCGCTCTTATCTTGAATCACACCGGACCTCTGGACCTGTGCATAACATGGGCAGTGGAAGGGTAGTGAATCCCACCTGACTGCAACACCAATTGCGCGTGTTGTGCAACTGTTACTATCACCTGTTACTCGACGTTTTATGTGCAATAACCTGTAGTTCTCATCTATACTCGACTCGCTCATCTATTCACACTCTCTCTACTATCTCGTCTATTCATCTAGTGCTCTCATCTATTTCTTGGTACTCTCTATTGGCCATTGACTGATTGTCTAAAGATAAACTGTAGTACCGTAGAAATTAAAAAAAAAATTCAAATAAATGGAAATAAATAATTTCCATAATATCAGAGTATTTAAAACATACGTATCATTAACGTATGTGCTAAAACACATCAGAAAATTCCTTACAATTATAAATCAACCCCACACATTATTCCCCAGTGTTCCATGAAGAAATTCGTGCGACGAAAAATCTGATTAACCAAGTGTACATCGCATGGTGACCGATTATCCAACTAAGGAAACAAGTCGGAAAACCGTTAACACGGAAATACGACGCAATCATATATTAAATAAAAATATTGGAGAGACTTCCAAGATTATATATTACTGACCCAATATCATAATTGGGCCAGTGGACAACATTTGGCCCAAAAATCAAATGAAGCAAGAAAATGCATGGGAATTCGTAGCTTAAATAAGCTGAAATAGAAAGAGGCAATTAGAGTTGAATTGGGATGAGACCATGCAATCTTGGCAACACAAATTCGTGCTTAACTATGGTGGGAGGTTTTCTAAAGCCTCACACACTCCAATGGAGGAAGAAATCCTCAAATTAGGAAAGTAACAAGCCAAAACCGCAACCATAGTTTCCTCGTCATAATAGGACTCCTAAACACCATGGTTGCTTAAATACTCTCCATTAAACCCTAGGGACAAATTTTACAATTTGTTGGGGTCGAGTGAAGGATTGCTGGGCAGCTGGGGAGCTGTGGATCGACCACAAGAAGCTCATCTTCTTCCTCTGTTGGTCTGCTATGACCTGTGTAAATTGTCCACTTAGAGTCGACCAAAGGTAGGTTAAACCTAAATTCTATCGTGCAAGGGTTATGTCCCTAGAAAGAGGGGCAAGTATACTTCCTAACCCAACTAGAATGCTCAATTTCCATGTAGTCTACACGGAGTATTAGGCATTCTTCAAACAGTGGTCTGAACAAGGGATGTCTGAAGAACGAGACTTCAACAGCCCAGAAGGTAGGTTTTCTTGGGCCAAACCTTAACAAATAATATACCAATGTGTAGAGCATCAATTATAGTTTCATGTCCAGTTGGTTTCATCGAATTCCAATGAGTAGATTTATAATTATAGACGTTTTGCCAAAGTCGTGCATGCTAGGGTCTTTTCCTGTTCAAGTCGATTTATCACGCATCTTGAGGCCATTTAAAATTATTTAAAAATCATATTCTCTACTCTGTCATGATCCCAACAACTTTCATGTTGAGACTTTTGTCCGAAAAACCCTAGTTTAGGAGATATAAGTGTTGCATGGATCGAACCCCCTTGAGTTCTGGTTTTTCTACGTTTTCGGTCTGCTGCTTGAAACGCGTCTGGTCTCGAGGATGCGTTTCAATCCTCTGGTATCGTGATGCTGTTGGGCGACGTGATTATCTAAAATGCATCCGTGAGACCCGACGCATTTAAGGCGTTCGCGGGTCAACAGCCCGCGTGGGTCTGCGCCCCGCCTGGGCGTCAGCGCCCTTCTGAACAGCGGCGGCCAGCCCAGACGCATTTCATAAAGTTTTCCCGCCCAGAGTTTTATTCAAAGATTTTCTTGAACGCGTCCTGTAACGACCCGAGAACCCGACCCTCGGCCCACACCGAGGACCTGATTTTCGCGGTCGCTGCCCATGGATCCGGGGGACCCGGAAGTGCTATAACATGCGTCTGACAGGATATGTAACGGAAGTAAACGTCAACTGCTGAGCTAGAAGCGTACAAGCGGAAACAAGAAAGTAAAGCGAGACCGCTGCGTACCGCTCTAAGTACAGTCCCAACGCACGCAAACTAGTACAAGTAAGGAAAAAGGGGAGAGACAAGTCCCTTAGGGGCATACCATGAGGGTGACGTACACTGAGAGGGGGAACCGCTGCTAGCTACGGGGACCAAGACTACCGCCCCGTCTCCTCCGCCCGACGCGCGCCCTGCCGCTGCTGAGAAGACTCACCTGGAGAACAGAGGGATGAGCTTCACAACAGAAGCTCAGTAGGGACTACCAATCTCCTACTGGCTCTAAACAAGCAAAGGAACATATACAACTATTAATAAAGGAAAGACGACAGTTATATCTTTCTACCTACAAAAGGAAGTGCGGAAGCGAAGCTAAAGCTAACACGGTACGGAAAGTACTCTCGGTCGGAAACTCCGTACGACTGCTCGTCGTGACCACCACACGGCTAGTAATACACAGACGGAGAGGACTCCGCCTGGACAAGGAACACTAGCTACGAAAACACTACCACTAGTCACGGTCAGGTGCGTCCACCGACGTCTTATCCTCGACCTAGGTCCTGGCCCTCGCATTTCGTCAGAGCGAGGTAGGACACAAGGAACACAACAGTAACCGCCGTAGTATGGCCGGACTACGGTCCCACGCCTGACCTCTCCAAACGGTTCCGGGGCCGTAAGGAGCGAGGAAGTGAGAAGAAGGACTGGCTGGCCTACGCCGGGTAGAACTCCAAATTGTCCTCGGCGTCCCAGACCAACCACGAGAGCTCTGCAAGTGACTCACACGCCACTGTCCTAACCACCGTTTTCTCCTCAGCTCCAGAGTCCGCCTAGGTGGCTGCCAACTCGAGCACACTCGTAGCCCGGAGTACTCCCTCAACAGGCTCCCGAGGACGGGGGTCCCAGGTAACGGTAACAACCACTCGCACGGGACAAGCCCTCAAGTGCTACGCATCGGGCGAACGACTTGCGTGAGACCGTACTAGGGGACTAGCACAAGTGTCACGGGAACAGTAAAAGGAGAGCGGAAGCGGAAAAAGGCCAAACCTGTCTCTCGGTCAGTGACGCGACAGGGCGGGCCGCCGCGACCATGTCGCGGTGCTCTCGTCCGTCGCGACCCTAAAGCGACGCTCAGGAGCGTCGCGACCATGTCGCGACCGGACGCGCCGTCGCGACATGATCGCGGCCTCCGAGGCCGTCGCGTTACTAGCTGAGCGAGGTTCCGGAGCAGTCCCTCCGGGAACCCTCTCCAAAACACGGAACAACATCCACAAGGGGGGAGGGGATTATGCACAATGTATTTTAAAAGCTATAAATCCACCAAACCACCCACGATCCCTCCAAAGCATGGATCTACGCTCGAAGGAAACCTCACTCAACTCGAGCATGGAGTTCTCACTCTCCCAAGCCCCAAACAACGAGGAAACCACAGTCTAGAGGGGAAAGGGATCATGCTTAGGGCGAGAGGATCAAGAGTCCCTACCTCCACACGAAGAACGAACCCGGTAAGGCCTTCTCATAGGAAAGAACTCCTCCTCCTCCTCGCACCGAACAACCCGAGCACGTGCCCTGCACGAACGGCACGTCCACGCCTCAGCACGAGCACCACGAGCGAAAGGGAACGCCGAGAAACGAGAGGGAACTCGAGAGAGGGGAGAAAGGGTGAAAAGGGCGAGAGAGGGAAAATGAGGCGCGCCCTCGGTTTTGAACCGATGGCCACCAGAACGCGACGCAGCGGCCCGCCGCGACATTGACCCTGTAGCGACGCTCACAAGCGCCGCGACCATGTCGCGGCCGCCCGCCAAGGCGCGACACGGAAAGTGCGGTCAAACCTCGAAGACCGTAAAAGTAGTCGCGACGGCCTGGTAGGTCGCGTCAACGCCGATGATCCTGCCACCCAACACGACCGTTCTGACAGACAGGACAGCGGTCAAGTCATGTCAGAACAGAGTCGCGACAGCCAGGGGCGACGCGACAAGGACGCGACGCACACCCCCGTCGCGACACGAACCGCCAATGCTGTTGCGGCAGGCCGCTCTGCCGCGACCATGTCGCGATCAGGGCGCCTGTCGCGACCCTGAGGACGGGGCCAGAAGGCCGTACGGGGCCGGGGTGTTACAACCCTCCCTCCTTAAGACATTTCGTCCTCGAAATGAAAACAACTCGGTCTCAACCCGGAAGATGACAAAAGGGGAGATTACCACATACCGATCAATCAAACAAATAAGGAAACTGCTCCAGCATCTCATCCTCGCGCTCCCAAGTGGCCTCGCCACCGACGCGGTTCTGCCAAACGACCTTAACCAGCGGAATCTGCTTCCTGCGCAACTGCTGAACTCTGCGGTCGATCACTCTAACTGGGTACTCTGGCACTGACAAGTCTGGCGCTACCTCTAGCTGCGAGTAGTCCAACACGTGCGAAGGATCTGCGACGTACCTCCTGAGCTGTGAAACGTGGAAAACGCTGTGCACACCTGCTAGCTCTGCCGGAAGACTCAGCCTGTACGCCACCTCGCCGACCCTCTCAGAAATGGGGAAGGGCCCAATATATCTGGGACTGAGCTTTCCCTTCCTACCAAACCTCATGACCCCTTTGGTCGGCGAGACCCGCAGGAAGACCAGGTCACCGACGCTGAACTCTAGCGGTCTCCTGCGAACATCCGCATAACTCTTCTGCCTGCTCTGTGCTGCCCGAAGCCTCTGCCTGACCAAATTGACTGTCTCTGCACACTGCTGCACTAACTCTGGCCCCAACAGCTGCCTCTCACCAACCTCGAACCAGTGAAGCAGAGTCCTGCACGGGCGACCATACAAAGCCTCGTATGGCGCCATCCCGATGCTCGAGTGATAACTGTTGTTATACGCGAACTCTACCATCGGAAGGTGAGACTCCCAAGTGCCGCTCCAGTCTAAACAGCACGCTCTCAGCATATCCTCCAGTGTCCGAATGGTTCGCTCTGACTGACCGTCTGTCTGCGGGTGGTACGCTATGCTGAACCTCAACTCTGTACCCAGTGCTCTCTGAAGACTGCGCCAAAACCCTGACGTGAACCTCGGATCTCTGTCGGAGACGACTGAAACGGGGATCCCGTGCAACGAAACAACTCTGTCCACGTACAGCCTGGCTAACCTGTCCACTGACCACGACATCTTGATCGAAAGGAAGTGCGCTGCCTTGGTCAAACGATCCACGATCACCCAAATACCATCATGCCTCTGCGGGGTACGGGGCAAACCAACCACAAAGTCCATGGTGATGTCGTCCCACTTCCACACAGGAATGGGCAACGGCTGCAACTCACCACCAGGACGCTGGTGCTCAGCCTTCACCTGTTGACAGGTAAGGCACCGAGCAACAAACTCTGCCACGCCCCTCTTCATCCCTGGCCACCAGAATGACCTCCTCAAACAATGGTACATCTTGGTGGAGCCGGGATGAACGACATACCTCGACTGTGATCCTCTGACAACACTGCCTCACGAACCTCCTCTGGAATGTACAAACGGCCCCTGAATCTGACCTCGCTGTCTTCGCTGAGCTCAACGTCCGGCATCTGCAAAATGTCTGCTAACTCTGCATCTGCTCACTGCACCTGCAACACCTGCCTGAACAGTGATGGCCGAACTGACAAACTGGAAGCCACTGCACGGTCTCTGGTCCTCGACGGAACAAACACTCCCTGGGACAGCTCCTCGAACAACCTCCACTCTCTGACCATCAGCGAACTCAAGCGCACGCGCCTACTCAAAGCATCGGCTACAACGTTAGCCTTTCCTGGATGATAGGAAAGGGTTAGGTCATAGTCCTTCAAATACTCCATCCATCGGCGCTGCCTCAAGTTCAAATCCCTCTGGGTGAAGATGTACTGCAAACTCTGGTGATCGGTGAAGATCTGAAAAGCCTCGCCATACAGGTAGTGCCTCCACAACTTCAGAGCGTGCACCACTGCTGCCAGCTCCAAGTCGTGGGTGGGATAATTCTCCTCATGCTTCTTGAGCTGCCGAGAAGCATAGGCAACGACCCCACCATGCTGCATCAGCACGGCACCCAAACCTAACCTCGACGCATCGGTGTAAACCACGAACCCACCGGTGCCCGACGGCAAGACCAACACTGGCGCCGAAGTCAACCTCGTCTTCAGCTCCAAGAAACTCTGCTCACAGTCCTCTGACCAAACAAACCTGGTGTCCTGCCTCGTCAACCGAGTCAACGGTGCTGCAATCTTGGCGAAATCCTGAATGAACCTCTGGTAGTAACCTGCCAAACCCAGAAAACTGCGGACCTCTGCAACTGATGTGGGTTGCTCCCACGACAACACTGCCTCAACCTTGGCCGGATCCACTACCACACCAGAACCCGAGATCACGTGCCCGAGGAAGTGCACCTCGCTCAGCCAAAATTTGCACTTGTCGAACTTGGCGTAAAGACGGTGACTCCGCAGGGACTCTAGCACGATCCTCAGGTGCTCCTCGTGCTCCTCTTTAGAAGACGAGTAGACCAGAATATCATCAACAAAAAAAACAACAAAGCGGTCTAGGTACTCACTGAACACCCTATGCATCAGATCCATGAATGCTGCAGGTGCGTTCGTCAGCCCAAACGGCATCACGACGAACTCAAAGTGACCGTACCTGGAACGGAAAGCCGTCAAACCAACATCTGACTCTCTGATCCGCAGTTGGTAGTAGCCGGATCTCAAGTCGATCTTTGAGAAAACTCGGGCCGATTGCAACTGATCAAAAAAATCATCAATTCTCGGCAACGGGTACCTGTTCTTCACAGTAACCTGGTTCAACTGCCGATAATCGATGCACGAACGAAGACTACCATCCTTCTTTCGCACAAACAAAACAGGTGCGCCCCACGACGAACGGCTCGGACGAATGAAGCCCAACTCAAGCAACTCTTGCAGCTGGCGCTTCAGCTCACGCAGCTCCGCCGGGGCCATCCGGTAAGGTGCCTTAGACAAAGGCATCATACCAGGCAAAAGCTCGACGGAGAACTCTACCTCTCGTTCAGGCGGCAACCCAGGTAGATCCTCCGGAAACACGTCAGAAAACTCAGAAACAACTGGCACATCAAAAACTGAAGACCCACGAGGCTCCAAGGAACAAACCGGAGCAAGGTAAGCAACGCAGCCATCACGGATCAAACGACGAGCCTTACAGAAAGAAATGAACTGCCGACGGGTAGACCGGATACCTCGAAAGCAGAGAACAGGCGCTCCAGGTATCTCGAACCGAACGGTCTTCCTCTGACAATCAACCACGGCTGAGTGAGCCTCCAACTAGTTCATGCCCAGGATGACGTCAAAGTCGCAAAGCTGCAGTGCGTACAACCTGGCCGGCAACTGGTGCCCCTCAACCTCGACTGCCACACCCTCCAGGTAACCAAAGGAACGCATATAGTCACCAGACGGGAGATCGACCATCACGTCACACTGCCTCTCGGGTGCGTGACAAGCAAGGGACTCGAAAAACTTTTCGGAAGCAAAACACAAGGAAGCACTGGGATCAATCAAAACACGAGCAGCTCTGCCAAGGATAGGTAGAGTACCTATCACCAGGTTCGATGCCTCTGCCTGCTCCCGGGTGAGCGCCATCACGCGACCACGACCACGTCCACGCTGCGGCGCCTGCTGGGGCTGCTGCTGCGGCGACTGCTGCTGAGGAAACTACTGCTGCTGCTGGTACGGCTGGTACTGCTGCGACTGCGGGAACTGCTGGACCTGCTGCTGGTACTGCCCTCTCTGCTGCTGACGCGGTGCCTGCTGCTGGGGAGGGTACTGGTACTGAGGTGGCTGCTGCGCGTACTGTACTGGCTGCTGCTGCTGCGGAGCTTGCCCCCTAGGGCAATCCCTCCTAAAGTGGCCTGGCAAGCCACAAGTCTAGCACACTGGCTCCTGACTACCCTGCTCAGCACCTTGCTGTACTGACTGCTCTGCAAACCTGGACTGACGCCTCTGCTGACGGCTCCGTCCACCCCCGCGAGTAGACAACTTCCTGAACTGCGAGCGAATTCCAGAGCTACCGGAACTGCCCGAGCCTGAGGAAGTCGCACTACCGCGGCTTCCTGCTAGACGCTGGTAAGGCGAGGACCTAGAAGAGGCTCCTCCCTGCTGCGGCTGCTGCTGCTGAGGCTGCCAGGCCTCCCTATCTAAGGCGGTGGCCTTCGCCACGGCCTCTCCCAAGGTGGTACACATGTGTGCCGTCACACCCCACCTCAGGTCTGGTCTCAGCCCTGCTATAAACCTCTCTGCACAAGCCTGGTCACTTCCTGCTACATGAGGCACATGCCTCAACAACCGGACAAACCTCTGGTGGTACTGAGAAACTGTGAGGTCGCCCTGCACCAACTCGTGGAACTGGTCTCGCCTCTCACGTCGAGCGTAGTCGGGGAAGTACTCGGCGTGGAAGACCTCCAAAAACCGCTGCCAAGTGATCTGGTCCAACCGCTGCCCCTGGAAGTGAGTCTGCTTCTGAACTCTCCACCACTCATGGGATGCTCCCTTGAGCTGGTATACTGCCAAACGAACCTGATCCTCCTCAGCGCAATCCATAGTCTCGAAGATGCGCTCCAACTCATGGGTCCAGCTCTCTGCCTTATCTGGATCATACTCACCGTGGAACATCGGTGGGCGAAGACGCAGGACCCTCTCAAGGAGAGCGGTCCTCGCCTCCGACACCGCTGCCCTCCGTTGACCGGACCGGGTACTCCCAGTACCCGAACGCTGCTGGCGGACTAGCTGTTCCACCTCTGGCTCCACCTCCTGCTGCTCAGGTACGGCTGGGGGTGGTACTGGAAACTGACCACCTGCTGCTGCTTGCCCGGGCTGCCACGCTCCCTGGTACATAGCTCTGAAGAACTACTCGGCCATGGGAAACTAGTCTGCATACTGCTGAGGCTGAGGGTGGTACTCCTGCTGCTGCTGCCCACCTGCTACCACTGCCTCTGCTGCTGCTGCCTGTGCACCCTGAGGCTTACAAACGCACGCGTCTGACAGGATATGTAACGGAAGTAAACGTCAACTGCTGAGCTAGAAGCGTACAAGCGGAAACAAGAAAGTAAAGCGAGACCGCTGCGTACCGCTCTAAGTACAGTCCCAACGCACGCACACTAGTACAAGTAAGGAAAAAGGGGAGAGACAAGTCCCTTAGGGGCATACCGCGAGGGTGACGTACACTGAGAGGGGTAACCACTGCTAGCTATGGGGACCAAGACTACCGCCCCGTCTCCTCCGCCCGATGCGCGCCCTGCCGCTGCTGAGAAGACTCACCTGGAGAACAGAGGGATGAGCTTCACAGCAGAAGCTCAGTAGGGACTACCAATCTCCTACTGGCTCTAAACAAGCAGAGGAACATATACAACTATTAATAAAGGAAAGACTGCAGTTATATCTTTCTACCTACAAAAGGAAGTGCGGAAGCGAAGCTAAAGCTAACACGGTACGGAAAGTACTCTCGGTCGGAAACTCCGTACGACTGCTCGTCGTGACCACCACACGGCCAGGAACACACAGACGGAGAGGACTCCGCCTGGACAAGGAACACTAGCTACGGAAACACTACCACTAGTCACGGTCAGGTGCGTCCACCGTCGTCTTATCCTCGACCTAGGTCCTGGCCCTCGCATCTTGTCAGAGCGAGGTAGGACACAAGGAACACAACAGTAACCTCCGTAGTCTTGCCGGACTACGGTCCCACGCCTGACCTCTCCAAACGGTTCCGGGGCCCTAAGGAGCGAGGCAGTGAGAAGAAGGACTTGCTGGCCTGCGTCGGGTAGAACTCCAAACTGTCCTCGGCATCCCAGACCAACCAGGAGAGCTCTGCAAGCGACTCACACGCCACTGTCCTAACCACCGTTTTCCCCTCAGCTCCAGAGTCCACCTAGGTGGCTGCCAACTCGAGCACACTCGTAGCCCGGAGTACTCCCTCAATAGGCTCCCGAGGATGGGGGTCCCAGGTAACGGTAACAACCTCTCGCACGGGACAAGCCCTCAAGTGCCATGCACCGGGCGAACGACTAGCGTGAGACCGTACTAGGGGACTAGCACAAGTGTCACGGGAACAGTAAAAGGAGAGTGGAAACGGAAAAAGGCCAAACCTGTCTCTCGGTCAGTGACGCGACAGGGCGGGCCGCCGCGACCATGTCGCGGTGCTCTCGTCCGTCGCGACCCTAATGCGATGCTCAGGAGCGTCGCGACCATGTCGTGACCGGACGCGCCGTCGCGACATGATCACGGCCTCCGAGGCCGCCGCGTTACCAGCTGAGCGGGGTTCCGAAACAGTCCCTCCGGGAACCCTCTCCAAAACACGGAACAACATCCACAAGGGGGGAGGGGATCATGCACAACGTATTTTAAAAGCTATAAATCCACCAAACCACCCACGATCCCTCCAAAGCGTGGATCTACGCTCGAAGGAAACCTCACTCAACTCGAGCATGGAGTTCTCACTCTCCCAAGCCCCAAACCACGAGGAAACCACAGTCTAGAGGGGAAAGGGATCATGCTTAGGGCGAGAGGATCAAGAGTCCCTACCTCCACACGAAGAACAAACCCGTTAAGGCCTTCTCGTAGGAAAGAACTCCTCCTCCTCCTCGCACCGAACAACCCGAGCACGTGCCCTACACGAACGGCACGTCCACGCCTCAGCACGAGCACCACGAGCGAAAGGGAACGCCGAGAAACGAGAGGGAACTCGAGAGAGGGGAGAAAGGGTGAAAAGGGCGAGAGAGGGAAAATGAGGCGCGCCCTCGGTTTTGAACCGATGGCCACCAGAACGCGACGCAGCGGCCCGCCGCGACAATGACCCTGTCGCGACGCTCACAAGCGCCGCTACCATGTCGCGGCCGCCCGCCAAGGCGCGACACGGAAAGCGCGGTCAAACCTCGAAGACCGGAAAAGCAGTCGCGACGGCCTGGTAGGTCGCGTCAACGCCGATGACCCTGCCACCCGACACGACCATTCTGACAGACAGGACAGCGGTCAAGTCGTGTCAGAACAGAGTCGCGACAGCCAGGGGCGACGCGACAAGGACGCGACGCACACCCCCGCCGCGACATGAACCGCCAATGCTGTCGCGGCAGGCCGCTCTGCCGCGACCATGTCGCGGTCAGGGTGCCTGTCGCGACCCTGAGGACGGGGCCAGAAGGCTCTAGGGGCCGGGGTGTTACACGTCCCTTTCCCACGACGTGATTAAAGCATGAACGCGGCTAGGCATATGGACGCGATTTACCCTTTTTATAGTTTCGCCTATTTTTCACTGTGCACTGCGTTTCAAACTGCGTCCACTGTGTTGGACGCATATTCGAAGGCTTACCCGAGGTCTGTTTAACATGGTATCCAGTGTGTCATTTGCACATCTTGGGTCTGATCATTACATGATATTTGTTTAATGGCTTAAAAGTGTTCAACCAATTTAAAAAGCTTTAATTACACGAACAATATTCTAATTGCTTTCTAAATGACGTGACCATTCATGTAACTTTTGATTCACTCTTTGTACTATTCTAGCTTATTAAAAATGATAATCTGTTATCTTAAAATCTTGAAATCCATGTTTAGTTAAAGTGCATAGTTTCTTGTCATGATATCATGCTAAGTGCTTTCTGCGAGTTTGAAACCGTGGATTGTGAATTGAGAGGCGTACATCACTACACACTTGCACATCTAGGCAGCCCTTTCTTAGGGATTTGGAAGCTCTCTATCGGTCATTCTAAGTTGATAAGACTAGCGACCTTTTCTCTAAGACCTCCGTAAATCTCCGCTCTCTGTGGATTCCCACATGGAGGCCGAGTTGGTTATACCATTGAAGTTCCTGGAGATAGCGTGCACTTCCTCTCTCATCTTGTTCTTGTGAGTGTGATTTACAATCTAGACTAAAGCCATTAATGTAAAGATTGAACCAAAGTATAAATTGTACCGTTATGCTGCCAAATTTATCTCTTGACCATTGTTCTCTTGAAATAATGTTCAATTTACTTATTACTTGTTCTCATCATCATCATGAACATGGCATTACACATGCTTACATATTGAAACTCTCATTGGCCATTATTAATGACAGTGGGTATCTACATTTAAAATTTAAGTGGGATGCTGACCGGGCACGGCGAGTGTCCAAGGGCTCCAGTCAAGCCCCAATGATGGAGAGTCATAAATATACTGTTAAGCATATGGTATAATGATTACTGGCGTTACATCTGCGCTGGGAGTCGTGCGTGCGTGTTGAATGATAGATACAATAACCTCATACACGTGTCCTAGTGTACATTCCTTATGGATCTTTTCTTAGTGTACATTAGTGTCTCCGTGCCTGATTAGTGTTACATTATCGTGATCGTGCGTTCTTGCGTGCTTGCTTACGTGACATGGCCATCCTGCATTTAATGCAATTAGTGATATCTTGCGTTCTTGACATCAAGTGAAATCTTGCGTGCTTATACAAAGTGATTTATTGCTAGTTCTATCTTGTTATCTTGTTCAAAAATCTTGTTCTATCGTGATCACTCTATCTAACTTGTTCATGTATCATGTTTTAATGAGTTTTATTCATACATGCATATCATGCCATTCATCGTGCTTACCTAGTTCTAAATTGTTAATCACTTATATCATTGCCCGCACATTGAGATATAAATCCTACTGGGCTAGTTTGCTCATTCCCTACTTTTAACCATTCTCGGTGATTATGACATTCAAGAGGAAGAGCAAGTTGAGGATGGGAATGCGTCCGAGTGATGAGCATTCCAAATATGAGTCTATCTATAGTTAGTTTATTTTGAGTGTTAGAACGTGCAGTAGGAAGTGAGGAATAAAATGTACTTTTCTTTTATTGAGTCTTAGTTCTGTAATAGTTTCCATTTGGAATACAATGAGTTGAGATTTAAATACAAGATTAGTTGAGTTCAATATTTGGGCCCTATGATGATGTATGTTGTTATACATTTAGTGCGTGCTAGCTAGAGGCTTATTTGCTTGTTCACGTCTCGGGATACCATCTCAAATTATTCCACAATATTAATATCCGCTGCGTAATTCTCGAGACGTGACATAAACAATATAACCAATGCCTGGCAATATATAAAGGGCCCGATCTGGTCCTAGGATGTGCGCCCAAAAGTGCTATTTGCCCGCGGGAGTTAAATGACTAGAGTGTTTGGCATTACACTCGACTATCTAAATGACAATCAAAAGTGCTATATTCTATCGTTGTCTATTGACAACAAAGTGCTATACTATACATGTTGTTCTATTGCTATACTTTGTGCTAATTGTGCTATGGCCATCCTGCTATTTGTGCTATACTCGACGATTGAATTATATTTGGAAACTTGTGCTATTTCAATCACGTGTTATCGTGCTATCTCTTACGATACTTGACTCTCTCGCTCTATCTTTAGTTACTCTACCTTTTTAATACATTAATCATTTAAAGCATGCTTGATCCTGAGATTTAAGTCCTATTGGGCATTATCGCTCACCCTACGTTATTGGTTATGTGTTCTCAGGTGAGATCGAGGAAGATGCTTACACTCAAGAGGACGGGAATGACCAAGAGTGAAGTCAAGAGTACCTAGCGTCTTAGTAGTTGTTAGAGTTAGAGTTTAGACTTTTGCTTTTATTCAATGTAATTGGGCCCTATAGAATGGCTCTGATATTAGTGGTTGTAACTAGACATTTGAATAATTATTAATGAGATGCATTTGCTTTAATATTTATCCTTCTCCAATGGTTTGATGTCTAGTACTCACTCTGTACCCGTTTACTTGCAACTGCCTCGTGTTCCAATATTCCGCGTCGGGGCGTGACACCACAACTCAGTAGCGATATCACTAGAAATGAAAAGATGATCCAGCATTTCTTGCTCAGGGATCTTGCAACACACACATTTGGACACTAGTTTAATCCCACGATCAGCAACTTTAGAATCTACCTGAACCGCTCTGTGTAATAACTTCCAAACAAACATGGCAGCACGAGGGGGATAGCATGGTGCCAAACATTCATCCAGGTACTTCTACTATCACGCCCTGATATTTAGCAGCGGAATAAATATCGGGATGCGTGAACAATACAAATAGACATATCACATTTGAGTACGCAGATTCACAAATGAATATAATAACACATTTGAGACCATAATATTGTCATCAAAGTACTCCTTATTCCATTCCATTTAATTAATTAAAAACCTTACATCAATCGAGCCAACCAAAGGGCCCATTAGTCAAATGAAAATGTGTCACTATTATATAAAATACTCAATCATCTATTCCTAATGCTTCATCTCCTTATATGACGGGTGCTCATCACTCTTGCCCTGGCCCATCGTATTCCACGAGGTCCTCATTACTACCTAAAATGGACAGGATGATAGAGGTGAGCGAACTAGCTCAGTAGGATGTACATCTCAATATTGTGTGGGCACTAATATACATGATTAACAATTTAAGTAGGCAGGACACGCATATAAACATGGTGACAATGCATGCAATACTAACGGGTCAAATAGCTCAATGGAATGAATAACATATCAGATCAAATAGTGAATTTCTTATACATTGGACAGGTAATTCAAGAATCGAAGCATATCAAAAGGAATTGGCCATATTCACATAGATATCACATTTTCACGTGATCAGACATATCATATCAAATGAAGGTACATTCCCACAAATTTTGCATATAAGTTGTGCCATGCCAAGCACCAAAAGTCCATACTCTCGTAGTTAATAAGTACGTTCGGGTGCTCCTCCCCAGGATCAGACCGGGCCCCTATTGCAAGGCATTAGTCAAATGGACCGAACTCCTAAGTTGTGTCAAACAAACATATACATATTATGGCCACGGAATTTCAATAACATGCTCAATGTAATAAGAACATGATCATTCATGGAGTCAAGGTATGACAAAAGCTCAAGAAAATCAAATGGGCATGATAACAACGTATCTTATGTTTCATAATTCATTAATGTCTTGACATGAGGATGACTAAGGATAGATCGTATGCAGAACAAGTGCTCTCTATCTCCAGGGTACTTCATGGTACAACCAGCTCGGTCTCTATGAGGGAATCCATAGAGTACGGAGACATACGGAGGTCTTAAGGAAAAGATCGCTAGTCTGCCAATACGGAACGACCGACAGAGAGCTCCCAATTCCCCAAGAAGGGTGTGCCTAATCGTGCAAGTGTGTAAGTGACGTGTCACGGATCTTTCCTAAACATGTATGCAATTTATGAACAAATAATTGAAACATCGGAAAGCGTATAACTAAGAAAACTCACATGCGAATCATGATGGAAAACTTAACTAACAAGTCCATGCTAACATGTATTCATCCATACATTCATATCATATTCTTATCATGTCAAATTAACATCAAGCTAGATCACAAGATAATAGTCAATGAACATAAGTCACATGTTACAAATTAGAATCATATTCAAGCCTTTACTGTCTTCATATTGGTAGATTTCTTTTAGGCCAATGCACGCTACGTAACAGTATGCAACATGTTTACAAATCAAGAAAACTAACATGCTAACTGACTAACTAAAACGTACAATCTCAGGTCGGTCTATGAATTGCGTCCTACACAGTGGACGTTTTTCAAAACACGGTGTTTAGTTAAATAGACTAACAGTGCAGGAAACTAAATCATGTCGGCCTACTAGGCCGCTTTTCAACGTGAATCACGTCGGGGGATCCTGACACGTTCATGAAAAATCATTTAATAAACATTGGGCGAGAAAACCATCTAAATCGCGTCGGGGGATCTCGCTGCGGTTCAGACAGGCACAGACTCCCACGCGGCGCGAAGTCTCACACGGGCCATTGTAAGACCCTCAAATTTTGTTGCATTATTTTAATTTCGTGTAAATAATTCATGTTGTGTATGCATAGATGTACATATCTACGTATGTATTAACTATTTATACTTATATATATATGCGTGTGTATAAGTTAGTTGTAAATAATGTATGAATGGTATGATGGTAGTGTGTACATGATAATACATACATATGGCATGTATATATGTATAGGTTATGCATGGTTTCCTGCATGTTTTTGAGTTCTGGCCGAAGGCCAGCTTGGCGTCAATATCAATAGACGTTTGTGTTGTGTAGGCGTCAACCATATGGACGCCAACACTAATCCCAGCATCCAGCGATGTGGATGCTAATTTCTCTGGCTTGCATGCGTTGCAGAGCCGGAAATCCCGCGAACAAGCTACCCCAACCATTGGGGAGCTGTCCCCAACGGTCTGAAAGGCTTCTTGTGAAGCCTGCGTGAAAGGAGAGCCCCCTCTCCTATTTACCAAGCCTTTTGCAACCTCAACAGCCCTCTCTTGGCTCTCTTTGCAAGAGGAGAAGAAGGAGAAGAGAAAACTGTGAGAAAACCCCACCCTTTGCAAGCTTGGATCTGACCTTCTGAAGCTGTTCCTGGCCATCTACCACGACAAGGAGCTAGCTGAAGTGAAGGAGGAGACTTCCCCGACCTCGTCTTGGAGTCATCTTTGTCCTAGAACCCGGAGGAGAGCAATTGTGGAGCTTCTTGGGACTGCCCAAGGAGAGCTTCTCCGGCCATTTAGATTTGTCTGGAGTATTTTCTAGAGGCAAGTAACCTACCCCTATCGTCCATGTAGATGTCAAGTAGGGTTTTATCATTTTTTATGTATTTTTCCTCGTGTCCTAGATCCCCCATTCACCCCTTTATTTGGAGTTCGGTCTGTGTTTCTGCACAGACATGAACTTGGCGTCAATGCCTTGACGCCAAGATTCCCAGTGTGCATCCAGCGATCTTGCCGTCCACTCCTGGAACGGCCAGAGATCGCCGTAAAGTTCTACATGACAGAACAGTGAACTGTTCTGCCCTTCTATTTGATTAATTTCGATGTGTTTTGCGATGAGGATATAGGGTAAACCTATTATGCTATCTAATATGAATGTTTGAATGTGTGATAAGGCCTTGTAAATTCTGTGATTTGGCATGATTGGTTTATTTATGGAGAATGTATGCATGATGAGACTTAGACCATGTTCGTTACCGTTTATGAAATTCATGTGGAATTTGATGCCATAAATTTTGCTAAACCCAGAATGGGTGAATCAGTCCATGCTCTAATTTTTTGGGAATTTCTCCATGCTCATCTGATTTATTGAGTTTTCTGAAATGAAAATTTGAAAACCAGGCGTAGGGTTGTAGAATCTTCAGTAAATCGTGTGTTGTGAAATAAATCCCCAGGAAATTTCTGTGGTGTTGTGTATATTGGGTTCAGGGTTATGACCTGTTAAACTGAAATTTCATGTTACGAAACATGGTGGATTGAATCACGAATGATATGAAAAAATTGATGTTTGATTTTCTGTAATTGCATCATGAGTCATAAAAATCCAAAATTTTGTATGTGAGGTCATGAACCCGAAATCAGCATGTGGTTAAATTTTCAGGTCGTTTGGACAACTATATAGTGAAATATGAAATTTTCCTTGCAAAAATGCGAACAATGCATGTTAATATGGGAATAATGTGACATGGGTGAGTGATCTGATTTATCCAAATTTCTGAACATGTGATCCCTGTTAATTATAGAATCATGTTAGGAAAAAACAGAGCCCTTGTGTGAATAAGAAAATGAATGAGAGGTAAGTGACATGTGTAAAGATATGCGTTAAAATCGGTAAATGTGTAAATCGTGCCAAGTGTGCCACTGCTTCCATAGAAGGCAGTGGAACCGTATCAGGGAAAAGTCCCCCTGAGAAGGTTCAATGTGTTGTGATCCTAAGGGCATTAGGATGAAATCATGGTGGTGAACAAGTACCACTGGTTAGGGTGGAGACTTGTTCTCCCAGTCTACGCAGTTCAAGAGTCGTCTCTGTATTGCCTAGGTGGCGTCTATGTGTATGTGATGTGATGTGTCCTTCTTATGGTGGTTTGGACTATGTGTCACGGAACTAAGGTGTAAATCGTGAAATGTGATTGTGATCATGTGCAAATTGTGTAGTGTGAACAATGTGTAAATGTGCATGTGTAAAGTGTAAATTATGTGAATGAGAATTGTGTAGTTATGTGAAACCAAAACGTGAGGGTTGTGAATTTGTGATCCATGTGGTGGTAATCTGAAATCATGATAAAACAGCAAATTAAATGTACTTATGATCATGCTTTACATGTGTAAATTGCCTAGAACCCATGTTAGAAACGATTCTTAGTGGTGTGTAAGTAATCCCATGCTTGTTTGCCCTCATGATGTGATTTAAATTGATTAAGTACCTCTCATGCATTGGGTTATGCTTTCTAGTCCATGTATAACCAGCAAGCTTAAAGCATGTAAAATGGTTATGTGCATGTGTAAGAATGAGAAGTAACAATGTTAGCAATGTCTTCTTTCATGTATGTAAGCTATTCATGCTAAACATGCTTTCATGTTTTAGTTTAATTGAAAGTAAACCTTTCATGTGTTGGAGTGATTAGAGAGCATGTGATAGGAGATTTTGATTTAGAAAATCTAAAAGCATGAATCATGTGTTTAATGAGTAGAACCACCCTGATAGGTTGTTAATTTCAATGACAAGCATGCTACATGATTGTGTCTTGTAAATGTCTATGTAAAACCTGCTATGACATGTACATGTATGGTATATGTAGTGTTATTTACTGAGTCTTTTAGACTCATTACTTGCTTCGGCGTACAGGCATAGTTGGTGACGACACACTTGCGGAGGAGGCAGTGGAGACCGACTCCGAGCGTGGAGATTAGATCGTTGGTGTACTTTGCGATATTTTGATTTCATAGTATGTAATTGCAACATTGTACTAGCATTATCATGGAAAAATGTTTAAGTGTGGACAATTATGTATTTGATTTTCAGCAATGTATCTATGTGGACTTTTAGTTCTTTAAATGTTATTGCAATCATGTATGTTAAATGTGGATGATGAATGAAATGAAGACAGTGGTTCTTTTACTTCCTCTACTCTGTTCTTATATTCACGTGTATCTCAGCTGAATGTTATTGTTGGGTAAATGTCCCACTGTGGCAACGTTCACTATACTGACGTGGGTTGGTATAACCGTACCGGTATAATGAGGGTCGCTACAGGCCATCGACTGGTCAGCGCAAGAATCATGTCGGATCTCAAGGATGCCTTTTACTGAATCGCGTCGGGCCAAGCCGACGTGATACCAGGCGCTGGAATCACATCGCCTAGACTGGACGCGATTCGTAGCTCAACCCGAAAACATAGGAAAACCAACCGATCCTCTTACCATGCTTATATCTCCCTATGTAATGATATTTAGACAAAATGTCTAATATGAAAGATGACGAGGACAACTAGTAGAAGGACTTTTATGTTGGGGGTTTAATCTAATTCAGCCTCGAATCATGTGCAACGATGGAAGAATGTAAAAAGCCCTAACTGTGTGAGACTTAGGGAAAACGACTAGAACTCGACGTATACTCCATGAAAATTAGGTAAATCAAGAGCGTATGAACCTAGACTCGCAGCTCTACAAGACGGTATGGGTTTTATTTATTCCTTGCCTGAGAACACCTACCTTTATGAAGATCTAAGACCAGCTGACATTCTGGATGCAAAAGAGGATGAAGGGGGATGAAGCTCCGGTTCCCATCCTTTCCTCACCTCCTCTGGTGCCCTAGTGTAATGACCCACTTCCACCCGGTACGGTTATACCAACTCACATCAGATGAGAGCAAACCGCTACAGGGGAGAAAACCCCGACGATAGGCAAATGGGATGAGATATACACAAATAGAAAGGAATATAACAATGGAAATTCAAATAAAACTCTTATTCCATCAACTTTACCAACCACATTCCACAGTCTATATAGTCCTAGGAAGGAATGACATAACATAATAACCATTAACCTATAGCTAGTTCCAATTACATAACCAAAGTTCAAATTACAAAATTCATCACATACTAGTAAAGGAAATACAATCTCCAATCTATCCTTCATGCTCCTCTTCGGATCTTGCCAAGTACTCAGCTACTAAATCTCCTGAAATGTTTAGAAAGGGTGAGTCTACACAATATACTCAGCAAGTAACTTAAACTTCAAACCATATACTTATCCCACATGCTTTCTAACAATTTAACACTATTAACACTTGCTCATTCTAAAACAAGGATAATAAACATGAAATCTATTAAATAAAACTATACTAACACATGTGAAACAATAAATCTAAACATGGATACTAATAACATGGTATCATTAACATAAACACAATCATACAATCACATAACACTAACATATGACCATTATTTAAATTACAACATGATACTAAGCACATACACATCAAGTAATTATAATTCATGGATATGATAACATGCACCTACACATGGTACTAAACATGGTATCACAATTAATATCAATCACATTAACACACGTAAGACATGAACATATGCACTTTTACTTTGGTTTTCACATGAGCTTACTTTCACATTACATTCACTTTCATTTACTCATGATTTCACATGGTTTTCACCTTCATATTCACGTATCATGAATCACTTCACTTTGCACATAACATGTGCCACGTTCACATATCACTTGCACATACCTTGTGCCACGTTCACCTGTCATTTTTACGCATTTTACACATGTTCATTTTACACGTTGCCAAGACACAGCCAAAACCACCACTAGAAGATCACGTAGCACATACACGTAGTTAATCACTAGGCAAAGTGATCAAGTCTAGGTTCTTGCAGAAACCAGGGGAAGCCCTCCCCACCATTACCAGTGGAACTTGTCCACCCCTAGGATTTTCAAGACCCTTGCCACGGTTATCACGTTACATGTTTGAGCTTTCCCGTAGGGGGACTACTACATTACAGCTCCAAGCAATCTAGGGTGGCAGTGTCTTATGGGCATAATTTTGTTATCTTGTCACATTACACATTTTACACACAAACCACTTATTCTCTCACTTCCCATGTACATGCACACACTAATATCATGGAATATAACTTATCACATTCAGACTCTCAAATCAGTCATAAACAGTAATTAACAAAAACTTAATCATGATGTTAACCACATTTTCACTCATAAATGCAATTTATTCTTAAAACACGGTACAAAAAACTTTAGAAAGTAATAACAAAGTGCATAGTGCTCAGAATCATATCAAATTTTAACCACAGTTTAAATATAGCACAGGGAACATATATGTAATTCTTCAAAATTTTAGGAGTAGTGGAACCATTTGTTTTATATTTATAACAGATTACATGAAATTTAACAAGATAATTCGTTTAAGCATGAAAGATAATGAACTATCTATTCTAACAGTCCTAAATCATGCATATAGTGGTACTGAGTTCATGGTATTTTTTTGAAATCATAATATGCATCGATTCTAATTTCCCCGAAATAAACTCTATCAAATCATGTATATTTCATGATAACAGAAATTTTTACAATTAACAATTATCATTGGAAAATCATCAATATTTCATGGCATGATCTACTGAACATATTAGGCGGGACCACATTTTCTAAACACATGCATGCGTTCACAAGTTTCCCAAAAAAAATCACATCACATGCAATCACACAATGTTCTGAAAAAAAAACCAGGGGAACTTGGCGTCCAGGGTCTGGGCGCCAACAGTGGTAGACGGCATGATCAACTACCGTTTACCTAGGATCTTGGCAGCAGCAAATTGGCCGTCAATATTCTGCCTGCACAAACTGCAGACTGAAACATAAAAACACAGAATTTTTGGATCCAGGCATGAAACAAAAATCTGAAAAAATATAGAAACCCTAAAGGATGAGTCCATGGATTGAACCATCAAGCTACTTGCCTGGAAACAAATTGATTGAGGGATGATTTGGTCGAAGAAGCCCTCCTCAGCCAATGCCAAGAAGGTGCTCAAAATCCGTTGAGATCTGGTCTTTGCGTCGATGAAGGCTGCGCACCGGAGTCACGGAAACTTCCTTGATGCCTGGTGTATTCTTCAGTCAAAGCAGATCTCTAGAAGACACCTTCAATCACTAGATCAAACTCGCACAAAAGTGGTTTTTCCCATAGAAATCCTAACATTCCCACAAGAGCCAAAAGACCTTCCTCGGCCGAAGTCACTAGGTCTTATAGACTAAGGGGGTCGGGGCACGCATTAGGGTAGGTCATTTTGCCGTTGGACAGGTTTAGCAAATAAACAGTATCAAATGCACAAAATTCGGGGGCCTTACACCCTCTCCCCCTTAAAATGATCTTCGTCTTCGAAGATCGGATCGTGTACTTGTGGTGACATCGTCGGTGTTGTCTCCAGTCAATGCATACAATCTGGCCGGTGCTTGAGTTTTTGCTGATGGCTTCTTTGCTGCTGGTACATCTCGTGGGATGAACTTCTTCATATTCGGACACTCTCTAATCCGATGATCCTTACTGCCACACTTTAGACATCTTCCCGTGCTTGTCCAACACAAGTCTCCACCATGACGCTTGCCGAAGTGTACACACTCGGGTTTCTCGCTGCCTGCAGAAGTTACTGACTAAGGTGCTGATTCTGCTAGCACTATAGCCAATTTCTGACCTTCCATGAGCTTCTTCATCTTCCTTTTCTGCTGCTGAAATGGTTCTGGAAACCTCTTCAACCGAGCCTTCTTCTCGTCCAGGTACAACTCCATCTCAATCTCTTGCCTGCACGCCGCGCTAAGAGCCGTATCCATAGTCCTATGGTCGAACGCTACTAGTCTGGCTCTCAATGATGGTTTAAGCCCCATCACAAACTTCTTTACTTTGCACCTTTCATCGGAAACTATGTGCGGTGCATACCTTGACAACTTCACAAATCTAGCCTCATACTCCAAAAGTGTCATCGAGCCTTGAGTCAACGCCAAGAATTCCTGCTCCATCTTGTCCTGTATATGCTCAGGAACATACTTGGCCTCAATCAACCTCACGAATTCTCCCCAGGTCGCCTCTAGCTCCATTCCCTCAAACTACGTGCGAAGAATGGAAGACCACCACACATCTGCTCGCTCTTGAAGCATGTACGCCGCCAAACTGACCTTGTCATCCTCTACACACCTGATAGCTCTAAATCTCTTCTCAATCTCTCTAAGCCAACTCTTGGCAACCAGTGGCTGACTCTCCCCCTTAAAAGGAGGCAGAGCCATCCGCTTGAACCTCTCCATGATCGATACACCTCCTACACCACGGTCCTGCTGAGCTGGTGCAGGAACCTGAGCCTGAAGCTGCATCTAAAGAGTTGCATGCGTCTGTGCTTGAGTCTGCATCCCTTGTACAAGCCCTTGCATAGATGTGCCATAGTCATCCAATGGTGGTGGGGGTGGCGCAAGTGGTCCCTGAGGTGCTGGTACTCTCAGCTGCTCCATTATAGTCCTCCTTGGCTCCTCATCTCAAGTGGGCACACTCGAATGATGGGGTCTTCTAGCCATTGCCTGCAAAATAAATACCAAGTCAATCCCCATTATTACTACTCCTAGCATATTCTCAAACATTCATCTTATCACTTTTCTAGACCTATCTTCCTTATTCCTTAGATCTGGATATTCACTACAAAGACTTAGAGATGTGAATTAGTTGATGGCTGTCCATGTATAATATCAACCTTGTAGCTCTGATACCATCTCTATAATGACCCACTTCCACCCGGTACGGTTATACCAACCCACATCGGATGAGAGCAAACCGCTATAGTGGAGAAAACACCGACGATAGACAAATGGGCTGAGATATACACAAATAGAAAGGAATATAACAACAGAAATTCAAATAAACTCTTATTCCATCAACTTTACCAACCACATTCTGCAGTCTATATAGTCCAAGGAAGAAATAACATAACATAATAACCATTAACCTGTAGCCAGTTCCTATGTAGCACCCCGGAAATTTTAATTACATAAAAATTCAAATAAATGGAAATAAATAATTTCCATAATATCAGAGTATTTAAATATACGTATCATTATCATATGTGCTAAAACACATCGGAAAATTCTATAAAAATTATAAATCAACCCCACACATTATTCCTAAGTGTCATAAGAAGAAATTCGTGCGACAAAAAAATCTGATTAACCAAGTGTACGTGACATGGTGACTGATTATCCAAATAAGGAAACAAGTCGGAAAACCGTTAACACGGAAATACGACGCAATCATAAATTAAATAAAAATGTTGGAGAGACTTCCAACATTATATATTAATGACCCAATATCATAATTGGGCCAATGGACAACATTTGGCCCAAAAATCAAATGAAGCAAGAAAATGTATGGAAATTCGCAACTCTAATTCGGCGGAAAATAGAAGGGGGTAATTTGGGCAAATCCCAAGGCAATTAGCCTTTCTTGGCAACTCAAATTTGTACTTAACCATGGTGGGAGGTTTCCTAAAGCCTCACACACTCTAATGGAGGAAGAAATCCTCAAATTTGGAAAGTAATAGGTGCAAACCGCAACTTGGCTTTCCTTGTCGCAATAGGACTCCTAAAACCCATGGTTTCCTAAATAATCTTCACCCAAGGGTCGAGTTTACAACCTTCTGGGGTCGTGTGGAGGAGCTGTTGGTGGCTAGGGAGGTGTGGATCGACCACAAGAAGGACATCTACTTCCCCTATTCGTCTGGTACGACCTGTGCAAACCGTCCCCTTGGAATCGAGCAAAGGTAGGTAAAACCTAAATCTCATCATGCAAGGCTTATACCCTTGGAAAGAGGGTCAAGTCTACTTCCTAACCCAACTAGAATGCACAATTTTTCTGCAGTATACACGGAGTATTAAGCGTTCTTCAAACAGTGGTCTGAACAAGGGATTTCTGAAGAACGAGACTTCATCAACCTAGAAGGTAGGTTTTCTTGGGCCAAACCTTAACAAATCCTATACCAATGTGTAGAGCATCAAGTAAACTTTTGTTGCCCACTGATTTCATCATTTTCCATTTAGTACATCATGAGTTATAGGCGTTTTGCCAAACTCGCGCATGTTAGGGTATTTTCTTGTCCAAGTCAATTTATCACGCATCTCGAGGCCGTTTAAAATTACTTAAAAAAACACAGTTTTCTCCTCTGTCATGTTCCCAACAACTTTCATGTTGAGACCTTTGTCCGAAAAGCCCTAGTTTAGGAGATATAAGCATTGCATGAGTCGCACCCCTGTGTTCCTGCGTTTTCGATGTTTTTGGTATGAACTCTGAACCGCGTCCGGTTCAGAGGATGCTTTTAAAGCGCCTGGTGTCGCATCACACATGGGCGACATGATCCTATGAAAGGTGTCTGGGAGACCAGACGCGTTTAACACGTTGACGGGTCAACCTGCGCGTGGGTCTACATGCCGCCTGGGAGCCAGCGCCGCATTGAACCACGGCAGCCGG
The DNA here is from genome assembly GCA_014218235.1 of Colocasia esculenta. Lineage (NCBI taxonomy): Eukaryota > Viridiplantae > Streptophyta > Magnoliopsida > Alismatales > Araceae > Colocasia > Colocasia esculenta. Next base: position 149,812,077 of record CM024755.1, read on the forward strand.
CCCCGACGCATTGCAGGCGGTTTTCCAGCCCAGAGTTTTATTAAAGGATTTTTTGTAGATGTGTCCAGGTCCCCTGACGTGATTCAAGAATGAACGCGGCAAGACCTGTGGATGCAATTTACCATCTTCACAGTTTCGCTACTTTTTCACAGTACACTACGTTTTAAAGTGCGCCCACTGTGTTGGATGCATATTTCAAGGCATACCCGAGGTCTCTTTTACATGGTATCTAGTGTGTAATTTACAGGTCTTGGGTCTAATCATTACATGATGTCTATTTAATGGCTTAAAAGTGTTTAACCCATTTAAAAGTTATAATTACATGAATATTATTCTAATTGCTTTTTTAATGATATGATCATTCATAAAACTTGTGATTCGCTCTTATTACTATTCTAGCTTGAATAAAATGATAATTTGTTATCTTAAAATCTTGCAAACCATGATTAGTTAAAGTGCATAGTTTCATGTCATGCAGTCATGTTAAGTGCTTTCCGCAAGTTTGAAACCGATGGATTGTGGATTGGGATGCATACATCACTACACACTTGCACATGTAGGCAACCCTTTCTTGGGGATTTGGAAGCTCTCTATCGGTCATTCTGAATCGGTAGACTAGCGACCTTTTCTCTAAGACCTCCGTAAATCTCCACTCTCCGTGGATTCCCACATGGAGGCTGAGTTGGTTGTACAATTGAAGTTCCCTAGAGATAGCTTGCACTTCCTCTCTCATCTTGTTCTCGTGAGTGTGATTTACAATCTAGACTAAAGACATTAATATAAAGATTGGATTAAAGTATAAATCGTACCGTTATACTGCCAAATTTATCTCTTCACCATTATTCTCATGAAATCATGTTCAATTACTTATTACTTGTTCTCATCATCATCATGAACATGACATTACATTAGCTTACATCTTGAAACTCTCATTGGCCATTATTAATGATTGTGGGTATCTACATTTAAAATTTAAGTGAGATGCTGACCGGGCACGGCGAGTGTCCAAGGGCTCCAGTCTAGCCCCAATGATGGAGAGTCATAAATATACTATTAACCATAGGGTATAATGATTAATGGCGTTGCATCTGCGCTGGGAGTCGTGTGTGTCATGTTAAGCAACATAAAAGGAAAATAGAAGCATGAAGAAACAATACTGTGAGGAAAATTTTGGTTCTGAAAAATGTTCTTAAACTTTGTTTCTTTGAGCAGATGTGTGAGATCTATTGAAGCATAAAAGAACAATATGAAATAACTATATATCTCATACCTTGTAAAAATGAGAATCCCCGTCGCTTGTGACAGAGGTTTCCACGTACCAACATGAGGGAAATAATTGTGGCCCGAATTTGATCTGAGTTGGATTGTCCAGTCTCAGATTGAACTTGATTACTCGACTCAAACAGTATGAAGGTTGGGCACAAAATTGGACTCACAACATAACAAGGTTCTTTTTCCCATGCAACAGGAACACACTCACTAGAGAGAGAGAGAGAGAGAAGTGGGGGGGAAGATGGGGTGACAAATTTTGCTTAGCGCTAGGGAGCCCCTATGATGGTGGTCTCTAGTTTCTGATCCAACCACAGTTCACCTACAAAATATAAATATATCTATATTTGTGTTCAAACTGTTGTTTACACAAGTATTCTTAAGTATATTTGACCACTATGCCCAATATTAAATCAAAAATAACTCTATTATCATATACTTGAACAATAAATTAGCTATAGATTTATAACAATTTAACCATGTCATAATTAATTAGTTGGTGCAGAAATCATGGTCAGTGTCAAACAACATGCAATGAATCCTAAGTGACATATGGTGTATAATGCCCACTATCGTATATCATAATTATAAGACTTAATTTATACAATATTTAGACCAAATGCGAAATAGATGACATTACCATTCTTTTGACTTTATTTGGACTAATAATCTCATGTTTTATTGTTCTATTGGAAACTCTCTCAAATTTTTAATTATATACCCCTATTAATCATAATCGGTTATAATGTATCATAAAATTGTATTTACTTGTACACCCCTGGTACAAGTATATATTTGTCGCAAAAATCCTTGTTTTTAATTAGATTACTAGACTATTACAATGCCCTTAGAAATTCCTTGTAAACTGACTCTCCGGGGGATTTGAATATGTCACCTTATCTTGATATATATGGTGTTTTCGTACTATAAGTCTTGCCACAACATACTATAATAGAACTATATAATATGTTTCAAATATTTCTTGATTATCTACTTAAGAGTTTTTATTTTTTGGTAGGTGTGGAGGCCATTTCTGGCTTCCTTGGTCCATAGGCTGATCATAGCCCATCAAAGACTCAGAGCAACGACTATTCAGCCATGTGTCCTCAGACATTGAACAAGATCTGCTCCTTTAGAGGCCTCCGGGCAAGTCTAAGTAGGGCCGCACCGAACACCGAATAGTAGGAGGACACCAAACACTGAGCAGCCTCACCAAGCAAATTCACGAGCTCTTATTTGGCGCCTTCAAATGGCAATCATGGCGAGTGGCTCTTAGCCTTCCAACAACATTCAATGTGATGGTACGACATGCCCTCTCACAACCTAGAGCAGCCATGGCCCGGAGTCCTAGGGGACATCACGAGCAGACAATCCCTATTTTGGAAACTCAATAGTCGTAACCCCCTGAACACCAATCTTTGGGGATGTGTTAGAACCCTTGAGGTCTATTACCTATATGAAGAATGATAACCTTCATGCAAAGGTACGAGAGACTGACCCTCACCATCGCCTACGTGCGAGCACACACCAGAGAACATTCTTCTCCACGCCTCTTTCCATTGACCCTGACTTGAGTGTCGGAGAGTTTTCTCCAGTTCTTCAATTGGGTCCCCTTGATGTTTGTCTGATCTCGTAGGTGATCGTCCCAAGCAGTAAGAATTCGTTGCAAATTTGGAGGATCGGCTCGGCTCATCACCGGATAGGAAAATACCTCCACATTTTTGGCCTCGTTTGTGGGAACGTCGCTGCCATGGCTCACGGACGATCGACCAATCATAACCAAGGGAGTCGTGCAACTCACTTTCATCAGACTCAGGGAATCTCACAACCAGCAGGCGCCTCCAAGTGAAGTTGCTACCGCTACTAATCCTCTAGCCTCGGGGCAGGAAGTAGCAAAATTTTGGGGGCAACTCCAACTTCTGATGGGGATATGCCAGGGGCTTCAGACCTAGCTTGCATAGTAGCCAGCCCCTATGACCCATCGATCCCTCGAGCAATAGGTGGAGTTTGTTCACAGCTCGCCTCCGGCCCCATTGGCTCACCAAGCTCCAGAACAGCAGGCGGAGTCCCATCGCCAGGCGCAACCAATACCTTCAACCCACCAACAACTGAGAGAGCAAGTGGAGTCAGCTCAGAAGTCGTCGATGGCTCCATACCCCCTGCGCTTGGTGGTACATGCCAACTCTCACAACTTGCGGCGCGATGAGTTTGTGCACTCCAACCCGGATCTGGCAAGAAGACTTTAATGTGTGGTTGACCAAGAGTGGCGCATGCTCAACAAAGCTCGACAAAATGGACGATATCGTTCATCAGGCAAGTGGGAAGGCCCCAGTAGATGATGATATAGACTTCCTCTTCCCCATCGTGGTGGAGATCCTGAAAGCCCGGGTGCCACAAAAGATGCCAATACCTATCATCGCGTCATATGACGGCACAACGGACCCAGCGAACCACATCCATGGGTTCAAGTCCCACATGGTATTCCACGGAGTATTAGACGCAGCAAAATTTTGTTCATTCCCTGCAACCCTTAAGGAGACAACCCCTGCATGGCTTGAAACCCGCCCTCTGACCTCCATCTCCTCCTTCCACCCACTGAAGAAGCCATTCAGAGACAACTTCCTTAGAAGAAGGTCCTAGTCCTACACAACCGCCAACCTACTATGGTGCGATAGAAGAAGGGGGAGTCAATCTGGGATTATGTCCAGAGATTCAAAGGGGAAGCCCTTTGCATCCCGAGCTTGGATGTCCCTCTCCCAACCAGTGCTCTCATTCACGGCACATGGGATAGATTCCTCCAACGGACATTGGGAGTTCAACAGTTGACAACCATGGTAGATCTCTCTCTCTGTCACCCAACGTCATGCTGAGTGCGAAGAGAGCCTCGCGACTGGATGAGGAGACCAGAATGACCATGCCGACAAGAAAAGCCCTCCAAAAATAGTTTTGACTGAGACAAGAAGAATAGACGTCCAAATGGGGATTCTCTGCACAAGATGCATCCCTATGACAAGTACACCCCACTCCTGTATACTCCCGAACAAATCTAGGCAAAACTTTAGGATGAGCAATACGTTCGGTGGCCTGCCAGGATGTGCTCGGATCCCCACAAGCACAACGTCGATAGGTTCTGTTGCTTCCACCGTGACCACGGGCAAGACACTTTTGAGTGTCGACAACTTAAGGATGAAATAGAATCCTTAATCAAGTGTAGACCTTGGACGGTATGTGCACTACAATGACGATAATCCCAAAAATAAGAGGCCGAGGCTTTGCGATCGAACACCAAAATAGCCCATAAACAATGAACCAAACGGGCAAGAGATCAATGTGATCATGGGAGGTTTAGGCGCGGGCGGTGAAAACAATAGGAGTCGGCATGACTATGCTCAAAGAATACATCAAGTAGAGCAATTCCTTGCACCGTGGCCTACTCCTTATCCTACTAGCCCAGTAGGCGTAAAACGCAAGGAGCTCATCACCTTCTTGGACAATGATCTTGTTCGAGTGACGACTCCCCACACGGATGCACTGATGGTCTCGGCCACCATCAATCATTTTAATTTGTGACGCATTCTAGTGGATAATGGAAGTGCCTCTGACGTATTATCTTATGACTATTTTCTGTTGATGGGTTTGAAAACCGAGCAGCTGTCCCCAGTAGAGACACCTTTGTTCGGCTTCTCAGGGGTCTTAGTTTAACTAATTGGATGGATCCGTCCACCCATTGCACTGGGAACAACACTGAAGAATTTAACCTAGATGGTAGAGTTCCTGGTAATAAGATGCATGCCAGGCTACAATGCCCATCCTTGAACGAGGCCTGATCAGGCGCAGTAAGGCCTACCTTCGTCTCTACATCAAAAGGTGAAGTTCCTCACCCCTCATGGTGTGGGTGAGTAACCCAGAAGCCTCTGGTCATTGTAAGATCAGTTTTAGCGGCTGATCAGTGAAGACCATGATCGTATGAGCTTGGAAATAAGGTCGTAACTTTCGCGTAGCTGTGATAAATGCCAGAGCAAGCTTCTTTGCCCGGGGGTACCTTTTTCCTACTTCTTATAACACCTTGTTGATGTAATATACCAAATGCTGGATTGTGGCCTCTTCTATGATCAAAACTGTGCTGATGGAGTGCTCAGTGACCAATAGGTACACGAACAGTTGTTCTCCTTGAACCGGTTTTGAAAGAAGTGGTGGAGCAGTGAGATATCTTTTCATCTTGGGGAAGGTAGCTTCGTAGTCCTCATTCCATGGTACTTGCCTCTACAGCTTCACTAGGATGTTGTTTAGATTAAAGAACACTGGTGCAACATATCAATAGTTGGTGAACAAAATGTTCGAGCAGCAACATGGAAGTCTACGTCAACGACATGCTGGTGAAGACCCGCCCAAGCACCGACCACATTTCTAACTTGGCAGAAACCTTTGCAACTCTGCGAAGGTTTAAAATGAAGCTCAATTTGATGAAGTGCGCCTTTGGAGTCCACTCAGGAAAATTCCTCAGCTTCCTTGTATCCAATAGAGGAATTGAGGCCAATCTCGAAAATGTCCAGGTAGTATTGGAGATGAGCAGTCCAAGGACGATGTGTAATGTTCAACGAGTTACTAAACGCCTCGAAACACTTAGTAGGTTCATGTCCCAACCAGCAAAGAGGTGCCTCCTTCTTCCGGTTGTTGCTACTCCCAAAAGGGGCCTCACTGCAAGGGGGGTAGGTACCATGGACTGAGGACTATGAAGCTACCTTCACCGAGCTAAAAAGATATCTCATCACTCCACCAGTTCTTTCAAAACTGGTTCAAGGAGAACATTTGTTCATGTACCTATCGGTCACCGAGCACTGTATTAGCACGATTTTGATCAGAGAAGAGGCCACGATCTAACATACGGTGTATTACATCAACAAGGTGCTACAAGAGGTAGAAAAAAGGTACCCCCTAGGCAGAGAAGCTTGCTCTAGCGCTTAACATAGGTATGCGAAAGTTGCTATCTTATTTTCAGGCTCATCCGATCATAGTCTTCACTGATCAGCCGCTAAAGCTGATCTTACAACAACCAAAGGCTTTTAGGCGACTCACCAAATGGGCCATTGAGCTTAGGGAGTTCGAGATCGACTTCTGACCAAGAACTGCGATCAAGGCACAGGCACTTTGCGGACTTCATGGCGAAATGCACACTCTAGACTGAGAAGGATCCCCAACTAGCAGATGAACCACTATGGGATCTTTATGTGGATGGGTCCTCATGAGTCACAGGGAGCGGAGCAGGCTGCTCCTCACCTCTCTAAAGGGGCTGGAATTACAATATGCTCTTTGATTGAGCTTCGCGGCCTCCAACAATGTGTTCGAGTACATAACATTATTGTCTAGGATTAGGATGGCCAAACATCTTAGCGCACTTTGGCTATGGGCCTTCAGCGAGTCGCAACTCATCAGCAATTAGGTCAACGGGCAGTTTGAAGCAAGGGAGCCCCGCATGGCACAATATCTTCAGCGAGTAAAGTGCCAAACAAACGGCTTCGTCTACTTCGAAGTGGTGTACGTTCCACAGGAACATAATACACAGGCAGATGCACTCACCCAACTAGCATCTTCAAGTGACATTGTCCACTCCCGTTCTGTATTCATCGAAGAGCTCACGTCACCAATAACGGAGATAGATGTTGCAGTTATAGAGATCATTCAACAAGCTCATAGATGGAAGGATCCTATACTAGCCTACCTCCTTCGAGGAGAGCTTCCTTTCAATCAAGCCGAGGCTCACCGAGTACGATCGTGAATCCAAAGGTTCACTATCATCGAAGGTCAGCTTTATCGACGCTCCCTCTCCAGACCCTTTTTGAAGTGCCTCAGTCCCTCTAAAGCGACCTCGAAAATAGAAGAAGAGCACGAAGGGCTGTACGGAAGACACTTGGGTGCAAGGACCCTAGCCCGTAGCATCCTCCGACCAGGGTTTTGGGGGCCAACATTGCAAAAGGATTGCTTGTCCTATGCAAAGAAATGCCCAGAATGTCAGAATTTTTATCAACTTATCCATCAGCCTATCGAACGGCTGCATTCCCTCATAGAACCACGACCCTTTGCACAGGGGGGAATAGAAATTATGGGACCCTTCCTAGAGCCACAACGCAGGAAGAAGATTCTCTTGGTCGCCATCGATTATTTCACGAAGTGAATCGAGGCTAAAGCCATCACCAATATCACTGATCAAATAACTTGGAATTTTGTTTGGAAGAACCTTCTCTATTGGTTCGGCCTCCCAAAAGTGTTCACCATCGACAACAGGAAGCAATTTGACAACACTTTCTTCAAACAGAAGTGCTCGGAACTCGGTATCTACGATCACTTCACCTCGGTAGCACATCCCCAGGCCAACGGTTTGGTAGAAAACGCCAACTAGATATTGCTGCATGGAATATGCACGAGGGTCGAAGCTACAGGAGGTTCCTAGTCTGAAGAATTACGCAACGTCTTCTGGTGCCATGAACAACTGCTTGGGTAGCTACCGATGAGACTCCTTTCCATTTCGCCTATCGCACAGAACCTGTGGTGCCTTTAGAAGTCTCTCTCCAAACACTCTGAACAAATCATTTCGACGAAGTAGCCAACAATTGCATGCTAAGGGAAAACTTGGACATGTTCGGCGAATGGCAGAACGATGCCAGTATAAGGTTGGTCTCCTATCAACGACTTGCATAATTCTACAACACCTGAGTTCACGAATGACGCTTCTTCAAAGGTGGCCTAGTGTTGCGTCGTTGCTCAGCTTCGGATCCTCGAAGAGCAACTGACAAGCTTGCCCTGAAATGGGAAGGACCTTATAAGGTCATCCAGGTTCTCGGTAAAGGCTCCTACAAACTCTCTACTCTTAGCTGCCAGCCCATACCTAGAACTGAGACATTTTAAATTTAAAGTCCCATTATTTGTAAGAATGGCCTCTTGTATCTTCTCTCATCAAAGAAATAGTTACCTTTTTCTCTATTTCCTTCTTTCCTACCAGCTGGGGGGGGCAAGGGTGTTCGATACAACCCCTGGCTTCTTCCATGCTCTTTAGCTCGAAAGGCTTGCGCGGTACCTAAAAGCCCAAAATACCTCAAGGGTGTTCGGTACAAACCCGAGCTTCTTCAAAGCTCTTCATCTCGAAAGGCTTGCGTGGTACTAAAAATCCTAAACCTTAACGAACTCAGATTCGATTCGAGGAAAACCTAGCACACAAAGAAAAAGAATTGAAAAGGGCAACACCATTTTTTATTCCATGCACAAACATTTATAGAGCTCAGAAGGGCAATTTGCATATAAAAAATAAAAGAAGCCTAAGGGTCCTGGTCGGCTATGGAAGGAATGCCTTTGGCGTCGGAAGGCATTCGCCTTGCACGCAAGCTTGCAATGCAAACCCGCTCAAGATGAAGGTCCTGAAGAGTGGTCTCTAAGGCTTCGCGGGCGTACTCCATTGAGGCTTGTTGATGACCTCGGCGGTCAACAACGTCAAGGCCAACTCGTAGCAAATTGTGCCGTACTGCTCCAGATCCTTCTAGAACTCTAGCCCAGCCTTGTACTCAGCAACTTCCCGAGCCTTGTCCTTGTGGAGTACTCTAGCGAGGGTGGCCTTCTTAGCTTCGGTAGCAGCCAGCATCAACGTAGAAGCCTTCAGTGTAGCACAGAGGGCGTCCATCTCCTTCCGCTACTCAAGCTTGTGACAATAGCTCTACTCCTCATGATCTGCCAAAATGATGTCCTCAGGATCCCGAAGGATCTGATGAAACTGCACGTGCAAGGCCAACTGCCTCCAAGAAAGCCTTCGAGGGTAGGGCAAGAGCCTTCTCCGCGAACACCCTCGCCAGGGGCGCACGGTCTTCATCCAAATCTTCCCTCACATCAGCCATACCAATACCCTACTCAGGAAGAGCTATCGAACCCTCAGCCACGAACTCAGCAACCGTTCTAGTTGTCATGACCTTCGAGTCCATGACGTCCTCTATAGGTGCTCTTTGCGGGATCATAGCCTCTCTCTGGTCCCCCGATTGTTTGACAGGGTCCACAATCGTTTGCTTCGCTTAAAACACCATTGCTTGCACCTCTTTGACAGAGGCCGAGGTTGGCATCTCTACGACAGATGACATTATCATTGCTTTAGACAGCACTACTAATGCCCCGCTTCTATCAGCAGTTGCCGAGGCCTTCGACGCCCCGAACAACTCCGCCATAGAGCCCTCATTCGACTGGTCATCATCAATGACAACCACCTCGCCACCACTGAGATGGCTTGCCCTTTTGAGCACCACTCTCGTGGGTGAAGGCTCCGCGATCATCATCGTGATCTTTTACCTCTTCTCGGTCGTCTTCACCAGTTTCTTCTTCCTATTCTAGAGTCGAATCTAGGGGGCAGCATCCTTCTCCTCTTCCTCTTCACCTCCGCTGCCGATCCATCCTCTCTCAGTCTCGGCCTCCTCCCACAGATGGATCTTCAAGGCCGTCCACCCAGAGATTGCCCTCTCCAATCCAGCTCTAACAACCAGCACCTCTAAGTTGGCACGTCCTTGGCAATATACATCAAGTATAAGTTGACTAGTAGCCTCCTCCTTGACATTTTACAAGGAACTGAATGGCGGCGTCAGGGCACGGCAAACGATATCAAACCAAAGGATGAAGGGAGAGAACCTACTCCAAGCATGGCTCAGCTTGTACTTAACAAGCCGGTATTTGTTCAACAAGAGCTCAGCCTTGGACATGAAAACCTTCGACAGCGCCACAGATGCACGAGCTGCATCTTGAAGGAGGAAGAGGGCCATGTCCACCTTCTTCAGAAGCTTGCTGACATGGGTCGTAAACCACCACCCCAGGGGAGCAGATCCCTTCTTCAATCGAATGAAGAATAGTCATCCGGTCCACCCCTTGTTATTGGACAAGCAGGAGGAGAAGTTGATCTACATCTTGTTCGAATGATGATTGAGGTAGATGATGCCATATCTAGACTGTGAAGATGATGCTAGACTGAAATGGCTCCACAAGAGGTTGCAGAGGCCAGGAACCCACAATTCTGGCACATAATGCAGAAAATAAAAATCGTTCGCCATGAGTTCCGTGTTGGTTGAACAGGGGCAATCTTCCAGGCATTGACCAAATCCTTGGCAATTTTCGGCACTGACAACCGAAACCCTTTGTAACGACCCAGAATCCGCATTACTAGTAACAACCAGTAACCCGAATTCTGACCCGCTAACCCACGAGACAAGCTCGGAAGGGTAGGAAGTGAAAGTCCGAGGAGACTATATGTAAGAAGATACACACCATGTAAAGCTGTAAAATTCCACTATATGAACATATCATATACAACTCAGAGTCTGAGCAAAGTACAGAGTACAGAAGTACTACAAAAAGGTACTACTCACTGCAGCTAAGGAGCACCAACACCGGAGTGGCTAGACTCGCCTGGAACGGGAGTCGACGAAGACCCACCTGAAAGGGAAGGGAGTGAGTCTCAAAAAGAGACCCAGTAGGGAAAAGTAACCCCACCGGCAACTAAACTAAAGTGCGGAAAGTAAAAACTGAAAGTAAGTACACGTCGCACCACAACACAAAACTGTAAACCATGCGGCTCAGTAACACACACTCACACACATAGCAAGTAGGACTCAGCTAGGGTCTGTGGCTCGGCGTCCCGTCACCACAGAGGCTCTCAACCCCAGCCACGTGTGCACACTACAGATGCTCTCTCTCACGTCTGGTCCACAACCGGTTTTTCCCCTACGCTTGACCCTAGCGGTAGAGAAGAGGCTCCACGGAGACCGGCTCAAAACCACCAAAAGGAGTACGCACAGGACAGAGTCGCACTCGATGTCCTGGCTCACTAGCGGAGGATAACCACACGCTAGTCATCTAGACGGAGTCGCACCCACGCCTAGGTAACACAACAGAAACGGGTACACGGTAACGCAACGCGCGTACAACAGACGAAACACACTCAACGTCTAAAACCCCGTACAGTAAGTAAACACCTCGTGCCATAAACAACTACTCCTATGTACAGGCGGAGTCACACTCTAAGCCTGGCCCACTGGTGCTATTAGGGCGGACATCACATGTCAATTGCCTCTAATCACCCAACTTAAGTCTACTGGGATATAGGAGATTAACGGCCTGATCGATTGCCGCCGATATGAGGTAAACGGCACTCCCCATGTCGTTTATCCTAATTAAACGGCAATCGACCTTGTCGTTTAACCCCTGAAGATCTCAACGTCAACAGATGTGGACGTTGATATCTTCAGTCCCTCATACCCAGAACTGAACCGAATCAGTCCCAATGGGCAGAACCACTCAACCAGACTCCGATTGATGGAAGAAAACACTTCCTCTCATCAATCTACACTACCGGAACATCTAAACTAAATAGTCTAACACTTAGATTGTCTAATTTATCCAAAACCCGGCATGATACAACCCAAACCCTAAACCATAAATTGCATTCCAATTTACTTAATTGGGCATGCTAGTTTGCTGGGGAGGGTTATAGGGGTTAAGTCCCTACCTTAGAAAGCCTTAAGAATCCCCAAACAGCCACTAATCGCGCCAGATTCCCCCGAAGACTCCGCGCGAATCACACCAAAATCACGCGATTCTCGCCCGATCTAGCAACGCCACACGATCCAGGGGCTTCCCACGAGCTCAGATCAACCAACAGGAGCTGTGGAAATCATGAAAAGCAAAGGTGGAGGGAAGGAGAGGAAAGGAGAAGAAGGAACTCTGCTCTCGGGCTGCCCTATTTCAACAGGACTGGTTAGTCGACGTCCACATCTCTGGTCACCAACTGAACCGCCAACAGACTTACGTCCAGATCCCATGTCGTTGAGTTCAACATCAGACGTCCACATCGCTGGACGCTGACTCAAACTCAACGGCAAGCCCTGGCCGTCAACCACACAGGACCTCTACAGACCCAATAAGGATCCACTAAAGATCCGAGACCTTACAGCCCTCCCCCCTTAAGGAATTTTGCCCTCAAAATTCAAACAACACAAGGAAGAAGACTCACCAAAGAGGTACGGAAACTGCTCGCGCATTTCGTCCTCCCGCTCCTATGTCGACTCACCACCGGAGTGTCACTGCCACGCAACACGAACTAAAGGAATTGCCTTGTTCCTCAACCTCTGAACTCGGCGATCCTTAATGTGCAACAAAAACTCTGGTACAGTCAACACTGGAGTCACCTCAGACCACTCTGCACTCTGCAGAACGTGAGACTCGTCAGAAAGGTACCTCCGAAGCATCGACACGTGGAACACATCGTGCACTGCTGCCAACTCTGACGGAAGCTCAAGTCTGTACGCCAAACCTCCGACACGCTCAGAAATGGTAAAAGGCCCAATAAAGCGAGGACTCAACTTTCCACGCTTACCAAACCTCACTACTCCCTTCATAGGAGACACACGAACAAACAACTGGTCTCCTACCTGAAACTCGAGCGGTCACCTGCGCTGATCTGCATAACTCTTCTGCCGACTCTGAGCTGTCTGAAGTCTCTGCCTCACAAGCTGAACTACGTCAACTGACTGCTGAACCAACTCCAGCCCCGTAACAACTCGCTCGCCAACCTCGAACCAGTCAAGAGGAGTGCGACACGGTCGTCCGTACAAAGCCTCATATGGTGCCAAACCGATACTGGAGTGATAACTATTATTATATGCGAACTCAACCAACGGCAAGTGAACTGTCCACGACCCCAGCCACTCCAGGCAACAACCTCTAAGCATGTCCTCCAAAGTTTGGATAGTCCGCTCTGACTAACCGTCTGACTGAGGGTGGTAGGCGGAACTAAAAGCCAATTCTGTCCCCAAAGCTCTCTGGAAACTGCGCCAGAACCCAGAAGTGAAGCGAGGATCCCTATCTGACACAATAGAGATCGGCACTCCATGCAAAGGAACAATCCGCTCTACGTACAACGTGGCCAACCTACTCACAACCCAACTAGTCCTGACAGGCAAGAATCTGGCAGTCTTCGTCAATCTGTCCACAAGAACCGAAATGCTATCAAAACCTCCAGCTGTCCTCGACAAACCACAAACAAAGTCAGTCGTCACATGGTCCCACTTCCACATCGGAATCTCTAACGGTTGCACAAGTTGTAACGACCCTCTTCATACCGGTACGATTATACCAATCCCCATCGGTAAAAAGGGCGTCGTCACAGTGGGACATGTACCCAACACTGGTCAATAGGTTGATATGTACCTGGATAGCAATAGAGTACAACGGAATAAAATAATCAACTCAACTCTTACCCATCACCAACACACATTCCACAATCTAAATAGCGAAATAGAAAGACAATGTCCACATTAATACAAAGTAAAGAGAACTACAATGTCCAAATATTGTTCATACAATAATCCTTTTTGTGCAAAAGAAAAGTACAACTGGTAACAGCTCCACAAAATAGTCTTCTATATGATGATCCTCGTCACGCTTCCTTCTAGTGCACGATACCTGTCAACCTGTACGCCGAAGCAAGAGTGAGTCCAAAGACTCAGCAAGCAACACTACCCATAACATACACGTATAAGTCATAGGGGTTTTACATGCACATTTACAATTTTCAAAACATGGCATACTAGTCATTTCTGAGGTTTCAACCTATCATGAAAGTTTTACAAGTTTATACATGGATCATGCTTTCAGATTTTGTAGGAATAAAATTTACCTATCACATGCTCCTATTCAATTTACTTATGAAACTTGTCTTTAAAGAGCCAAGACATGAGAGCTACTAACATGAACATGGTGCACACATGAAAGGAAACACAACTAGCATGGATCTTACATGTTTTTAGACAAATACATGGACCTTTCTACATGCTTTAGGTTGCTGATTTCACATGATTCAATGGCTATAAATCTACACATGAGAGCTACAACGTTGCTTAAAACATATCATGTGAACAAACAATCATGCTATCTTGTACCCGTTTTCCCAATTATCCCTAACATGGATCCTATACATCTTTGCACATAATAACATGATGATAATAACATAAATTCACTGATTTCACATGATTTCAGATTTGTCTCACATGGGTTTCAATAACATATTCTCGCATTTTCAGTTTCACATGATTGCACACTTACTCATTCACATTGTTCGCTTTTACACATTTGACATGTACACATGTTCACACTTACATAATTTACTCATTTCCACATCATTTTCTCTTCCACTTTCACTTATCACATATCACGTCGATTGCACTTACCACGTGCATCTTGGGCACTTACCACATGCCATGTTCACATAATTCACACTTTATTCATTTCTCATTACTTAAACGATTTGCCATGACACATAATCCTAACCACCAGTAGAGGACACTAACAAATATCTCATAGCTCGTGCTCATTCCTTAGCACAGCTCTCAACACAACTCATAACACAACACATGACACAACTCATACACATACTCACCACCTAGGCAATACAACGGTGAATCTTGGTAACTGCGCAGACCGGGAGAAGCCCTCTCCACCCTATCCAGTGGTACTTGTCCACCTCCGGGGTTTTCCCAATGCCTTTGGGACAAACTTATATCACATGGAGCCTTCTATAGGGACTTTTCTATATACGGCTCCCGATGCCTCTAGGGTAGCAGTGTCACATAGGCACAACTTTTACACTTTACTCATACCGAGTTTTAACGTGTGTTTTACACATAACACTCACATCTCCTTCGTTTTCTCATGCACAATGTGTCTTTGTTTTTCTCCTAATCATGCTACTACAGATTATAGGAGTTTAACACAGTAAATTCACCAATCAAGTTGGTTTTAGACAATAACTAATCACATTACGATAATACACGTAGATTATCACATTTCACATTAAAATACATAACTTTTTATTTACTGATCCAAACGACCTGAAATTTTAACCACATGCTGTTTTCGGGTTCAAGATCATACACTCAAAGTTTCAGATTTTTTTGAGCTAATTAGAATTTACAGAAAATAAAATACCTAATTAGCATGCTATTAACCACTCAAGTTAACATGGGGTCTAACACATCTTATAATTTAGCCACTTGCTGTTTAAATATAAGTTACTAACATATGCAGGAATTGAGGATACAAAGTTACCCTAATTCATACATCTATGGATTGAACCCTACAAACCATTCTTGCATGCTTCTATTTTTACCGAACCGAGCTTATTTACAAATTGCACAAGCATGGATAAGTTACCAAAATTTGTAAACACAGATGCTGACCCACTGATCTTAGTGATTAGACTAAAACCAAGGCATTCATACTAATTCAAATCATGAACAAGGATTTGCAAGATTATCTACAAGTCATGCTCACAAGTTTAAAAGATACCATTATCCCACATTCACCATCACACCACATTCATCCACACATCACAACTAACAATATACATAGAGTATAAGGTTTACCATATATCCTCATCACGGAAAACATACCGAAATTAATACATAAGGAGGACAGAATAGCTCACTGTTCTGTTCAGAGGAACTAGGCGGCGGTCTCTGGCCGCTGACTCAGGGTCAGCGGCATGGTCGATGGACGCCAAGCTCATCACAGGCGTCCAGGGACCTTGCCGTCGAACCAGGTCTGTGCAGAAACACAGACCCGAGCTCTGAATCTTATGTGAATAGGAGGGTCTAGGACTCGAGGAAAAATCCATAAAAATAGAAAATTAGACTCATACGGGGACACCATAGATAGGTCACTTGCCTTTCTAAAATTCCTCCAAGGGATTTATGGCTTGGTGAAGACCTCCTTGGGCAGTCCCAAGAAGTTGCAGAAACGCCCTCTAGATCGCCTTCCTCCGGGCTCCTGGGTGATCTCCACACCGAGGGGACGATGGGGCTGCCTTCTCCCTTGCTCCAGCTTCCTCCTTGTCGCAGTAGATCTCCAGACCAAGCTCCAAGGGGTCGGATTTGGGGGTGCTAAGATGGGGTTTTTCTCACAGACTTTCTCTAGGGTTTTCCTTCCTCTATTTCTCCTCTTGCAAGGTGAAGTGAGGAGTGGGAGGGACCAAATTCGGGTTCAGACCTAAGGAGAGCCCCTCACCCACTCACCATACCGATTTGACAACCTGAGAGCCGTTGGGGGACATCCCCCAATGGTGGCCATACCTTGCTCCCAGATTTTCTGGCTCTGCAACGCATGCAGGTCAGAGAAATTGGCGTTTATATCGCTGGACGTCGGAGTTAGTGTTGGCGTCCATGTCTGGACGCTGACACTGGCTCAACGGCCTGGGCTTGACGCCAAGGTGCCTTCGGCCGAACCCTAAATTATGCAGAAAACCACGCATACCAAGCTTATATACATGCAATATGTATACTGTATTATATCCATACTATCACCATGCAATACATACCTTATTTATATTTCATATAAACACATTGACGCTGATTGGCCCTTCGGCCAGAACTTAAAACATGCAGAAACTATGCTTACTCTATATATATACATACAATGTATAAGGTGTAACATGTACATTACCATACCAGGCAATCAATATCATTCATACCTAGGCATACACAAGCATACATAAATATACTAAGATAGATGTACGTAGATATCTACCTATGCGTACATGATGTTTTACATAAGTGTGACTCAACACCCGGCAAAGTAAATGACAAGAATTATGAGGGCTTCGCAAATCATTAGGAGGTGATATGAATTATGCTAGCTAGGAATAATCTATTCGATAAAATAGTCCTTGCACACCCACACTTGATTTGACATATATATAGTATACACACACGGGTGTAGCATACTTATGTATGTTATGCTTGGAATAGATGGATACAACATGCGCACCGGTAATTAGATTAACTTACACAACTTTACCTAACATTGCTTAAGTACTATATGCATAGGATTCCTTAATATGTACTATATGCATAATTTAGCCAATTGACTATTCTCACCTAAATATCATAAAAATACATGCATGTTATTCTTGAGGAGTATAGAATTTCAATATAAACCACTAATTACACCTACCATGCTTGAACTCTTTATGCATATGCAATGTACGAAGTACAATATACACATTAGCTAAACCATGCAAATGAGCAACGCTTACAACTAATCATACACATGCATACACAAATACACCAAGGTGTTATGCATGTAGAATTAGGTATACAATTGCCACACGCACAAGATAACCTACATACGTACATACACATATGTACTTCATACACTCCCATACAAAATTCCATGAAATAGGTAGTATAGGATATTCTTCAATATTTAGATAGCACACGCATAGTATTATTCAAGTATCATGGGTCAGAGATTCTTGGTATTCATAATACATCTCTAATTAGTTAATTGTTCACTTCCACATTAATCATCATATACACCTATGTATATATATATAGATATTCGCACATGCTCATGCTCAAAAGAAGGATAAAACTTATAGCAGGCACAATGAACTACGCATGCTAAGCACACAACAACCGAACACCCAACACACCATTCATATACATACAGATATATAAAGAGAATAAAAATCCGGGGTCTTACACCCTCCCCCTCTAGAAAAAGATCTTCATCCTCGAAGATCGCATCGAGTACCTGTGGTGACGTCGCCGAGGTCATCATCAGTTACTCTCGCTCCTATATCGCGGTCGGTGAAGCGCCTCGCGGAGTGAACTTCGTCTTCAGATTCGAACACTCTTTAAGCCGATGATCTTTGCTTCCACATTTAAGACACCTTCCTTCCTTCCTCCAACATGCTTTCCCACCATGACGCTTCCCGCACTGGGTGCACTCGGGCTTCTCGATGCTTGAGGCCACAGTTGATTGTTGACCTTACAAGGTTTTCTCCTTCTTCCTATCATGCCTTTGGAATGGCTTGATCATATTCTCCTTTGGAGTTGCCACCCCCTCTGGGAGAGATCCCGCTCCTTTCTCTTGCTGGGTGGTCACACCTAGAAGTTCTCCTAAGGTACGTGAATCGAGTTCCAGAAGCCTAACCCTCACTGATGGCTTAAGTCCTTTCACGAAATTCTTCAGCTTGCGGTTCTGCTCATACCTCCGAGACTGAGCACCACGTCTACCACATCCAGCCATAGTCTGCAAAATAAATAACTCAATTAGAACCTAGGTTACTATATTCTAACTATTCTCCTTATTATCTTCCATCTACTATTAGTAGATTTTATATATATGGACAATTCCCTATGAAGACTTTGCAAAGATGTGACGGTGATGGTCTATCCATGTACAGTCCTAACCTTATTCTCTGATACCAATCTCTGTAACGACCCTCTTCATACCGGTACGATTATACCAATCCCCATCGGTAAAAAGGGCGTCGTCACAGTGGGACATGTACCCAACACTGGTCAATAGGTTGATATGTACCTGGATAGCAATAGAGTACAGCGGAATAAAATAATCAACTCAACTCTTACCCATCACCAACACACATTCCAATATAAATAGCGAAATAGAAAGACAATGTCCACATTAATACAAAGTAAAGAGAACTACAATGTCCAAATATTGTTCATACAATAATCCTTTTTGTGCAAAAGAAAAGTACAACTGGTAACATCTCCATAAAATAGTCTTCTATATGATGATCCTCGTCACGCTTCCTTCTAGTGCACGATACCTGTCAACCTGTACGCCGAAGCAAGAGTGAGTCCAAAGACTCAGCAAGCAACACTACCCATGTAAGACCCTCGAATTTTTCGTCGTATTTTTCGTATTTATGTGTGTATATTGTGTTGGAGTATGTATGTACGTATTTATGTGGGTATTAAAATAGTATAATTACGTGTACATGTGTTTATATTAAACGTAAATAATGTATGTATTGCATGATGATAGTGTGAATATAATACCATGTACATATTGCATGTATAAAAGCTTAGTATGCATGGTTTTCTGCATAAATTAGGGTTCTGCCCGAAGGCCCTTTTGGCGTCAATCCCCAGGCCGTTGAGGTGGTGTTAGCGTCCAGCTTTGGACGCCAACCCTAATTCCGGCGTCTAGCAATCTGGACGACGACTTCTCTGGCCTGCATGCGCAACAGAGCTGCTGTCTTCTGAAGCAAGGCATGGCAACCATTGGGGGGATGTCCCCCAACGGCTCTGAGGGTGTCCCATCACCCTAGTGAGTGGGAGAAAGACCCTCTTTAGGTCTGAACCCGAAATGGCTCTCCCCATTCTTTCCCTTCACCCTTGCAAGAGGAGAGCAGTGAGAAAGAAAAACCCTAGGTGAGCTGTCAGAAAAACCCATTTTTGAACCCCCAAATCCGACCCCTTGGAGGATCATTTGAAGATCTTCTGCATCAAGGAGGAAGCTGAAGCATAGGGGAAGGCCTCCCCATCATCCCCTCGGCGTGGAGATCACCCTGGAGCTCGGAGGAAGGCAATCTTGGAGGCACTTCTGCAACTTCTTGGAACGGCCCAAGGAGGTCTTCTTCGATCCATAAATCTCTTGGAGGATTTTTAGAGAGGCAAGTGACCTATCTATGGTGTCCCCGTATGAGTCTAGGAGGTTTTTATGATTTTTATGAAATTTTCCTCGAGTCCTAGACCCTCCATTTCACCCAAATTTCAGAGCTCGGGTCTGTGTTTCTGCATAGACCTGAGTAAACGGCAAGGTCCCTGGACGCCGAGTTCATCCTTGGCGTCCATCGACCATGCCGCTGACTCTGAGTCAGCGGCCAGAGACCGCCGTCTAGTTCTTCAGGACAGAACAGTGAGCTATTCTGTCCCTCTTATACGTTAATTTCGTTATGATTTCCGTGATGAGGATATATGGTATTCCTATACGCTACGTAGGTTATCATTTGTGGTGTGTGTGATGGTGAATGTGGAAAATGGTGTCTTTAAACTTGTGAGCATGACTTGTAGATAATTTTGCAAACCCATGTTCCATGACTAGAATTAGTTGAATGCCTTGATTTCGATCTAATCATGAAGATTGTGGGTCAGCATGTGTGTTTGCAAGTTTAGGCAACTTATCCATGCTTGTGGAATTTGTTAATAGTTTCGGTTCGATAAAATAGAAGTATGTAAAAATGATTCGTAGTGTTAAATCCATAGATGTATGAATTAGGGAAATTTTGTACTCTAATTTCATGCATATGTTGGTAGCTTATGGATAAACAGCAAGTGGTAAATTGCATGATGTGTAAATTCCATGTTAGCTTAAGTTGTGAATAATATGCTAATTAGGTGTTTGATTTTCTGTAAATCCCATTTAGCTCAGAAAAATCTGAAAAAATTGAGGGTATGACTTGGAACCCGAAAACAACATGTGGTTAAAATTTCAGGTCAATTGGAACAGTAAATAAAAAGTTATGTGTTTTCATGTGAAATATGAATAATTCGTACATATGATCGAAACGTGATTAGATTTTGTTTAAAACCAGCATGATTGGTGTGTTTACTATGTGTTGAATCTTGAAAACTCTGTAGTACCATGTTAGGAAAAACAGAGGTGTTCATGTGAGTAAGAAAGTGAATGAGATGAAGAGTGTCAAGTGTAAAACCATGTGTAAAACGGTAAATGTGTAAAAGTGTAAACTATGCCAATGTGATACTGCTTCCGAGAAGGCAGTGGAGCCGTATCAGGGAAAAGTCCCCCTGAGAAAGTTCATTGTGTTAAAGTGACCCTAAGGGCATTAGGGGGAAATCCTGGAGGTGGACAAGTACCACTGGTTAGGGTGGAGACTTGTTCTCCCGGTCTGCACAGTCCAAGAGTCGCCATTGTATTGCCTAGATGGCGTCTATGTGATGTGATGTGTTTGTGTCCTTCTTTGGTGGTTTGGACTATGTGTCACGGCACCTAAAATATGTGTAAAGTGAAATGTGTAAAGTGTATGTGACCATGTGCAAATGTGTAAGTGATATGTGAATGTGTATGTGTAAAGTGAACCATGTGAAAGAGAAAACTAGTGTAACGAAAGATGTGAAATCTTAGATATGTAAACTGAAACTAAATCTGAAACCAAGTGAATTCAGGAAATGCATGTTATTATTCTCATGTTTATGTGTGCAAAAGTGTTTAGAATCCATGTTAGGAACAACAAATGAGTATGTGAGCAAAATGGCATGATGGATTGTTCATGTGTTATGTTTAAGCAACGTTGTAGCTTTCATGTGTAGGTTTATAGTCATTGGACCATGTGAAACCAGCAACCTAAAGCATGATAAAAAGTTATGTATGTACTTAAGAACATGTGGAATCCATGCTAATTATGTTCCCCATTCATGTATGTAAATTGTTCATGTCAATAGCTCTCACGTTTGATTAAAGTCTCATGAGTGAATTGAATAGAAACCATGTGATAGGTGAATGTTATTTTTTTTAAAATCTGAAAGCATGCGTTATATATAAAATTGTAGAACCTTCATGATAGGGTGAGAACTTAAATGGACTAGCATACTATGTGTTGCAAATTGTAATGGGCGTGTAGAAACCACTAGGACTTGTACGTGTATATCATGCATAGTGTTACTTGCTGAGTCCCTGGACTCACTCCTTGCTTCGGCGTACAGGTATAGTTGGTGACACAGTACCCTCGGAGGAGGCAGCAGAGACGGACTCCGAGCGTGGAGACTAGCCAGTTTTTGAGATCTTTGTGATTGTGTACTTCGTAGTATGTACTTGAACATTATATTAGAATTATCATTAAAAGAATGTAATATGTGGACATTTTGTATCTCTATTTCAGCAATTTAATTCATGTGAATTTTAGTTCCTTTTTACAAATTGTAAACTGCATGTATGTTTAATGTGGATGATGAATGAACGGAGATAGTTCTCTTTTACTTCCGCTACTCTGTTATATATATTCGCGTGTATCTCAGCTGTTTGTATCGTTGGGTAAATGTCCCACTGTGGCTGGCAGCACTCGCTATACCGACGTGGGTTGGTATAACCGTACCGGTATAATGAGGGCCGTCACAGAGAATGGTATCAGAGCCTTACCCAGCCGGAAGTGCAGGAACTAAGTGCCACACAGGACAAAGTGCTACGCTATGGGAGCCACCTCTTGAAGCCATAATGACGCAAAGTGCTACATAGTGGGAGCCACCTCTTGAACCTGTGGGGGCCACCTCTAGAATCCTGCCTGCCTAGGGTTTGATTGTGTGCTATGTGTGAGCAGCGACGAGGACGTCGCTTATATAAGAGGGGTAGATTGTAATACCCCATATAAGAATATGTTAAATGGACTAAATCAGCAGACTACCAACAACCCAGACTAGTCATTTTCAGAGCTCGAGATGGAAAAGAACTCTGAAGTTAAGCGTGCTCAGTTGGGAGTAGTCTCAGGATGGGTGAGGATGGGTGACCTTCCTGGGAAGTCTACCAACTAGCACGGTTGTTGGGCCAGTTTGCTGGTTGGGTCGTCACAAATACCAACAACCCGGATTAGTCATTTTCAGAGCTCGAGATGGAAAAGAACTCTGAAGTTAAGCATGCTCAGTTGGGAGTAGTCCCAGGATGGGTGACCTTCCTGGGAAGTCTACCAACTAGCACGGTTGTTGGGTCAGTTTGCTGGTTGGGTCGTCACAAATGGTATCAGAGCGACCGGTTGAGATTACACATGAATATAACTAAGTCATCATCCCCATTGCATGCTAAGTATGTCCACATGTGTAGAAAACATTAATAAGAAGTGAAAAATAGATAAGAAAATGGTTAGAAAACTTAGTAACCTAACTCTAATGGTGGCTGAAATTTTATGACAGCCATGGCTTCCCGTGGACGACGTGGAGGTGCGCCAGCTCGCGACGACGAGCAGAGGCGTGAGGAGCGGGCGGAGCAGCAGGCCCCGGCCCCACAGGGTCCTGTGCTTCCCCCACCGCCGCCTGTGGACTATGGAGTATTCATGCAAGGTCTGGTGCAAGCCATGCAGACCCAGGCACACACTCAGGCATCACTCCAGGCCCAGTTGGAGGCCCAGGTAAAATAATAAAACAACTAAGTAGTCTGCTATTTGAATTGTATGATATTGTGTTTATTGTATATTGCTTGTTGTTTAATGTAGTAGGCTCAGGCCCCAGCTCAGGACCATGGTGGACCTTCCATCATGGAGCGATTCAAGAGGATGACCCCACCCTCTTTTAAGGGGGAGAGTGATCCGCTTTTGGCAGAAAGCTGAATGAGGGAGACGGAGAAAATCTTCCGAGCTATCAGTTGTCCTGACGAGGACAAGGTGACCTTAGCCACCTACATGCTACAGGTATGTTTTGGTTTATGCTTGCATGTTGTTTGTCAAGTTAGAGATTGTTGGTTAGTGCTTATGAAGGTGTATTGCAGGAGAGAGCTGATGTATGGTGGTCCTCCCTACTGCGTACGCGCTTCGAGGACGGAGCAGTAGATGTGGCGTGGGACGCGTTCGTGAGGCTCTTCCGAGCCAAGTTCGTCCCAGAGCACCCAGGACAAGATGGAGCAAGAATTCCTTTCCCTGACGCAAGGATCAATGACCGTCCTGGAATACGAGGCAAGGTTTTCTGAACTCTCTAAATATGCACCGCACATAGTAGAGGATGAGCGCAGGAAGACCAAGAAGTTCGTGATGGGTCTCAAACCATCACTGAGGACGAGGCTCGTGGCGTTCGACCACCGCACGCTAGACGAGGCCCTCAGCGCAGCCTGTAGACAGGAGGGAGAAATGGAGCAGTATCTAGAGGAGAAGAAGGCTTCGCAGAAGAGGCCGGCAGCGACATTCCAGCGGCAAGATAAGAGGAAAACGGTGTACCAGACACCGCAGAAACAAGTGGCAGTCAGCAACTATCAGGTACCCTCTGTACGTTCCCCCGGTGCGAAGAAGGAGTGTCCCCAATGTGGGAAGACCCATGGAGGTTCGGAGTGTTGGTTAGTAGCGGGTAGATGCCTAAAGTGTGGGAGCAGCGACCACAAGATCAAGGATTGCCCGAGGCTTCAGCAGGAAGCTCAACGAGGAGCGCCAGTACCAGCAGTAGCGGCAGCCGCGCCAGCTACAGGACGACCAGGAAGGCCTCGAGCCCCAGCTCGAGTGTTTGCGTTAGCTCGTGAGGACGCCGAGCAGGCGGAGCATGTCACCGAAGGTACAGTTTTACTTTTCGGTGTGCACGCTCGGGTTTTGTTTGATACGAGTGCTACTCACTCGTTCATTTCCGAGCGATTCGCTAGGCAGTTAGCCCTAGAGTCAGGCATAGAGTCTGAGGAGTTAGAGGTCCCTTTGTCTGTGCACACCCCTGCGGGTACGGTATCGACTAGGAAGTGCATTCCGTCGTTACCTGTGTGCATTGAGGATAGATTCCTAGATGGGTGTTTCTTCTTGCTAAAGATGAAGGATTATGATTGTATCCTTGGTCTGGATTGGCTAGAGGAGCACTATGCGTTAGTGGATTGTCGTAGGAAGAAGATTGTTTTCCGCATTCCTGGTGAGGATGAGTTCTCTCATCCCTTGCCAAAGAACTTAGCGGGAAAGTTAGTCATCTCTGCCATGAAGGCGATGCGCATGGTGAACAAGGGTTGTGACGCATTTCTTGCCAGCGTTATGCTAGTACCCGATGCTGGTTCGTCACTGACTCTTGCAGAGATCAATGTGGTGCAGGACTTTCCAGATGTCTTTCCCGATGACTTGTCTGGATTGCCACCGGATAGGGAGATAGAGTTCACTATAGAGTTGCTTCCAGGCACCTCTCCTATCTCGAAGGCCCCATATCGGATGGCCCCTGCAGAATTAGCCGAGTTGAGGAAGCAATTGCAGGAATTGCTCGATAAGGGATTTATTTGCCCTAGCATTTCCCCTTGGGGCGCACCTGTATTATTCGTCAAGAAGAAAGACGGGTCACTTCGGTTGTGCATTGATTATAGAAAGCTAAACCAGGTGACTGTGAAGAACAGGTATCCCTTACCTCGGATTGATGATCTGTTTGACCAGTTGCGAGAGGCATCAGTCTTTTCCAAGATTGACTTGCGATCTGGTTATCATCAGTTGAAGATTAGGACTGAGGATGTGTCCAAGACGGCATTTAGAACCCGTTATGGACATTATGAGTTTTTGGTTCTTCCATTCGGATTGACCAACACCCCTGCAGCGTTCATGGATCTCATGAACCGGGTGTTTAGTCCGTATTTAGATAGTTTTGTTGTTGTGTTTATTGATGACGTGTTGGTCTATTCTCCGGATGAGGCCACACATCGTCAGCATTTGAGGTTAGTCTTAGAGGTTCTCCGTGAGCACAAACTGTATGCAAAGTACAGCAAGTGCGAGTTCTGGTTGCGCGAGGTTCACTTCCTCGGGCATGTTATCTCCGGCGCTGGTGTAGCTGTTGATCCAGCAAAGATCCAGGCAGTTATGGATTGGGATGTTCCCAAGACTCCTTCGGAGATTCGTTCCTTGGGTTAGCTGGTTACTATCGGCGATTCATTGAGGGTTTCTCATCCATCGCCGCCCCTATGACAAAGCTGACCAGAAAGGGTGAGAAGTTTGTATGGTCTGAGGCATGTGAGCGCAGCTTTCAGCTATTGAAGGCTAAGCTTACTTCTGCTCCGGTATTGGTATTGCCCAGTGGTCTAGAAGGCTTTGCCATTTATACGGATGCATCTCAGATTGGTTTAGGCTGTGTGCTCATGCAGCAAGAGAGGGTAGTAGCTTATGCTTCTCGTCAGTTGAAGGAGCATGAGAGGAACTATCTGACTCATGATTTGGAGCTAGCAGCTGTGGTTCATGCACTAAAGATCTGGAGGCACTATCTTTATGGTGTCAGATTTGAGGTGTTTACCGACCACAAGAGCTTGAGGTATCTTTTCTCCCAAAAGGAATTAAACCTGAGGCAGAGAAGATGGATTGAGTTCTTGAAGGACTATGACTTCGACCTTCAGTATCATCCTGGAAAGGCGAACGTCGTAGCAGATGCTCTTAGTAGAAAGAGGTCTTCGCTCCAGCAGGATTGGAAGATGTTGGAGGATGCAGCGTGCTCTATGACCGAGTTAGAGCCATCGTTGTGTCAGGCTTTTGTAGCTCAGCTATCTCTTAGATCCTCAGTCTTGGATGAGGTGATTGAGCAGCAGAAAGCCGATCCTAGATTGTTAGAGTTAGTGGGTAAGGCGGGCATTGCTCGTGATGAGGATGGTGTGATTAGATTTCAGCACCGTGTTTGTGTCCCCGATGTAGTAGATGTCCGTGAGCATGTGTTAGCGGAGGCTCATAGATCGCGATTTTCTATTCATCCGGGTAACACTAAGATGTATCAAGACCTGAAGAGATCATTTTGGTGGTCCGGCATGAAGAAGGATGTTGCGGATTATGTGTCTAGATGTCTAGTATGTCAGCAGGTGAAAGCCGAGCGGCAGCGACCATCCGGCCTTATGCAGAGGATGGATATCCCCGTATGGAAGTGGGAAGCTGTCACTATGGATTTCGTATCGGGTTTGCCTCGATCTAGAAGGGGCAATGACTCGATTTGGGTAGTTGTAGATAGATTCTCGAAGACTGCTCATTTCTTGCCTATGAAGAAGAAGCAGTCAGTAGAGAGTTTAGCTAGATTGTATGTTAGCGGTATCATTAGGTTGCATGGTGTGCCGAAGTCGATCATTTCGGATCGAGATCCGAGATTTACTTCGAGATTGTGGAAGGGTCTTCAGGATGCGTTAGGTTCGGAGCTTAAGCTCAGTTCGGCGTTTCATCCCCAGACTGATGGACAGTCCGAGAGGACTATCCAGACGCTCGAGGACATGTTGAGAGCGTGTGTTCTGGATTGGAAGGATGATTGGGAGCGTCATTTACCTCTTGTGGAGTTCGCATACAACAACAGCTTTCATGCTAGTATTGGAATGGCTCCATTCGAGGCGTTGTATGGTAGGCCCTGCAGATCTCCTTTATGTTGGGAGGAGACTGGTGATAGGCAGTTGATCGGACCGGAGTTGGTTCAGGAAACTTCGGATAAGATTCAGCTTATTAGGAAAAGGCTTGTTGCGGCACAGGATAGGCAGAAGAGTTACGCCACAACAGGAGAAAGGATTTGGAGTTCGAGGTTGGCGATCATGTCTTCTTGAAGATATCGCCTACTCGTGGAGTTGTCAGATTTGGCAGGCATAGCAAGCTAAGCCCTAGGTTCATTGGCCCATATGAGATTCTCAGACGTTTGGGCAGCGTGGCGTACGAGCTAGCTTTACCCCCAGCTTTGGCTAGCGTTCACCCTGTATTCCACGTATCTATGCTCAGGATGTATGTTCGAGATCCGTCTCATGTGATTAGTCATGAGCCAGTGGAGATCCAGCCAGATCTTTCGTATGTCGAGCAACCAGTAGCCATTCTTGACCGGAAGGTTCACATCTCCGGAACAAGAGTATCGCATCGGTGAAAGTTCTATGGCGGAACTTCTCACGTGAGGAGGCTACGTGGGAACTTGAGGATGCGATGAAGAAGAAGTATCCCCTTTTGTTTGAGTAGTGTCGTTCTAACTTCGAGGACGAAGTTTCTTTAAGGGGGAGAGGGTGTAAGACCCTCGAATTTCCGTCGTATTTTTCGTATTTATGTGTGTATATTGTGTTGGAGTATGTATGTACGTATTTACGTAGGTATTAAAATAGTATAATTACGTGTACATGTGTTTATATTAAACGTAAATAATGTATGTATTGCATGATGATAGTGTGAATATAATACCATGTACATATTGCATGTATAGAAGCTTGGTATGCATGGTTTTCTGCATAAATTAGGGTTCTGGCCGAAGGCCCTTTTGGCGTCAATCCCCAGGCCGTTGAGGTGGTGTTAGCGTCCAGCTCTGGACGCCAACCCTAATTCCGGCGTCTAGCGATCTGGACGACGACTTCTCTGGCCTGCATGCGCAGCAGAGCTGCTGTCTTCTGAAGCAAGGCATGGCAACCATTGGGGGGATGTCCCCCAACGGCTCTGAGGGTGTCCCATCACCCTAGTGAGTGGGAGAAAGACCCTCTTTAGGTATGAACCCGAAATGGCTCTCCCCATTCTTTCCCTTCACCTTGCAAGAGGAGAGAAGTGAGAAAGAAAAACCCTAGGTGAGCTGTGAGAAAAACCCATTTTTGAACCCCCAAATCCGACCCCTTGGAGGTTCATTTGAAGATCTTCTGCATCAAGGAGGAAGCTGAAGCATAGGGGAAGGCCTCCCCATCATCCCCTCGGCGTGGAGATCACCCTGGAGCTCGGAGGAAGG
The DNA here is from genome assembly GCA_014218235.1 of Colocasia esculenta. Classification (NCBI taxonomy): domain Eukaryota; kingdom Viridiplantae; phylum Streptophyta; class Magnoliopsida; order Alismatales; family Araceae; genus Colocasia; species Colocasia esculenta. The sequence continues at coordinate 149,840,534 of CM024755.1, forward strand.
CAATCTTGGAGGCACTTCTGCAACTTCTTGGAACTGCCCAAGGAGGTCTTCTTCGAGCCATAAATCTCTTGGAGGATTTTTAGAGAGGCAAGTGACCTATCTATGGTGTCCCCGTATGAGTCTAGGAGGTTTTTATGATTTTTATGAAATTTTCCTCGAGTCCTAGACCCTCCATTTCACCCAAATTTCAGAGCTCGGGTCTGTGTTTCTGCACAGACCTGAGTAAACGGCAAGGTCCCTGGACGCCAGTTCATCCTTGGCGTCCATCGACCATGCCGCTGACTCTGAGTCAGCGGCCAGAGACCGCCGTCTAGTTCTTCAGGACAGAACAGTGAGCTATTCTGTCCCTCTTATACGTTAATTTCGTTATGATTTCCGTGATGAGGATATATGGTATTCCTATACGCTACGTAGGTTATCATTTGTGGTGTGTGTGATGGTGAATGTGGAAAATGGTGTCTTTAAACTTGTGAGCATGACTTGTAGATAATTTTGCAAACCCATGTTCCATGACTAGAATTAGTTGAATGCCTTGATTTCGGTCTAATCATGAAGATTGTGGGTCAGCATGTGTGTTTGCAAGTTTAGGCAACTTATCCATGCTTGTGCAATTTGTTAATAGTTTCGGTTCGATAAAATAGAAGTATGTAAAAATGATTCGTAGTGTTAAATCCATAGATGTATGAATTAGGGAAATATTGTACTCTAATTTCATGCATATGTTGGTAGCTTATGGATAAACAGCAAGTGGTAAATTGCATGATGTGTAAATTCCATGTTAGCTTAAGTTGGAATAATATGCTAATTAGGTGTTTGATTTTCTGTAAATCCCATTTAGCTCAGAAAAATCTGAAAAATTGAGGGTATGATTTGGAACCCGAAAACAGCATGTGGTTAAAATTTCAGGTCAATTGGAACAGTAAATAAAAAGTTATGTGTTTTCATGTGAAATATGAATAATTCGTACATATGATCGAAACGTGATTAGATTTTTGTTTAAAACCAGCATGATTGGTGTGTTTACTATGTGTTGAATCTTGAAAACTCTGTAGTACCATGTTAGGAAAAACAGAGGTGTTCATGTGAGTAAGAAAGTGAATGAGATGAAGAGTGTCAAGTGTAAAACCATGTGTAAAACGGTAAATGTGTAAAAGTGTAAACTGTGCCAATGTGATACTGCTTCCGAGAAGGCAGTGGAGCCGTATCAGGGAAAAGTCCCCCTGAGAAAGTTCATTGTGTTAAGTGACCCTAAGGGCATTAGGGGGAAATCCTAGAGGTGGACAAGTACCACTGGTTAGGGTGGAGACTTGTTCTCCCGGTCTGCGCAGTCCAAGAGTCGCCATTGTATTGCCTAGATGGCGTCTATGTGATGTGATGTGTTTGTGTCCTTCTTTGGTGGTTTGGACTATGTGTCACGGCACCTAAAATATGTGTAAAGTGAATGTGTAAAGTGTATGTGACCATGTGTAAATGTGTAAGTGATATGTGAATGTGTATGTGTAAAGTGAACCATGTGAAAGAGGAAACTAGTGTAACGAAAGATGTGAAATCTTAGATATGTAAACGTGTTATAGAAACCATGTGAAACTAAATCTGAAACCAAGTGAATTCAGGAAATGCATGTTATTATTCTCATGTTTATGTGTGCAAAAGTGTTTAGAATCCATGTTAGGAACAACAAATGAGTATGTGAGCAAAATGGCATGATGGATTGTTCATGTGTTATGTTTAAGCAACGTTGTAGCTTTCATGTGTAGGTTTATAGTCATTGGACCATGTGAAACCAGCAACCTAAAGCATGATAAAAAGTTATGTATGTACTTAAGAACATGTGGAATCCATGCTAATTATGTTCCCCGTTCATGTATGTAAATTGTTCATGTCAATAGCTCTCACGTTTGATTAAAGTCTCATGAGTGAATTGAATAGAAACCATGTGATAGGTGAATGTTATTTTTTTGAAATCTGAAAGCATGCGTTATGTATAAAATTGTAGAACCTTCATGATAGGGTGAGAACTTAAATGGACTAGCATGCTATGTGTTGCAAATTGTAATGGGCGTGTAGAAACCACTAGGACTTGTACGTGTATATCATGCATAGTGTTACTTGCTGAGTCCCTGGACTCACTCCTTGCTTCGGCGTACAGGTATAGTTGGTGACACAGTACCCTCGGAGGAGGCAGCAGAGACGGACTCCGAGCGTGGAGACTAGCCAGTTTTTGAGATCTTTGTGATTGTGTACTTCGTAGTATGTACTTGAACATTGTATTAGAATTATCATTAAAAGAATGTAATATGTGGACATTTTGTATCTCTATTTCAGCAATTTAATTCATGTGAATTTTAGTTCCTTTTTACAAATTGTAAACTGCATGTATGTTTAATGTGGATGATGAATGAATGGAGATAGTTCTCTTTTACTTCCGCTACTCTGTTATATATATTCGCGTGTATCTCAGCTGTTTGTATCGTTGGGTAAATGTCCCACTGTGGCTGGCAGCACTCGCTATACCGACGTGGGTTGGTATAACCGTACCGGTATAATGAGGGCCGTCACAACCCATAACATACACGTATAAGTCATAGGGGTTTTACATGCACATTTACAATTTTCAAAACATGGCATACTAGTCATTTCCGAGGTTTCAACCTATCATGAAAGTTTTACAAGTTTATACATTGATCATGCTTTCAGATTTTGTAGGAATAAAATTTACCTATCACATGCTCTCTATTCAATTTACTTATGAAACTTGTCTTTAAAGAGCCAAGACATGAGAGCTACTAACATGAACATGGTGCACACATGAAAGGAAACACAACTAGCATGGATCTTACATGTTTTTAGACAAATATATGGACCTTTCTACATGCTTTAGGTTGCTGATTTCACATGATTCAATGGCTATAAATCTACACATGAGAGCTACAACGTTGCTTAAAACATATCATGTGAACAAACAATCATGCTATCTTGTACCCGTTTTCCCAATTACCCCAACATGGATCCTAGACATCTTTGCACATAATAACATGATGATAATAACATAATATCACTGATTTCACATGATTTCAGATTTGTCTCACATGGGTTTCAATAACATATTCTCACATTTTCAGTTTCACATGATTGCACACTTACTCATTCACATTGTTCGCTTTTACACATTTGACATATACACATGTTCACACTTACACAATTTACTCATTTCCACATCATTTTCTCTTCCACTTTCACTTATCACATATCACGTCGATTGCACTTACCACGTGCATCTTGGGCACTTACCACATGCCATGTTCACATAATTCACACTTTATTCATTTCTTATTACTTAAACGATTTGCCATGACACATAGTCCTAACCACCAGTAGAGGACACTAACAAATATCTCATAGCTCGTGCTCATTCCTTAGCACAGCTCTCAACACAACTCATAACACAACACATGACACAACTCATACACATACTCACCACCTAGGCAATACAGCGGTGAATCTTGGTAACTGCGCAGACCGGGAGAAGCCCTCTGCACCCTATCCAGTGGTACTTGTCCACCTCTGGGGTTTTCCCAATGCCTTTGGGACAAACTTATATCACATGGAGCCTTCTATAGGGACTTTTCTATATACGGCTCCCGATGCCTCTAGGGTAGCAGTGTCACATAGGCACAACTTTTACACTTTACTCATACCAAGTTTTAACGTGTGTTTTACACATAACACTCACATCTCCTTCGTTTTCTCATGCACAATGTGTCTTTGTTTTTCTCCTAATCATGCTACTACAGATTACAGGAGTTTAACACAGTAAATTCACCAATCAAGTTGGTTTTAGACAATAACTAATCACATTACGATAATACACATAGATTATCACATTTCACATGAAAATACATAACTTTTTATTTACTGATCCAAACGACCTGAAATTCTAACCACATGCTGCTTTTAGGTTCAAGATCATACACTCAAATTTTCAGATTTTTTTGAGCTAAGTAGAATTTACAGAAAATAAAATACCTAATTAGCATGCTATTAACCACTTAAGTTAACATGGGGTCTAACACATCTTATAATTTAGCCACTTGTTGTTTAAATATAAGTTACTAACATATGCAGGAATTGAGGATACAAAGTTACCCTAATTCATACATCTATGGATTGAACCCTACAAACCATTCTTGCATGCTTCTATTTTTACCGAACCGAGCTTATTTACAAATTGCACAAGCATGGATAAGTTACCAAAATTTGTAAACACAGATGCTGACCCACTGATCTTCATGATCAGACTAAAACCAAGGCATTCATACTAATTCAAATCATGAACAAGGATTTGCAAGATTATCTACAAGTCATGCTCACAAGTTTAAAAGATACCATTATCCCACATTCACCATCCCACCACATTCATCCACACATCACAACTAACAATATACATAGAGTATAAGGTTTACCATATATCCTCATCACGGAAAACATACCGAAATTAATACATAAGGAGGACAGAACAGCTCACTGTTCTGTTCAGAGGAACTAGGCGGCGGTCTCTGGCCGCTGACTCAGGGTCAGCGGCATGGTCGATGGACGCCAAGCTCATCACAGGCGTCCAGGGACCTTGCCGTCGAACCAGGTCTGTGCAGAAACACAGACCCGAGCTCTGAATCTTGGGTGAATAGGAGGGTCTAGGACTCGAGGAAAAATCCATAAAAATAGAAAATTAGACTCATACGGGGACACCATAGATAGGTCACTTGCCTTTCTAAAATTCCTCCAAGGGATTTATGGCTTGGTGAAGACCTCCTTGGGCAGTCCCAAGAAGTTGCAGAAATGCCCTCTAGATCGCCTTCCTCCGGGCTACTGGGTGATCTCCACTCCGAGGGGACGATGGGGCTGCCTTCTCCCTTGCTCCAGCTTCCTCCTTGTCGCAGTAGATCTCCAGACCAAGCTCCAAGGGGTCGGATTTGGGGGTGCTAAGATGGGGTTTTTCTCACATACTTTCTCTAGGGTTTTCCTTCCTCTATTTCTCCACTTGCAAGGTGAAGTGAGGAGTGGGAGGGACCAAATTCGGGTTCAGACCTAAGGAGAGCCCCTCACCCACTCACCATACCGATTTGACAACCTGAGAGCCGTTGGGGGACATCCCCCAATGGTGGCCATACCTTGCTCCCGGATTTTCTGGCTCTGCAACGCATGCAGGTCAGAGAAATTGGCGTCCATATCGCTGGACGCCGGACTTAGTGTTGGCGTCCATGTCTGGACGCTGACACTGGCTCAACGGCCTGGGCTTGACGCCAAGGTGCCTTCGGCCAGAACCCTAAATTATGCAGAAAACCACGCATACCAAGCTTATATACATGCAATATGTATACGGTATTATATCCATACTATCACCATGCAATACATACCTTATTTATATTTAATATAAACACATTGACGCTGATTGGCCCTTCGGCCAGAACTTAAAACATGCAGAAACTATGCTTACTCTATATATATACATACAATGTATAAGGTGTAACATGTACATTACCATACCAGGTAATCAATATCATTTATACCTAGGCATACACAAGCATACATAAATATACTAAGATAGATGTACGTAGATATCTACCTATGCGTACATGATGTTTTACATAAGTGTGACTCAACACCCGGCAAAGTAAATGACAAGAATTATGAGGGCTTCGCAAATCATTAGGAGGTGATATGAATTATGCTAGCTAGGAATAATCTATTCGATAAAATAGTCCTTGCACACCCACACTTGATTTGACATATATATAGTATACACACACGAGTGTAGCATACTTATGTACATTATGCTTGGAATAGATGGATACAACATGCGCACCGGTAATTAGATTAACTTACACAACTTTACCTAACATTGCTTAAGTACTATATGCATAGGATTCCTTAATATGTACTATATGCATAATTTAGCCAATTGACTATTCTCACCTAAATATCATAAAAAATGCATGTTATTCTTGAGGAGTATAGAATTTCAATATAAACCACTAACTACACCTACCATGCTTGAACTCTTTATGCATATGCAATGTACAAAGTACAATATACACATTAGCTAAACCATGCAAATGAGCAACGCTTACAACTAATCATACATATGCATACACAAATACACCAAGGTGTTATGCATGTAGAATTAGGTATACAATTGCCACACGCACAAGATAACCTACATATGTACATACACATATGTACTTCATACACTCCCATACAAAATTCCATGAAATAGGTAGTATAGAATATTCTTCAATATTTAGATAGCACACACATAGTATTATTCAAGTATCCTAAGTCAGAGATTCTTGGTATTCATAATACATCTCTAATTAGTTAATTGTTCACTTCCACATTAATCATCATATACACCTATGTATATATATATAGATATTCGCACATGCTCATGCTCAAAAGAAGGATAAAACTTATAGCAGGCACAATGAACTACGCATGCTAAGCACACAACAACCGAACACCCAACACACCATTCATATACATACAGATATATAAAGAGAATAAAAATTCGGGGTCTTACACAAGTCCTCCTGGACGCTGATGTTCGGCCTTCACTTGCTGACAGACCAAACACCTAGCAACAAAAGCCGCTATGTCTCTCTTCATCCCAGGCTACCAAAACTGACGTCTCAACCTGTGATACATCTTGGTCGCCCCTGGATGAATAGAGTACCTGGAACCATGTGCCTCCTGCAACACGACTCTCCTAATAGACTCCTCAACAGGAACATAGATTCTATCTCGGAACCTAATAGTCCCGTCCTCACAAAGCTCAACCTCTGGGAGAAGCAACACACTGTGCAACTCGGGATCTGCCTGCTGAGCCTCAGCAACCTGTCTCACAACAGCGGGAGCTGCTAACAAACTGCCCAACACACACTGACGACGACTGGACGAAACTCTGAAAGACCCCTCTGTCGCAGACTGCCACAACTGCCACTCTCTAACCATCAGATGACTCATCTGTGCTTTCCTACTCAAAGCATCTGCAACTACATTCGCCTTTCCAGGCTTATACTCAATGCTGAAATCATAGTCTTTCAGATATTCCATCCATCGATGCTGCCTCATATTCAGATCCCTCTGAGAAAACACATATCTCAAATTTTGGTGGTCGGTACGGACTACAAAACTCACTCCGTACAGGTAAAGACGCCAATTCCGCAAAGCAAACACCACAGCTGCAAGCTCTAGGTCGTGGGTCGGGTAACTCTCCTCGTGGGGCTTAAGTTGGCGAGACGTATAAGCCACCACCCGGCCTTGCTGCATCAAAACCGCACCCAAACCAACACCTGAAGCATCTGTGCAAACCTTAAAACCCTCCTCACCTAAAGGTAAGGCAAGAACTGGCGCCGACGTAAGCAGTCGCTTCAACTCCATGAAGCTCTGCTCACAATGCTCCAACCACTCAAACGGAACTCCCTTTCTCGTCAACCGAGTCAAGGGTGCAGCAACCTGAGAAAAATCTTGAACAAACCTGCGGTAGTAACCTGCCAAACCCAGAAAGCTACGAATCTCAGACACAGATCTGGGACTCTCCCACTGTAAAACTGCCTCAACCTTTGCTGGATCTACTGAAACTCCCTCACCTGAGATCACGTGCCCCAAGAAGTGAACTTGTTGTAGCCAAAACTCACACTTACTAAGTTTGGCATACAACTGGTGCTCTCGCAAGGTCTGCAACACGATCCTCAGGTGCTCGGCGTTGTCCTCCTCCGAAGCGGAGTACACCAGAATGTCGTCAACAAACACTACGACAAACCGGTCCATGAACTGGTGGAACACCCGGTGCATCAGATCCATGAAGGCTGCTGGAGCATTGGTGAGCCCAAACGGCATCACCAAAAACTCAAAGTGTCCATATCTGGTCCGAAAAGCAGTCCTCTCAATGTCCGAATCTCTAATCCGCATCTGATAGTAGCCCGACCTCAAGTCAATCTTCGAGAAGACACGAGCAGACTGAAGCTGATCAAAGAGATCATCAATCCTAGGCAAAGGATATCTATTCTTGATGGTCACTTGATTTAGCTTCCTATAATCAATACACAACCTCAGGCTACCATCCTTCTTCCGGACAAACAAAATAGGTGACCCCCACGGAGAAAAGCTATGCCGAATATAGCCCTTCTCCAACAACTCCTCAAGCTGCCTCTTCAACTCCCTCAACTCCGTTGGTGCCATACGATACGGTGCCTGAACAAAAGGTAAAGTGCCAGGAACCAACTCCACAGTAAACTCAATCTCTCTCTATGGTGGTAGACCAGGCAACTCTTCCGGAAAGACATCTGGAAACTCACTCACTACAGGAATGTCTCCCACTCCCGAGGCAATCTGGTCAAGAGTCACTGCAAAAACTAGGAAACCCTGACAACCAGAAGCAAGTAACTTCCCCGCCCTCAAAGCAGAAACTAAAAAGCGAGAAGTAAGAGGTACGATACCCTGGAAGTAGAACGCCGCTTCCCCAGGTATCCGGAAGTGCACCCTCTTCTTCTGGCAATCCATCACTGCACCATACTGCTCTAACCAGTCCATACCCAAAATCACATGATAGTCATGTAACTGCAAGGCAAACAGACGAGCTGATAACCACTGATCCTGCAACTGCATAGGTACCTCCTCGAGACAGTAGGACGTAAGGACAAAGTCCCCTGTCGGCAACTCTACTTCTAACTCAACAGACTCTCCCGAACTCAACTCTCCAAGGGAGTCTAAAAAGTCCTCAGACACAAAAGAGTGAGAGGCACCGGAATCAAAGAAGACTCTAGCTGCACAACCAAAAACTGAAACAGTACCTTCCACCAGGTGAGCTGCCTCCGCGTCTGCACGACTCAAGTGGGTAACACGACTTCTACCTCTCGACCCACCAGAACCTCCGGTCTGCTGACGCTGCTGCACAGGTGACTTCTGCTGCTGCTGCACTCGAGGCTGTGACTGGGTCTGTTGCTGCGGCACACGAGGTAGCAAAGGACAATCTCGCGCCATATGACCCATCTGGTCACACCAATAACACTGCCCAGCAAAAGTACGTTGTACCTGCTGCGAAGGCTGACCTGTCGGCTGCTGAACACTCCCAACCGACTGCTGCCTCTGCTCTGCCTGCCTCCTATCACGCCGGAACTTCCTCCGAGATCCTGACTTCGCCGTCGTCCCAGTAGAAGTGGACGCGTAGGAAGTCGCAGTCCTCGGGGTCGTCTGCACACTACCCTGCTGCTGGCGAGGCTGAGAAGGAACTACCTGCGTCTGAACCTCTGCACTCCGAGCATGAGTCCGCAAGGTATCTGCCTCCAACGCTGCTGCTGTCTGATAGGCCGCATCCAAGTCTGTGACACGAGCAACTATCAGCGCCTGCCTGAGCTCTGGCCTCAAGCCTCTCACAAACTGCTGAGTCCTCAGACCCTCATCTCCCATAATCTGCGGAGCATAACGCCCTAGCTCCACAAATCTGGCCCTATACTGCACCACAGTAGAGTCCCTCTGCTGCAAGTCCAGGAACTGGTACAACCTCTCCGTCCGGACGTAAGTAGGACAGAAGGCTCTCTCAAAAGAAACGACAAACTCCTGCCACGGAATCTGCCTAAGTGGACGAGACTGAAAAGTAGTCTCCCACTCAGCGGACCACCAAGTCAACGCCTGCGCCTGCAACTGATAACTGGCTAGCAGCACTCGCTCCTCTGGAACACACTCCATGGAACGAAAAGTCCGCTCCACTGCATCTAACCATGATCGCGCTGCATCTGGATCAGGCTGGCCCAAAAACTGAGGAGGCTGAAACTGTAAGAACTCCCTCAACACCCTCCCAGTACCACCCTGGGGTACCGGCACGTCACGGTGCTGAGCAACAAACTGAGCCATCCCCTCAAGAAATCGAGTCATGTCCAATCCCTGAGCTACCTGAGGTGGAGGTGGCGGCGGCGGAACAATACCACTATGTGCGTCCTGTGGCAAAGGCTGCGTCTGCTGAGGTGGCGGAGCATCTCCAACCTCCTGACGAGTCGCCTGCTCAGCTACTCCCTCTCTAGGACGTCGCCTAGGCGCCATAGAACTACACACAGAACAAAAATACACACATAAATACACTAACTAACTCCGGGCAACATAGCTAGATAGATAGCAAGCTATAGCTGCAGTTGTACTCTTTATACTCTGAGTTAACATGATGGGTATTTTCTTATATATATCTCATCAGACCAGGCTCTAATACCAAACTGTAACGACCCAGAATCCGCATTACCAGTAACAACCAGTAACCCGAATTCTGACCCGCTAACCCACGAGACAAGCTCGGAAGGGTAGGAAGTGAAAGTCCGAGGAGACTATATGTAAGAAGATACACACCATGTAAAGCTGTAAAATTCCACTATATGAACATATCATATACAACTCAGAGTCTGAGCAAAGTACAGAGTACAGAAGTACTACAAAAAGGTACTACTCACTGCAGCTAAGGAGCACCAACACCGGAGTGGCTAGACTCGCCTGGAACGGGAGTCGACGAAGACCCACCTGAAAGGGAAGGGACTGAGTCTCAAAAAGAGACCCAGTAGGGAAAAGTAACCCCACCGGCAACTAAACTAAAGTGCGGAAAGTAAAAACTGAAATTAAGTACACGTCGCACCACAACACAAAATTGTAAACCACGCGGCTCAGTAACACACACTCACACACACAGCAAGTAGGACTCAGCTAGGGTCTGTGGCTCGGCGTCCTGTCACCACAGAGGCTCTCAACCCCAGCCACGTGTGTACACTACAGACGCTCTCTCTCGCGTCTGGTCCACGACCGGTTTTTCCCCTACTCTTGACCCTAGCGGTAGAGAAGGGGCTCCACGGAGACCGGCTCAAAACCAACAAAAGGAGTACGCACAGGACAGAGTCGCACTCGATGTCCCGGCTCACTAGCGGAGGATAACCACACGCTAGTCATCTAGACGGAGTCGCACCCACGCCTAGGTAACACAACAGAAACGGGTACACGGTAACGCAACGCGCGTACAACAGACGGAACACACTCAACGTCTAAAACCCCGTACAGTAAGTAAACACCTTGTGCCACAAACAACTACTCCTATGCACAGGCGGAGTCACACTCTAAGCCTGGCCCACTGGTGCTATTAGGGCGGACATCATATGTCAATTGCCTCTAATCACCCAACTTAAGTCTGCTGGGATACAAGAGATTAACGGCCTGATCGATTGCCGCCAATATGAGGTAAACGGCACTCCCCATGTCGTTTATCCTAATTAAATGGCAATCGACCATGTCGTTTAAAACACCCCTGAAGATCTCAACGTCAACAGATGTGGACGTTGATATCTTCAGTCCCTCATACCCAGAACTGAAGCGAATCAGTCCCAATGGGCAGAACCACTCAACCGGACTCCGACTGATGGAAGAAAACACTTCCTCTCATCAATCTACACTACCGGAACATCTAAACTAAACAGTCTAACACTTAGATTGTCTAATTTATCCAAAACCCGGCATGATACAACCCAAATCCTAAACCATAAATTGCATTCCAATTTACTTAATTAGGCATGCTAGTTTGCTGGGGAGGGTTATAGGGGTTAAGTCCCTACCTCAGAAAGCCTTAAGAATCCCCAAACAACCACTAATCGCGCCGGATTCCCCCGAAGACTCCGCACGAATCACACCAAAATCACGCGATTCCCGCCCGATCTAGCAACGCCACACGATCCAGGGGCTTCCCAGGAGCTCAGATCAACCAACAGGAGCTGTGGAAATCAAGAAAAACAAAGGTGGAGGGAAGGAGAGGAAAGGAGAAGAAGGAACTCTGCTCTCGGGCTGCCCTATTTCAACAAGACTGGTTAGTCGACGTCCACATCTCTGGTCGCCAACTGAACCGCCAACAGACTAACGTCCAGATCCCATGTCGTTGAGTTCAACATCAGACGTCCACATCGCTGGACGCTGACTCAAACTCAACGGCAAGCCCTGGCCGTCAACCACACAGGACCTCTACAGACCCAATAAGGATCCACTAAAGACCCGAGACCTTACACCCTTCTTCCAGGAGGTCCAAGAAAAGAACCAAGTTGCTAGACTTGTCCGTCAAATGCGTCTGGTCTTCTTGCATGAAGATGATCTCGTATTCCTCTCCAATGTGAAAATGCTTCCGGGGGCCTTCGAAGCACCGATACTTCATACCTTTCGCCCCCGTCGACGGTCGTCCACTCGCCTCTCTGCCATCTGTATCGGAGTTGGAGAAATAGGAGACGAACATAGAGCAAAAGTCTAAGGGAAAGAGAGGAAGCCAGAAGAAAAGACCTTTTGGAAGTAGGAAAGTCTGGAGCACCTGCACCTCTACCCCTTATAAGGAAAAGGAGGCACAAAATTTGAAGATCGAAATGACGGTTCACCCACTCAAATAGCGTACTCGGGCTCCCTAGTCACTTCACATCTCTTCCTTCATCATTAAACGGGAACTTCGAAGAAGCTTTGGTGGCGTCGACAAGGGCTATACATCCCGTTACATCCATCGTCACATTTAATGTAAAAGGACAATACTGCGCGGTCATTTCCCCTCTCAAGTGTTCAGGTCACATCCGAGCAAACTTGAGAGAGGTGGGGACAAATGTGGTGGCCATTTCTGGCCTCCTAGGCTCATCATAGCCCATCAAAGACTCATAGCAATGGCTATTCAGCCACATGTCCCCAGATACTGAACAAGACCCGCTCCTTTGGAGACCTCTCGACAGTGCCGAGTGGGACCGCACCGAACACCGAACAATAGGAGGACACCAAACATGCGGTAGCCTCACCAAGCAAGTTCACGGGCTCCTATTCGGTGCCTTCAATGGCAATCATGGCGAGCGGCCCTTATCCTTCCAACAACATTTAATGTGACGGCACGACACGCCCTCTCACAACCTGGAGCAGCCATGGCGTAGATCTCCAGGGGACATCACAAGCAGACAGTCCCTACCTTGAAAACTCAATAGTCGCAATCCACGAACACCAATCGTTGGGGACTTGTTAGGACTCTTCAGGTCCTACGCCAATATAAGGAACGATAACCTTCATGCAAAGGTATAAGAGATTGACCCTCACCATCGCCTACGCGTGAGCACACACTAGATAACCTTTTTCTCCATGTCTCTTTCCGGTCAACCCTGACTTGAGTGTCGGAGGATTTTTTTCGGTACTTCAACTGGGTCCCCTTTACGTTTGTTTGATCTCAGAGGTGATCGTCCCAATCAACAAGACTTCCCTACACATTTGGTGGATTGGCTCGGCTCATCGCCAGACAAGAAAATACCCCTACAGTAGGTAAAGTGGGGGTGAGATTTGAGCCTATGTCCTAAGGTGTATGGAAGAGGGCCTTAAAAAACGCCCCTTGTTAGTGATTGCTAAACTTTATTCGGATATTTTGGCCTTAGAAAGATATAGACACTATTTTTCCTTTTCAAAGACATAAGAGACCTGAAGGATATTTCTAATAGATAATTTCACATCATACACATCCATTGACAGTTTTCAACAAATCCGCCATGACAAGTTATGACAAGATTTATGGAACAAATATATGCTTACATCAGAGATATGCAAATAATACAAATTTTGGAAACATGGTGACCCAATTATACTTGTAAATATATATATAGTGACTAATTCTATATAGGAATTCTTATCAAGTGAGTCGATCGTGTGGTGTACATTTTTATTATGAATCACATTCCTCCCCGCTACGCTAACTATTTAAGCACCATTAATACATAAAATAGAAATTAAGGACCACATGTAACAGAAGGATCATACATACGGCAACATTGAACATGAACTTCACGCGTAAACATATTCTTTATTGACTCTATGATTGTTTTTTGTTTAATTTTACCTTTCTATCATTACAAGAAAAACGGTATTTCCGATCGCCGTAATCCCTCAGAAATCTATGGAAAATTTATAAAAAATAAAATGACAGAATACGACTGTCGGACATATCGTGTAAATAATTTCTGACGGAACCATTTTCTAACAGAACTAACTTCTTAATTTCAGATGGGCATATTCCGTCAGAAAATCTATGGGTAATTCAAAATTTAAAAACATTCTGATGGAAGCTTATCCATCTGAACTTCCATCAGTATTTATTTTAATTTTTTAAAAGTAACTTTTTTTGATAGAAAGTAGTTTTGTCAAAAAATCTGTTGGTAATTGAACATTTTCGTCAGAAAAACTGTTCGCATTTATTTTATTTTTTTATTCAAAATAAAAAACAAGTCCAACAGAATGTCATTTCATCAGAAATTCCGTCTGCAATTTTCTGACTGAATTTCCAATGGAGTAGACTTTCTATCGAAAAAATTTCTGATGGAACGAGCGTTTTGTTGGTAACTTCGTTTTCCCTCAATATTTTTCCTTACCAAATTTTCGATGGAAATGGAATTTTGTCCAATGTTAACCTACATTTTTTAGAAAATTAAGATAATTTTTTTTAAAACCTTTTTTAAAAAAAGCACATCTGCTATATAATCTTGCACATCGACCACAACAAATAAAATAACCATTAAATTTATTTTATAATTCAAAAACATCAATTTCAATAAAAAATTAATTAATATCTTCCTCGTTCTCTGTATTGTTATCCTCTCCATCTCATTCGTCTCCTCTTTCACCACCTATTAGATGATCCTATACCAAAAAAATTGTACATTAGGGATATGTGACAAAATGAAAATATCATTTAAAAATTAAATTAAATAATTTATTTGATTTTATAAATTCAAAAAGATGATATTCACGATGAATTATTTAACTTTGTTCAAAAATGTGTAATTTGAGTGTCGATACCAAATATGATATTCAATTTAAATTATGTTAGCTCTCCAAAGTCACAATCACTATCAAGTTGTGTTGAAACAATCAACATGACGATCACATCGGTATTTTACATTTTAGATCTCGGAACTCAAGTTCTTTGATTTTAAACTAAGTTAATTGGGAAATGGGTAATTTGTTTGTTAAGCCCAAATCAGATGTCTAATTTCAATTCCATCAGCTCTCCCAAGTCACTCCCACCACCCAAGTTGTGTCAAAATAATCGACACACCAATCAAACATATATTTTATATTTTGGACTCCCGAACTATAATTCTTTATTTTTTTTTAAGTAAGTTAGTTTCGAAATGGGTACTTTAATCCCCAAACCCAAACTGGATATCCGATTTGAATTCCATCAGCTCACCGAACTCACTCTCACCACCCAGGCCATGTTGGAACAATTAGCATGTCGATTAGATTGGTATCTGACATTTTAGACCCCGAACCAGAATTCTTTTATTTGTTTTAAACTAAGTTAACTCAAAAAATAGGTCATTTGAGCACTTAGTACAAATCAATGTCGGATTTGAATGTCATCAACTCTTCTAAGTCACTCTCACCACCGTGGTCATGTTGGAACAATCGGTACATCAGTTGACATTTTATGTTTTGGACCTTGAGCCCGAGTTCTTTGAACTAACAACAATATTATAACTATAAATCACGAGAAATAAAAAAAAAAGTGAGAAGATGAGTTGTTTTGAACTAAAAAATAGTAGTATAACACAAAATTGTGTGAAATAAAAAATTATAACAAACTCTCGCATGAGTGGGCTATGTAGAAGAGATAAAATCCTCTCGAGAGAAAAAAGGGTTGTGACGGTCCTCGTCGTTCAAACTCGTTAACCCAATTACGAGTTTAACCCGACTCCGTCTCCCGCGAACCGGCCGAAGCCTCGCAAGGGATATCAACACGCACATGTCTGTGGAAATATAAAAGAACACGCATAACATATATGAGATTCCATATCTTACACATATTCACATGAAATGTACATATCCAGTTCTGAACCAAAGTCAAAGAACATAATACAATTGCTTGGGACAGACCCCAAGGCACAACAGAAAGAAAATTACTCTACTGGACTCCGCTACGGTATGGTCCTGAACTAGAAGAGGGATGAGAACCCTCCTGCTCTCCTTCACCTGGAAGAAGAAGGGGTGAGCCTCACAAGTCACTAGCTCAGTAGGGCAACTGTCCAAAAGTCGAGAGAACGATAATCATGCAGTAATATAAATAAGGCATATGCTCAATTAAAAGGTAACACTACCTACGCATGGCACTATAGCTGTTAATAAATAAATGGACTTACGTGCACGTGTACAAGCTAAAGAAGGGCACGCCACACACGAGTCATGAGAACTGGTTTGCGACACCAGCCACTGACCTGGAAAAACCACACAAGACTACCTCTCAGCCTCGCAGCCATGGACGAAAGGTCCAGTTGCCACTTCACCTCAACAAGGTCAAGAACTGTGGAGGCCAACCAACACCACTCTTGCAAACCACACAACTGCAAGTCCATACCTGGCACCTTTAGGGACTCCAGCCTGAGCTCCCTAAAGTGAGGCACTGAAAACTGAACTAGCTGGATACCAGTACATCTACTGCTATCCATCCCCTAAACACGAGCGCGCTATAAGCGGCTGCACACCCACAAATACAAGTCGCTGCCCACTACCATCCTTCCCTTAGCCAAATGTACAACTCAAACTCAGGTGTGAGGGTGTCCAAGAAGACGACACAAACCTTGACGGCACACACCGTACTGGGACAAACCCTGAACACCCTGTTCTTGGCTCACAATGAACCTGGGGTATCCGACTCGAGAGGTAATCATGGAAGGCATTAAACAACACAACTTGCTATGCACACAAATCCAAGCAAACTCGATGTTTCCAACCACGATATGAGCCAACACACCCCTTACATGCTCTACATTACTTAACTAACACTGCATAAGCAATCTACATTAGAAAACAGACAGACTGGCCACAGAGCCCAACAACTCGAGTGGCCACATTATAAAACGCGACCAACACAGTGGATGCCATTCAAAGCATGAATCGCGACAGACCAACCTGTCACCTTAAAAGCTGAATCACGACCAGATAGGTCGTCACGTTCAAAATGCGACGTCTTGGTTCATCACCTTTCAGACTGAAAAACCTACTTTGTTCTCTCATTCTGAAAATCACACAAAATAGTTATACATGAGTTTAACGCATGATTTAACCATTCGCATAATATCCTAAACATGCTTACTACCAAATATAAGCAATTCTACAATTGAAATAACTCTAACCTAATCCACACAAGCCACACAACCCAAAACAAGGAGAAAGTTCCCTTACCAATGGGAAGAACGCAAAAATGACACCGTCTCGACGTTGCCTGTGCTTCGAAGCACCTCCTTGCACCGGAAGCACGCTGAAAAACTCTTCAAAACCCTTAATCGTCAGAAAACTCCCCCACAGCTCCCCTACGGCTGAACAATGCAACCTGCACTGTTTGGCTAGGGCTGGGAGCGCAAACAAAACAGGCTAAATCATGATGTATTGGGCCATCGCATTTAAAACTCAACGTACCTGGTCATCGCAATTAAGCCCCAACGTCCCCGCATGCACCACACGACGTGCATGAAGCCGCGCCCACGTAAAAGCAGTGCTAAATCGCGACGTAGCAGGTGGTCGTGTTCATAAAGAATCGTGATGCCTGTATTGGTTGCGTTCTTAATGAGCGCCCCAGAGGTCTGTTGGGCTGGAATTTTCCAACTCCCTAGCCTCACACCTTGCTACACACTGCATGAAACACTCATGCACACATACAAACTTAACTAATGGGCCAAACACTAGCCCCCAAACATGATAAACTACGATCTGGATGTTCAGGATATTACATTATTATCACTTAAAAGAAATTTCGTCCTCGAAATTTAGGAAGTAAACTCAATCAATAGTTTATCACATGCAAGACTATCACCTAAAAAAAATGAAAAGCTTACTCAAACAAGTATGGGTACGTTCTGTACATCTCATTTGCCAATTCCTAGGTATCCTCTCCACCCTGTCTGTTTTCCCATCTGATCTTTACTAGCTCAATGTCTTTATTTCTCAGCCTTTGTGTTCGTCGACCCGTAATCATTACTGGATACTCTGGGATGGACATATTTGGTTTTAAATCATCCCAAGTATAGCTGACAACCTTTGAAGGGTTCTGAATGTATCTTCTTAGCATAGAAACATGGAACACGTCATGAGTATCTGTAAAATCTGTTGGAAGCTCCAATCTATATGTCGGTTCACCAATTCTTTCTAGAATATGGAATGAACCTACATATCTTGGACTTAATTTATCTTTTCTACTGAACCGCAAAACACCTTTCGTTGGAGAAACTCTAAAGAACACACAATCACCGACTCCAAATTGTAGTGGCCTGTGCTGTGTATTCGCATAACTCTTTTGTCTACTTTGGGTTGTTTGAAGCTTCTCCTTGATAAACTTAACCATCTCTGCACATTGCTGCACTAATTCCGGTCCCATGACTTGCCTCTCTCCTACCTCATGCCAATTCAAAAGTGTTCTACAAGGTCTTCCATATACAACTTCATATGGTGCCATCTCGATGCTTGCATGATAACTATTGTTATAAGTAAATTCTACCATGCCCCAATGCTGCTCCCAACTACCTCCCCAAACTAAAAAACAAGCTCGTAGCATATCTTCAATAGTCTAGATCATTCTTTCTATCTGTCCATTTGTCTGGGGATGGTATGCTGAACTGTACCTGAACTGTGTACCAACAACTCTTTGCAAACTCCTCCAAAAATCTGAGGTGAACTTGTGATCCCTGTCTTAAACAATAGATACTAGAATTCCATGTAATGACACAATTCTATTCGCATATAACCTTGTTAATCTATCCATCACCCATGGCATACTCACAGCTATTGTGTTGTGTAACACCCCATATAAGAATATGTTAAATGGACTAAATAAGCAAACTAGCAACAACTTGGATTAGTCATTTTCAGAGCTCGAGTAGGAAAAGAAGTCAGAAGTTAAGCATGCTCAGTTGGGAGTAGTCCCAGGATGGGTGACCTTCTTGGGAAATCTACCAACTAGTATGTTTGTTGGGCTAGTTTATTGGTTGGGTCATCACAAATGGTATTATAGCCTTGCCCAACTGGAAGTGTAGGAACTGAGTGCCACACAGGACAAAGTGCTACGCTATGGGAGCCACCACTTAAGGCCATAATGGCGCAAAGTGCTACATAGTGAGGGCCATCTCTTGAGCCTGTGGGGGCCACCTTTAGAATCCTGCCTGCCCGGGATTTGATTGTGTGCTACATGTGAGCAGCGACGAGGACGTTGCTTATATAAGAGGGGTAGATTGTAACACCCCATATAAGAATATATTAAATGGACTAAATCAGCAAACTACCAACAACTTAGACTAGTCATTTTTAGAGCTCGAGTAGGAAAAGAACTCTGAAGTTAAGCGTGATCAATTGCGAGTAGTCTCAGGATGGTTGACCTTCCTAGGAAGTCTACCAATTAGTATGGTTGTTGGCCAGTTTGTTGGTTGGGTCATCACATGTTGAGTGTGTATTGGAATTTCATAATGATGATTTTTTTAATGATGACCAATTAACATCACTCACATTTTGATTTTGATGACGACACAGTGAACATATTGAATATATTACAATAATACTCAGACAACTTGTTCTTGATACTTAATATCTCATTTCCTACTATTTATGACATGTTTTGATGTTCTACTCTTTATTTGTACAGGTTTACAGAGTTTTTGTAAAAGTAGGTCGATTCTAGTTGACAGACAGGTCGACTCCATAAGACTGCCTAGCAAACTCCTGAAGAAAAAGTTACAGCAGTGTCGACTCCATTTGACAGACAGGTCGACACACATAATCTGCTAAGCAAGTTTCTAAAAAGAAATTGGTCATTAGTGTCGACAGTATTTGGAGATGAGGTCGACACTAGCATCCATCCAGTGAACAAATTTTGGAGGAATTCACAGGAGGTCGACTCTGCCTGTCGATCAGGTCAACTCTACCTGTTGATCAGGTCCGCACTATGTGTCTGTCAGGTCGACACTAGTGTTCTGACAGTAACCCTGAAGTGATGATTGATTAGTAGGTTGACTCTCTTGAAGAATGAGGTCGACTCTCTCTTTTTATGCAAATCCAGAATTGTGCAGAGGATGAATCCGATGGTTGTGATTTCGTTCTGAGGTCCTTATGGAAGATGCTATAATTACTAAATTGTCCTTTTATCCAAGTGGCAATGTGATGAAAACCTATTGAATACGTGGCAGCCCAGGATGCTTTCTAGGTTCCTGTGCACATTCCCTTCATGTAAAAAGGGACTGCACAAAGGCTATAAAAGCTCTCATCTCTGTTCTGAAGCTAAGGAGCACCCAACGAGCAATCAAGAGCCTGCAAGCCTCCCGCATTCTAGCAGTTACCTCCGAAGGACATGGTGATCAAGGCCAAGCTGTGATGTGCTGAGAAAGTGAGCAGATCGAGTTGAAGAACAGAAGAAGTACTAGCAATTCAGATGCCACTGGAGCAGAGCATCGGGAATTGAAGAGGATCTCCATTGAATTATTTCAAGGCTCTTCAATTCAAGCTTCTGCAAGACTTCTTCACCGAGGAACATCCAACCCACATCTATTATAATTATTTCTTGGAGTGTTCATCTCACATTCGTTTGTGAGATTTGTACATGAAGCTCTGTGCAGATTTCTTTGTACGACTGAGTCCGTGAATTAGATCATTGCTAGAGGATCTGATCTCTTATGTTTTTGATCCAGCTTGTGCTGAGCCATCGTGCTCGGTTTTGAGTCGTCGTGCTCCAGTTGTGTTTGAGCCGTCATGCTCAGTGTGTGAGTCATCGTACTCACTGTGTGTTGTGAGCCGTCGCGCTCTGGTTTGTGAGTCGTCGCACTCACTGTGTGTTTGAGCCGTCGTGCTCAGTTTGTGAGTCGTTGTACTAACGGTTGTGTGTTGAGCTGTCGAGCTCACGGGTGTTTGGAGTCGTCATGCTCTAATGTGTGTTGTACTCTTTTTTTGTAGTGTGGCCTCACTGTGTGAGGGGTGGATGTAGGAATCACTGGTGTGCTTTCCGAACCACCTAAAAATCCTTTGTGCAATGGTTTGATCCGTATCTTGCGCTAAGTATTTGCATAGGATTTTGCTCTCACTACTTGTACAACTGCTTCACTCATTTTATTCACACAATTCACACATACACAGATCAAGTCAGTAATAGTTTTTGTTGAATAGATCTATAAATCGAAGTGTTCTTTGAATTGCTTAAGCTTCCGCATAATTTGGTGTTAGATCTATTCAACCCCCCCCCCCTTCTAGATCTATTCTACTCTGAATTCGATCCTACAGTTTGTATCATAGTGGGTTAATATTTGTTTCTGATTTGATTTGATTGCCTCTATTTGATTTATGTGTTCTGTTTACTTGGATTGCTTGCTTGCTCTTTCACTATCTCTTATTTTGATTGATGGATTCTCGAGGATTTGTAGATGAGGGACATTCCAATAATAGACCGTCATTTTTTCATGAGTTTGATTACTCCGATTAGAAAAATCGCATGCAAGTTTTTCTAAGGGCTCAAAATTATGAAATCTAAAGACTAGTTGAGAAGGGTCCTTATGAAAATTAGGGAGATGAGAAGAATTGGATTAGAGAGCAAATCAAGAAAGATACTCTTAACTATAGTGCCACAGATATGCTTCAGTGTGTTGTCCACCCTAAAGAATATTCAAGAATACCCATGTGTAAATCTGCTAAGAAAATGTGGGATAAACTTGAATTAATGTATGCAGGAACATCTCAAGTTAGGGAAACCAAAGCAAACATACTTGTTTCTAAATATGAACTATTTATGATGAAAACTAATGAGTCAATTTCTGAAATGTTTGCCAGATTTATGACAATCGTCAATGGACAGAAGGCACTAGGTAAAGAGTACAGTGATGTTGATCTGGTAAGAAAAATATTGCGCTCTCTATCATCTATCTGGCACACAAAGGCTATAGTGATTGAAGATTCTAAGGGTTTATCTAAAATTTCTTTGGATGAACTCATAGGATCTTTAATGACTTATGAAATAAATCTGAAAAGAACTGAAGAACA
Organism: Colocasia esculenta; assembly: GCA_014218235.1. Lineage (NCBI taxonomy): Eukaryota > Viridiplantae > Streptophyta > Magnoliopsida > Alismatales > Araceae > Colocasia > Colocasia esculenta. The sequence goes on from CM024755.1 coordinate 149,862,614, forward strand.
TATGCTTAAAGCTAAACCAATAGCACTTAAGGCTTCATCAAGCAATAAAGAGAAAAGTCAAGAAAAATCAAGTTCTGAAGAGTCTGAGTCTAATGAGGATGAACTTGCCGTCATGACTAGGCAATTTAGAAAATTTTTAAAATCAAGAAGAGGAAAATTCAATGGAAAGAAAAAAATATTCTTATGGTTAAAAGAATGCTTCTTCTTCAAACTTTAATGCTGGCAAAAATAAAAAAGTTGATGAAGGTGTTATTTGCTACAAGTGCAACAAGATAGAACACATGAAGGGTGAGCGTCCTGAGGTCATGAAAGACAAATACAAGAAGAACAACAAAATGAAGAAGTCAAAAGTAATGATAGCAACTTGGTAGGATGAAGGAGAGAACTCATCAAATTCAGAAAATGAGGAATTATGCTTTATGGCTAACAGCAGTGATGGAAAAGTAAGTTCTTCCTTTGAACAATATATTATTGAAGATTGGGAAGATGCATATGCTACTTTGGTTGAAAAACATTATAAAATAAGAAAAGAAAACAAATGTTTAAAAAGGAAACTTGAAAATGTCATGAATGATACTTCCTTAAATAGAAGAATATCTAAACTTGAAAATGAAATATCTAAACTTCATGATGAAAATGAAGAACTTCTGAATGAATTGGATGAACTTAAGATTGCATCTCAAAAGGCCAACAATGGTTTTGAATATCTTTATGAAATAATGAAATTGCAACGAAATGAAAAACAACTAGCTTTTGATGAATTTCAGAAACTTAAGAAGTTGTTGGCTGAAAAGGATCAAGTAATAAAAAATTTTACAAATGGAAAGGAAAACCTTGATGCCTTGTTAGGAGTTAGAATAAATACTGAAAAACATAGACTATGATTCACCACAGAAAAATTATTGAAGAATAAATATGGAGAAAAGAAAGAAAACCATAAAAAATTCCTTTGATAAAATTCGTCAAAAGTATTAATCCAGAAATAAAATATAAACAAATGTCAAATAAATATACAAAACAATAAAAATAAAATAAAATAAAAAGTCTAATCAGAAGAAACAAAACGGGTCCACACATGTTATAGATAGGTCGACACCAGTTGACCAAAAGTTGAAATCTGTGGCCACTGAGTCGACACTACTTCATCATAGGTCGACCTATCCATTTCTGAAAAACAATAGGATGTTTCACAAAAAATCAAATAAAAATATGAAAATTTATAAAAGCATAAAAACACACTTTCATGATGATTATTGGAGATCCAGGACATCATATCAGTCCAATTGGATTAATTCTTGGAATCAATGGTATCACAATCCTCATTGATACTACTCACAATCTTTCTATCCAAATTTTCCAAGATATCAATAGAACTCTTGGTCTGGACTTCCATACATAAACAATCACACCATAATGCATAACTTCCCTGCTTATGAAAGGAAACACACTGGTGTTTTCATTCCAAATCAGAATGCTAAAATACCAAAAAGGGAAATCATTTCCGAAATAATAAAAACCAAAAACAACTCAAGTGTGGATCAACAAAGACTTATTATTTTTGCTCAAACGAATAGATTGTCCCAACAATATTTGGGTACCAAAATATTTTCTTCTCTGATCTGATCTATGCAGGAAGGTCATGCACCCAGCTCCAATGTGTGGTTTCTTTACAGTGGGTGTTCACGACACATGACTGGAGATAGAACAAAGTTCTCATTGCTGATTGAAACGGAAGGAAGATCTGTTACTTTTGGAGGTAAAAACAAAGGAAAAATAATTGGATCTGGAAAGGTTGGTAAATCCTCCTGAAACTCAATTGAAAATATTTTGTTAGTTGATGGTTTGGATTATAATCTTATGAGCATTAGCCAATTGTATGACAAGGGTCACAAAGTTACTTTTGAATCAGACTTTTGCAAGATACTTGACTCTTCATCTGAAAAAATAAAATTCTTTGGAAAAAGAGAAAATAATGTCTATATGATCAATCTTGATAAAACCTTTGCTAAAAACATCTGTTTAGTTGTTAATAAAAGTGAAATTGCATGGACTTGGCACAAGAGACTTGGTCATGGAAGTTTAAACACAATAAATAAACTCTTAAGGTTAAATCTGGTGACTTCCTGAATTTTTTTCAAATATTGAAAATCAACTTTGTGGGATATGTGCTTAAGGAAAACAAACCAGAAAATGTTTTAAAATTTTCAATAATGTACTCCCTTCTAAGCCACTAGAATTACTTCATATGAACCTTTTTGGGCCAACAAGAATTTTCAATCTTAGTGGAAAAAGATATGGATTTGTCATCATTGATGATTTTACTAGATACACCTGGGTCATTTTTCTATCCCACAAAAGTGACACTTGTCTAGAATTCAGAAAATTTTGTACCACTGCCGTAACGAGTTTTTCACATAAAATCAAATCCCTTTTGACTGATCATAGGGGAGAATTTGAGAACAAAACATTTTCTGATTTGTGTGCTGAACTAAATAATTTCCACAGATTCTCTTCTCCAAGAACTCCAGAACAAAATGGAGTTGTGGAAAGGAAGAATAGAACTCTGGTGGAAATGGCTAGATCCATGCTCCTAGAAAGTAATTTGCCCAAATCCTTTTGGGCTGAAGCTGTGAACATAACAAATCATATTTTAAACAGAGCATTGGTCAGGCCAAAAATAAGAAAAACCCCCTATGAACTTTTGAAAAACAAAAGGTCAACTTTGTCTTACTTTAAAGTTTTTGGTTGCAAGTGCTTTGTACATAACAACAATAAAGAAAATTTTGATAAATTTGATGCCAAAAGTCTTGAAGTCATTGTCCTTGGTTATTCAAAAATTTCTAGAGCTTATAGAGTTTACATTCTTAAGAATAAAATTGTGGAAGAATCTCTACATTTAGTTTTTGATGAAAATTCATATCAAACTGATAACTCTACATCTTGCGGGGTTCCTCAAAGTAATGAAGAAGATGACTTCATTGTTGAATCTTCACCAACTGTTGAAGAGAATGAAGATCCATTTGAAATCTGAACAATCAATCACCTACCACAAGTGGATCAGGTAACATTGTTCCAGAACTGAATGAACCCCAAGAGGTAATTCCTGAAAACAAACTTTTAAGAGATCATCCAATTGAGAATGTAGTTGGTAGAGTGAATGATAGAGTTAGAACTAGAGCATCTTTTATGAATGCAATAAATGAACACCCACTGGCACTAATTTCCCAAATTGAACCTAAGTACATTGATGAAGCTCTAATTGGATCAATGCAATGCATGATGAACTTCATCAATTTGACAGAAATCAAGTGTGTGAATTAGTACCCAGATCCAGTAATCAATATGTGATTGGCACTAGATGGGTATTCAGAAATAAATTAAATGAAAATGGATAGGTTGTTAGGAATAAAGTTAGACAAGTTGCTAAGGGGTACAATCAAGAGTTTGGTATTGATTTTGAAGAATCATATGCCCCTATAGCTAGACTAGAAGCTATGAGAATATTTCTTGCTTTTGCATCATCTTTGAAATTCAAAGTCTATCAAATGGATGTGAAAAGTACTTTTTTGAATGGATACATCAAAGAATTTTTTTTTGTAGAACAACCTGTTGGTTTTGAAAATGAAAAATATCCTGATCATGTTTTCAAACTTAATAAGACTCTTTATAGTCTTAAGCAAGCTCCAAGAGCTTGGTATGACCGCTTGAGTTCATTTTTGCTGAATAAAGGATAACGAGAGGTAATGAAGACCAAACTTTATTTACAAGAATTGTCAATAATAAAATTATTGTTGTCTAAAACTATGTTGATGACATAATTTTTTGGTCTACAAACAAAGCTCTTTGCACTAAATTTGTTGATCTTATGAAAACTAAATTTGAAATGTATTTGATGGGTGACTTACAATTCTTTTTGGAATTGCAGGTACATCAAACAAGTGAATGGATCTTCATAAGTCAAACAAAATATGTGAACGAACTATTGAAGAGGTTTGACTTTCAGCACCTTAAGCACTCAAGCACACCAATGGCGATAAATGTAAGATTAGAGGTGTGATACCCTGAAATTTTCATTCTTTTATATCGTGTATGTGTATTTACTTGTTGTGTGCATAGCATGTGTATTAAATTGTGAATATTACTATTTTTATACTTCTCATGAACATATACATGCATATGTATATATATGATATTTTATGTGAGAATAGGCAATTAGCTAATTTTATGTATATTGTGTATACTAAAATCCTAGGCATATAATGCTTAAGTAATATTGTGTATGTCTAATATAATTATTGATGTGCATGTTATATTCATCTATTTCAGGTATAGTGTACATAACCATGTTGTATACGTGTGAGTAGATATTATACATTTGTTAATTCAAGTGTGTGCATGCAAGAATTAATGATTATTGTATAAATTATTCTGAGTTAACTTATTTTATAATACATATTAATGATATTATGCATGTACTATCTAAATCTTGAAGTACATATTATACTACCTATTCCATGGATATTGTGTGTAAATATATGATGTACATATGTATATATGTATGTTATCTTATGCATGTGATGACTATCTATCTAATTCTATGTACATTAAATTATCTATAGTGTACGAATAGTACTTAAATAACATTGTGCATGTGATAGGTAAGTATTGCTATAGACCATGTAAGAACATGTGAGTTATTTTCATACACGAATACATATATATTGATGTGTATGCTTTATCTAAATTTTGTACATATTATATGTATTAATTCCATGCATATTGTTTGTGTTGTGCACATAGTAAGAGTTATTATCATAATATATATAATTGTGAGTTTATTTCCGTGCATGCAATATATATTTAAATGTGTATGAATTATTTAATTATTGATGTACCTATTGTATTTAATTATTTTATGCATGTTGTAAGTAACCATGGTGTGTATATGTATGAATACACATGTTAGTCTTGTTTAAATGATATTTATCTACTTTAAGCATGTTAAATTACTTATGATGTGTAGGTTATTTAAATAATAATGTGCATGTAGTATTTAACTAATGATGAACACATTTCATTCATAGGTTTATCCATGATGTATGTAATCATGTAATATATAAGTATATATATGCATGTATGTATGTTATTTATGCATATTACTATTAATTAAGATTAGTGTAAGTTATATTTAAAGAAAAATTATGGATTTCATGTACTTTATGTGGTGAGGATATATGTAATTATTTTTACATATATTAAATTATTTAGGGTGTATATATGCATTTATTTTAAGGTTTGCATGTGTTTTGGCCAAGTTACACAGTTGACGGCCACCACTGTGCCGCTGGCAAGTTAACTACAACCGATGTTGACGTCAACTCCAAGTTGACTACAACCGATGTGGATGTCAATATCCTTTTGCGTAACGGTTCCAAATTTGTTAATGCTCGTGTTTTGGTCGGTTCCAGATTAGGAATCCCATCCTAATGGTAGGAAACCTACCCTATTGCGTACCCCAACCCCCAAGCCTATAAAATACCCATCCTAGGGCGAGGGAAAGTCTTTTTGCTCTTGTGAAAGCCTAGCACTCGAAATGGAGAAGAGCTGATCTTTGGAGGGCCGAATCCGTCGACTGGAGGTGTTCCCCAAGGAGCTACATCAACTCGGAGATAACCTATACATAGGAGAAGAGGTTTCAACTCCGAGGAACCATCTGCATCAGTAAGAGTACCAGATTTAAGGAGAGTTTGAGCACCTTCTTGGTAGGGCCGAGGAGGGCTTCAACGACATATTTTGATCTTTGTAGATTTTTTTAGAGTCACGTAAACCCTAGATCTCAATCTTAGACATCTCCTCTAAGTCTAAGGTATTTTTCTGGATTTTTCCTCGAGTTCTGGAACCCTAAATTCTCCTTTTTATTGAGTGTTGTCTGTGTGTGCTGCTGGGAGGAAGTTAGCGGCAGCATCTGCTGCAGTCAAGTTCCTGAGTTGGCGGCAAGGGATGCTACAGTTAATAGTAGGTGGCCACATCCCATGACGTATACTTCTTTAGTGTCCTGAAAATGTACTGTTTGATCTTTTTACGCTGTTTAAATGATTTCTAGATATAGTTACATGCTGCAAATTTTATGTAGGATTATATACTGTCAGTAGGTCATATCATGAGGTTGGCCTAATTTTCTAGGAACTGTGTTAATTATTAAAGTTCAATAACTAAATTGTGAGCATCATATGAGCATGTTTAAATCTTGTATAAATGGATTTACTGTAAGTTATGGTTTTATAATTTTTACATGACAGCATGTGGACTGATGTTAGATTTCTCAACTGTTAACACCCAACCATGTTAATCTGCACCATGTTTAATGATATTTCGATGAATATGTCAGAAATCTAGATTTAATTGAAGAAATTATATTTAATGTTCAAAAAATCTGGAAAATTTCATATGTAATTTGCTTACTGTTAATAACCTGGGATAAAAATTTAGAACTAAATTGATGACAACAAACATAATTATTAGTTAAACTATGGAAATTACTCATATTAGATATGTTGAATGTAATCTTGTGTAATCCAGTAAATTAACAACATGTTTACGACTGTAATGTGAGTTGTTTCATTTCTGAAAATAGTAGTATCATAATTAGGCTAACTGAGACATGTGCAATTGATAAATAATACTTGTAAAGTGATTTAATAGATTACGTGAAATGTGTGAATAACGAGGAAAATTTGATGAAGTAAATGTGTAGTAATTAGGCCAAGATTGACACTGCTACCCTAGAGGCTACGAGAGCTGTACCATAGAAAAGTCCCTATGGGAGGCTCTACATTGAGAAAAGTATATCCTATGGCATTAAGAAAAACCTGGAGGTGGACAAGTACCACTGGATAGGGTGGAGAGGGCTTCTCCCGGTCTGCACAGTTAGAGAGATTCACCACTACATTGCCTAGGTGGTGAGTATGTGATTATGAGTTATGTGATTATGAGTTATATGTTATGTGATGTGATGAGTTGTGCTATGAGATGAGTTATGAGCTATGAGATATTGGTTTGCGTCCTCTAGTAGGTGGTTAGGACTATGTGTCATGGCATTTTAAGCGATGTAATATGAATAAAGTGTAAGATGATATGCGAATGTGGCATGTGAGGAGTGCAAATGATATGTTATGTGATAAGTGAAAATAAAAGAGTAAATGACCTGAAGAATATGTGAAAAGATATGTAAGGGAGAGTTAATGTTAATGAGAGTGTGCTTGCATGTGAAAACCAATGTATTAATGCAATATGTTTATGATTTCATGTATCAATTACCTCAATTGCAATACCATGTTTAGCATCATGTCATGCAGTTTATTGTTCTTCATGTAAATGTGCATGTGAATAAACATATGCAATCATGTCTTTATGCAATATGAAAAATGAACATGTGGAATTTCTAAATGAATGAGATTGTGTGTGAACAAATCTAATTCCATGTAATTGTGTTTAATTCATGACAAAACAGCAAGTAAAGTATAGTTATGAATGTGATAAATGCATGAAATAATGCTTAGGTTCCATGCTAGATGTGCTGTTTACTTAGCGTAAAGTTCCATGTTTAAGTGCTTATTGTTGCCAACCAACTTGACTATGTTTTAACTCTTAAATTCATGCTAATAAATCTGAAACCATGTGTAATGAAATTTATTTACATTAAAACGGCAAGTAAAATGTAAAATTAAATATGAAAAGTGCATGTGAAAAGTGAATAGTCATCATGCTAGGTTGTTCATTTCTTTATGCTTAATTCTATGTTCTAATTTGTAGAAATGTATCATGAAATGGATTAATGTTTGGATGGATGATTCATGCTACATGTTAGGTGTAGAAAATACGTACAAGTGTATGTTAGTATCCATGATTTAGAATGAACATGTGATAGTCTAAAGCACGTCTAGGTGATTTAAATATGTGTTACTAGTTAAGAGTATGTACCATATAAATTGTTGTAGTTAAATGATAGTATGTATTTTGTTATTGTTTGATAGCTTAATATGAATGTGATGTGTTTAAGGTTAAGACTTTGGTTTGCTTGCTGAGTCTTTAGACTCATACTTGCTTCGGCGTACAGGTTGACAGGTATTTCGTGCCAGAGGGAGGCATAGCGGAGGACGACATCTTGGAGGAGTAGTTTGTCGAGTTTACTTAGTAGTGTACTTTTCGTTTTCATAGTACGAATAATGTTATTGTATGGAAAATATTTGGACAATGTAGTTCTTTTATCATGTAATAATGTGGACATTGTCATTTTATTTCACTATATAGACTGTGGAATGTGTGATGGTGATGGATTAATGTAGAGTTGTTTATTTTAATTTCGCTGTACTAAATTGTTATCCACGTACATATCAACCTATCGGCCAGTGTTGGGTTATTATCCCACTGTAATGTCGCCCTTTGTACCGATGGGGATTGGTATAATCGTACCGGTATAAAGTGGGGTCGTTACAAGAGGAAGATTCTTTTGGTAAGTCAGTAGATTCAAAGACCTACAGAGATATGATTGGCTCTCTGCTTTATCTCACAACCTCTAGACCTGACATTCAATTTAGTGTGTGCATGTGTGCTAGATTTGAAGCCAATCCTTAAGAAGGTCGCACGTTAGCAGTCAAAAGAATTTTTAAATATCTTGTTGGAATATGTGAACTTGGAATATGGTATCCTGCTGGTTGCAATTAAGACTTAATTGCATATTGTGATGTTGAATATACTGGTTGTAAGCATAATAGAAAAAGTACTAGTGGTTTATGTTTATATATAGGCGGATGCCTAGTTTCTTGGGCTTCTAAAAAGCAACATTAAGTAGCTTTATCCACTGCTGAGGCTGAATATGTTGCAGCTGATTGTTGTGGCACACAAGTACTTTGGGTGAAACACTAGCTTCTAGATTATAATCACAAATTGGACTGTATTCCTATTTGATGTGATAACACTAGTGCTATTAATTGTTTAAAAACTCAATTCAGCATTCACAAACAAAACACATTGAAATAAGGCACCATTTTCTAAGGGATGAGGTTGCTAAGAAATCTTTTGACCTTCACTTCATTGAAACTGAAAAACAGACTGCTGATATTTTCACTAAGCCTTTTCCAGAAAATATATTTTCATGTTTAAGGAGAGAGCTTGGTTTGTGGAAATTTCCACATCATTGATCTCTTCCATCTTCTGTTTGCAAATAAAATCTTTGAGTCTTTCAAATAAAAACTTTTCTTGCTCTTGCAAATAAATTCCCACTTCTCACATTGCATTGGCATTCTTGGTATATTAAATAGTGCTTTGAAGAAAGGCAAGTCATGCTTGTCTGGACACTTTCACTTTGCGTGAGTATATGTCTCCGCCAAGTATCAAGAGCCTTTATATGCAACTGTTGAGGGGGAGCTTTGCTTTTCAATTAAACACTCATGTTGATTCTACTCTCTCTTCGGTATTAGATATTTACTTTAACTTCATTGAATCCCTCCTCCCTCAATAATTTTCATGGTCACGTTGTCACGGGAGATTCATGATAAGGGGAGTCATTTGATATCAGAAATTGTGCTCTTTGTCAATTCTTCTCTTATCTGGTATCGTAATTCTTAACACTGGTTGTCAATCTTGAGCCCCAAATAATCAGAATTTTGTGTCTTGGTGCTATTTTCATATGAGAGACTTAAAACAATAAAACAAAACTAATTATGCATTTAGTTTACTCTCCAAGATTCATTTTCATATCAAAGTTGTGCTATCTTAATACTGAATGTTTTTAAAATGATTTGAAAAACACTTATAGGTATATGAGTGGCATTAATATTTAACATATGCAAGTTTAAGCTTTACTTTTTACACATGTTAAGAATAATTTCTCTACTTTCATATCCATGACTTTTCTGGTCAAAGCAAATAAAATCCTACAAAACATTAAAAGAAAATGAACAACAATCTGGAAAGATACAAACAGCACAATGCAAAATCTTGAACCACTGAGTAACCGAGCCATTTCACCTAAAAAGTGATTTGTTTCGCATCAAAAAATGGAAAACAAAATTTTCAACTTTGTATAAGATAATGAAAGTTAAACCACTGAGTAATCAGGAGGTCTTGCATCTGGTAAATGTGATCTCTTGCACTGAAAAGTGAGATTTAACTAATTTATTCATGTATTCTTTCCCAGCTAATAATGAAAGGACATTCAAATTGACAAGATAGAAATACTTAAGACCTTACTAAAGTTCATGTTTACTGAGTTTATAATTATTATTCTACTTTGTGTTACATTTAAAACTTCCAACTTCCTTTTTGAATACTTTTGCTCACTCATATAGGTCACTTTTACTCACTTTTGCATCATTATTTTAACTACATTCAGATCATTATATTTTGCTATACTTTGTGTTGAGTTTGTCCCTGTGATTAAACTTTCATGCACAATAACAAACATAATAATCTCTCTCATATATTAATATTGCTCTGCCTCACTTATTTTGATCATTTCTGAACATTCCTTTTTCACAACTTCAGTTCTTACTCCTATCTTCTTAGTTTTCATGTCTATCTTTTTGTTCCTGTCAAAAAGGTGGAGAAATACCATTGGTTAAAGAGGGAGAAATAAAATTGGTATGTTGCCATCAACATGAATTGCATTTGGGGAGAAATATGGAGAAATTGGTACGTTGGTATGAGAAATTGTAGAAAGTGCAGGTTGAGGGAGAAACTCCAGTAAGGGGGAGCTTGAAGAGACCAAGGTTGAGTATTTGTTTTGTCATCATCATAAAGGGGGAGAATGTTGTGTTGAGTGTGTATTGGAATTTCTTAATGATGATTTTTTTAATGATGACCAATTAACATCACTCACATTTTGATTTTGATGATGACATAGTGAACGTATTGTACATATTGAATATATTACAATAATGCTCAAACAACATCTTCTTGATACTTAATATCCCATATCCTACATTTTATGACATGTTTTGATGGTCTACTATTTATTTCTATAGGTTTATATAGTTTTTGTAAAAGTAGGTCGACTCTAGTTGATAGGCAGGTCAACTCTACAAGAGTGCCTAGCAAACTCCTGAAGAAAAAGTCACAGTAGTGTCGACTCCATTTGACAGTCAAGTTGACACATATAATCTTCTTAGCAAGATTCTAAAGAGAAATTTGTCAGTAGTGTTGACACTATTTGGAGATGAGGTCGATACTAGCATCCATCCAGTGAACTAGTTTTGAAGGAATTCATAGGAGGTCAACTCTGCCTGTCGATCAGGTCGACTCTACCTGTTGATCAGATCATCACTAAGTTTCTGTCAGGTCGACATTAGTGTTCTGACAATAAGCCTTGAAGTCATGATTGTTCAGTAGGTCGACTCTCTTGAAGAATGAGGTTGACTCTCTCTTTTTGTGCAAACCCAGAATTGTGCAGAGGATGAATCTGATGGTTGTGATTTCATACTTAGGTCCTTATGGGAGATGATATAATTACTAAATTGACCTTTTATCCAAGTGGCAATGTGATGAAGACCTATTAGACATATGTCAGCCCAAGATGCTTTCTAGGTTTCCGTGCACATTCCTTTCACGTAAAAAGGGACTGTACGGAGGCTATAAAAGCTCTCATCTCTGTTCTGAAGCAAAGGAGCGCCCAACGAGCAATCAAGAGCCTGCAAGCCTTCAGCCTTCCAACAATTATCTCCAAAGGGACTTGGTGATCAAGGCCAAGCTGTGATGTGCTGAGAAAGGAAGCAGATCTGTAAGACCCTCAAATTTCCGTCGCATTATTTGTATTTTTGTGTGTATATTATGCTTGTGTATGTATGTACATATTTACGTACGCATTAATTAGTATAATTACGTGTGCATGTGTTTATATTAAACATAAATAATGTATGTATTACATGGTGATAGTATGGATATAATGCCGTATACATATTGCATATATATATGCATGGTATGCATGGTTTTCTGCATAATTTAAAGTTCTGGCCAAAGGCCACCTTGGCGTCAACCCCAGGCCGTTTAGCTGGTGTCAGCGTCCAGACTTGGACGCCAACACTCATCCTGGCGTCCAGCGATGTGGATGCCAATTTCTCTGGCCTGCATGCGCAGTAGAGCTGCAAACTTATGAAACAAGGTATGGCCACCCATTGGGGGATGTCCCCCAACAGCTCTGAGGGTGTCCTATCACCCTAGTGAGTGGGAGAGAGACTCTCCTTAAGTCTGAACCCGAAATGGCCTCTCCCCACTCTTCCCTTCACCCTTGCAAGAGGAGAAAAGAGAGAAGAAAAACCCTAGAGAGAAAAGTTGTGAGAAAACCCCACCATAGCACCCAAAAATTCGACCCCCTGGAGGTTGATCCGGCCATCTTCCACGACAAGGAGGAAGCTGGAGCAAAGGAGAAGGCTTCCCCATCGTCCCCCTGCTGTGGAGCTCATCCAAGAACCCGGAGGAAGGTGATCTTGGAGGCCTTTCTGCAACTTTCTTCGGACTGCCCAAGGAGGTCTTCACCGAGCCTTAGATCCCTTGGAGGAATTTTTGAAAGGCAAGTGACCTATCCATGGTGTTCCCTTATGAGTCTAGGTCGGTTTTATGATTTTTGATTATTTTTCCTCGAGTCCTAGACCCTCCCTTTCACCCAAGTTTCAGAGCTCGGGTCTGTGTTTCTGCAAAGACCTGATTCGACGGCAAGGTCCCTGGACGCCCAGATCATACTTGGCGTCCATCGACCATGCCGCTGACCCTGAGTCAGCGGCCAGAGACCGCCGCCAAGTTCCTCAGGACAGAACAGTGAACTGTTCTGCCCTTCTTCTACATTAATTTCAATATGGTTTCCGTGATGAGGATATATGGTAAACCTTATACTCTATGTATATTGTTATTTGTGGTGTGTGAATGAATGTGGGGTGTGATGGTGAGTGTGGGAAATGGTATCCCTTGAACTTGTGAGCATGACTTATTGAGATTCTTGCAAATTTATGTTTCATGATTAGAATTAGTATGAATGTCTTGGTTTTGGTCTGATCTTGAAGGTTAGTGGGTCAGTATATGTGTTTGCAATTTTGGTAAATTATCCATGCTTGTGTAACTTGCTAATAAATCCGATTCGGTAGAATAAAATGAAAGCATGCAAGAATGGATGTGATGATTAATCTATAGATGTATGCTTTAGGGTAATTTCGTATTCTCAAATCATGTATATATATTAGTAGCCTCTATTTAAAATAGTAAGTGGTAAATTGCAACATGTGTTAAACCCCATGTTAAGTTAAATTGTGAATGGCATACTAATTAGTGTTTTATTTACTGTAAATTCCATGTAGCTCAGAAAAATCTGAAACATTAAGGGTATAATCTTGAACCGAAAACAGCATGTGGTTAAAATTTAGGTCATTTGGATCAGTAAATAAAATGTTATGTATTTTTCATGTGAAATGTGATAATTCCTGCATATGATCGTAATGTGATTAGATATTGCCTAAACCCCAACATGTTTATTTATCTGTGTGTTGTAGTTGTGCATATGAGGGAGAAAGTAAATGAGACACGTGTAAACCATGTGTAAAAATCGGTAAAGTGTGTACATGTGTAATTGTGCCAATGTGACACTGCTTCCGTAGAAGGCAGTGGAGCTGTATCAGGGAAAAGTCCCCCTGAGAAAGTTCAGTGTGTTAAGTGACCCTAAGGGCATTAGGGGGAAATCTTGGAGGTGGGCAAGTACCACTGGTTAGGGTGGAGACTTGTTCTCCCGGTCTGCGCAGTCCAAGAGTCGCCATTGGAATGCCTAGATGGCGTCTATGTGTAATGTGATGTGTATATGTCCTTCTTTGGTGGTTTGGACTATGTGTCACGGCACCTAAAATGTGTAATGTGAAATGTGTAATGTGTATGTGTCCATGTGTAAATGTGTAAGTGACAATGTGAATGTGTATGTGTAAAGTGAACCATGTGAAAGAGGAAATTGTGTAAAGAAAATGTGAAACTAAAGATGTGAAAATGTGTTATTGAAAACCATGTGAGACAATCTGAAATCATGTGAAATCAGTGAATTTATGTTATTATCATCATGTTATTTTGTGCAAAAATGTTTAGAATCCATGTTAGGGATAATTGGTGAAAACGGGCAAAAGATAGCATGATTGTTTGATAACATGATATGTTTTATGCATTATTGTAGCTCTCATGCATAGGTTTTCAGCCATGAAACCATATGAAATCAGCAACCTAAAGCATGTAAAAAGGTTCATGTATGTGCTTAAAAATATGTAAAAATCCATGCTAGTTGTGTTTCCCTTCATGTATGCATAACGTTCGTGTTGATAGCTCTCATGTTTTGATTCTTTAAGGACAAATCTCATGAGTAAACGGAATAGAGAGCATGTGATAGGTGAATTGTATTCTTAGAAATTTGAAGCATGATCCATGTATAAAAATTATAAACTTTCATGATAGGTTGAACTTTAAAATGACTAGCATGCTACTTTTGAAAACTTTAAATGTGCATGTAGAAACCACTAAGACTTGTAAGTGTATATCATGAGTAGTGTTGCTTGCTGAGTCCTTGGACTCACTCCTTGCTTCGGCGTACAGGTGTAGTTGGTGACGTGGCACCTTTGGAGGAGGCAGCAGAGACGGACTCCGAGCGCGGAGATTAGCTAGCTTTGGAGTTTCTTTGAGATTGTGTATTTCATAAGTATGTAATTTGGAACATTGTACTAGAAGTATCATGAAAAGGATGTATAAAGGTGGACATTTGTATTTAATTTCAGCAATTTAAATTATGTGGACATTTAGTTCTTTTATGTAAATTGCGAATTGCATGTATGTTTAATGTGGATGATGAATGAACGGAGACTGTTGTCTTTTACTTCCGCTACTCTGTTGTATATTCGCATGTATCTCAGCTGTATGTATCGTTTGTGTAAATGTCCCACTGTGAGGACTCTCGCTATACCGACGTGGGTTGGTACAACCATACCGGTATAATGAGGGCCGTCACAAGATCGAGCTGAAGAACAGAAGAAGAAGAAGAAGTACTGGCAATTTAGATGCCATTGGAGCAGAGCATCAGGAATTGAAGAGGATATCCATCGAATTCTTTCAAGGCTCTTCAATTCAAGCTTCTGCAAGACTTGTTCACCGAGGAACATCCAACCCAAATCTATTTTAATTATTTCTTCGAGTGTTCATCTCACTTTTGTCTGTGAGATCTGTACAGATTTCTGTGTACGATTGGTATCAGAACAACCGGTTGAGATTGCACATGAATATACCTAAGTCATCATCTTCATTGCATGCTAAGTATGTCCACATGTGCAGAAAACAATAATAAGGAGTGAAAGATAGATAAGAAAATGGTTAGATGACTTAATAACCTAACTCTAATGGTGGCTGAAATTTTATTACAACCATGGCTTCCCGTGGATGACGTGGAGGTGTGCCAGCTCGCGACGACGAGCAGAGACGTGATGAGCAGGCGGAGCAACAGGCCCCATCACCGCGAGGCCCTGTACTTCCCCCACCGCCGCCTGTGGATTACGGAGTATTCATGCAAGGTCTGGTGCAAGCCATGCAGACGCAGGCTCATACCCAGGCAGCACTCCAGGCCCAGTTGGAGGCCCAGGTAGAATAATTAAACGACCTAGTAGCTTGCTATTTAAATTGTATGATATTGTGTTTATTGTATATTGTTATTGTTTAATGTAGCAGGCTCAGGCACCAGCTCAGGACCATGGTGGACCGTCCATCATGGAGCGATTTAAGAGGATGACCCCACCCTCTTTTAAGGGGGAGAGTGATCCGATAATGGCAGAAAGCTGGATGAGGGAGACGGAGAAAATCTTCCGAGCTATCAGGTGTCCTGGTGAGGACAAGGTGACATTAGCCACCTACATGCTATAGGTATGTTTTGGTTTATGCTTGTATGTTGTTTGTCAAGTTAGAATTTGTTAGTTGGTGCTTATGAAGGTGTATTGCAGGAGAGAGCCGATGTATGGTGGTCCTCTCTACTTCGTACACGCTTTGAGGGACGGAGCAGTAGACGTGGTGTGGGACGCGTTCGTGAGGCTCTTCCGAGCCAAGTTTGTCCCAGAGCATATCCAGGACAAGATGGAGCAAGAATTCCTTTCCCTGACGTAAGGATCAATGACCGTCCTGGAATACAAGGCAAGGTTTTCTGAACTTTCTAAATATGCACTGCATATAGTAGAGGATGAGCGCAGGAAGACCAAGAAGTTCGTGATGGGTCTCAAACCATCACTGAGGACGAGGCTTGTGGCGTTCGACCACCGCACGGTAGACGAGGCCCTCAGCGCTGCCTTCAGACCGGAGGGAGAAATGGAGCAATATCTAGAGGAGAAGAAGGCTTCGTAGAAGAGGCCGGCAGCGACTTTCCAGCGGCAAGATAAGAAGAAAACGGTGTACCACACACCGCAAAAACCAGTGCCAGTCAGCAACCCTCAGGTACCCTCTGTACGTTCCCCCGGTGTGAAGAAAGAGTGTCCCCATTGCGGGAAGACACATGGTGGGTCCGAGTGCTGGTTAATAGCGGGTAGATGCTTAAAGTGTGGGAGCAGCGACCATAAGATCAAGGATTGCCCAAGACTTCAGCAAGGAGCTCAGCGAGGAGCGCCAGCACCAGTAGTAGCGGCAGCCGCGCCAGCTACAGGAAGACCAGGGAGGCCTCGAGCCCCAGCTCGAGTGTTTGCTTTAGCTCGTGAGGATGCCGAGTAGGCGGAGCATGTCACCGAAGGTACATTTTTGCTTTTCGGTGTGCACGCTCGGGTTTTGTTTGATACGGGTGCTACTCACTCGTTCATTTCCGAGTGGTTCGCTAGGCAGTTAGCCCTAGAGTCAGGCATAGAGTCTGAGGAGTTAGAGGTCCCTTTGTCTGTGCACACCCCTGCGGGTACGGTATCGACTAGGAAGTGCATCCGTGTTACCTGTGTGCATTGAGGATAGATTCCTAGATGGGTGTTTCTTCTTGCTAAAGATGAAGGACTATGATTGTATCTTTGGTCTGGATTGGCTAGAGGAGCACTATGCGTTAGTGGATTGTTGTCGGAAGAAGATTGTTTTCCGCATTCCTGGTGAGGACGAGTTCTCTCATCCCTTGCCAAGAACCCAGCGGGAAAGTTAGTTATCTCTGCCATGAAGGCGATGCGCATGGTGAACAAGGGTTGTGACGCATTTCTTTCCAGCGTTATGCTAGTACCCGATGCTGGTTCGTCACTGACTCTTGCAGAGATCGATGTGGTGCAGGATTTTCCAGATGTCTTTCCCGATGACTTGTCTGGATTGCCACCGGATAGGGAGATAGAGTTCACCATAGAGTTGCTTCCAGACACCTCTCCTATCTCGAAGGCTCCATATCGGATGGCCCCTGCAGAGTTAGCCGAATTGAGGAAGCAATTGCAAGAATTGCTCGATAAGGGATTTATTCGCCCTAGTGTTTCCCCTTGGGGCGCACCTGTATTATTCGTCAAGAAGAAAGACGGGTCACTTCGGTTGTGTATTGATTATAGGAAGTTGAACCAAGTGACTGTGAAGAACAGGTATCCCTTACCTCGGATTGATGATCTGTTTGACCAGTTGCGAGAGGCATCAGTCTTTTCCAAGATTGACTTGCGATCTGGTTATCATCAGTTGAGGATTCGGAGTGAGGATGTGTCCAAGATGGCATTTAGAACCCGTTATGGGCATTATGAGTTTTTGGTTCTTCCTTTCGGATTGACCAACGCCCCTGCAGCGTTCATGGATCTCATGAACCGGGTGTTTAGTCCGTATTTAGATAGCTTTGTCGTAGTGTTTATTGACGATGTGTTGGTCTACTCTCCGGATGAGGCCACGCACCGTCAACATCTGAGGTTAGTGTTAGAGGTTCTTCGTGAGCACAAGCTGTATGCAAAATTCAGCAAGTGAGATTTTTGGTTGCGCGAGGTTCATTTTCTCGGGCATGTTATCTCCGGCGCTGGTGTAGCTGTTGATCCAGCAAAAGTCCAGGCAGTTATGGATTGGGAGATTCCCAGGACCCCTTCGGAGATTCGTAGTTTTATTGGGTTAGCTGGTTACTATCGGCGATTCATTGAGGGTTTCTCATCTATTGCTGCCCCCTTGACAAAGCTGACCCGGAAAGGTGAGAAGTTCGTATGGTCTGAGGCATGTGAGCGTAGCTTTCAGCTATTAATGGCTAAGCTTACTTCTGCTCCGGTATTAGTATTGCCTAGTGGTTTAGAGGGCTTTGCCATTTATACGGATGCATCTCAGATTGGTTTGGGTTGTGTGCTCATGCAGCGAGAGAGGGTAGTGGCTTATGCTTCTCATCAGTTGAAGGAGTATGAGAGGAACTATCCGACTCATGATTTGGAGCTCGCAGCTGTGGTTCATGCACTAAAGATCTGGAGGCACTATCTTTATGGTGTCAGATTTGAGGTGTTTACCGACCACAAGAGATTGAAGTATCTTTTCTCCCAAAAGGAATTAAACCTGAGGCAGAGGAGATGGATTGAGTTCTTGAAGGACTATGACTTCGACCTTCAGTATCATCCTGGAAAGGCGAACGTCGTAGCGGATGCTCTTAGTAGAAAGAGGTCTTTGCTCCAACAGGATTGGAAGATGTTGGAGGATGCAGCGTGCTCTATGACCGAGTTTGAGCCGTCGTTGTGTCAGGCTTTTGTAGCTCAGCTATCCCTTAGATCCTCAGTCTTGGATGAGGTGATTGAGTAGCAGAAAGCCGATCCTAGATTGTTGGAGTTAGTGGGTAAGGCGGGCATTGCTCGTGATGAGGACGGTGTGATTAGATTTCAGCACCGTGTTTGTGTCCCTGATTTGGTAGATGTCCGTGAGCATGTGTTAGCGGAGGCTCATAGATCGCGATTCTCGATTCATCCGGGTAACACTAAGATGTATCAAGACCTGAAGAGATCATTTTGGTGGTCCGGCATGAATAAAGATGTTGCAGATTATGTGTCTAGATGTCTAGTATGTCAGCAAGTGAAAGCCGAGCGGCAGCGACCATCCGGCCTTATGCAGAGGATGGATATCCCAGTGTGGAAGTGGGAAGCTGTCACTATGGATTTCGTATCGGGTTTGCCTCGATCTAGAAGGGGCAATGACTCGATTTGGGTAGTGGTAGATAGGTTCTCGAAGACTGCTCATTTCTTGCCTATGAAGAAGAAGCAGTCAGTAGAGAGTTTAGCTAGATTGTATGTTAGTGGTATCGTTAGATTGCATGGTGTGCCGAAGTCGATCATTTCGGATCGAGATCCGAGATTTACTTCGAGATTGTGGAAAGGTCTTCAGGATGCGTTAGGTTCGGAGCTGAAGCTCAGTTCGGCGTTTCATCCCCAGACCGATGGACAGTCCGAGAGGACTATCCAGACGCTCGAGGATATGTTGAGAGTGTGTGTTCTGGATTGGAAGGATGATTGGGAGCGTCATCTACCTCTTGTGGAGTTCGCATACAACAACAACTTTCATGCTAGTATTGGTATGGCTCCATTCGAGGCGTTGTATGGTAGGCCCTGCAGATCTCCTTTATATTGGGAGGAGACTGGTGATAGACAGTTGATCGGACCAGAGTTAGTTCAGGAAACTTCGGATAAGATTCAGCTTATCAGGAAAAGGCTTGTTGCGGCGCAGGATAGGCAGAAGAGTTATGCCGACAACATAAGAAAGGATTTGGAGTTCGAGGTTGGCGA
The DNA here is from genome assembly GCA_014218235.1 of Colocasia esculenta. Lineage (NCBI taxonomy): Eukaryota > Viridiplantae > Streptophyta > Magnoliopsida > Alismatales > Araceae > Colocasia > Colocasia esculenta. The sequence continues at coordinate 149,882,332 of CM024755.1, forward strand.
TCATGTCTTCTTGAAGATATCGCCTACTCGAGGTGTTGTCAGATTTGGCAGGCATAGCAAGCTAAGCCCTAGATTCATTGGCCCATATGAGATTCTCAGACGTTTGGGCAGCGTGGCGTACAAGCTAGCATTACCCCCAGCTTTGGCTAGCGTTCACCCTATATTCCACGTATCTATGCTCAGGAAGTATGTCTGAGATCCGTCTCATGTGATTAGTCATGAGCCAGTGGAGATCCAGCCAGATCTTTTGTATGTCGAGCAACCAGTAGCCATTCTTGACCGGAAGGTTCAACATCTCCGGAACAAGAGTATCGCGTCGGTGAAAGTTCTATAGCGGAACTTCTCACGTGAGGAGGCTACGTGGGAGCTTGAGGATGCGATGAAGAAGAAATATCCCCTTTTGTTTGAGTAGTGTCGTTCTAACTTCGAGGACGAAGTTTCTTTAAGGGGGAGAGGGTGTAAGACCCTCGAATTTCCGTCGCATTATTTGTATTTATATGTGTATATTGTGCTTGTGTATGTATGTACATATTTACGTACGCATTAATTAGTATAATTACGTGTGCATGTATTTATATTAAACATAAATAATGTATGTATTGCATGGTGATAGTATGGATATAATGCCGTATACATATTGCATATATATATGCATGGTATGCATGGATTTCTGCATAATTTAGAGTTCTGGCCGAAGGCCACCTTGGCGTCAACCCCAGGCCGTTTAGCTGGTGTCAGCGTCAGACATGGACGCCAACACTCATCCTGGCGTCCAGCGATGTGGACGCTAATTTCTCTGGCCTGCATGCGCAGCAGAGCTGCAAACTTCTGAAACAAGGTATGGCCACCCATTGGGGGATGTCCCCCAACGGCTCTGAGGGTGTCCTATCACCCTAGTGAGTGGGAGAGAGACTCTCCTTAAGTCTGAACCCGAAATGGCCTCTCCCCACTCTTCCCTTCACCCTTGCAAGAGGAGAAAAGAGAGAAGAAAAACCCTAGAGAGAAAAGTTGTGAGAAAACCCCACCTTAGCAACCAAAAATCCGACCCCCTGGAGGTTGATCCGGCCATCTTCCACGACAAGGAGGAAGCTGGAGGAAAGGAGAAGGCTTCCCCATCGTCCCCTTGCTGTGGAGCTCATCCAAGAACCCGAAGGAAGGTGATCTTGGAGGCCTTTATGCAACTTTCTTGGGACTGCCCAAGGAGGTCTTCACTGAGCCCTAGATCCCTTGGAGGAATTTTTGAAAGGCAAGTGACCTATCCATTGTGTTCCCTTATGAGTCTAGGTCGGTTTTATGATTTTTGAGTATTTTTCCTCTAGTCCTAGACCCTCCCTTTCACCCAAGTTTCAGAGCTTGGGTCTGTGTTTCTGCACAGACTTGATTCGACAGCAAGGTCCCTGGACGCCCAGATCATACTTGGCGTCCATCTGAGTCAGCGGCCAGAGACCGCCGCCAAGTTCCTCAGGACAGAACAGTGAACTGTTCTGCCCTTCTTCTACATTAATTTCGATATGGTTTCCGTGAGGAGGATATATGGTAAACCTTATACTCTATGTATATTGTTATTTGTGGTGTGTGAATGAATGTGGGGTGTGATGGTGAATGTGGGAAATGGTATCCCTTGAACTTGTGAGCATGACTTATTGAGATTCTTGCAAATTTATGTTTCATGATTAGAATTAGTATGAATGTCTTGGTTTTGGTCTGATCATGAAGGTTAGTGGGTCAGTATATGTGTTTGCAATTTTGGTAAATTATCCATGCTTGTGTAACTTGCTAATAAATCCGATTCGGTAGAATAAAATGAAAGCATGCAATAATGGATGTGATGATTAATCTATAGATGTATGCCTTAGGGTAATTTCGTATTCTCAAATCATGTATATATATTAGTAGCCCCCGTTTAAAACAGTAAGTGGTAAATTGCAAGATGTGTTAAACCCCATGTTAAGTTAAATTGTGAATGACATGCTAATTAGGTGTTTTATTTACTGTAAATTCCATAAATCTCAGAAAAATCTGAACAATTGAGGGTATAATCTTGAACCCGGAAACATCATGTGGTTAAAATTTTAGGTCATTTGGATCAGTAAATAAAAAGTTATGTATTTTTCATGTGAAATATGATAATTCCTGCATATGATCGTAATGTGATTAGATATTGCCTAAACCCAACATGATTAGTGTGTTTACTGTGTGTTAAATTCCTAAAATCTATAGTTCCATGTTAGGAAAAAAACAGAGTTGTGCATATGAGTGAGAATGTAAATGAGACACGTGTAAACCATGTGTAAAAATCGGTAAAGTGTGTACATGTGTAATTGTGCCAATGTGACACTGCTTCCGTAGAAGGCAGTGGAGCTGTATGAGGGAAAAGTCCCCGTGAGAAAGTTCAGTGTGTTAAGTGACCCTAAGGGCATTAGGGGGAAATCCTGGAGGTGGACTAGTACCACTAGTTAGGGTGGAGACTTGTTCTCCCGGTCTGCGCAGTCCAAGAGTCGCCATTGGAATGCCTAGATGGCGTCTATGTGTAATGTGATGTGTATATGTCCTTCTTTGGTGGTTTGGACTATGTGTCACGGCACCTAAAATGTGTAATGTGAAATGTGTAATGTGTATGTGTCCATGTGTAAATGTGTAAGTGACAATGTGAATGTGTATGTGTAAAGTGAACCATGTGAAAGAGGAAATTCGTGTAAAGAAAATGTGAAACTAAAGATGTGAAAATGTGTTATTGAAAACCATCTGAAATCATGTGAAATCAGTGAATTTATGTTATTATCATCATGTTATTTTGTGCAAAAATGTTTAGAATCCATGTTAGGGATAATTGGTGAAAACGGGCAAAAGATAGCATGATTGTTTGATCACATGATATGTTTTATGCATTATTGTAGCTCTCATGCATAGGTTTTCAGCCATGAAACCATATGAAATCAGCAACCTAAAGCATGTAAAAAGGTTCATGTATGTGCTTAAAAATATGTAAAAATCCATGCTAGTTGTGTTTCCCTTCATGTATGCATAACGTTCGTGTTGATAGCTCTCATGTTTTGATTCTTTAAGGACAAATCTCATGAGTAAACGGAATAGATAGCATGTGATAGGTGAATTGTATTCTTAGAAATTTGAAGCATGATCCATGTATAAAAATTATAAACTTTCATGATAGGTTGAACTTTAAAATGACTAGCATGCTACTTTTGAAAACTTTAAATGTGCATGTAGAAACCACTAAGACTTGTAAGTGTATATCATGAGTAGTGTTGCTTGATGAGTCCTTGGATTCACTCCTTGCTTCGGCGTACAGGTGTAGTTGGTGACGTGGCACCTTTGGAGGAGGCAGCAGAGACGGACTCCGAGCGCGGAGATTAGCTAGCTTTGGAGTTTCTTTGAGATTGTGTATTTCATAAGTATGTAATTTGGAACATTGTACTAGAAGTATCATGAAAAGGATGTATAAGTGTGGACATTTGTATTTAATTTCAGCAATTTAAATTATGTGGACATTTAGTTCTTTTATGTAAATTGCGAATTGCATGTATGTTTAATGTGGATGATGAATGAATGGAGACTGTTGTCTTTTACTTCCGCTACACTGTTGTATATTCGCGTGTATCTCAGCTATATGTATCGTTTGGGTAAATGTCCCACTGTGAGGACTCTCGCTATACCGACGTGGGTTGGTACAACTGTACCGGTATAATGAGGGCCGTCACAAGATCGAGCTGAAGAACAGAAGAAGAAGAAGAAGTACTGGCAATTTAGATGCCATTGGAGCAGAGCATCAGGAATTGAAGAGGATATCCATCGAATTCTTTCAAGGCTCTTCAATTCAAGCTTCTGCAAGACTTGTTCACCGAGGAACATCCAACCCAAATCTATTTTAATTATTTCTTCGAGTGTTCATCTCACTTTTGTCTGTGAGATCTGTACAGATTTCTGTGTACGATTGAGTTTGTGAATCAGATCATTGCTAGAGGATCTGATCTCTTATGTTTTTGATCTAGCTTGTGTTGAGCCGTCATGCTCAGTTTGGAGTCATCGTGCTCCAGTTGTGTTTAAGCTGTCGTGCTCAGTGTATGAGTCATCGTACTCATTATGTGTTGTGAGTTGTCACGCTCTGGTTTGTGAGTCGTCACACTCACTGTGTCTTTGCGTCGTCGTGCTCAGTTTGTCAGTCATCGTACTCACGATTAGGTGTTGAGCCGTCGAGCTCAAGGGTGTTTGGAGTCATCATGCTCCAGTGTATGTTGTACATTTTTTAGTAGTGTGGCCTCACTGTGTGAGGGGTGGATATAGGAATCACTGGTGTGATTTCCAAACCACTTTAAAATCCTTTGTCCAATGGTTAGATCTGTATCTTGCACTAGATGTTTGCATAGGATTTCACTCTCACTAGTTGTATAACTGCTTCACTCATTTTATTCACACAATTCACACATACACACATTAGATCAATAATAGTTTTTGTTGAATAGATCTATAAATCGAAGTGTTCTTTGAATTACTTAAGCTTCCGCATAATTTGGTGTTAGATCTATTCAACCCCCCCCCCTCCTTCTACATTTGTTTATACTCTGAATTCGATCAAACAACAGCTAACAATCTGCACATCTTTGTCAACCTGTCAACAAAAACCCATATACCATTGTGACCTATCGTTGTCCTTGGCAATCCTGCTAGAAAATCCATGGCTATGTCGTCCCACTTCCACTTTGGAATAGGTAATGGTTGCAATAAACCTCCTGGACTTTGATGCTCTGCTTTAACCTGCTGGTATACTAGACATCTTGCTATAAATTATGATATTTCCTTCTTCATGCTCGGCCACCAGAAATGCTTCTTCAAGTCTTGATGCATCTTTGTGCTTCCCGTGTGAATTGTGTACCTGGATCGGTGGGTTTCTTCCAACACTTTTTGCTTCGCTCCTGCTTCACTTGGGACATACAATCGGTTTCTGAATTTGACCACATAATCATCATCAATGGTAACATCTTCCATCTTTACAATTTCAGCCAAGTTTTCATCTACTTTCTGAACTTCTATTATCTGCCAATACAAGAATGGTTCCACTGTGCTGCTGGTTAACACTGCTCGATGCTGGCTACTTGGAATAAATAAAGAATTCTCTACCACATTTTCATATAATTTCCATTCCCTTATCATCATGTGACTCATCACTACTTTTCTACTCAAAGCATCTACAACAACATTGGCCTTGCCTGGATGATATGCTGGGCTGAAATCATAATCCATCTATGCTGCTTCAAATTCAAATTCTTCTATGAGAATATATACTTTAAGCTCTTGTGATTTGTAAAAATTTCAAATCTCTCACCATACAAATAGTGTCTCTATAGGTTCAAGGCAAACACCACTGCTGCTAGCTCTAAATCATGTGTTGGATATTTCACTTCATGCTGCTTCAATTTCTGGATGCATAAGCCACTACTTTTCCATGCTGCATTAGTACTACCCCAAGTTCTCTCCTGGAAGCATCTGTATACAACACAAAACCACCTCGGTCTAACTGTATTTCTGGTATAGTTGTTATAGTGAGCCGCCTCTTCAATTCCATAAAAGTATGCCTGCAATCGGGTGAACATACAAAAGGCACTCCCTTCCTGGTAAGTCTTGTCATAGGTGCTGCAATGTTCAAAAAATCTTAAATAAACCTCTTGTAATAACCTGCCAATCCAAGGAAACTCTTGATTTCTGGCACTGATCTTGGCTCCTCCCACTTTATAACTGCTTCTACCTTAGTTGGGTCCATTGCAACACATTCCCCTAAAATTACATGCCCCAAGAACTGAATTTCCCTTAGCCAGAACTCGCATTTACTGAACTTTGCATATAACTGTTGATCCCTTAATGTTTGCAAAGTAATTCTCAAATGAGCGGCATGTTCCTCTTCTGATGCTGAATACACCAATATATCATCTATGAATACCACAATAAATCGGTCCAAGTACGGGTGAAATATTCTATTCATCAAGTTCATAAATGCTGCAAGTTCATTGTCTAACCCAAATGACATAACCACAAACTCATAATGCCCATACCTTGTTCTGAATGTTGTTTTATCAATGTCTTCTTCCGGAATCCTCAACTGGTGATAACCCGATCTCAAATCAATCTTAGAGAATACCTTTGACGTTTGTAATTGATCAAACAAATCATCAATCTGGGGAAGTAAATACCTGTTCTTAATAGTGACATGATTCAACTGACGATAGTCTGCACATTCTAAGGCTGCCATCTTTCTTTCTAACTAAGAAAACTTGTGCTCCCCATGGCGAGTGACTAGGCCGAATGAAACCCATTTCTAGAAATTCTTGCAACTATTTCTTCAATTCTTTTAACTCTACAGGTGCCATCCTGTAGGGTGCCTTTGAAATTGGCATACTTCTCGACTACAATCCCACTGTAAAATCTACCTCTCTATGTGAAGCCAATCCTGGTAACTCTTCTCGGAATACATCCACAAACTCTTTAACCACTGGTACCATCTCTACTGTCTTACATGTCTCAACCAAACTAACTGATGCTAAATATGCTACACACCCTGCATTAATCAACCTCCTAGCCTTAAGTGCAGAAATAATGAACTTAGAAGTGTAGAATGGCATACCTTTGATTTCAAATATAACCTCTCCAGGATGACTAAATATTACTCTCTTCTTCCGGCAATCAACCACTGCCCCATATGCCTCTAAACAGTCCATGACAAAATCACATCATATTCATTTAATTGTAACACATATAACCTTGCTTGCAACTGATGTCCTTGTATCATTTTGGGAACCTCATCTAAATAACAAGAAGTAAGCATGAAATCACTTGAAGGGACCTCTACCACAAGCTCACATTGCCTCTTCTCAAAAGGGTGAACCATACTATCCATGAAATCTCCAGAAATGAAAGAATGCGATGCACCTTGATCAATTAATGTTCTAGCAAAAAATTCAAGGATAGGTATTATATCTTCAATCAAATTTGATGCCTTTCCTTAAGCTCTCGTGATTGCCATAACTCGTCCTCCTCCCCTTTGATAAGGCACACATCTACCTCGCTCGGATGGTGGCTGTTGGAATGGCTGTTGTTCCTTCTGCTGTTGTGGTGCCCCTCTACCATAACATCCTCTTCTAAGATATGGGCAATTTCTAGCCAAGTGCCCCGGATGATCACAATTATAGCATCTATACTCTGGAGATACTGTGGGCTGCCTAGCTGTACTTTGCTGTGATCATTCCGTCCCTGGCCTAAAACCTCAACCCTACTGAAAACCTTGCTGCTTGCCACCTCCTCGAGCCCTAAATATCTTCTTTAGCTTGGAACCCCACTTGCCAAAACCTGATGTAGACGCTCCTCCTGAAGGTCCCTTGCCTTTTCTAACACCTGGAGATTACTGTGGAAGTTGAAAACTGTTGGTTCCACCTGACTGTCTAGATTGCACAGTCCTCTCAAGAATTGCTGCTCACTGGGCTGCCTCCTCCACCACCCCGCACATAAATGGAATCACTACATCTTGCAACTTTGGCCTCAACCCTCGGATGAAGTATTCGACCATCATAGCGTTATTGGTGACTACATAAGGTGCATACCTGCTCAAAGCCAGGAATCTCATTTGATATTCCAACACTGACAAATTCCCCTGATGTAATGTTCTGAATTGTTCCCTCTTAGCTTGCTGAATTTGCACCGGAATGAATGTATTGTTAAACACTTCCAAAAATTCTGGCCATGTGATTATATCCTTCGCCCGACCTGCAAACTCAGTCTGCATCTTAAGCCTCCACCATTCTTGTGCAAATCCTCGCAATGAGTAGGTAGCCAATATCACTCTATCAGTATGTGGACACCTCATGGTGACAAAAACACTTCCAATTTCATGCACCCAATGCTCTGCCGTATCCAGATTCGGACCTCCTGGGTACGTAGGTGCCTGCAACCATAGGAACCTCTCCACCAATAATGTAGACTCCTTCATGCTAGCTAGCTAGTCATACTGGCACAACTAGGGGTAAAGGTACAACATGTGGTACCTCAACTGTAGGTGGTGGTACTAGCGGAATCGGTACTGCCTCCTCCTCAACTAGTGGTTCTATAACCACTGGATGAACTGGTAGCTGCTATTGATCTAACTGTGTTCGAATCATTGTGGTACTCTCCCATAATATTTCTATCAACTGATGTGTAGACTCCTCAGGCTCATCTCCACCACCTCCCGAATCCCTCTTGTCAGCCATTTCTGATCCTGCACATACATCATTCCAACCACATAGCACGAAAAAATATCATTACAAAAATAGGGCCAACTGCTAGCAGTAGACTATAGTAGAGACCAGGCTATGTATATTTATTGTTCCTTCATATTTACATAGACCTTGGTTTAATACCAACTATGATGGTCCTCATCATTAAAACCTATTAACCCAATAACGAGCTTGACCCGACTCCATCTCCCGCGAACCGGCCGAAGCTTCGCAAGGGATATCAACACGCACACGTCCGTGGATATATAAAAGATCACACAGAACATATATGAGATTCTATGTCTTACACATATTTACATGAATGTACATATCCAGTTTTGAACCAAAGTCAAAATACATAGTACAACTGCTTGGGACAAAATCCCCAAGGCACAACATAAAGGAAATTACTCTGTTGGTGGCATAGGTCCGACGCCGCTACGGTGTGGTCCCGAACTAGAAGAGGGATGAAAATCCTCCTGCTCTCTTTCACCTGGAACCAGAAGGGGTGAGCCTCACAAGTCACTGGCTCGGTAAGGCAACTCCCCAAAAGCATAGAGAACGATAATGATGCAGTAATATGAACAAGGCATATGCTCAATTAAATGGTAACACTACCTATGCATGGTACTACAACTGTGAATAAATAAACAGCAACTAACGTACGCGTGTACAGGCTAAAGAAGGACACGCCACACACGAGTCATGAGAACTGCTTCGCGACACCAGCCACTGACCCGGACAAACCACACAAGACTACCTCTCAACCTCACAGCCATGAATGGAAGGTCCAGCTGCCGCTCCACCTCAACAAGGTCAAGAACTGTGGAGACTAACCAACACCACTCCTACAAACCACATAGTTGTAGGCCCATGCCTGGCACCTTTAGGGACTCCGGCCTAAGCTTCCTAAAGTAAGGCACTAGAAAATAAAACTAGTTAGGGATCAGTATGTCTACTGGTGTCCGTCCCCCAACCATGAGCGTGCTACAAGTGACTGCATCCACAAACACATGTTGTTGCCTACTGCTGTCTTTCCCTCAACCGGACGTACAACTTAAACTCAGGAGTGAGGGTGTCCAAGAAGACGACACAAACCTTGACGGTACACATTGTATCGGGAGAAACCCTAAGCACCCTGTGCTTGGCTCATAATGAACTTGGGGTATCCGATTCGAGAGGTAATCATGGAAGGTGTTAAACAACCAAACTTGTTGTGTACACAAATCCTAGCAAACTCGATGTTTCCAACGACGATATGAGCCAACACACCACTTACATGCTCTACATTGTTGGGTATGGAATGAATATCTAGAGGGTGGTAAATAGATATTGACCACATAAAAATTAAAAGCCCAAAACATATCTACGAATATGAATGAGCTTGTTATATCAAACTAGACTAAGCGATAGAGCCAATGCACCACACACCACACAATGCAAGCAGAATTGTAAGGTGGTTCCGCTCCAATGTGAGACCTACATCCACCCCTCACTAAACTAAGTGAGGCTTCTCTCAACACCCCTACCGTGTGAAAACACTCACACAACTGCTGATTCACAGCTTCATACAACCCGCTAATTCACAACTTCAGGATTGTATCAATCTCTCAATCCTTACACATAAAGTGTAGGATCAGTCCATCTACTCCAACTGGAGCAGACAACCAAACAGATGATGTTTAGAAGAAAAGAGAAAAACCAAATGAGAGAAAATTGCTGAAAGAATGCAGAAGTTTTGCGAGCACTCTGCGTGCAGGTTCACTGGAGTTAAGATCTGATCAGATTTCTCTTTGAGCTCCCAATTGCATCTTCCCCAGGATTGAGCTCATCACATTCTTCTTCTGGCCGTAGCTTAATGTTGAACAACTATCTCTTTAAAATATTGTGTTTTTTTTTTTGCTATGACAAAACCTTTTAAGACTTTCTCAACAAACAAAATTATTGAAATATACCACAAGTAACATGACTTGTATAATACTATATATCAACAATCATGAAATTTCTCTAAGTCTACAACGTATACTATGTACCATACTAACTCTGACTGTGGACTCCAATTCCAGAAAAGTCAAAGTGTTGAACCATCTGTTAACTATACTCTGACTCTTCGAAAGTCGAAGTCTGTTAGTAATCCGACTTCTTGGAAGTCAAAGTCTAGACTCCGACTCACTTAAAGTCGAAGTAAGTAAGATATCGACTGATGAACACTTTCACTCCAACTTCTGAAAAGTCAAAGTCCTCTTACTCCGACTCCTTAGAAGTCGAAGTCTGTATTATACTCCAACTCCTTGAAAGTCAAAGTCTATTATTATTTGCACTCCGACTCCCTAGAAGTCAAAGTATGATCGATTGATTCTCATCACTCCGACTTTCCAAAAGTCAAATTTTGTGATCAGTCTCACTGCGACTTCGGTAGAGTCGAAATTCATCTTGTATCTCTTCTTTTTGACTCCGACTTTAGGAAAGTCGAAGTGTACTATCAACTTCTATATACTTAATAAAAATTTCCGTATGAATTTGTTGTTTCATAAAATCCATGAAATCTTGAGTTTATGTAATTTAATAAGTTTGCCATCCTTATGGGATCTCTTACAGCATGATTAACACTTGCATATCATACATAATAATGCTCTTCATTATTCCCATCATTTAAATATTCTATTATGTAGGATAATTTATATTCAAAATGGCCACATATAGTATCTTTGAATAGATCTGAAATGATTATACATGTAACGACCCTCTTAGACCCAGTACAGTTACACCAATTCACATTGGATCTAACAGAGGTATTACAGTGGAACAAATCCAACATTTGACAGTACAGGTAGAGATATACATAAATGACAATTCAATTCCAATGATAAACGACATAATATGGAATTAAACACTTGTAATCAACATTTATTCAAATGTAGAGTTTAGTGCATAAAAATAACAATAGTTCCAAACATAATAGAGTTCATAGTCCAATGCATAAAGGAAATACATATGATCCTCACATACAAGAGTCACTCTCAAATCTCTCAACAATCTAAGCCTCCACGTCCTCTCTCTCTGAGTCAGTGTGCACTATCTCCTGAGTGTCCTCTAGCTCTCCTGAAATGTTAAGCAAGTATGAGTCTACAAGACTTAGCAAATCACATGAAAGACAGTTCAAGATATTAAGAATATAATAGGTTTAACACATGGTAGTACATTATCATTCACATCTTTGGTAACATATACTTTTCCTACTAACATGGTTCTAAGTTAATTTGCAATCATTCATTTCATAGCATTTCAAATTATCATATGAATAAACCATTTCGTGTAATGCATAAGATCTACATATTACATCTAGCAAATGATCTAACATACTCCTACACTTAGCATGCACTCCTTTTATCATGAAATCTACTTGTTATTCTATATCACATAAACTATTTAAATTTAAGTCTTACATTACAATTTGTAATATATAACAGTTATCATGTGACAATTAATCATTTAAACATATAGCAATCTTTTATAACAAATGGTATGTGATTCATGTAGCATTTAATACATTGACATGTAGCATGTACTCATGTTGACAATTATCATGTAGGCATGTAAGCATATAACATGTAGCATGTAGTATGTAATCATTTTCATGTAATTGCCAAGACATAGCCGGCACTAAATTAGAGATCAGTAGTCATTTAACATTCACTTATCACCTAGCAATGCAGTGATGAAGTCATGGTATTTGCGCAAAATCGGGGAAAGCCCTTCCCACCTTAACTAGTAGAACTTGTCTACCTCAAGGATTTCAATCCGTTGCCCATGGATTCAGTAGGTCATTTACATGTAGGTGAACCATTACCATAGGGGCATCTACAGTGTAGTTCCTTGTAGGAATCTCTAAAATAGAAATGTCTTATTCGCATTCATTTCAATGCATGTTCTAAAATATATGATATCATTAATTTTCATTTCATGCAATCTTGACATATGACCATGCAATAATATATAGTATGTCTTTTCAGTTCTGAAAATTCTACTTTTTACATGACAGACCCCTATCATGATACTAAATACAACACACTCAATCATATACATACTTGTATTTTTTTATTTAAATTCTACATGCAATTTACTATTCAGAAATCCATAACAAAATGTACTAATGTTTAAAAATTCTGAAAGTTTAACAGTAATTCAGAATCAGGTTGCACTATGCACATGTAAAATTTCATATTTTTCTGATCTATGTAACTATTTCTCATGAATTAATTCATCATAAATCTGAATTATTTAACATGATAAGACTGTAATAAAACCCATGTAGATTTACACACCAGTAATACACATAATAAATTTACAGTCCCAATTATCGTCACACAGTTCTTAACTTTATGGTACAACAGAAGTCATGTTTGCATTCTTTTTACAATTCTATTGCTAAATAAATCAAAATTTCAAGGAAACAACCATGCATGAGATACATATGGTTTATCCATTCATCATAACCTCCTGTTCATAATATAACAGTACTGAAATACACAAAACACCACCTGGCCAAAATCTCATACAATAAAGGATCACAGATAATCAATTATCATCAATTTCTGTAAATACATGGTACTAATAAACTTGACTCAAGGTATGTGACGTTTACAGATGTCAACGTCCACATACACTGTCATTAAGCCTCACTAGACGGCAGCACATAGCGCCATTAACACTCATTGACGGCGGCACATAGCGCCGTTTACATATAGTATAGGACGAAACAAATATTATCTATAAGATATGGATGGCAGTCGATTCCGTTGCCCATAGGAATTTGACGGCGAACAATATTGACGTCAAATTCTTAAATGCAGAAAACACAGTAGACCGAACATGGAATAACGTGACTTCTACCCTTTCTCGTAGGTTATTTGCATGGTTTAAAAATACAAAAAAATGGTAAATCTATAATATATCATATCCTAAACCAAATACCCATGTAACTTGCCTCTATCCCTACAATCGGAGTGACGAATCAAAGCCTGAAGAAGCCCACCTCGCCGTGAGGCAGTTTCTCTCTCCATCTTCAAGTGCTCCAACTCCACCTCCAATGTAGTTCCTCTGCCTGGATGAGCTCTTGATCGCGTTGTTGGATGCACCTTCTTGGTTCAGAAGCCTCCAAACCGCACGATCTAGCACTACAATTACCCTTCTCGGCCCTCTTTTCTCTCCCTCAATACTAGAGTGAAAATCTCCCAATTTGAAAATTCTAGGTCTTATAAAGACCTCTCCCTGCGTTGGTCAGCCTAGATCCTAACCCTAGGATGCGAAACAAACTGATCTGGCCTCATAAAGACACTTAAAACGACAGATCTCTCTTGCTCGGAACGGTAATATCAAAAACAGGCAAGTCATCTTAACGTTAACATAAGATGCCATCAGCCTCCACGTAAACATCCATCGATGATGTCGTTTACAGGCTTGCTCACAAATTTAAGAAATTTAGAAAATAATAAACGACCCAAGATTATGTCGTTAACATGAAATAAACGGCAGGAGATCTTGCCACTAACAGGACTTAACGCCAAGAGATGTTGACGCTAAGTTCCACACAGAAACATCACTCAATTTCATGTAGAAATAAACATACAATTTGCAAAATAACTTAAGAAATTTTTCTAGTGCAGTACAATAGAAATTGGTCTTTTGCTCTTTATCAGTAGTTCAGTTCCTCTCCCTTTTGATAGTTGCCTTGTAGTAAATGCAATGGTAAGTATAAGCTGCATGGGGTATCTGTCAGGAGTTCACCAACCACTGTCAGAACCTCCCCTTACCTTTTGGATCCAATTGTATGTCTGCGTTTTATTGCAGTGAACATCTGTCCATCTGAGGTTCCTTATACTTTACATATATTTCCATCTTACCTACCTCCGAAAGTATGGAGGTATCATTTTCTGTCTTGTCCTTTCTTGCAGAACATTTATGAAGAATGCCTTGCTCTCAGTCTTCAGCATGGAGTTTTACAGAACAATTAATGAAGACTGAAGCTACAATCATAGTTTGAGGACGTTGGAAACCCAAAAGCTGAAGGACTTATGAACATAACAAAAGTCTCAAAGGATCAACGGTTACTATTGAAACGTCTAGTTTTTTAACGGGCAGTTTCAAACGGAAACTTAGGGCCTCTGAAGCATATATAGAAGCCAGAGTTTTGAATAAGATAACCAACTCGGATAGAGAGACATCAACACAACTCCCATCTCAATTTTCAAGCAAAAGTCACCATAAAGCCTTCTACTGAAATGTAAGAAAGAGAGCTGCCTCCTCTCCTCAGCCCGCAACTTCCAAGCTCTCAAGTTCTTAGATGTCTTTTTCTGTTGGGTGGCATTTGTAACTCTAGATCTATTCTTAAGTCCACTCTGTTAGATTCAAAAAGAGTTAGAGTTGCAACTCTTATTTGTAATTCTTTCTGAATTCTCTGTGTTTGCACATCCTTCTGAGCAGACACACCAGTGGTTCTCATCTTTTTGCTTTAGATAACCCGCAGGAGGTTTGTTTCCTACAGTGCCCCTCTTGTGAAGGGAAGACCTACTGTGTAGATAGTATTTGTACCGTGATTGAGGGAAGACTTGCTTGGGAGCAAGTGGGATTGTAATACCTCTCAGGTTGAGAGAAGGCCAAGTTCTCTTGGCGGTTATTGAAGTCCCAAGACGTTGCTTGGGGACTAGACGTAGGACATCCATGTAGGAAGGGCCAAACCAGGATAAAATTTGTTGTGCATTTGTGTGATTGTTTTGGGCCAATTTGCACTTGTTTCACACACAACACTAAACACTAACAACCTTACTTAGTGTTGTCTACCTTCAGATAAAATGTTTAAAAGTGCAAGAGTCCTATTCACCCCCCCCCCTCTCTAGGACATCATTATTGCCATCTCGATCCAACACTTAAGGATTAATTGTCTCTGAATTGGGTTGAATTCTAATGCTCTGCTTCAATTGATCAGCAATAGGGCTTCATACAAGTAGAAGAAGCAATCTAGCATCCTTTCTTCTTGATGAGTTGACTACTCACAAGCCTGCTATTCTCTCTGATCTCAAGCTCTCTGCTCTTTCTGCACTTTTTTGCTCTTAGATGCTCTGAACTTTTTCTGTGTGTATTATCTCCTAAAGAGGATGACGTGCCCCTTTTTGATCAGCAACACAGAATCTTTTAGGTGGGCCCCAACAGAATCCCAATTCGTTGGGAGGTACTTTTGCCGCCGAAAAGGGTATCTTCCCGAACCTTGTAAGGTGTACCCGATGTCCCAATCATTGGGCCTCGGGTCACTAGAATACAAGGGTTAGAGAGTCATTTTTCAAATATAACCCAAATGTATAATCATTCTTCAAATATAGTAGTAGGACTAAGTTCACTAGGTAAGATTCATACAAATGATGAAACTGTAAGAAAAATTCTAAGGTCATTAACTCATGTCTGGACCCCCAAGGTCACTGGTATTGAAGAGGCACATGATCTAACTCAACTTTCTATTGATAAATTAATTGGCTCTTTAATGGCTCATGAAATCAATTTGGAAAGATTTTCTGAAGGTTCATCGAAAAAAAAAATGTCAAATGCTTTGAAAGCCGCAGATTCCTCCTCCTCTGAAGATTCAAAAGAAAAATCAAATGACAGTGATGATGAAACCATGCTGTCGAGGAAACTGCAAATGATTCTTGCTAAAAAGAAGAAGTTTTGTTCAAAGAGATTTTTCAAAAAGGATAAGAAGAAAGAACCAACTTTCTATGAGTGCAATCAACCAGGACATTACAAATCTGAATGCCCTATGCTCAAGAAAAAGTATCTAGCTGAAAGATCTGAGGAGAAGAAGAAAGATAAAGAAAGAAAATTCAGAAAGTACAAGAAAAAGAAAATGACAGCAGCATGGAATAATGAAGAAGCCACAAGTTCAGACTCTCCAAGCTTGGAATCAGAAGAAGAAGAAAAAACAAATCTAGCCATCATGGTAGGATTGGATCAGGTAAATTCTGAAACTTCTTTCACATCATGTTCAGAATCTGATTCTAATAGTCTTGAAGATGCTTTCAATGAACTGTATGAAAAATATAAAACAGTAGTTAAATAAATGAAAATAGTTAAGTTCAACTTGCTTACTCATGAAAAATCTAATACTTTCCTAAAAAATGAAGTAGAAAGATTAGGATAAAACCTAAATGAAACTAAAATATCAAATGAACTACTGTGTGAAGATTTAAAGAATAAAAATAGTAAAATCATGGAAATTGAATCAAATCTAAAAGAATTGAAGGATCAAGAAAAATTAAGAGAAGAAAAGAACTACTTAAGAGCTACCATAGATAAAGTTACTAACTGTAAAACATCTCTATTTGTAAGACTGAAAGGTGCTCGGTCTGGTAATAAGAAATATGGAGTAGGATATACACCCCCAACCAATGAAGAGAATATTATCTATCCTAAAAATTATCCAACTTCTAAATTTGTAAAGGAAAAGGAAATTAAAAATCCTAGAAAGGTAAATCAGTATGTTTATAAACAAAAATTGAACTCTAGAAGCACTACACATATAAAGAATGCATTTGATCTATGTTGCAGTCATTGTAATCAACTAGGACACGCTGTCAGCACATGTACAACTAGACACTTGCGTTGGATTCCTAGGACTAACCATCAAGGACTCAAGAAAATTTGGGTACCAAAAGTTACAACTTAAACTTGTTTATAGGGTCGCCTGAGAGTATCCAAATGATATTTGGATAGTGGGTGCTCAAGGCATATGACAGGTGCCAGAAAGTTATTTACAAGTTTTAGAAATGAGATTGGACAAGTCACTTATGGAGATAATGGGAAAGGCAAAGTGTTAGGATGTGGAATAGTAGGAACACAAGAAAATGATTTAATACAAGATGTCATGCAAGTAGAAGGATTAAAGCACAATCTCATTAGCATCAGTCAACTGTGTGACAAAGGTCACTTGGAAAGATTTCAGAATGATAAGTGCATTATTCAAAGGAATGGAAAAACAGTTTTTGAAGCACAAAGAGTCAAAAATTTGTACATTGTACAATTAGCAGAGTTAAAAGGAGTAAACTTGTGTCTTACAACTACTAAGAGTAATGAAACTGAATTATGTCACAGAAGACTAAGACATGCAAGCACATCAGTGATCAAGAAATTAATGAAGCATGATCTAGCTGAAGGTCTTCTGAAGCTTAAATTGAAGAAATCTGGAATATGTACAACCTGTGCAAAGGGAAAGCAAACCAAGACATCATTTCAGTCCAAAACAATAGTTACAGCTTCCAAGCCTTTGGAACTCATTCACATAGATTTATTTGGACCTATAAGAATAGTAAGTCTTGCAGGAAAAGTGTATGGCTATGTAATTATAGATGATTACTCAATGTACGCATGGGTATCTTTTTTGAAAGCCAAATCAGAAACATTTTTAGATTTTTTGAAGTTCAGTAAATTAGTACAGAAGAACCATAAATTTCAGATAATTAGTATTAGATCTGATCACGGTGGAGAATTCAAGAATGAAGAATTTGTAAAGTTTTATGAAGAAAATGACATAGAACACAACTTCTCTGCACCAAGAACACCTCAACAGAATGTAGTAGCAGAAAGGAAGAACAGAACACTGCTGGACATGGCCAGAACTATGCTTACAGAATACAATCTACTAATATATTCCTAAGCAGAAGCAGTCAACATAGCCTACTACATCATCAATAGGTGCATGATCAGACAAATCCTAAAGAAGACACCTTATGAGCTCAAGGAGAAAAAGCCAAACATCAGTCATCTTCGACCCTTTGGTTGTAAGTGTTTTATTTTGAATAATGGCAAAGATAATTTAGGAAAATTAGATGCTAAAAGTGATGAAGATTTTTTGCTAGGACACATTTCAAAACCTAGAGGATATAAAGTGTTTAATATAAGAACCTTAGCTGTAGAATAAACAATTCATATTTTGTTTGATGAAACTAACCCTTCTATTAAGAAAATAGAAGAAGAAGATTTTGTTGAAGATCTATGCAGGGATCTGGAACAATCATCTATTGAAGAAAAAGAGAAAGATGAAGAGAAAGAAGATCCACCACATGAAGAACTTCAACAACAAGAAGAACCACAGGAAGGACTACCTAGAGAATTGAGGTATCACAGAGATCATCCAATAGAAAACATTATTGGTGATCCTCAAGAAGGGTAAGAACAATATATTTGATCATTCCCTGTGATTTCTCTGCATTTGTTTCTCAAATTGAGCCTAGGACAATCAATGATGCACTGGCTGATGAATCTTGGATCCTAGCTATGCAAGAGGAACTTAACCAGTTCCAACGCAGCTAGATTTGAACTCTTGTCCCTGGACCTTCCGACCATCCAGTTATTGGGACAAGATGGGTCTTCAGAAACAAAATGGATGAATCAGAAGTAATCATCAGGAACTATTGGGTTATGATTTGTATAATGATTGACTTGATGTTTGGATGCTTAAATGTTTTTGATAATGACATAACTGATGTTGAGAAGACATGATCAAATGAGATAACTCCATGACCATATATTCCTTCATGATATCCTACTTGAAGTGTCTTTTATGTAGGTGAGAATGAAGGTAGAAGACAAGAAGCAAAAATCAAGCACAAAAGAACTAGAGAAACACAACAAGTACCCAGCTGTCGATAGGCCTGAAGCTATATGTCGACAGCCAGTGTTGACAGTGAGCTGACAAGCTACTGAAAAATAAGAAAGATCAGTAGCTGTCGACAGACAAGGTTCATCTGTCGACAGATCAGTCTAGCCTGTCGACAGCCAGAGGTCGCCTGTCGACACCCCAGCCTCCCAGCCAGAAACATGGTTCTGGAAGCAATGATTTATGCAGTAGTTGTCGACAGCCAGAAGGCATCTGTCGACAGTCGTATGTTACGTGACTACATGTGACCGACATGCGATCTATGTTAGGGTGTTCTCTTCTCTCACGATTCTCAAGACTTGAACACTACTATCTATAGATCATATGGACATATTTTCGTGGCAAGAAGCCACCACAAAAAAACCCTAACTAATGAACAATATCAAGAAAGATTTTTGCTCCTCTGCTTCACGTCTCCAGTATGTTCAAGAGAGATCCATCTTGTACGAGGAGTTGAAGCTAACTCGTCCTCAAACCTCAAGCTTCGTCATCATCTGATCTTCATCGACGTGGAGCTTAGAGTTCTTCTAGACGAACACCCTGAAGAGTTCAACCTTTGGATTTGTTCATCAACTCTGAACTCTTCCATTATCTCATCATCTGTTATATGCGTGTGTGTGTTGCTGGTTTGAGTGTTCCTTGTGCTCAACCCATGTTTGTGTGGTGGATCTGAGAGCGTGTTTGTCTCAGACACCGTGTGTGTGTTGTTGCTGGGTTGAACTTGCTAGATATACAGTTTTTTTGTGTGTGTGTGTGGACAGTGGACGTAGGATACATGAGTTGTGTAGTCCAAACCACCATAAATCCTCGTGTCCTGTGGTTTGCATGATCTTACGTTAGATGTATGCTAGGCACGATCACTTGTTCACACACTTGTCATACTGCTAATTTCCTAAGCAGACTCTACACACACATCGAAGTTTAAATTTGATCCATATCAGTTTGAATCTTCTTAAAGTCAGTCATAATCTCGATAAGAAGGTTAATTTATTTTATTCGGTAGTAATCTATTCAACCCCCCTTCTAGATTACTGCTTTAGGTAATTCCGCATGCCTTTGAATTGGTATCAAAGCCAGATTTCTTTGATTTTACAGCTTTAATAGCTTGATCTAACGATCAAGAGAGATTCTGTTCAATGGAAACTAACAAAGGTTTTATGGCTGAAGGACACTCAGTGTCTAGGCCTCCCTTCTTTGATGGGACTGACTATACTTAGTGGAAAAACCTCATGCAGGTATTTCTGAGAGCTCAAGACTATGAGCTGTGGAAAATAGTAAGCATGGGACCCTATGAGCTGCCCGCTGATGAAGACACCTGGACAAGGGAGCAGATACGTAGGGGAACCTTGAATTGGAGTGCGTTGAACATGATGCAATGCATTGTGCATCCGAAGGAATACTCAAGAGTCTCCACATGCAAGTCTGCAAAGAAAATGTGGGACAAATTGGAGTTGTTATATGAAGGTACATCCGAGGTAAGGAAAACTAAGGCTAGCATGCTTGTGTCTGAATATGAAATGTTTAAGATGAAAAATGAAGAAACAATTTCAGACATGTTTGCTAGATTCATGATTATAATCAATGGTTTGAAAGGTGTTAAGAAAGAGTACAGTGAGGGTGACTTAGTAAGGAAGATAACTCAGTCTCTTCCATCCTCTTGGCATACTAAGGCCACTGTCATTGAGGACTCTAAAGACCTGTCCACAATGAAATTAGATGAATTGATAGGATCCCTAATGACGTATGAAATAAATCTAAAAAGAAAATAATCTGAGGTCAATCCCAGAAAATCCATTGCATTGAAAGCCTCTTCAAGCTCCAAGAAAGAGATTCAACAAGAAAATGATGAAAATGAAACGTCTAGTGAAAGTGAGAATGATGAGATGGCTATGCTTACTAGACAATTCATGAAATTCCTCAAGTTCAAAAAGAAGGGGTCATGAGAGGTGAATGCCTAGAGCTCAAAAAGAAGCTGAAAAAGGACAAGTCTACATACAAGAAACCTAGGGCCATGATGGCAACTTGGAGTGATGAAGATGATGATGAAAATGTTCTAGACAGTTCTAATGATGAAGAAATTCAGTGCTTGATGGCATGGAGTGAAGACTCCAATGAGGTAAACTCTTCCTTTGAAAACTACACTATTGAAGAATGCGAAGAAGCATATACCTTGCTATTTGAAAAATTTTGTGAATACAAATCTGAAAACAAAGCACTGAAAAGGAAAATCACCACTCTTGTTCATAGCACAAACAATGATGAGCAACTTGCAATCCTAACTAAAGAGATAGAGTTACTTAAAATTGAAAATGAAAGCCACAATGTTTAAATGGATTACATGAAGGAAAAACATCAAGAGAATGAAAAAGAAAAAGAAATTCTAAATAAATCTGTTGAAACCCTTCAAAATGAGAATCAAGAAATTCAGAAAAAGATGGAAGAGGCTAAAAAAGAATTAAAAGGAAAGAATGAAGATCTGTCAAGATTTGTAAAAGGAAAAGAAAATGTTGATGCTATTTTGGGAGTAAGGTCAAACATAACACGACATGGGCTTGGATTTCAGACTGAAAATCAAAAGAAATTTGGACAAAAACTAATCATATCCTTTATTCAGGACAATCTAAGTACAAGTAAACAAGTTCAAGCTAAAAGCAAAGAATTGAAAACTAAACAAAAGAATTCAACTGGTCATCAAAGAATGGCACCTGTCGACAACCTAAAATTGAACTATCGATATGTATGGAAATCTGTTGAAAAGTCAAAGCCAACCAAGCAACAAAAAGGATAAAAATTCTCACAAGTTCAATACAACAGTAAAGGAATTGCAAAAACTCAAACTCCATCATGCAACTGTTGTAAGAAACTTGGCTATACTGAACAATAATGCTGAAATAAATTGAAGATGTTCAAATGCAAACAATTGTGGATTCCAAAGCATTTAGTTTCTGGTATGATTGAATGAATGGGACCCAAAGTAATTTGGGTACCAAAACCTCTTTTCTGATGTATCTATACAGGAATGCCTAGCAGCCCAAAATCAAAACAAGCGGTACTTAGACAGTGGCTGCTCAAGGCACATGATGGGCGATAAAGAAAAAATTATGTTTGCTGGTTGAAAAAGATGGAGGTCAAGTCATGTTTGGAGGTAACAATAAGGGCCAAATAATTGGCACAGGTAAGGTAGGAACCAAGGTATAGATCACAAATTTTCATCTCCAAGGACTCCTGAACAAAATGGAGTAGTGGAGAGAAAGAACAGAACCTTGGTGGAAATGGCTCACACACTTCTAGTTGAAAGTTAACTCTCAAGGAGTTTTTGGGCAGAAGTTGTGAACACATCATGCTACATCTTGAATAGAGCCATGGTAAGACCTGTAATGAAGAAAACCTCATATGAGCTCTTGAAAGGTAAGAAACCCAACACTGGGTATTTCTGAATCTTGGACTCCAAAGTCTTTATTCACAATAATGACAAAGTTGATTTTCATAAATTTGAAGCCAAAAGTGATCCAGATATTTTTCTAGGCTACTCTGAACACACTAGAGCCTATAGAGTGTTTAATAAAAAAAACAAGACTATGGATGAGACTCCACATATTGTCTTCAATGAGTCTCAAGCAAAAACTAACAATTTAAATGCTTGCAAGTGTGATGATGAAGAAGCAATCATACTTGAAAAACAAGCTGAGAAGCATCTATCGACAGACCAAGAAGAGGATGCCGACAGACCTAAAGAAGACCATCAAAATGATCAAACTCCTCAAGCACAACCTCCTCAAGAGCTACATCCTCAGGAACAACATCCACAAGAACAACATCCTCAAGAACGAAATCAATAGGATCAGTCCACAATAAGAAATGTCAAGTACTCAAAAGATCATCTACTTGAGAATGTCATTGGAAATGTGAATGATAGAGTTCATACTACGTCTCACTTTAGAAACATTGTTGAACAGTATCATTTAGAATTTACTACCTAATAAAATAAATTAATAGGATCATTTTATTGGTCGTGAGATAATACTCTGAGAATCTTAACTGGTAGCATGTAGAAGACACCTTACACAATCATATGAAGATAAGATAACCCATTGTTTAAAATTGAAATGTCTTAATACTAGTATGTTTGACACTTTGTAATGAGTGTATACCAGTTCTCATCCTTGAA
The DNA here is from genome assembly GCA_014218235.1 of Colocasia esculenta. NCBI lineage: Eukaryota > Viridiplantae > Streptophyta > Magnoliopsida > Alismatales > Araceae > Colocasia > Colocasia esculenta. Next base: position 149,905,460 of record CM024755.1, read on the forward strand.
ATTCAATTTGACCACACCTTTTTCAATCAAATTCTGTTCTGGAACAGTTCTTTACAGCATCTATCGACAGATGCAATGCGCCTGTCGATAGCCGGAATCTAAACCGTTCAGAACTCAAACGGGTTCACATTTTGTCTAGTTATTGTGGTCCCCTTCCATCTAAAATGTTTCCTAAATAGTCGTAAAGGCCAGCCCATGACCATTCACCCCCTCACCTTCCCTCAAGAGGTGCTTCCTTCCCATTTTTCTAAACCCCAACCCTTTTCTTTCCACAACCGCAATCTCACAACCCTTCCCTCTGTTCCTTCCCTTTCTTCTTTCTATCTCCTCCTGGTTTCTGTGTGTCTCCTCCCTTTTCCTCAGATCTCCCATGGCTACCCAGAGGAAGGTCCTTGCTTCTCGTCAATGCCACACTTCGCCGGACGCCGGAGATAGTTCTCGGGCTCCAGCATAGTGCCGGAGCAAGCACCAGGCAGATCGCATGCCAGAACTCATCTTTCCCCAGGATCTGTAACTCACCAGTGTCTAAGGGGCCTTCAAGATGTTCGTCCAGCCCCGGTATGTGGATTTTGATTCGTTGGAAGATATGTTCGAGGGCCTGGAGACCCTCTTCGACACCTAGGGTAGGACCACATTCCTCAAGTCCAAGAAGTAGCACTCCCCGAATGCTGTGACGGATTTCTTCAACAACATGGGGATGGCAGTGGATGAGGACCTCTACACCACTATCAAAGGTACAACTTTCCAAGTCACTACCAATCTTTTCAGACGTGCCTTACAGATTCCCAACTCCGGGGCTAACATTCTTGCCACCTTTCTTAATGCCTCGGAGTATTTCACACTCATCACCCTATAACCATATAATTCCACCAAAGAGTTTGTGAAACTCAATGCAAATACTTTCCCCCGACTCCACCGCATGATTCACCACATTTTCACCACCCTCATTGCTCCAAAGGATGGAAGTCGGGAACTTGTGACCGAAGTCCACAAGACCCTATTCCACTTCTTCCTCAAGAACCACCAGATCAACCTACCCAATCTCATGCTTGACCTCATCAAGCAATGCTTCCAAAATCCAAAGAGGTCAATGCCTTATGCCTGTCCCATCACCTCCCTTATGTCCATCATTGGCATCCAATTCACTCTGGGTGAGCTTGTCACCCTAAAAATTGGGAATGCATATGATATCACCACTGCCCATCGGATGGGCTACAGGATGGTGGATGGGAGAGTCTCCCGGACTCTCAAGGGTCAAGAGCTGGAAGCCGAGGATGATACTAAAGATGATGAGGAAAGTGAAGCAGACTCACATCCGGAACCAATGGATGTCCAAGGTGGTGATGAAGGTCTTCCTGCCGAACAAGTTCCACAGGCTGCTCCTCAAGACATTTCATAATTTATAGCAGATCAGTTGGCTCAACTGACCCAGCACCTTAATGCCAGATTTGATGCACTAGTAGATACTCAAGCCCACCTTCAGCAGCAGATTACCCAACTCTCTACTGATCTTCATGGTCTTCGTCATCCCACTCCTCCTAGGAGTGATGATGTTTAGAGAGTCTAGGGTGTAGTTCTTTTGCTAGTTTGGGGTCATGGGGTGTTAGTCATGTTATCTTTGTGTTTCCCTTTTATTTTTGAAATGTACTAGGTGTTCATGTACTGTGTGTAATTCAAGATATATCAATGAAATCAAAGTTTCTTTATTCTATCCATTTGTTGATGACTTATCTTTTTGAATGTTGTCAAAATGGGGGAGAACATCAATTGTGTTTTACATCAATTGTGTTTTTGTCATCATCAAAAAGGAGGAGAATGTTGGGTTATGATTTTTATAATGATTGACTTGATGTTTGAATGCTTAAATATTTTTGATAATGTCATAATTGATGTTGAGAAGACATGATCAAATGAGATAACTCCATGACCATATATGCCTTCATGATAGCCTACTTGAAGTGTCTTTTATATCGGTGAGAATGAAGGTACAAGACAAGAAGCAAAAATCAAGCACAAAAGAATTGGAAAAACACAACAAGTACCTAGCTGTCGATAGGCCTGAAGCTATATGTCGATAGCCAGTGAAGACAGTGAGCAGACAAGCTACTGTAAAACAAGAAAGATCAGTAGCTGTCAAAAGACAAGGTTCATCTGTCGACAGATCAGTCCAACCTGTCGACAGCCAGTGATCGCATGTCGAAAGCCCAGCCTCCCAGCTAGAAACATGGTTCTGGAAGCCAGGATTCATGCAGTAGTTGTCGATAGCCAAAAGGCATCTATTGACAGCCATATGTTAAGTCACAACATATGATCGAAATGTGATCTATGTTAGGGTGTTCTGTTCACTCACGATTCTCAAGACTTGAACACTACTATATATAGATCATATCGACAAATTTTCATGGCAAGAAGCCTCCACACAAAAACCCTACGCAAATAACAAGATTGTCACGCCCCGCCAATTTAGTAGCGGAATAAATCGGGGAGACGTGAGCAAAGTACATAGTAGAGTAAAATGTACACCAGTTGAATAATTCAAAGCGTCTAAGGGACAATAATTGAAATAAACTCTTCATTTCATAATGAAATCACTAAGTCTATTACAACCACTATTTCAGAGCCAATACATAGGGCTCAATGACGTCATTACATTGAAAAGAAATCTAAAGCAATAACTACTCGACTTCATGGTACTAGAGTAATTTCATGAGTTGACTCCAGATCGCTCATCACTCTAGTCCTGTCCCATTGGTATGTATAATGCCTTCATCCGACTTACCTGAGACACAATAACAAATAACGAAGGGTGAGCGATAACACCCAGTAGGACTTAAATCTCAGGCTCGAGCAGGCTTTAAATGATTAATGGATTAAAGGCAGAGTAACTAATGATAGAGCAAGTCATGTAAAGTCGAGAAAGTAATAGCACAAGTAACATGGTTCAGATAGCAGATGAGTATAGCATGAGGATTAAAGTCAAGTCACGATAGTAAACGATAACAACACAATAGCAAGTAGCGACAGTGTCAAGTAATAGCAAGCGACATGTATAGCAAGGAGAGAGATAGTAGTTGGCCATATAGGGAGTAAATTGCACTTTGATTGATTTTCATCAATCGAAATAGTATAGCACTTTTGATTAACATTCGTCAATCGAGATAGTAATTGCGCTTTGGTTATCTGTAGATAGCCAAGAGAGAACATAGCACTTTGTTGTCGTAGACAACGAGAGAATATAGCACTTGTTTGTTAAATGGCACTTTGTTGTCGAAGACAACGAGAGAATATAGCACTTGTTTGTTAAATGGCACTTTGTTGTCAAAGATGATGAGAGAACATAGCACTTGTTTTTTTTATTAAATAGCACTTGGATGTAATGCTGACATCCTGATCATGATAACTCCCATGGGCAAATGGCACTTTTTGGGCGCTCCTCCCAGGACCAGATCGGGGCCCTATTACGCAGGCATTAGCTATTGTTGTGTATTTTTAGACAATCAGTTGATGGTTAATAAAGAGTACCAAGAAGTAGATGAGAGTACTAGATGAATAGATGAGATAGTAGAGTGATCGTGAATAGACGAGCGAGTAGAGTATAGACGAGAACTAAGGAAAATTGCACATTGAAAGATGTGCGGAATTAACCAATATGGTAATCTAGAAGGGAGGGTTGAACAGATTACTATCAATTAAAGATATAATGACCTTATTTTCAGTGGAAACACAGACTTTTGATATTTCAAATAGAGTTTAAATTAAACTATGATGTATGTTAGTTGTAAATAGATAGAATAGCAATTTATCTAGCATGTGAAAGATCAACGTGCCTACCAAACATCTAGCGTGAAATGTTCAAACCACAGACACGGTGATTTAAGGTGGTTCGAAGTACACAACTTGTGTATCCTATGTCCACCGTCCACACACACACGTAGAAAGACTGCTTATCAGCAAGTTCACTCACTACAACACACACACACTCACGTAGTCTGATGTAAACCATGATCAGAACAATGTGACAAATGTGAATCAAGCACAAGGATGCTTGACTTAACAACACACACACACACATATATGAAAAACAGAGATAAAGAAGAGTTCAAAGTTGAGATTTCAAATCCTGATGTGGAACTCTTCAAATGATTATCCTGATGTACTTCAAGCTTTGTCTTGACAGGTATCAGTTGATGGAGAAGCTTGAGAGATGGACAATCTGGCCTCAATCCCATTCAGAGGATGTCTCTTTGGTTGCTTGGACGAACAGTTGAAGCAGAGCAACAGAAAGATCTTCTCTCTTGTGACTTGGCTTAGGGTTTTGAGTTGTGGCTGCTTCTGTACGAAAATAACTCCAAAGAGTTCCTTTTATATGGGTGTTCAAGTATGGAGAGACATGGTAAAAGGAAACACCCAAGTCGAAAACATATGGAGATCTCGTATTGAGATTTTATGTTTGCCTGTCGACAGCAAGAATTGCTTCTATCGACAGATGTAGACAGACATACAAAAGACAGAAGACTGGGCTTTTCGGGAGACAATTCCCTGTGTGGATCTGTCGACAGGCGACTTGAGTCTGTCGACAGGCACACCTTGCCAGGAGCCTGTTTGTTCTATCTGTGCAGATCTATCGACATGCATCAGAGGGGCTTTCGACAGGAACATCTTGCCAGTACCCTATAAGGTCTGTCTGTGAAAGGCTGTTGACAGGCATCTTTGGGGCTGTCGACAGGTACTTGTCTTTATTGCTTTTCTTGACCTTTTTGCACTTGTTTTGGTACATTGTCTTGCATGCAATCTCACCTACATTTAAGAGCATTGTTAGTGAGATAATGTGAACATTTAGATGATCGATTTAAACATGTAATTCTTGAATAACATTTGCTTGACTTGTCATTCTTATCATGTTTCTCACATACATATCACATGAAAATTTATTGTTCTTGAAGTGCTCATTGATTTCTCATCATAAAAAACAAACATCTCAAATATAAATGCATGTAAACCCAACACACATAACACGTTGAGTAAACAGACGATATTAACAGTTGCACAACACGCGCACATGGTGTTGGCAGTCAGGTAGAATACACAACCCTTCCGCTGGCCTTGTTATGCACAGGTCCAGAGGTCTGGCATGATTCTAGATAAGGGCGAACTTCTAATAGCCGTTTGGATTTTATTGATCCCTAAAGGGTATCATAGGTGTTAGGGTACAACCGGCTCGTCGACCATGTGGGAATCCATAAACACAGGAGACTTACGGAGGCCTTGAACAATGACTCACTAGTCCGACAGAAGGAGTATCCGATGGAGAGTTCATCCAAGTCAAGAAAGTGTGTATATATAAACAAGTACTTGACGTTCTAGAAGAATTTTAGGACAGTGGAGCGTCGAGATCGGTGTTCCAAAGCATCGCACGAGTTGTAAACAAGTTATTTTTAGAATAAGGTAATTAATTACAATAATTACCAGATATGTTATGTATCATATTCATGCCAATTAAGCCATATTTGGAAGGTTCAAAGTGTGTGCATGTGTCATGAAATCATAGATGGAAATTAGTCGTGTGTATGTATTTTAAATCACATACAAATGTTCAATTTATATTAAGTGAAATTACTACGGGTATAAATGGGATTAAAGGGTATAAGCATAATAGGCAATTAGAACATTGCAAATCAAGTGTTTTTCTGCAAAAATCCTGTGAACACGATGCACCCCAGTAAGGGTCATGATGGGTTTAGGGTAGATAGCAATAGGTGTTTAGATGGATCGGGACGGGTCGGTCATGACAGGTGGTTAGAATGCGACAGGGGCATCTAAGGGTCGCGACGGGTCGGTCAGGTCAGGCACATGGATCGCGACGGCAGGGCTGTCGCGTACAGAATGTGACGAGACTGTACGTCATGACCAGACCCCAGAATGCGGCCTATCGGGCCGTCGTGTTTGCAGGGCCTGCGCTTGAGTCCGACAGGACTTTGGATTGTGGGCCAATCTTAGTATATTTGATACATGAGGCTTTAGAAAATAAGAAAAAATAGCACAGTCGATGAAAAATAATGAAACTAGTTGTGTATAGATCTAGACATGCGTGAGTACATACATCAAATAGGAATTTGATAACAGATATGTTTTAGACAGTTTTAATCAAATGAAACATGGAATACCACAAACTGTGAACAGTGGAGATGCAAGAATTTATTCGCAAGATAGAGTTGATGAAAATTAGGACTTTTAGAGGCAAAAGATCCCTAACAGCCATCAGTATTTCCAGTAAAATGTTCGTGCCAAGTTATCAAGTGTACATGGGGAACAAGTATTTTGATGAGAGCTCGGGGTCAAGCAACATGCAGAACTTCGAAAATCCTTAACAAAATATTGGGTTGAAGGAAAATTACAAAATTTAAGGGCTTTGTTCATGATGATGGGAAAAACCTACAGTTAAATTCTCATAGTTTATGCTCATGAGAATGCCTACCTTTGATCATTTTTCTCCTCTAGGGCTAGAACTTGATGAACTCGGGTTGAAGCGTTGATGAAGCGTCCTTTCCACGAATTCTCCTCCTCCTTGGCCTCCACTCTACGTCCTGAAACTTTGGCAACGAGTTAGGGCCGACCATGGGGGATTAAGAGAGTATTTATGTCTCTTTGGTTTCTATTTCCTAATAGGACTCTAACTCCTATTTAATTCCGAGATTTTCTATTTCTCTCCTCATTCTAAGCATGCCAATTCCAATTTGGGTTAGGTTGGGACCCAAATTCATGGCCAACCTATTAGGGTAGGTTTAGGAATCCCAATCCAACCCAAACTTCTTACTTAATGCATTAAATACATCTTTTCTATTTAAGTAATAATTAAGTTACGAATTTAGGGTATTTTCCTATTGTTCGTCTTTTAAAAATCCCTATTGTGGCCCAATAAATTTTATATAGTCTATTTAACAAAGCCCGTTATTTAATATAATTTAATTTATTGAAATTTCTCCTTCTAATTAGGGAATAATAGAGTTATAGATTTTATTATATTTTTCTTACTTGAATTTATTCATGGGCTATGGAAGGTCAATTGGTCTAATTTCGATAATGGGTAATCATTACATGATGTTGGAAGTCTCTCCGACATGTTCGTTTAATTTATGGGCACGTTATTTTTCTGTGTTAATGATTTTTTGACTTAGTTTCCTAATTTGGATAATTAGCCATGTTGTGACGTACGCTTGGCCAATCGGATTTTTCGTAGCTTGAATTTCTTCTTGGAACACTTAGGGATAATATTTGGGGTTGATTTATAATTTTTACGAAATTGTTAGATGTGTTCTTGCACATACGATAATGGTATGTATGTTTCTATTATTCTATTTTTTATAGAAATTTATTATTTCAAAAAAATTTAAATACTAAATTTTCCAGGTTGCTACATCCTCCCCCACTTAAAAAGAACTTGGTCCACCAAATTCCATGACTCCTTTGGATAATCACTCTATGGTAAAGGTAGTAATCAGGGTAAGTTTAGAATTACCTTCCACGACTCCACCCTCCTCGGGGGTCTCAACTTCCTGCACAGCTTGAAGTCAGCCAGGCCTCTATTGCCCAGTCGAGCGCTTCTCATTCTCCTGCTCCTTAAGTGTAGGGCACTCGAAAATGCGATGATTGCGATTTTCGCAGCGTAGGCAAGTGCCTGCTTTCCTCCACCATTCCTCTCATATGTGGCCTATCCTATTGCAATTCTCGCATCGTCCTTTGCGAATGAGGGCTAATTGTATGTCGTTCTTCTTACTCTTCTTTATTTTTCTTTTATCACCATTTGGCTGATCCCCTCTTGTCACAGAATTGAGATCTTTTATGTTAGTTGGTGGTTCCTTTAGAAGAGGGCAGTCTCGCATTTGATGCTCCAAATCGCCACAATGTAGACATGCACCAACGCTTCGCCAACACTCTTTGCTGGCATGACCTGGCTTGTGACAATGAAGACAAGTGATTCTGAAAATCTCTTTGTTATGTTTCATTTGTTGATTTGTCTTCATCCCATGGTTATGTCTTCTTTTCCCATTCTTATTGGTCCCCTTTTTAGATCTTGTAGTCGCTTCTAAAGCTTCTTCTGGTAGTTGGGCGGCTTGCTGACATGCCAGAAGTAGCCTCTGAGTTGGTCTCATGTCGACGTCCATTAAGTGTTCCTTCAAGAATAAGGTTGGCATTAGGATACTAAAGAAATATTAAGTTGATACATATGTATAGATGAATGTATTCAGATCTTAACCATGGTTCTACCCAATCCTCACATAGGTATGGTGGTTGACTTAGACACGTGTCATGGCAGTCACCTAGAACATCGTAGGACCTAAAATATCCCAATAAGGACATCCTAGGCTCTGATACCAATTGTCACGCCCCGCCAATTTAGCAGCGGAATAAATCGAGGAGATGTGAGCAAAGTACATAGTAGAGTAAAAGGTACAACAGTTGAATAATTCAGAGCATCTAAGGAACAATAATTGAAATAAACTTATTCATTTCATTATGAAATCACTAAGTCTATTACAACCACTATTTTGGAGCCAATACATAGGGCTCATTGACGTCATTACGTTGAAAAGAAATCTAAAGCAATAACTACTCGACTTCATGGTACTAGAGTAATTTCATGAGTTGACTCCAGGTCGCTCATCACTCTGGTCCTGTCCCATTGGTATGTATAATGCCTTCATCCGACTTACCTGAGACACAATAACAAGTAACGAAGGGTGAGCGATAACGCCCAGTAGGACTTAAATCTCAGGCTCAAGCCGGCTTTAAATGATTAATGGATTAAAGGCAGAGTAACTAATGATAGAGCAAGTCATGTAAAGTTGAGAAAGTAATAGCACAAGTAACGTGGTTCAGATAGAAGATGAGTATAGCAAGAGGATTAAAGTCAGGTCATAATAGTAAATGATAACAACGCAATAGCAAGTAGCGACAGTGTCAAGTAATAGCAAGCGACATGTATAGCAAGGAGAGAGATAGTAGTTGGCTATATAGGGAGTATATTGCACTTTGATTGATTTTCATCAATCGAAATAGTATAGCACTTTTGATTACCTTTCGTCAATCGAGATAGTAATTGCACTTTGGTTATCCGTAGATAGCCGAGAGAGAACATGGCACTTTGTTGTCGTAGACAACGAGAGAATATAGCACTTGTTTGTTAAATGGCACTTTGTTGTCGAAGACAACGAGAGAATATAGCACTTGTTTGCTAAATGGCATTGTTTTGTCGAAGACAATGAGAGAACATAGCACTTGTGTTGTTTATTAAATGGCACTTGGTTGTAATACCGACATCCTGATTATGTTAACTCCTATGGGCAAATGACACTTTTTTAGCGCTTCTCCCAGGACTAGATCGGGGCCCTATTGCGCAGGCATTAGTTATCTTTGTGTATTTTTAGACAATCAGTTGATGGCCAATATAGAGTACCAAGAAGTAGATGAGAGTACTAGATGAATAGACGAGATAGTAGAGTGATCGTGAATAGATGAGCGAGTAGAGTATACATGAGAACTAAGGAACATTCCACATAACATGTCGAGTAAACAGATGATAGTAACAGTTGCACAACATGTGCACATGGTGTTGGCAATCAGGTGGAATACACAACCCTTCCGCTGGCTTCGTTATGCATAGGTTCAGAGGTCCGGCATGATTCTAGATAAGAACAAAGTTCTAATAGCCGTTTGGATCTTATTGATCCCTAAAGGGTCTCATAGGTGTTAGGGTACAACAGGATCGTTGACTATGTGGGAATCTATAGACAGAGGAGACTTACGGAGGCCTTGAACAAAGACTCAGTAGTCTGGCAGAAGGAGTATCTGACGGAGAGTTCGTCCAAGTCAAGAAAGTGTGTATATAGAAACAAATGCTCGACGTTCTAGAGGAATTCTTGGACAGTGGAGCATCGAGATCGGTGTTCCAAGGCATCGCACGAGTCGTAAACAAGTTCTTTTTTAAATAAGGAAATTAATTGCAATAATTACCATATATGTTATGTATCATATTCATGCCAATTAAGCCATATTTGGAAGGTTCAAAGTGTGTGCATGTGTCATGAAATCATAGATGGAAATTAGTTGTGTGTATGTATTTTAAATTACATACAAATGTTCAATTTATATTAAGTGAAATTACTGCGGCTATAACTGGGATTAAAGGGTATAAGCACAATAGGCAATTAGAGCATTGAAAATCGGGGGTTTTTCTACAAAAACCCTATGAACGCGATGCACCCTAGTACAGGTGGCGACGAGTTCAGGGTAGATCGCAACAGGTGTTTAGATGGATCGCGACGGGTGGTTCATGACAGGTGGTCAGAACGCGACAGGGGCATGTAAGGGTGGTGACGAGTTCAGGGTAGATTCCGACAGGTGTTTAGATGGATCGCGACGGGTAGGTCATGACAGGTGGTCAGAACACGATAGGGGCAGGTAAGGGTCGTGACGGGTTAGTCAGTTCAGGCACACAGATCGCGATGGCAGGGCTATCGCGTACAGAATGCGACGAGACTGTACGTCGCGACCAGACCCCAGAACGCAGCCTATCGGGCCGTCGCATTTGCAGGGCCTGCGCCTGAGTCCGACAGGAATCAGACATGACTTTGGATTGTAGGCCAATCTTAGTATATTTGATACAGGAAGATTTAGAAAATAAGAAAAATAGCACAGTCGATGAAAAATAATGAAACTAGTTGCGTATTGATCTAGTCATGCGTGAGTACTTACAGTTAATAGGAATTTGATAAGAGATATGTTTTAGACTGGTTTTAATCAAATGAAACATGGAATACCACAAACTGCGAATAGTGGAGATGCAAGAATTTATTGGCAAGATAGAGTAGATGAAAATTAGGGCTTTTAGGGGCAAAAGAACCCTAACATCCGTCAGTATTTCCAGTAAAATTTTCGTGTCAAGTTATCAAGTGTACATGGGGAACAAGAATTTTGATGAGAGCTTGGGGTCAAGCAACTTGCAGAACTTCAAAAATCCTTAACAAAAGATTGGGTCGAAGGAAAATTACAAAATTTGAGGGCTTTGTTCATGATGATGGGAAAAACCTACAGTTAAATTCTCATAGTTTATGCTCGTGAGAATGCCTACCTTTGATCATTTTCCTCCTCTAGGGCTAGAACATGATGAACTCGGGTTGAAGCTTTGATAAAGCATCCTTCCCACGAATTCTCCTCCTCCTTGGACTCCTCTCTATGTCCTGAAACCTTTGGCAACGAGCTAGGGCCGGCCATGGGGGATTGAGAGAGTATTTATGTTTCTTTGGTTTCTATTTCCTAATAGGAATCTAACTCCAATTTAATTCCGAGATTTCCTATTTCTCTCCTCTTTCTAGGCATGCCAATGCCAATTTGGGTTAGGTTGGGACCCAAATTCATGGTCAACCTATTAGGGTATGTTTAGGAATCCAAATCCAACCCAAACTTCTTACTTAATGCATTAAATACCTCTTTTCTATTTAAGTAATAATTAAGTTAGGAATTTAGGGTATTTTCCTATTGTTCTTCTTTTAAAAATCCCTATTGTGGCCCAATAAATTTTATATAGTCTATTTAACAAAGCCCGTTATTTAATAGAATTTAATTTACTGAAATTTCTCCTTCTAATTAGGGAATAATAGAGTTATGGATTTTATTATATTTTTCTTACTTGAATTTATTCATGGGCTATGGAAGGTCCATGGGTCTAATTCCGATAATGAGTAATCATTACATGACGTTGGAAGTCTCTCTGACATGACGTTTAATTTATGGGCACATTATTTTTCCATGTTAACAATTTTCCGACTTAGTTTCCTAATTTGGATAATTAGTCACGTTGTGACGTATGCTTGGCCAATCAGATTTTTTATGGCACGAATTTCTTTGTGGAACACTTAGGGATAATATTTGGGGTTGATTTATAATTTTTACGAAATTTTTAGATGTGTTCTTGCACATATGATAATGGTATGTATGTTTCTATTATTCTATTTTTTATAGAAATTTATTATTTAAAAAAAATAAAATACTAAAATTTCCGGGTTGCTATAAAGATCAAGAAGGCTTTCTGCTCCTCTACTTCAAGTCTCCTGTTTGTTCAAGAGTGATCCATCTCATATGAGGAGTTGAAGCTGATTCGTCCTCAAACCTCAAGCTTCGTCATCATCTGATCTTCATCGACGTGGAGCTTGGAGTTCTTCAGGACGAACACCCTGACGAGTTCAACCTTTGGATTTGTTCTTCAACTCTGAACTCTTCCTTTATATTTCATCTTACGTTATATGTGCGTGTGTTGTTTGTTTGAGCTTTCCTTGTGCTCAACCCACGTGTGTTGTAGATTTGAGAGCATGTTTGTCTCAGACACCGTGTGTGTGTTGTTGCTGGGTTGAACTTGCTAGATAGGCAGTTTTTCTGTATGTGTGTGGATGGTGGACGTAGGATACACGAGTTATGCAGTCCGAACCACCTTAAATCCTCGTGTCCTATGGTTTGCATGATCTTTTGTTAGATGTATTCTAGGCACGATCACTTGTTCACACACTTGTCATACTGCTAATTTCCTAAGCACACTCTACACACACATCGAAGTTTAAATTTGATCCATATCAGTTTGAATCTTCTTAAAGTCTGTCATAACCTCGAAAAGAAGGTTAATTTATTTTATTAGGTAGTAATGTTTTCAACCCCCCTTCTAGATTACTACTTTAGGTAATTCCGCAGACCATTCAGGAACAAGGCCAGACTCGTAGCACATGGATTCTCCCAAGTGGAAGGCATTGATTTTGATGAAATCCAATTGCTAGATTACCGGCAATTAGAATTTTGTTAGGATATGAATGTTTTCTTAACATCAATTTATTTCAAATGGATGTTAAAAGTTCTTTTCTGAATGGTTTCATAAAAGAAGAAGTTTATGCTGAGCAACCACTTGGTTTTGAAGATTCTATGTATCCAAATCATATTTTCCGTTTAAAGAAAGCATTATATGGTCTGAAACAAGCTCCAAGAGCTTGGTATGAAAGACCAAGTGCTTATCTTATATCACATGATTTTATAAGAGGTAAAGTTGATAGCACCCTATTTATTAAGAAATTTTCAGAAGGAATCTTGATTGTACAAATATATGTTGATGATATTATTTTTGGTTCTACTAATGAATCACTTTGTAAATTCTTTGAAAACCATATGCAATGTGAGTTTGATATGAGCATGATGGGTGAGCTTAATTATTTTCTTGGGTTGCAAATCAAGCAGACCAAGGAGGGTACTCACATTTGTCAAACCAAATACATTTCAGATTTACTTTCTAAATATGGTTTTGACAAGTGTAAGCCCTTAAGAACACCCATGAGCTCAGGAATTAATTTATACAGTGATCCAGTTGGCAAGAAAGTTGATCAAAAGATCTATAGGGGTATGATTGGGTCATTACTCTATCTTACTGCCAGTAGACCAGATATAATGTTTAGTGTATGTTTGTGTGCTAGATTTCATGCTGATCCTAAAGAATCTCATGTTAATGCTATTAAAAGAATTTTTAGATATCTTATAAAGACTAGTAAATTGGGTTTATGGTATCCCAGATGTTCTGAATTCAAATTGATTGGATATTGTGATGCTGACATTGCTGGATGTAAAATAAATAGAAAAAGCACCAGTGGTACTTGTCAAATTCTTGCAGGATGCTTAATTTCTTGGTCTTCTAGAAAACAAAATTCATTAGCTTTCTACGAAACAAAAGTAGAATACATTGTAGCTGGAAGTTGCTGCACTCAACTACTGTGGATCAAACATCAACTGGAAGATTATGGTCATACACTTCATGAAATTCCAATGTTCAGTGACAACACAAGCGCAATCAACTTGACTAAGAATCCAATACAACATTCAAGAACCAAGTATATTGAGGTCAGACATCATTTTATCAGGGACCATGTAAGTAATTGTGATATTTTATTTGATTTTGTCTCTACAGATAATCAATTAGCTGATATATTTATTAAACCTCTTCCTGAAGATAGATTTACATCAATAAGAAGAGAAATAGGTATATGCAACCTTGATTAAGTTTCTGTGGTGTATGTTCAATTCATTGTCAAATTTTCTCAAAGTCCTGGTACATCGACTATTATGAAGTCGGAGTTTAAGCTATGTGACTCTCACGAAGTCAGAGTCTACTACGACTCTCATGAAGTTGGAGTTATGTATTGCGACTTTTGTAAAGTTACAGCTTGTACTTCGACTCTTCCAAAGTAGGAGTTCATGAATTCGAAGTCTATATATATATTTCTAAAAAATATAATATAAAATAATAATTATAAATAATAAAAAAAGGGCATTTTAAATTCTCATTTAAAGAGGAATTTATTATAACGGTTGACTCATTTAATCCCAGCCGTTCATCTTCTCATCAATGGTCTGTTAAATATTCTCCTTCTTTATTGGGACCCTTCCTCCTTTTTCCCCAAATCACCCGTTTGAACCATATCCAACTCTTCTATCATCTTCTTCCTTGTTCCCGCGCCTGTTCTTCAACCCGACGGAACAACCTTCAAAGCTTATGCAGATTCTCCTCATCTCTCTAAAGAAAGGTAGGTTCGTTGACTTCTATAGACCTTTTCGAATTCTCTTTTGACATTCCTCTCAGTCTCCTCTTTCATTTTTTGTCTAGATGGCATCTTCTAGGCCTTCTGAAGGAACTCTTTTCAATCCTGAATAGTTTCAGCAGTTGTCATCTGCCAAGGCTTCCATCTATCCCGAAAAACTTGTAGATTTTGGTCACTTAACTGGTGGGCTTGGGTGGGTAGAAGAAACCCTAGATGCCATGGGTTGGTCCAAACTCTATCAGATCAATGATCCCTCTTTCGAGGCTACCATGAAAGCATTATACCTTTCCCTCCAAGTTGGCACAGATGGGTCAGTCTCTGGTTCTGTGAAATGGAAGGTCATCACAGTATCTAAGGATTTGTTGGCAGACATCTTGGATTGCCCCAATTGTGGGCACCAGATCAGTGAGGCAGTGCCCTTGGAGAAACAGAGAGTAGGGGTCATTGGAAATCTAGGATCCCTATCTAACAAAGGACTCTGGTGAATGAGTTATCCACAGAGAAGAGGATTATGCACTCCATCATTACTACAATCATCACTCTTAGGGCTGGCACCCATTCTTCAATCACCACAAGAGATGGGAGTTTGCTGTTCTAGGTTTTACAGAAGCATAGGGTCAACCTGCCCTATATCATTTTGGAGAGGATGGCACGGTCTAGGAATTTGCAAGAGTCTCTCCCCCATGGACCCTGCTGACCATTATTTTCAAAATATTTTTAGTTGAATTAGATGATAAAATTTTTGTGGTTGTGAAAGAAAAGATAGGTCTGTCAACCTTGAGGAGAAGCCACTACAGTTTAGAGAGCAAGTCACAAAATTTCTGGACCAAGGACTCTATGCCAAAGTGCTCTCACGAAGTGTTTCCTGATGAGGCACAGAGCTCCTCATCCATTCCTACAGTCCAGCCTCCACAGATTAGCTCTGAGGAAGTAAGAGTAGAAGTGCTTGTGTTAGAACAAGAACAAGCTTTGGCTCCTGTCCCATCCGCAGAGCAAGATGCACCAAAAGATACTATAAATCAAGTCCTAAGGTATTTGAGGGCCAAGGGAGTGGCACAAAAAGAGAACATTCCAAGCACCGCTCGTATTGAGCCTACATTTGAAGGAATACACCATGTCTCTCCACCAACTATTGAGACCTGACCAAGGACTCAGTGGGGAGACCAGTAGAAATACAGATGATATGATGGATGTGATGATGAAGCAGCAAGAAATCTTGACAGTTCTACAAATGCAAGTCCAGGAGATTGATGTCAAGTTTGATTTTTCGTCTGAGGAGGTCCAACAGGTGAAGGACCATTCCAACAGGGCACAAGTAAGTCTTCTGCTCCCCCCACTGAACATTCAGAGGAGCAGCAACCATTAGAGGAGCAACAACAACAACAGCAGCAGCAGAAATAGTCTAAGGAAGTGCCTGCACAGTTAGATGTTTCTGTAGTTGAGCGAGAACCGATGCAGATGCAGTAGCTGCAGAAGGAGTCAGTGTCTAAGAAGCCTCTAGAGTCTCAGAATCAACCTATGGTGGCATATGCCAATCCAAAGGTCAAGATCTTTAAGCGAAGAGTTAGAAGGAAACCCCTTAAAGTTGGTGAACCAGTCTTCCCTTCTCAACCCTTGACCATTTCCTCTCCTCCTACTAATCCAACTCCTCCCACTGCTACTACTGATCCAACTCCTCCTACTACCACTGCTGACCCTATTCCTCCAATTGTTGAACAACAACCTCCACCTCCCTCTCAACCTTTTTCCTCTACTTCATCCAATGTTCCTCCATCTAGCTCCCAACCTAAAGAACAAAATCCTTCTTCAAGTACTTCACTCTATAAGTATCCTTTGAAGTACACTTTCCAGCCTCCCAAGGCAACCATTCCCACTCTTCACACTCTAGCTCCCCATTTCTTTTCTTCTCCCCCTACTTCTTCTACTATTTCTTCTGGCAGAACCACTCTTTCACTTGTTGAGATTGTACTTAGTGTTATAGTACCCTCAAGAGTTGGGCCCAGTTGAAAGACAACACTAGCACCCTTCTTCCTCCTTTTCTAGTATTCCTTCATTCACCATTCTGAGCATCACATGAACTTATTCAAGGAATTCCTGTCAATCAAAGTCTTTCTTAAAGTCCATGAGATGCCAGGATATACTTTTGAAGACTAGCTTCCTTCCTTAATCCAATTCTACCAAGTACTATTGGCTGATACAAATCTCATCAGCCATAAAAGCCACAGTCTCTCCCCTTCTGATTTCCTAAAACTCTACCCTAATGAAGCCTCTAGATTCCAAACCACTCAGGCTAGAAATTAGTTTATGGATGTTCCCCATCACCTGAACCTTAGATTTTTTTATCTTTTTGGCAACCTCCTTAAAGAGCTACAGACCAAGTATACAAGGATGAAGCAGTTTAATGAAACAAGATTCAGGATGGGGTCACCTGATGTGAACAAAGGCCAGTGAGAGATGCTAATTTGTGGGCAAAGAGAGATCACTTCTTCCATGGTAGTTGGTTTACCCTCTGGACTGCATCCCAGTCTTATAGGAGCCATATCTTCTAGAAAGAAGATTGCCCAAGTTGTATTCAGACATATCAGAATAGCTGTAATACTCAGAATAAAGTACAACCTCAGTTTGCCTTTTCATTGGTTTACCCTCATGCATGCTCCGAAGAACTCTCAGCACATGATCGATTTGTGGAACTGTTTTGCTGAATCTGAGAGATTTATTGAAGACCAGTGTGCAGCAGCTTACCCTGAAGATCACTCTGACTGCCTGAAGCTCAAACATTCTATTCTTGAGTATCTCTTGAAAGGTTATGAGACTCTTTGGAAGTCTATTGCATATAAATGGAAGCAGAGATATCTGGTATACTATCAAGCTAAGGAAGCAGCATATTCTCAGGGACTGCATTAGAACATAACTACACATGAATTTCTCCACTTAGCAGCCAACAAGAAGTTTGTTCCCTTCAAGCAGACTTTGCGCCATGGTTACCATAGGAGAGTTAGCTGGTTTCATCGTAGGCATCTCAAGTCTTATAAGAAGATCCCTTCTATAGGTCCATCCTATAACATAGATTTCTCTAAGTTTGAGAATTTCTTCCCTGGCAATGAGAAGAAGCATTGGGCCCTTCTTCAGCTTTTCCTGGCTCAGATCCCTCCTTCTTTGTATCTTCCCATCTCTTTGTCTGCCTCTTGAGTGTAACCTTGTATCTTACATAAATTAATATAGATTTGTTCTCCACATTTGTGTGTATCTCTCTCTCTTTGTCTCTTATCCTTTATGTTAATGCCACAAAGGGGGAGAAAGTAAGTGAAAATGAAAGTAAGAAACAAATATATAGGACAGAGTTTTGCAAAATCAAATTTGTTTTTCACTGTCTATTTAAAAGTTTTTGTCATTAACAAAAATGGAGAGAATTGTTGAACAACTATCTCTTCAAAACATTGTGTTCTTTTTTTGCTATGACAAAACCTTTTAAGACTTTCTCTACAAACAAAATTATTGAAATATACCACAAGTAACATGACTTGTTTAATACTATATATCAACACTCTTGAAATTTCTTTAAGTCCACAGCGTATACTATGTACCATACTAACTCCGATTGTGGATACCGACTCCCGAAAAGTCGAAGTGTTGAACCATCTGTGAACTATACTCCGACTCTTCAAAAGTCGAAGTCTGTTAGTACTCCGACCACTTGGAAGTCGAAGTCTATGTTGGATCTCTTATTTTGATGATACTCAAATATGATTCATTAATATACTGAAGTCATGCTTATCATGCTTAAATTTATATCTCATAATGTTTCTTTCATGTATAGCTCAAAGATAAGGTCATATATGTTCAGTGGTGTCAACACAGTGCCTTGTGGTGTCAACACTAGTTCACTGTCCCAGAAGAAGGATTATGAAGAAATGGCCAGTGGTGTCGACACAGTACTTAGTGGTGTCGACACTAGTACACTGTCCCAGGAAACCAGTTTGAAGTTGATGCTTGGTGTGTCAACACATCTGTGGGTAGTGTCGACACACTTCGGTCTTTTTGAAGATTCTAAATTGTTGAAGACACGTGGATGACTTTGGTGGTGCCTTTTTAGGCGGGAACTCCTATGCCCTCAGATCCCAAGATATTTTGTGGACCCTTTGGACTATAAAAGCCCTTTATCCACTTGGCCCTTAGAGATATATCGCAACAACCATCTGCTCTTCCAGTTTTCTAGAGCTTTCCAAGCTACTCCAGAAGAAGACTTCATCCCGGTGGATTGCTTCCAGATCTGAAGAAATTGGAGATTCTATCACCTTGGATGATCCATTTGAAGAAGAATTTCGAGTCATTAGAGTCTTCTTCTTGGAGCTGAAGCAGAAGAGCTGGTCCCCATTCTTGAAGCAGAAACAGGGACCTTAGAACCAGTCCTTTCCAAATTGGGTTTTAGTTGTGCTATCTGGTTCTTCATTTCAAACTTACTCTATTGATGTGTGTGTTGTGAAATTGGTGCAATCCTTGTGCCCAATTTCATGTGTGTGGTTGAATCTGAGCTTTCTGAATCTCAAAGTGTGTGTGTTGTTGTGTGATTTTTCTGAACGGGCAAGATAAGCCACATTTGTGTGTGTGTGTGTGGATGCTGGATGTTGGATACACTGTTGTGTAATCCAAACCGCCCTAGATGTCCCTGTGATTGTGGTTTGCTTATCTCTTGTGTTAGATGCTTAATAGGCTCGTTAGCATTTCACCATCTAATTGATCTAATTTGTTTAGAAGTGTCATTGATCTTGAGATTTCATACTGAATTTAATTTCTCTAAGATCCTAATCGAAATGAATCTTAAAATTCTAAAAAATCTATTCAACCACCCCTTCTAGATTTCTTCATAGCAATTTTTCCGCAACATTTCATTTGGTATCAGAGCAGGTTCTCTTTGCACTTTAAGTGTTTGATCTAACGATCAAGAGTTTATTGCTATGGAAAACACTAAGGGGTTTATTGCTGAGGGTCATTCAATCTCTAGGCCTCCTTTTTTCAATGGATCTGACTATGCGTATTGGAAAAACATGATGCAAGTGTTCCTTAGAGCACAAAATTATGAGCTTTGGAAGATTGTCCACATGGGACTTGATGAACTTCCTGAGGATGAAAGTCTATGGACCAAGGACCAGATCAACAAGTCCACACTCATCTGGAGTGCCATGAACATGATGCAATGTGCCATCCATCCCAAGGAGTATTCCAGAGTTTCCTCATGTAAGTTTGCTAAGGAGATGTGGGATAAGATCTAGCTCATCTATGAGGGAACTCCTGAGGTAAGAGAGACCAAGGCAAGTATCTTAGTCTCAGAATATGAAATGTTCAGGATGAAAAGTGATGAGACTATTTCTGAGATGTTTGCTAGATTCATGCTTTTGGTTAATGGTCTTAGAGGTTTAGGAAATGACTATTCCAATAGTGATCATGTTAGAAAAGTTCTTAGATCACTTCCATTAGCTTGGCACACAAAAGCAACTGTAATTGAAGATTTAAAAAATTTGTCAACCATGTAACTGGATGAGCTAATAGGTTCACTCATGGCATATGAGATAAATCTGAAAAGAAATGCATCTATGACTACATCTAAGAAACCTATTGCTTTAAAAGCTTCATCTAGTTCAAAAATTATTGTTGATCAATCTGATGAATATGATGAGTCTTCTGATGAATAGAATGATGAAGAATTGGCCTTACTGACAAGGCAATTTAGAAAATTTCTGTGAAAGAAAGGGAAAGGTAAGTTTAAACCTTTTGTCAAAAAGGATGCTTCAAAGAAAAATGATTTCAATAAAAAATTGGAAACCAATAAAAAGACTGACATTATTTGCTATGAATGCAGGAAGCCAGGATACATGACAGGAGAGTGTCCTGATCTGAAAAAGAAATTGAAAAATCAAATGTTCAAAAAGAAAAGGGCATTGATAGCCACATAGAGTGACGAGGATGAAGAAGATCAGGAAGAAAATGAATAAGAAGAAGAAGAAGTGACTTGTCTCATGGCAAGACATGTAGAAAACAATGAGGTAAATTCTTCATTTGAAAATTTCTCAACTGATGATTGGGAGGAAGCTTATGTTGTTTTATTTGAAAATTTGTGTGAACTAAAGTATGAAAATAAAATATTGAGAAGAAAAATTAATAGCATAGTGCAAAGTCCACAAGAATCAGAGCAAATAAAATTACTGACTGATGAAATCAATAACCTAAAAAAGGAAAAAGAATGTGTGAATGAAAAACTTGATGTAATCAAGGAGAGATGTCAGTTAATTGAAAAAGAAAAATAGATCTTAATGAATGAAAATAAAAAACTCATAAATGAAAAATAAGTGATGCAAGAGGAACTGAAAACTGTCCGAAAAGAACTAGATGACAAAAAGGAGACCTTCTCAAGACTTGTCAAAGGCAAACAAAACCTAGATGCTATTTTAGGAGTTCGGATGAACACTACCAAGCATGGTCTAGGTCATCAGTTTGAAAATAATAAGAAAATTGGACAAACTTTGATAACCTCATTTGTTCAAGGAAGCACTTCCTATGGTTATTCTGAACAGAACTTCAAGGAAAAATTAGAAGAAAACTCAAAAACAAAAATTCAAAATCAGGTCAAAAATTTCAAAACACAATTTAAACATGAAAAGGCTCAAGGTAAAGATCAACAAAATTTAAAATCCAGTTTGAGACCAACTTCAAATCCAAAGAACAACAAAAACTCTTCTGTTGATTCCAAATCATACATCAATAAGAATAAGGGTTTCACAGCAGAAAGGATCATGATGTGCACCATATGCAAAAAATCTGGTCACATTGATGAAAAATGGAGAACAATAATGAATTCAAGGAAAATAAGGCAAATCTGGATTCCAAAACATCTTGTTGTTGAGCTGAAACAACTGATGGGACCCAAAGCAATTTGGGTACCAAAATTCTCTTTCTAAATTTGTTTTTGCAGGAATGTCTTACAGCCCATAAGAAATATAAATGGTACCTTGACAGTGGCTATTCAAGACATATGACTGGAGATAAAGAAAATTTTTCAACATTGATTGAAAAAGATGGTGGACAAGTAATTTTTAGAGGTAAGAACAAAGGGCAAATCATTGGAACAGGAAGAATTGGTAAGAATCCTTCAAGCTCAATTGAGAATGTTTTACTTGTTGAAGCTCTTGATCATAATCTCTTGAGTACAAGTCAATTGTGTGACAAAGGCCTTAAGGTAATTTTTAATTTTGAATCATGTGAAATTGTTGAAAAAGATTCTGGAAAAATAAAATTTCTTGGCTAAAGAATTAATAATGTTTACTTGGTTGATTTGAATGATCATCAACATGAAAATGTTTGTCTTGTTGCCAACCAGCATGATCTATTCCAACTGTGGCATAGAAGGTTAGGTCATGCTAGTGAAAATGTTCTGAATAAGTTGCTAAGATATTCTCTTGTAAATGGTTTACCAAAAATGAAGAAAAAGAAAAATACAATTGCATGTGCTTCATGTGCTCATGGTAAACAAACCAGGAAATCATTCAAATATGTTGCACCCTTAATCACTTCTAAACCCTTTGAATTGTTACATATGGACTTATTTGGTCCAACTAGGACACTCATTCTTAATGGACATAGATTTGGATTTGTGATTGTGGATGACTTTTCTAGATTCACATGGGTGTATTTTCTATCTCACAAGAGTGACACTTTAGAAAATTTCAAAGAATTTGTTGATAAAATTGAAAATGCAAAAATAAATAAAATCCACTCCATTCTTACTGATCATGGAGGAGAATTTGACAATAACTTATTTTTTGATTTTTGCAGGAATAAAGGAATTGATCACAAGTTTGCTTCTCCAAGGACTCCTGAACAAAACAAAATTGTTGAAAGGAAGAATAGGACTTTAGTGGAGATGGGAAGAACATTGTTGATTGAAAGTCAGCTTCCAAGAAAATTTTGGGCAGAAGCCGTCAGCACTTCATGTTATGTCCTCAATAGAGTAATGGTAAGACCAGTCCTTAAGAAAACTTCCTATGAACTTCTGAAAGGTAACAAATGTCACATTGCATATTTTAGATTCTTTGGATGTAAAGTTTTCATTCATAATAATGACAAACATGATCTTGATAAATTTGAAAAGAAAAGTGATGTTGGCATCTTTCTAGGATATTCTGAAAATTCGAGGTCATATAGAGTGTTTAACAATTAATCAAATAGTGTAGAGGAAACTCCTCATGTCATATTTGATGAGAATATTCAAAAATCTACTGACCTTGATTTGTGTAGGAATCAAGAAGAAGATGTTGACATTCTTATAAAAGAAAAAGACCAATCTGTGGAGAATGAAGAGGATGCTGAACCTGAAGTTGAGTCGACACCACAGGACATTGAGTCGACAACAGAGCAGGTAAGTGCAGCAACAAGAGGTAATTTCAAATACTTTAAAGACCATCCACTTGAGAATGTTATTGGAGATATTCATGACAGAGTCCATACAAGATCTCATTTCAGAAATGTCATTGAACAAGATCATATGGCTTTTATATCTCAAATAGAACCCAAAAACATTGAAGAAGCACTAAAAGATAATTCTTGGATAGAAGCAATGCATGATGAATTGAATCAATTCAAAATAAATAATGTTTTGAGTCTAGTTCCCAAAACTCCTGAAAACTCAATAATTGAAAGTAGACGAGTGTTTAGGAATAAATTGAATGGAGAAGGAAAAGTTGTCAGAAATAAAGCAAGACTGGTTGCTAAAGGATATAATCAAGAACTTGAAGTTGATTTTGAGGAATCCTTTGCATCAGTAGCTAGATTAGAAGCAGTGAGAATTTTATTGGCATATGTATGTTCTAAAAACTTCAGATTGTCTCAAATGGATGTGAAAACTGCCTTTTTAAATGGTTACATAAAAGATAAAGTGTTTGTTGCTCAACCTCCCTGATTTGAGGATCATGATAAACCTAACCATGTGTATAAACTGCACAAAGCTCTTTATGGTTTGAAACAGGCTCCAAGAGCATGGTATGGCATATTGAGCAGTTTTCTAGTTAGTAAGATTTTTTCAAGAGGTAAAGTGAATCAAACTCTTTTCACAATATCAGTCCACAATCATATCATTGTAGTTCAAGTGTATGTGGAAGATATCATTTTTGGTTCCACTAATTCTTTACTGCGAGAAGAATTTTCAAATCATATGCAC
This sequence comes from Colocasia esculenta, assembly GCA_014218235.1. Lineage (NCBI taxonomy): Eukaryota > Viridiplantae > Streptophyta > Magnoliopsida > Alismatales > Araceae > Colocasia > Colocasia esculenta. The sequence continues at coordinate 149,929,292 of CM024755.1, forward strand.
AGTGAATTTGGAATGAACATGATGGGAGAATTACAATTCTTTCTTGGTTTGTAGGTTAAACAACTTGAGGATGGATTCTTTATTAAACAAGCCAAATACGTCAACGAGTTGCTCAAAAGATTCCACTTTGAACAAGCCAAACTAGCAACTACTCCTATGAGTACAAGCATCAAATTGGACAAAGATGAAAAAGGTAAATTGGTTGATGCAAAGCAATACAAAATTATGATTGGATCTCTTTTGTATCTTACTGCAAGTAGGACAGATATTCAATTTAGTGTATGTCTTTGTGCTAGATTTCAGTCTAGTCCAAGGGAAAGTCACTTGCTTGCAGTTAAGAGGATTTTTAGATATCTCTGTGGAACTTGTGATTTGGGTTTATGGTATCTAGTTGGATTTCATGCTAGTTTGATTTCATATTCTGATGCTGATTATGCTGGTTGTAAGCTTGATAGAAAGAGTACTAGTGGATATTGTCAATTCTTAGGAAATTGCATGATAATATGGGCATCCAAAAAGCAACACTCGGTTGCAATATCTACTACAGAAGTAGAATATGTTGCTACAGGAAGTTGTGCAGCTCAAGTGTTGTGGATTAAAAGTCAATTGATTGACTAAAATATTGATATTGGATGCTCATCTATTATGTGTGACAATACTAGTGCAATCAATATTTCCAAAAACCCAATTCAACACTCTAGAACAAAACACATTGAGATCAAGCATCATTTTCTAAGGGAAGAAGTTGCAAACAAAATCATTGAATTAGAATTCATTCCCACTGAAAAACAAGTTACAGATATTTTCACAAAACCATTGGCTGAAGATAGATTCACATCTCTAAGAAGAGAACTTGGAATATGCAACATAGAATAAGAACTGAAAAACTTTTTGATTCTTTATGCTAAGATTATGAGGTATATCAAATAGTGATTAGTGGAAGGACAAGTTATGCTTGTTTGAAAGCTATCGTTATGTGTTGAGGAAAATCCTGTGCCAAGTACACATGATCTAAAATGTGTAAGAATCATTCAGTTTTTGAAATTATTAAAAAAAAAAATTGTTGTGCTTGCAATTAATGTGCTTGAAACATGATTGATCATGTATATTTGTTTGATGAAATTGAGTGCTGAAATTGAGTATGCATTGTTTGAATGCTGAATTACTAATGCCCATATTGAGGGGGAGCACCTCTGCTTGAGAAAGAAAGGTAAGGTCTGAGATATCAGTTCAAAAGAATCAAGATTGTACACAAACCCTTTTGAGAGCAAGCTGCTGAGGTTGATCAAGAAAATGTTTAGGTGATGTGAGCCTTCTGTGAAACTTCTATCAAATTCATGTTCATCCTTGAAGCCATCAATTCCTCAATTTATAACTCATCAAATTCATTTGATCATCTTAATCATTCTTTCATTGAAGAAGGATTTCTTTACTTTTGATGAAAAATAGATGAGATCAATAATTCAGGGGGAGCTAAAGACTTCATTGCCATTTTCTCTCATCAAAAGCAAAATTAATTCAGTGTGTTGATGAATATGTAATACATGAAATGGTCATTAATTATTCTGAAGAAAATAATGATTGATTTCTTAATTGCTATAACATGTTCTTTCAGTCAACACTCTCTTTTACTTTGAACTCTTCAAGAAACTTGATTTCTTTTATGGACTTTTGCTCAATTATGTATTGATCTTACACACTTCTTTCAACACTCATAAAAGGTAAAGTTGTGTCAAAAGTCTCAATGTTCATTTACAAGAAGATTTTCTGACAGAGCAATGGCATAGAAACTGCACACCTTCACAAGAAGTGAAGTGCCATGTATGTCATGAGGTACTGCATTATCTATGTTCTAAGTGGTTAAATAAAAAATCAAAGGAACAAATGTTAACTGAGTAACTGGAAATATTGGCGTCTTATAAACATATATTTCCATGTAAAAAGGTTTTCATTCTCCCCTTGAAGCAGGATAATTAGTAAATCTTTAGTAACCAGTGTGTGAAAAGCATGTATACTTGAGTGAAAAAGATTTACTATATTTGAATGCTCATTGCTTAAAAGTTAAAGAAAATTCAATCAAAGAAAATGAATAGCTTAAACCTGAAACAAATCTTCTAAGAGTGTTCAATTTCAATTAAAATTGCCTTAATCCTAAAGAAATCACATTACTTTTGGTTAAGTAAAGTGTAAAAGATTGAAATTGACTTTATAGAATATTTGATATCACTATAGAAATCATTTCAATCCTTCAGGATTTCTTAATGATCAATTTCATGCTAGATATCTGTCAACCTAATGAATAAATTATGGGACTATGATGAAAAATTGGAAATGATCTCTTTGACATATTAAAAAACCCTGAATAATTGATTTCAGATATGACTCATCATATTAAAGATATCCCTTCTCATTCCTATCTTAAATCTGTCGATTTTTATCAAGTGAGGTCGACACACTCTCATTGTGTGTCGACACCAAAAGCATGTCAGGTCGACACACTTTCCTTGTGTGTCGACACACCTAGGCTTGACTGGCGGCTCATGTTTAGGGTAATTGGACCAAGGGTACATCTTATCCCCCATCTTGAGGGATTAAAACTCTTTTTCTATGCCCTAAGTCCCATGTCGACCCTACCATTTGCTCTTTCCACCCCACTTGAAATCTTCCCTCCTTCCAACTTCCAAGGAACCGATCCCCTACATTTCTGTTTCTTCTTCTCCAACCTTCCATCCTTCTTCTCTTCTCATCCTTCCCTCCATCATGGCTCCCAAGCAGACTCCAAAGAGAAGGGCAAAGACCAGGGCGGCTACAAAAGACATTGTCATTAAAGAGCCTCAACTGGAGAGGAGAAGCAAATTTCGCCATGATCCGTCAAAGAGAAAGGGTGAGGTCACTCCTCCAGGAACTCCCTCTAAGTGGGGAAGGGCATCTTCTCTTTGTAAAGGCAAGTCTCCCATGCCCTCTCGACACCCTAGAAGGAAGCTTCTACCAGATTCCAATGATTCTTCTGAAGAAGACTCATCCTCGGAGTCTTCTGACTCATCTGAGGCACAAGTAGTCACCCCATCTCAAGTTGCAATCGAAGGTCGTTCTATTCTCAAGCCTGAGGCTGTGGCTTCAGATGATGAAGCTCTTGCAAATGATTTTCCAGAGCTTATACCCTTTTTTGAGTTTCAAGGGTGGTTGAGTTTATCTCAGAATTCAGATCTTTTTATCCACGTTTAGTTCAAGAATTCTATTAGAACATGGTGGATGATTCAGAGGGTTTCAGGTCTGAAGTCAAGGGTGTATCTATTCTTTTCACTCCTGATTTAGCTTCTAAACTTTTTCACTTTCCAAATGGTGGTAAGGATTGGAGTGAATTTGAATTCAATCTTCATGAAGCCTACACTTTGCTTACTGGTCTCCTCATGATTCAACAGATTCTAGACAAACCCATGTCACAAGGTTCAACACCAACACCTTTCCTCCAGCTCTTCGTTTGGTAGATCACATTCTTACAACAATTATCACACCACAGGGTGGTGGCAGGAATAGATTGACAGATATTCAGAGATTTGTGATGTATGGCATGAAGAAGAATGTGAAAATAAATTGAATTTGATAATGACTCAAATTATGTCTAAAACCATAAGGAATGATCGTCACAGATCCTTACCCTATGCTGCACATCTCACAGCTATATTCAAGCACTTTGGAATTTCATTTGTCAATGAAAAGGTTCAAAAAATCCCTCAAAATAATATCTACTGTTTGCATCACTTGCAAAAGTTCATGCGATTCAGAGTTGATGGAGACCAAGTGCTAAGAGGGCCAGTTGTAGAGTCTAAACCACATGTTGAACAAGTGCAAGAAGAAGTTGCTGCAGAAGATGCAACACCTCAAATTGATCCAGTGGACCAGCCACATATTGAGGTTGAAATTCCTTTTGAGCCACAAGCTGTGCCTACTCCTCATGCATCTCCACCTCCATCAAATATACTTGTCCATCCAACCGTTTTCACACAACATCACAGCTCAGCCTCCACTTCATCTAGTGGACCTTCCATTCCACCTCAGCTATATACATTTCTGTAAACTCAGTTTGAAACACTAAATTCCTCCATGACAGAAATGTCTAACAGATTTGAACTTCGAATTCAGAGATTGGAAAATTCTATGAATGGTCAGTTTGTGAGACAACATGAAGCAGCTAAGCATGCAACTAGAAGATTCAACAGGCTAATTTCCACTTTGGGTGATGCTTGTACCCAACTTAAAGAACTTCAGCTCAAGACTCAAGCAATTCTAGAAGGAATTTTGCTTAACACTCAATAGGGACTCTTCAATAGTAAAGAAGCTGTATCTCAAGTTTCTAAAAATCGATAGTCTTTTGCTCATTTGGTTGAAGATATGGACAGAATGAAAACTCTCATTGCCCATATTGATCAGGAAATAGATAATCTCAGGTCTAATGTAAGCAAGTTTGCGCAACATGGCATAGTTCCTAGCACATCTACTGCTTCTCAACATACTACTCACAGTCTCGGTGTCTTTCAAGAAAACATGTATGAAAATCATCAAAGAATGGAAGATCTTTTGCACACCAGACTCTCTACTATGCAAACTCAGCTGAGAACAAATTTGAGTGCTATGGAAACAAGGATGAAGACCATGGAGACCATCTTGCTCCCTATTCCTCATCCTCCTCCACCTCCTTCTGCATGATATTTTTTGTTTTGATGATGTCAAAGGGGGAGAAGGATTTACATTTTGGGATGTTAAACTTTAAACTTTTTGGGATACATCTTGATGTGGATGCTTAAATTTTTTTGTTGATGGATGTAATGTTGGATACTTGTATATCTGACTTTTCTTGGGAAATGACAAATGAATGACATGTTTGTTTGCAAAAGGATAAAAACATTTGGATGTCATTGTTATGCTTATGATATGCTATGAAATTGTGAATGGATGATTTATAAACTCACATTTGTGATAAATTCAAGTTAACTTGATGAATCATAGTTGTCATCATCAAAAAGGGGGTGATTCTTGGATCTATTATTTTGATGATAATCAAATATGATTCATTAATATACTGAATTTATGCTTATCATGCTTAAATTTATATCTCACAATGTTTCTTTCATGTATAGCCCAAAGAAAAGGTCATATATGTTCAGTGGTGTCGACACAGTGCCTTGTGCTGTCGACACTAGTTCACTCTCACAGAAGAAGGATTTTGAAGAAATGGCCTGTGGTGTCGACATAGTGCTTAGTGGCTTCGACACTAGTGCACTATCCTAGGAAACCAGTTTGAAGCTGATGCTTGGTGTGTTGACACATTTGTGTGTAGTGTCAACACACTTCGGACTTTTTGAAGATTCTAAATTGCTGAAGACACATGGATGACATTGGTGGGGCCTTTTTAGGCGGGAACTCCTATGCCCTCATATCCCAAGATATTTTGTGGACCCTTGGAACTATAAAATCCCCTTATCCACTTGGCTCTTAGAGATATATCGCAACAACCATCTGCTCTTCCAGTTTTCCAGAGCTTTCTAGGCTACTCTAGAAGAAGACTTCATCCCAGTGGATTGCTTCCAGATTTGAAGAAATTGGAGATTCTATCACCTTGGATGATCCATTTGAAGAAGAATTTCGAGTCATTAGAGTCTTCTTCCTGGAGCTGAAGCAAAAGAGCTGGTCCCCATTCTTGAAGCAGAAACAGTGACCTTCGAACCACTCCTTTCCAAATTGGGTTTCAATTGTTCTATCTTGTTCTTCATTTCAAACTTACTCTATTGATGTGTGTGTTGTTGTGTGACTTTTCTGAATGGGAAAGATAAGCAACATTTGTGTGTGTGTGTGGATGGTGGATGTAGGATACACTGTTGTGTAATCCAAACCACCCTAGATGTCCCTGTGATTGTGGTTTGCTTATCTCTTGCGTTAGATGCTTAATAGGCTCGTTAGCATTTCACCATCTAATTGATCTAATTTGTTTAGAAGTGTCATTGATCTTGAGATTTCATACTGAATTCGATTTCTCTAAGATCCTAATCGAAGTGAAACTTAAAATTCTGAAAAATCTATTCAACCCCCCCTTCTAGATTTCTTCATAGCAATTTTTTCACAACATTTCAGTCTAGACTCCGACTCTCATAAAATCAAAGTAAGTAAGATATCAATTGATGAACACTTTCACTCCGACTTCTGAAAAGTTGAAGTGCTCTTACTCCGAATCCTTATATTGTCTTGAAACAACTCCCTAAAAAGTTCAGAGATCCAGGCACTCCACTAATTCCTTGCACCATCGGTGGAGTCACTTTTGAAAGTCGCCTTTTGGATTTGGGAGCCAGTGTCAATCTCCTACCTTATGCTATTTTTGAGAAATTCAAGTTAGGAGAATAAAAACCCACTCCTGTTGTCCTTCAACTAGCCGATCGTTCTGTCACCACTCCTAAGGGCTTAGTTGAGGATGCTATTTTGAAAATTAATGATTGTTACTTCCATGCCGATTTCATCATTCTGAACATGAACACTCCTCAAGATTTAACTCAGTCCACCATCATCCTTGGTAGACTTTTTTGCCACAGCTAGAGCTAACATTGATTGTGCTACCGGATGATGGATATATCATTTGGGGATAGGTAGGTTAGTATCAATATTTTTAAGGCATCTAGGCATCATGATCAAGGAGAGAGTTGTCTAGTGGTAGACTCCTTGGAAGAATCTTGTGTGGAAGAAGCAGTAGACCAACCCTGTGCTCTAGGGTTTGAGGGAGAGGAATGACAATTTAATTCCTTATTTCAGAATAATTATCCATCATTTCTGTTAGAGTGTCCTCCTAAGGTTGAGCTAAAACCACTCCCTGCTAATTTGAAGTACATCTTTCTAGGAGAGAACGAGACTTGGCCCGTCATAATTGCTAGCAATCTTGTAAAGCGAAAGCCAAAGATCTATAATGCCATAGCCAAAACATTCCATGATAAACACATTCATAGAAATTTTTTTCAAGTGCATGTAAGGTCTGGCTATTTAATTCTAGGCTTCATCTGTTCCCGGGAAATTTGAAGTCTCGATGGGATGGTCCTTACACTGTTGTCAAACCTTGTGACAATGGTGCTGTCATTATTCTTGATCCGAAAATTGGACACTCATTTACTGTTAATGGGCAGAGATTAAAGCTCTTCTTTGAAAGCCTACCTTCTTTGAAAATTGAGTCTACGAAGCTAGCTGAGCCAAATCGACCATAATTGCATACGGCTGAAGACGATAAACGTAGCGCTCTTGGGAGGCAACCCATGTGTAGAGATTTTCTTTATCAGGTAATTCTCTATCTTACATTCTTTTCCTGTAGATAAGTAGGGGGAAGAGGTAGAATAAGCATGCATTCATAGTCCTCACCCTAACCAATGCTTCATTTTCTTTCTTTATATTGAGCTTATAGAAATAAAAAGAAAATTTCACAATGTTTCATCTTTGAATAAAAAAGTGCATGGCATTGCGAAACACAGACTATGTGTCTGATCTTTAACCATTAAAATTTTGAAGTTGTCACATTCCTTTGCAAACATCCATGTTAAGTAGCCTCTAGTAAAGAATTACATGTATCCTTTGTCTACCATATGTAAGGATTTATGACAATAAGTTTTTATACACACACTACACAACCACTGAGACTAGCTGAACCCAAATGTACCAAATTTGTTAAGACTAGTAGGAGAGAGGTGATTGGTTTTCTCCCTTCCCCTTAAGTGAATTGCAAAGGAAGTGAAGGTGTGTGATCAAGGAACCTGACTGCCCATCCTTCCTTTAAGAGGAAAATAAAAGAAAAGAAAAAGAAAAAAAGCAAAAGCAAAAGAAAAAAAAATAATCCATGAAGAATGCCCCGGATCTGAGTGATGTTGGACTCGCTACTCTTGGAAAGTGATGGGTTGTGTAGCATAATGGATGAAAAAAGAAAGAAAAATTTCTAAGTGCACAAAGTGCAAATAAAGGGGCAAAGTCCTCAGCTCATAGAAATAATCTTCAAAGAAGTTGGGCAGAATGGAACTGAGAGAAACAACCCAATCAGATTGAGTAAGGATCTTATTCCACAATTCTTTTCTTCTCCCTCGAATTAATCTAATCTTAATTACTAGTTGAGGTAGAGAAGCTCCATGAGGGCTGATGTGAACTCTTAAGTAAGCTATCATTTGTGCACTAATTTGTTCCCATAGGTCCTTACAATTAGGAAAAATATATCTCTATATTAATCTTTTACATGATGGTTGTTTAGCATGAGACATTACATCTTCTAGTCCTACATTTGGAGTAATTTTTATTACTAAGGACTAGCAATGTTCAAGTAGGGGGGAGTGATAACTACCAAATTTTTCGTGTTAAATTTCAAACATATAGATGATTTTAGATATCTTTTGTTTATAAATAATGTGTATTTTGATTTTAAATTTTCATTTCATCCATGAATAGATTTTTGAGCATATTAGTTGATAGAATACACATGTTAGATTTTCAGTTAATAATAAGTCATTTCTTTCAGATTGACTAATCAGGTTCATTTTAGAAAATAAAAGATCTTTTGTAAATATTGTATATAAATAATTATTGTCACAATAATATCTTGTAAATATCTTTTAAGTAGTAGGTAGGTATAAATTTGTAAATAAATAATATTTTTTACCCCACCCAATCCCATTAAATAAATAAACATTTTTTTAATTACCTCACCTTTGGCGACGCTGACCATTAAAACCCCACTTAAACCCTTTTTTCTTTTCTTCCCCACCAAGTCGATGGAAGCTGCTGGAAGCAGCTAGAGCTTGTGCAGCTCTGGTGCGTGGTGTGTGTAGCAAAGCTTTGGCGATTTAAGCTGGGCCAGGTGCGCGATGGGGTGTGCTGCTGGCCGGAGCTGGGAGGTACGTGCATGGCCAGAGATGGGGCTATGAGCGGTGGATCTACTGAGCTGGAGGCCGACCGTTCAGAGCTACTGCGCAGCGGATCCGGAGGTGGCCAGATCGTGTGCAAAGCTGGGCGGCTGAAGCCTGGCCGTGTGAAGCGTATGCTGGGTCGTGCAGTGTAGGGGTGGCCAGATCTGAGGTGCAGCCGGATTCTAATCCCGGGGGAGGCACTCAGGGCTGGTGCGGAGCAGGGCGATGGAGCTAATCTGGAGGCAGGATGCACAGCTGGCGTGTGCGACGCAGAGGCCAGATCTGGGACGTGTGGAATTCGGACACCTATAAAAGGACCCCAACGTCCTCAGAAGATGGTTGTTTAGAAATTGGGATTGTTCGACTCCAGGGGAGGGCGATTGGGAATTTTTTTGGGTTTTCTTCTTTCTTCTGTATTGTTCAGTTTTTTGGGGGGTTTTCTTCTGCTTTGCTGTTGGTTGCGTTGGGGGAATTTTTCCATTTTTCTTCTGTGTATTGGGGCTGCTTGGGTTGTGGGAGATCAGGGAGTTTCTGCGTCCTCTGTTCTGGGAGATCGACTTCTTCCTTCTTTTCTTCTGTTAGTTCGAGGGACTGGTTGTGTTGAAGAGTGCTCTTCTTAATTTCTTCTCTATTCAGGAGATATCGATCCAGTAAAGTTTTCCATTTATTTCTGTGTTGATTTTTCCATTTCTTTTGTGTTCCAAAGTTCAACCCAGTGAAATTTTCCATTTCTTCTGCATTTAGTTTCCATTTTCTCTGTGTTGAAGAGATCAATCCAGTGGCGTTTATTTTAGTTCATCTGAATTTCCTTTCTTCTATGTGAATAGCTGACAGTGTTTATTTCCTTATGTGCAAATTGCTAAGATCGACTTTTCTTTCTTTACTATTCTTTATTTCCTTCTGTGCAAAATTTCTAAGATCGATTTCTTCTGTGAAAAATTGCTAAGATCAACTGTTCTTTACTTTCTTCTATGGAAATTGTTTATAGATTGAGGGTTGATGTGAGGAGATCAACGTTTTTCTTCTTTACGTCTAAGAAGGCGACTGCATCCAGAGGATTTCCGGAGGCGTACTAAGTTCAGATTTGGAGTTGAATTCGTGAATCTATGTTACTATTATAGCAGGGAACAACTCTGAATTTGTGAGGATTTAGGATTTTTTCTAGTTATTCGAGTTAATCTTTTGTGCTTATCCCTGTTCTTCAGCATTAGGAATCTGATTTCGCAATGATAAATTCATGTTTCTTATTTCCTGTTCGATCCTTGAGTTGTGAGGGCAGTGGTTCAGTGTTTCTGTTCTTTTAGATTTCTATTTTGTTGGTGTTTTCAATCTTTGTTCTAGACAGATCATGAGTTGAAATTACAATTTACATTTCTTTTATTGTTTGCTTGCCGATCCCTCAAATTGTGAGGGTATAGAGATTTGAAATTCTGCTTGTTGTTCTGAAGCTTAGTGCAACTTGTTTCCTCTTTGTTCTTCATCCCTCGAGCTGTGAGGGTACATTGGTCTCAATTTTCTTTTATCTACAATTCTGTTTGTTCATAGTTGGTGTTTCTCTCAACTGTGAGAGATTTGGCACTGTATAGTTTTACTAGGATTGCAGATTTTTAAGTCAAACTTTATTCAACCTCCCTGTGGAAATGACATGTTCTCACCACTTTGCTAGTTCATCCTTGATATTTTACATTTGTGAGACAGTTTAGAGAAGGTGAGAATATTGACGTGTGCAAGGAACTCTAGAAAACGAAAGTGTACAGTCAACAATGCCACGTTCAGTGACAACCTCTGATAATCGCCCAACGGGTTCAATATGCTCAAGAGGTATATCCTCTATTATGCTCTCACTAACCACTGAATCTTCAATTCTGACATCTACTGCTGCTACTTCTTGCTCTTCTTGGACCACTGTCATCTCTGTTCTGACTTCCTCTTGGTGATCTTGGACATCTGAAATTATTGCTACTGCCTCTACCTGAGATGCTGGAACTTCAGGAGTTTCTGCCACAGGAGCCTCAATCCTTACTTGGACCTATGCTTCTACTTCTGATTCTTGAACTTGAGGAACATCTGGACCCTCTCCAATGATAGCCTCACCTTCATCAACTAAGGTCTTGGTCCACACACCAGCAACAAGCGAAAAACCACTTTTCTTTAAATTTTTGGACTTAATAGCTTGGCCCATTTTCTCAGAAACCTCACCATTCAAACTAATGTTGTAATGTTGAAAAATCTTTGTCAACATATGAGTATAAGAAAGGGACACGTTCAATCTATTCTTCCTGACCCAAATCATAGCTGATGCAAACTTCATCCTTTTGATCATAACTTCTGCCACGTTATTATATTGGTTCTGGATGGCCCAGAACATCATATCCGAATCTGCCTTGGTACAAGAGGAGAAGGTAGTGCTCCTGGGCAGAAGAATTTGACACACTATGAAATGCAAAATCCATTTAAAGGCGCTCAATTGGTTGATATCTAATTTTCCATCCTTCAACTTATATTCTGATCCGATAATCCCTAAGCCCTTGGCCTGAATATCCACACTATCTACCCCGCTGTGACCGGTGGTAGAGACTCCAAAGAGGGATTCCAGAAGATCATAAGTGATATGAATCTGGGTTCCTTTGACTGTGGAGGTCAAGGACCCATGTACCTCTGATCTCAAGCAAACATAAAATGCTTTCACGAAGTCTGGACAACTTGCCGCTGAAAAGGTGGCCATCTGCGACCACTTCATCCTCTGCATCGCTGCTGCTATGCTACGCATGCCATTCTTCTCCAAGTATGCTGCATCCACTGCTTTGTTGCTGCACAACTTCGTCTTCACTGCAGTGAACCGCTCCTGCTGCTCAGCCGTAAGGAAAGCAGCACTGTAACCACCAACAGTGTCGGAATCCCCAAAAACTGCCATGGAATTGAATGAGGGGATGTTCAGGTGGATCGAGAGGAAGGTTGGAGCAGAAGCCCTCAAGAAATTTTTGTTGAAAGAGAGTGATTCTTTCAAAACTTCACAGAGTCGATGCCGGAGATGATAGGGTTTATTGTTCCAGGCGAGTCGAACGAGATGAGAGAGGGAGGTAAGTCGTTATGGCATAGATTACGGGATTAAAAGAGAAAGGTAAAATTGTTTTTGAAGCGACGCTGCAGTAATTGCGGAAAAGGACAAAATGATATGATTGTGCAAAAGATAAAAGTGTTTTAAAATAGCGAACCATCAAAGTAATTATGACATAAGCAATAAGGGGATTTTCTTCATATCAGGGGAAATAATAGGCATTATTCTAAAGGATTTATATTTTAGTTCTATGCCGAAAAGTCTATTACAAATTACACATGCCTAATTCCCTTCTAAGAGATGTAAATCTCTCTTCAGGTAAGGCCTTTGTAGAGATATCTGCTAACTGATTTAATGTATCTATAAACAAAATACCTATATTTTCATTAGCTACATGATCTCTAATAAAATTATATCTAACTTCTATATGCTTTGTCTTGGAGTGCTGAACTAGATTTTTAGTGAGATTTTTTGCGCTGGTGTTGTCGCATAGCAAAGGAATTGTCTTGATGTGTAGTCCATAATCCTCAAGCTGTAATTTTATCCATAGTAGTTGAGTGCAACAGCATCCAGCAACCACGTACTCAGCTTCAGCTGTTGATAGTGCTACTGAATTTTATTTCTTTGAGGACCATGAAATCAAGCATCCTGTAAAAAATTGACAACTTCCACTGATACTTTTTCTATCTACTTTGCATCCAGCATAGTCAGCATCAGAATATCCTACTAAATTAATTTCGCATGATTTTAGATACCATAAACCTAGATCATGAGTTTTTGCTAAATATCTAAAGATTCTTTTTACAGATATTAAATGAGATTCTTTATGATCAACCTGATACCTAGCACACATGCATACACTGAATAATATATCAGGTTTACTAGGTGTCAAATAAAGTAATGAACCTATCATACCTATGTAGAGCTTTTGATCTACATTCTTACAATTTTTATCACTGTCTAGTCTTGTAGATGTGCCCATTGGTGTTGACAGTGGCTTTGCGTTTTCAAATCAAAATTTCTTTAGTAACTCCTTGGTGTACATGGCTTGGCAGATGTGTGTACCTTCTTTGCCTTATTTGATTTGAAGTCCAAGGAAATAATTTAGCTCCCCTATCATGCTCATTTCAAATTCTCCCTGCATAAGCTTTTCAAAGTACTTGCATAGAGATTCATCAGGAGATCCGACTATTATGTCATCTACATAGATTTGCACAAGCAATATATTCTTGACTTTTGATTTAATAAATAATGTGCTATCTACCTACCCTCTGACAGAACCATGGTTTAACAAAAATGCACAAAGCCTTTCATACCATGATCTAGGTGCTTGCTTTAAATCATATAAAGCTTTATGCAATTTGAAAACATGATTTGGACAATCTACATCATCAAAACTAGGAGGTTGTTCTACATAAACTTCCTCCTTTATATAGCCATTTAAAAATGCCGATTTGACATCCATTTGAAAAAGCTTCAAATCCAATGCAGATGCTTATGCAAGTAAAATCTGAATTGCATCTAGTCTAGCCACTGGTGCATAGGTTTCATCGAAATCTATGCCTTCCTCTTGGGAATAGCCTTGAGCAACCAGTCTAGCCTTGTTTCTAATGATAACACCAGCTTCATCCAATTTGTTCCTGAACACCCATTTGGTGCCAATCACAGGATGATCTGATGGTCTCGGAACAGGGGCCCAAACTTGGTTTCTCTTGAACTGATTGAGTTCATCTTGCATGGCTATGATCCAAGATTCATTAGACACTGCTTCATTGACTGTCTTCGGCTCAATTTGAGAAACAAATGCTAAATAGTCACAAGGAATAACATTACCTCTTCTTCTTACCCCAACAAGTGGATCACCAATGATGTTGTCTCTTGGATGATTCTTCTTGTATCTCCTTTCCTTTTGAAGATCACTGTGAGATATTTTTTTTTGTTGTAGTTCTTCCAAGGGTGGATCTTCATTATCCTCAATAGATATGTCCTTCAGTTTCTTGAATAATTTATATGCATCATCATCATCACTATCTACTTCCTTTCTCAAGGAAGAGTTAGATTCATCAAAAATAACATGGACAGTTTGCTCAATTAATAGACTTAGTTTATTAAAAACTTTGTACCCTTTTGGTTTAGAAGCATACCCCATGAATATACCTTCATCAGATTTGGAATCTAACTTACCAATATCTCTCTTACCATTATTGTGGATGAAGCAAGGGCATCCAAACGTCCTGAAGTGACTGATCTTGGGCTTCTTTTGCTTGAAAAGTTCATAAGTTGTCTTCTTCAAAATTGGCCTGATCATCACTCTATTTATCATGTAGCATGCTATGTTGATTGCTTCGGCCCAGAAATATCTTGGGAGATTGTATTCCAATAACATTGTTCTGGCCATGTCCAATAAGGTTCTATTCTTCCTCTCAGCTACTCCATTTTGCTGTGGTGTCCTTGGCACTGAGAAATTATGCTCTATTCCTTGATCATTACAAAAATCTGCAAACTTATCATTCTGAAACTCTCCTCCATGATCTGATCGAATACTGATAATGTAGAATATCTTATTCTTCTGCACTAACTTACTAAATTTCACAATGCTTTCAAAGGTGTCATCTTTATGCTCCAGAAATGATACCGAAGTGAATCTTGAATAATCATTTATAATTACAAATCCAAAATTCTTTCCTCCTAAACTATTTGTTCTCATTGGCCCAAATAGATCCATATGCAACAGTTCTAAAGGTTTAGAAGTGGTTACAACTGTTTTTTACTTAAATGATGACTTTTTGTGCTTCCCTTTTGCACAACGTTCACACACACCTTCTATCTTTGAGCTTATTTTGGGCAAACCTTCTGATTCCTTTTGACCAATTTTCTGATTCCATCGAAACTGCAGTGACCTAGTCTTCTGTGCCATAGTTTAGCTGATTGATCTTTGTTTGCTACAAGGCATACATCCTGATCCTTTAATTCTTCTAGATGTAGAACATACATGTTCTTTTCTATACTGTCTTCAAATACAATCATTCCATCTTTCATGATGCTGCATTTAGACTCTTGAAATTTAATTTGATGGCCCTTGTCACATAGCTGGATGATGCTAATCAGGTTGTACTTTAGTCCTTTTACACATAGGACATCATCTATGAGAGTTTTGCCTTGACTGCCAATTGATCCGCAACCAATCACTGTTCCTTTTCCATTATCGCTATACGTCACTATACCTTCTTCATCTTTAATAGAAGAGAATAATTTTTTGTTCCGTGACATGTGCCTTGAGCACCCGTTGTTCATGTACCATTTTGATGCTCTAAGGCTTCCCTACAACAGAGACATTATGATTTTAGGTACCCAAGTTCTTTTGGGTCCTTGCTGGTTAGTTTCCTCATTTTTTCTTTTAAGTAACCATTTTAGGTGTTTAGTGGGACAAGTTATTTTAGTATGCCCTAATTTATTACAATGACTACAATAAGATGTTCTATTTACCTTTTCAGTTGGGATGTAGTTAAAATTAGATTTATATTCAGTCTCTTGTTCAGCTACAAATTTTGGAGTTGGATATACATTAGGATGAACTATAGTCTCTTCGTTTTTAGGTGGAATATATCCTAATCCATGTTTCTTCTTTTCTAATCTTCTATCTCCTTTTAGTATTAAGGTCGATTTGCCATTGGTAAACTTTTCAATGGTATTTGTTAAATATTAATTTTCTTTAGTTAATGTGTCAACCTCCCTTTTAAGTTTGTTAGTTGTTTCCTGATTTTCTAGTTTTGTTATCAGTTCATTTTTAGTTTTCAAATCTTCACATAATAATTTGTTTCTCCTTTTTAGTTCTGATTTTTTTTTTCTAACTGCTCATTTTCAGATTTTAAATCTGAGTTACTAATTTCCAAACATGAATGATTTTTCATGGTAGCTTTTAGTGATTTACATACATCTTTATATTTACTATATAATTCATTGAAGGCATCATCTAAACTATCAGAATCAGACTCATTACATGAAGGAAATGATGTGTCAGAAGTTACCTTGTCGTCGGTGTTTGCCATGAAGGCCAGGTTGGCCTTTTCTTCTTCTTCACTAGAGCTTGACTCACTGTCTGAATTATTGTCGTTGTCCCATGCTACTGTGTGACGAACCTCCTCATACCGGTACGATTATACCAATCCCCATCGGTATAAAGAGCATCATCATAGTGGGATAGTAACCCAACACTAAACAATATGGTAGATATGTCCATGAATAATAAAAGAGTACAGTGAAATTTAAAAGAAATAGTTTGTAGCGACCCTCATAATACCGGTACGGTTGTAGCAACCCACGTCGATATAGTGAACGTTGCCACAGTGGGACATTTTCCCATCAATAACATTCAGCTGAGATACACGTGAATATAATAACAGAGTAGCGGAAGTAAAAGAACCACTGTCTTCATTTCATTCATCATCCACATTTAACATACATGATTGCAATAACATTTAAGGAACTAAAAGTTCACATAATTACATTGCTGAAAATCAAATACATAATTGTCCACACTTAAACATTGTTTTCCATGATAATGCTAGTACAATGTTGCAATTACATACTATGAAATGAAAATATCGCAAGGTAAACCAACGATCTAATCTCCATGCTCGGAGTCGGTCTCCACTGCCTCCTCCGCAAGGGTGTCGTCATCAACTACGCCTGTACGCCGAAGCAAGTAATGAGTCTAAAAGACTCAGCAAATAACACTACATCTATCATACATGTACATATCATAGCAGGTTTTACATACACATTTACAAGACACCATCTTGTAGCATGCTTGTCATTCAAATTAACTCCTATCATGGTAATTCTATTAATGAACACATGATTCATGCTTTCAGATTTTCTAAATCAAAATCTCCTATCACATGCTCTCTAATCATTCCAACACATGAAAGGTTTACTTTCAATTAAACTAAGACATGAAAGCAAGTTTAGCATGATTAGTTTACATACATGAAAGAAAACATTGCTAACATGGTTACTTCTCATTCTTACGCATGCACATAACCATTTTACATGCTTTAAGCTTGCTGTTTTGACATCATTAAACACTTTACAATCTAACACATGAAAGCTATGTTCTATTTCAAACCACAACGTGAGAGTAAACACACATGGAATGGGTTACACATAAGTAAGGATTGTCCCTAGCATGGATTCTACGCATTGTACACATATAACACATCATAATAACCACATTTATGTTGCTGTTCTAACATGATTTCAGATCATCATATCATGGATTTCAATTTCACATCCTCACATTTTGGTTTCACATTTTTACACAATTTCTAATTCACATACTTCACTTTTTACACATTGCACATTTACACATTGTTCACACTACACAATTTGCACATGATCACAATCACATTCACATTTTACACTTTAGTGCCATGACACATAGTCCAAACCACCATAAGAAGGACACATCACATCACATACACATAGACATCACCTAGGCAATACAGTGACGACTCTTGGACTGCGCAGACCAGGAGAACAAGTCTCCACCCTAACCAGTGGTACATGTCCACCTCCAGGATTTCATCCTAATGCCCATAGGATCACAACACATTGAACCTTCTCAGGGGGACTTTTCCCTGATACGGTTCCACTGCCCTCTATGGAAGCAGTGTCACACTTGGCACAGTTTTACACATTACACATATCGGTTTTTACACACATTTTACACATGCCACTCACATCTCATTCATTCTCTCATTCGCAACATGACTTTGTTTTTCCTAATCATGCCACTACAGATGACAGAATTTATCATTCAGGAAATTTCACTAATCAGGTTGGATTACACAGAAATTAAATCATTTCACAATGGCATGCATTAATTACCCATTTTTGCATGGAAAATTCATATTGCATGGTATAGTTGTCCAAATGACCTGAGAATTTTACCACATGCTGATTTCTGGTTTAGGATCCCACATGAAAATTTTCACATTTTTCTGATCCAAAATGCAATCGCATAAAATTTAACATAAATTCCCATATTATTCAAAATTCGATTTATCATGGTATATAACATAAAAGTTTGGTTTAACAGATCATAACCTTGAACCCAATATACACAATACCACAGGAAAATTTTTCAGATTTATTACACGACACACAATTTACTGGAATTTTAACAATCCTACACATGTTTTTCTAATTCCATTTCAGAAAATTCAATAAATCAGAGGAGAGTGGAGAAAATTCCCCAAAATTCAGAGCATGGACTGATTTACCCACTCACAGTTTAGAAAATTTTAGGGCATCCAACTTCACATGAATTGCACAAACGGTAAAGAACATGGTCTAGGTCTCATCATGCATACATTCTCCATAATAAAACCATTTATGCCCAAATCACAGAAATTACAAAGATCTCACCACACATTCAGACATCCATATTACATATCATAATAGGTTTACAATATATCCTCATCGAAAACACATCGAAAATAATCATATACCAGGAAGAATAGCTCACTGTTCTGTCCTCGAAAACTTAACGGCAGTCTCTGGCCGTTCTAGGAGTGGACTGCAAGATCGTTGGACGCACATTAGGGATCTCGGCGTCAAGGGCATTGACGCTAAGTTCCTGTCTGTGCAAAAATACAGACCGAACTCCAAATAAAAGGTGAATGGGGGATCTAGGACACGATGAAAAATACATAAAAATGATAAAACCCTACTTGACATCTACAGGGACGATAGGGGTAGGTTACTTGCCTCTAGAAAATACTTCAGACGGATCTAAATGGTCGCAAAAGCTCTTCTTGGGCAGTCCCAAGAAGCTCCACAATTGCTCTCCTCCGAGTTCTAGGTTGAAGATGCCTCCAAGATGAGGTCGGGGATGTTGGGTTCATATTCTGGAAACTAAGTGAATTCACATTCTAAATGATAAATGATAATCAAACAATGTTTTTAATGATGAATGAGTTGAATTGAGGTTTCATACATGTCAATTAACATGATACAATATTTGGTTATCTATGTCTTCATTATACCTAACTATACATGTTTTATCATGTAGGTACAAGTGCATATAACCAAGCCTTCTCAAATCATGAGAAAATGATCACAAGTACAGTGTATACATGTACCTGTCGACAGACCCAAAGGCATATGTCGACAGATACCACAGTTGTGATCAGACAGAAAAGTACTAAGAGCACCTGTCGACAGATGCTCAGAGACCTGTCGACAGATGTCACAGACAGAAATGCCAGAGTTCTGTGTTTTGGCAAAACTGACTCTGCCTATCGACAGATAGGTGTCGCCTGTCGACAGATGCCACAGGCCAGAGTGACCTGAAATCTGTCTATTGCAAATCTGTTGCAATCTGTGGACAGATACTCAATACCTGTCGACAGACGCAGAGGATCTTTAAATACGGAACCTTTCCTTCATATCCAAGATTGTGTTTTCAAGTCCCACGACTCTCCACATGAAAACACAACTATATAAGCATCCTTTTGAAGAGAATCTCGTACAGAAGCAGCCACAACCAAAAACCCTAAAGCCAAGTTCAAGAGAAAAGAGTTGATGTTGCTCTGCTTCAAGTCTGCAGTGCAGAGACCGGAAGATCTGTTGGTTCTGCAGTACTGAAGATAGATCGTCGTGGATTCAACCTTCTCTATCAATCCAAAGCAGTCAAGTCGATGTTTGAACTCCATCCAGACGTTCTCAGAAGAATTCCACATCAGGATTTACTCCTATACTCTGAACTCTTCCTGTTTCACAATTCTCATCAATCGTGTGTGTGTTTGTGTGATTCAAGCGTCTCTTGTGCTTGAGATCACGTGTGTGTGTTGTTCTGATCGTGGGTGCACATCAGAAAACACGTGTGTGTGTGAGTTGTAGTCACCGAACTCGCTCATAAGCAGTTTATTCTGTGTGTGTGTGTGTGTGTCGTGGACGTAGGATACACTATTGTGTACTCCGAACCACATAAATCTCCGTGTCTCGTGGTTTGATCGTTTCTACGATAGATTTTTGATAGACACGTTGCATATTCACACGCTAGATAGGTTTCTACATTGTCTACACATAGTTTAGGTCTTGATACTATCTTGTTAATCTGTGCTTTAAGAAAAAGAATGTGATAATAGTTTTTAAGAGACAGTAATCTATTCAACCCCCCTTCTAGATTACCATATTGGGAATTCCACAACCCTTCAATTGGTATCAGAGCCGAGTTTCTCTGATTTATTGCTTTATCTATTTGATCTTACGATCAGGAGATTCACGGTCAAATGGAATCTACCAAGGGGTATATGGCCGAGGGACACTCAGTGACCAGGCCACCCTTCTTTGATGGCACTGACTATCCCTATTGGAAAAACCGTATGCAGGTGTTTCTACGTGCACAAAACTTTGAACTATGGAAGTAGTCAGCAAAGGAGCATACATACTACCTCAGGATTAAGATACATGGACCAAGGACCAGATTGCCAAAGGGACACTCAACTGGAGCGCCCTCAACATGATGCAGTGCGCGGTCCACCCAAAGGAGTACTCGAGAGTCTCCACATGCACCTCAGCAAAGGAGATGTGGGACAAGCTCGAGTTGATATATGAAGGTACGTCTGAGGTGATAGAATCCATGGTAAGCATGCTAGTCTCGGAATATGAAATGTTTAAGATGAACCATGATGAGACAATTTCTGACATGTTTGCTAGATTCATGGTACTTATAAATGGATTGAAAGGTCTTAAGAAGGAATACTCAGAGAGTGATTTGGTGAGGAAGATACTTCGGTCTCTTCCATCCTCTTGGAACACCAAAGTCACTGTCATCGAGGATTCCAAGAATCTTTCAACAATGAAAGTGGATGAATTGATTGGATCTCTCATGACTTATGAACTAAATGTAAAAAGAAAAGAAACTGAAGAGAATCTAAGGAAGTCTATTGCCTTGAAGGCTTCCAACAAAGTATCTTCAGGTTCCAAAAAGAGTGCCCAACAGGAAGGTTCTGAGTCTAAAACCTCTACTGATAGTGAGAATGATGAGATGGCCATGCTTACTAGACAGTTTAAGAAGTTCCTTAAATTCAAGAGAAGAGGTTCAGGAAACTCCAAACCTTTCCAAAAAGGCACCAACAGGGTTGAAACGACCAATAAAAAATCTGATGTTGTGTGCTATGAGTGCAAGAAGCAGGGACACATGAGAGGAGAGTGCCCCGAGCTCAAGAAGAAACTGAAAAAGGACAAGTTCGTTTTCAAGAAAGCCAAAGCAATGTTGGCTACATGGAGTGATGAAGATGATGACGAAAAAAGTCAAGCTACCTCATGAGATGAAGAGATTCACTGTCTTATGGCAAGGAGTGATGACTCCTCTGAGGTAAACTCTTCCTTTGAATCTTTTTCTACTACTGAATGGGAAGAAGCTTACACTGTCCTTTTTGAAAAATTCTGTCAATTCAAATCAGAAAATAAAGCACTCAAGAAGAGAGTTAATTCCCTTGTTCATAAAACTGATAATAATGATGAAATTGAATCTCTGAATAGGGTAATTGACATGATGAAAATAGATGAACAAACACACAGTAAAGAGATGGATAGCATGAAAATTAAGCTTCAAGAAGTTCAAAAAGAGAAAGATGATCTAATGAACTCTCTTGAAACTCTAAACAGTGAGCATGCTAATCTAAAAGAGAAATTGGAAAAAGCTGAAGAGGAGTTAAAAGACAAATCAAAGGATCTATCTAGTTTTGTCAAGAGCAAACAAAATCTAGATGCAATCTTAGGATCCAATGTGATTGTTGCTAGACATGGGATTGGGTTTCAAAATCCTAAGCCAAAGGAAATTGGCAAAAATCTGTTGACTGATTTCATTGATCCTACCCCAAGTTCTAGCAATCAAAATCCCTCAAAGAAAAGGAAAAATCAATCCAAGGGTAAAAACCAGGAACCTAAGGCTACCAAATTTGTTCCAACTAAGCTTAAGGAGTTTGCTACTAACCCCAAACAGGGATGTCCCAAGGAAAAACAGCAAGTCCCTAAAGCTAAGTTCACTAGGCAACAAAAGGGTAAGATGCCTATGCATGCTCCTAAGAATCCAAAGCCCATTGTTGTTCATAAGCCATCATCATGTAAAATCTGTAAAAAGATTGGGCACAATGAAAAACAATGCTGGAACAATCCAATAAAACAGAAACTCAAACAAATTAGGATTCCAAAGCATTTACTGTTTGGCATGAATGATAAAACGGCACCCAAAGTAATTTGGGTACCAAAACCTCTTGTCTAATCCACATGTGCAGGAATGCCTAGCAGCTCACAATCAAAACAAATGGTACCTGGATAGTGGCTGCTCGAGGCACATGACGGGCGATAAAGAAAAATTCAGTTTGCTCGTGGAAAAAGACGGAGGTCACGTTGTCTTTGGAGGTAACAACAAAGGCCAGATCATCGGCTTAGGTAAGGTTGGTAAGTTTGCCTCCAACTCAATAGATAATGTACTATTAGTTGATGGTCTTCATCACAATTTGCTTAGCATAAGTCAATTGTGTGATAAGGGCCATAAAATTGTTTTTGAATCAGATTCATGTCAAATCCTTGATAAGGAAACATGAAGTCTCAAATTTTCTGGAAAAAGAATGAATAACATCTACATGGTTGATTTAGATGATCCAAAAAATAATGATTTATGTCTTGTAGCAAATAAACAGGATGAGCTTACATTGTGGCATCGTAGGCTTGGACATGCGAGTTACAATGTTTTGCACAGGATTATGAGGCTCAAACTTGTAAGTGGACTTCTTGAAATCCCATTCAATAAAAATTAAAATTTCTGTGATGCATGTGGAAAGGGAAAACAGACCCGAAAATCCTTCAAATCGAAAGCATCGGTAAGTACTTCCAAAGCTTATGAACTGTTACACATGGACCTATTTGGACCTACTAGAACACTGAGTCTCAATGGCAAAAGGTATGGCTTTGTCATTGTAGATGACTTTTCTAGGTTCACTTGGGTGAAATTTCTGGCTCATAAGAATGATGCACTTAATGTTTTGAAGAATTCTTCAATAAAATTGAGCATGGAAATGTCCACAAGATATGCTCCATCCGCACTGATCACGGGGGAGAATTTGACCACAACTCCTTCACTGATTTCTGCAGGAACCAAGGAATAGAACACTTGTTCTCCTCCCCAAGAACTCCAGATCAAAATGGGGTTGTGGAGAGGAAAAATAGAACCTTGGTGGAGATGGCTCGTACGCTTCTGGTCGAAAATCAACTTGCCAGAACCTTTTCGGCAGAAGCGGTAAACACGTCATGCTACATTCTTAATCGAGCCATGGTAAGACCGGTATTCAAGAAAACTCCCTATGAGCTTTTGAAAGGTAAGAAACCATCCCTTGGATACTTCAGAGTTTTTGGTTCAAAGGTGTTCATACATAACAATGATAAAACTGATTTGGACAAATTTGAAGCCAACAGCGACAAAGGTATTTTTCTTGGATACTCAGAACACTCTAGAGCTTATAGAGTGTTTAATCTTAAAACCAGAAAAGTGGAAGAAACTCCACATGTTGTATTTGATGAATCTCAAACCAAATCTAACAGTCCTAATCCTTATAGGTTTCAAGATGACACTGAAGATACAACACATGAAGAACTGCAAAGAAAACCAAATACAATCTCTAAGTCAGTTCCAAAAATAAACAGTGGCTATCTACGCAGGTACAATGATGAAGATGACGGACTTCTGTTCAGAAATGAAGATGAAGTACCTGCACAAGATCCACAACACGAGGATGAACTACAACATGAAAGTCCTCCAGCCACCCCTCCTCCAGAACAGTCTCCTCAAGTGCAAGATCAACCCGGTCCTTCGACAATCACTAATGTGAGGTACTCTAAAGCACATCCACTTGAGAATGTCATAGGTAACATAAATGATTCAGTTCAAACTAGGTCTCAAGTTCATCAAATAGTTGAACATGATCATTTAGCCTTTGTCTCTCAAGTGGAGCCTAAAAATGTTGAAGAAGCCTTGAACAAAAATTCATGGATTGATGCTATGCATGAGGAGCTAGGCCAATTTCAAACAAACAATGTCTGGAGTTTAGTTCCTAGAACCCCCGAAATTTTTGTAATTGGGACAAGATGGGTCTTTAGGAATAAACTAAATGAAGAGGGAAAGGTGGTGAGAAACAAGGCTAGACTGGTTGCAAAGGGTTATAATCAGGAATTTGGTGTGGATTTTGAAGAATCTTTTGCACTTGTAGCTAGACTAGAAGCAGTCAGAATCTTGTTAGCTTATGCATGTTCAAACAAGTTCAAACTATATCAAATGGATGTTAAAACTACTTTCTTAAATGGCTACATCAAAGAGGAAGTTTATGTCTCTCAACCACCTGGCTTTGAACTTCATGACAAACCAAACCATGTATATAAATTGCACAAGGCTCTCTATGGTTTGAAACAGGCACCCCGAGCTTGGTACGACAGGCTAAGCCAATTTCTGGTAAGCAAAAACTACTCACGAGGTAAAGTAGACCAAACTCTCTTTACAAAGAAAGTTCGCACACACATCATTGTTGTTCAAGTGTATGTGGACGACATAATCTTTGGTTCTACTAACCCCTCACTGTGTGAAGAATTCTCACATCACATGCACAGTGAATTTGAGATGAGTTTAATGGGGGAGCTCCAATTTTTTCTTGGTCTGTAGGTCAAGCAAATGGAAGATGGCTTCTTCATAAACCAAGAAAAATTTGTCAAAGAGCTTCTCAAGAGATTTCAGTTTGAAACTGCAAAACTTGCCTCAACACCGATGAGCACAAGCATTAAGCTAGAAAGTGATGAGAAAGGTAAACCGGTAGATGCTAAACACTTCCGAGGTATGATCGGCTCACTCCTCTATCTTACTGCAAGTAGACCTGACATACAATTCGTGTTTGCCTTTGTGCTAGATATCAATCTAGTCAAAGGAAAGCCACCTAATTGCAGTTAAGAGAATATTCAGGTATCTCTCAGGTACACATGACATGGGTCTTTGGTATCCAGCAGGAAGTAGCTTTAACTTAATCTCATATTCTGATGCTGACTATGCTGGATGTAAAATTGACAGGAAGAGCACTAGTGGCTATTGCCAGATGCTTGGTGGTTGCATGGTTTCGTGGGCATCCAAGAAGCAACATTCGGTTGCACTCTCCACTGCAGAGGCAGAATATGTTGCTGCAGGGAGTTGTGTAACACAAGTGTTGTGGATAAAAAGTCAGTTGTGTGACAACGACATTGACCTTGGATGCACACCAATCCTATGTGACAACACTAGTGCAATCAATTTATCAAAAAATCCCATTCAACACTCTAGGACAAAACACATAGCAATTCGTCATCACTTCTTGAGAGATGAGGTAGCCAATAGAAATTTGGAAATTAGCTTCATACCAACAGAACAACAACTAGCTGATATCTTTACAAAACCATTGGCTGAGGATAGGTTCACATCCCTTAGAAGAGAGGTAGGCTTATGTAAAATTCAGTGACACAAATCCCAAGTCCTTGATGTATGTTCCTTGTAAGCAACAACTATGGGGTATATCAAATGGTGATTTGTGGAAAAACAAGTTCAGCTTGTTTGGAAACTTTCATTATGCGTGAGAAAATATTCTCCGCCAAGTACCCATAGTTGGAGCCCATTAAGGGACATCCATGTGGGACAAAGGGGTAAGTTTCATTTCATTAGCCAAATCACTCTGAAAAACAAACAAAACTCATAAATCAAAAAATATACCAAAAACAGTTTCAATTCCATGAATGGTCTGCTGAATACATGTGTGCATATCTTGCTTGAATTGAATTGCATTGCTTAATTTTTGAGTCTTCTCATGAGCACACATTATGGGGGAGCTAGTTCAAAAGATGGATGTTATTGTGAAGGAAATCATTTCTCCTTGCTGTTCACTAACTCCTTCACATGGAATGATCTTTTCACATTCCCTTCTTTTTCTAAACTGGCCTTCAACAAGGATCTGTCGATAGCCCCTTCCTTCCCTGTCGACAAATATGCATCCACAGACCACAGGTTCTGAACTCTGTGTGCATCTGTCGACAGTCGACCATGCATCTGTCGACAGATTGCATAGGTTTTGTCCTCCCCGCACAGCCTACAATCTGTCTGTGTGTAGCTGTCGACAGACACAACTTGGCTTGTCGACAAATAACACAGTACTCTCAACCAGCTGAACACCCATTCATCTGTCTGAGTGTGACTGTCGACAAGCTCAACTTTGCTGTCGACAGACACATTTCTACTTGGCATCTCAAGCCTATTCAATCAAAAACTCTTTGAGCTGGTTTCTTCAAAAATGTCTAAGGTGTTTATATGGTGTTAATAACATATATGATCACATCATGTGCATAAGATATTAAAGCAATTTTCAACAATCTTGTGATTTTTACATAATACTCATGTTGAGTCTAGGTTCCATCATTATGGAAACATTTCACTATTTTCAAAAACTTAACACCTAACTCTTCTTCATAATTTACATGTAGGCAAACATGATTCTCTTTTGAAAGGTATTATGATCACTGAGTTTAATGTCTACATTTGATGGATAATCAATCACTATATTGATCTTGGGTTATTAAAACAATACTTGGAGAAAAGCTACCTATTTCTAAACAATTTCATTCCATTAGATTAAAATGAATTAAATTTGGAAAAATGCTGAGCAATGATGAGTTCTTGCTAAGTAACCAGGGAGTGGGCATCACAAATGTTTGCCCTCGCGTCAAAAGGCTAATTCGTCAACTCTGTACAACGGTATGATGGACACTTTCACTGAGTAACTGGGGGTACGGGCACGTATAATGTCTACCCTCATGTTCAAAGGTGTGAAGTTCTCTTAATTACCTCTTTTTCCATTTGCATTAAAGAATGGCAAATAACGAAAAGTTGAAATAGTGTGAAGCCTCCACTGAGTGCTAATTCCCATAGGTCATTGCTGTTTTTGAATGTCTTGGCATTTAGATATTTCTCTCCTTGATCATTTGAACCTCAACTGTGAGGATTGTGTTGTCTTACACTCTAATTAACAAAGAGAGAAGTAAAAGTGTTTCCTTTTCATATAAGTGACTATTTTCTTCATGCTTCAACTTCAGACTAATTAAGTATTATGTTTGAACCATTAAGATAGTTGAAGTGGCTTTTCATCTACATGTATATGATAGGTTCTTACATATGTATTCTTCATCTATTCACCTTAGGTAATCAGTTAAAAACCACTGCTCAAGAGTTCCCTTTCAAATTACACAAAAATCCAACAAGATGACATTCTGAAAGCATCTGTTGACAGATAAAATTCTGTCTGTCGACAGACGGTGGCTGCCCTGCTTGGAAGTCCACGGGCACGCCGTTTGGGGCTGATTTGGTGGGCCATTGCTGTAACACCCCGAAAATTTAGCAATTTAAAAATTTCAGAAATATAGAGGGATAAAAATAAATAATCATATTGGAGACTTCCAACACCATGTAATTATGAACCATCAACAATAATGGGCCTATAGAACACATTTGGCCCAAGGATATGAATGAACTGGACAGGGAATTACCCAGAAATTCGTGTATGTAATTATGCAATAATTAGAGAGGGCAATATAGGGTTAAAAGATGGGTGATTAGTCATGTAAGGTAAGCCAAAACCGAACTCAATCCCAATTGGTGGTTTCCTAAACCTTTGCTACCTCTTTTGGGTAAGGGAATCCCAGATTTCCTGGAAACTAGGAAACAGAGCTCGTAGCCCCTTTCCTAGTATCGTTAGGACTCTTAACAACATCCTAAAACTATAAGAACTCGTCCCTAAACTCTTGGGGAAGGTTTAACAACGAAGTTTGGGTCGTTTGGAGGCAAGCAAGAATTTCTGAGGAGCAGGAGAAAGGCTGGGAGTCCGTAGCTTCATCCCCTGTATCTTCTGTTGCATCCAGAACATCAACGGGTTTTAGATCTTCGTAAAGGTAGGTGTTCTCGGGCCAAGATTAAAGAAAACCAACACCATCATGTAATTCTCTGAGTCTAGGATCATTTGCATTTGGTTTGACTCAATTTCATGGAGTATACGTTGTGTATTTGTCGGTTTTTTGAAGTCTTGCACAGTTAGGGCTTTTTCTTGTTCTTCTAGTTATGCACACGATTAGAGACTGAATTTGACTAAACTTTCTTCATGAAAGTTCTTCTAATTGACATCATGAGCATCTTCTATGTTGAACGTTTTGTCTAAAAATCCTTCGTTAGAGAGTTAGGAGCATGACAAGAGAGTCTCTGCATGATACTGCGATTTCGGGCTACTATTAGCTCTCTGTTATTCATATGTTTTCTTGGGATTTGAGACCGAATTAGATCAAACCCTCAACATAAAAGTTCTTCTACTTGTTGTCCTCTTCATCTTTCATGTTGAACGTTTTGTCTAAATGTCACTCTTTAGAGAGTTATAAGAGGTGGAAGTGGATCGCTACACTGCAGTCATGTGTTTTTGTCTGGAAGGGGCACTCGTGTCGACCTGACCTGAGCCCGTGTCGACCTGACCTGATCCCGTGTCGACCTGATGTCCCAAAACAGCCCAGAATGTGTTCTGGGAAGCCCTCTAGTGTCGACACAGTCCCATCCCGTGTCGACACACTCACCCAGTTTGACCCAGAAAGTGCTGGGAAGCTGATCTAGTGTCGACACCACCTGTGCTAGTGTCGACACACTGTCCCATATTAGTTAGGGGGTTTTCTGGAAGCTGTCTCTAGTGTCGACACTACTTGATCTCGTGTCGACACTACTTGACCTTTTTGCCTTGTTTTTGAAGCACTGTGTCGACACCACCTGAACTAGTGTCGACACTACCTGACCAGTTTTGCGTGATTTTGTCTTGTGTTTGAAGCATTGTGTCGACACCACTTGATCTAGTGTCGACACTATCCTTACAAGATTTTTGTATAATTTTGGTCTAATCATTTCATGATGTCTTCAAGCATGTACATGGTGTTATAAGGTATGCATGGACTTAAAATAAATCAAACCATTAAAGGAAATGGTAATGATATGAATATGATTCTAATGTGTAAATTTTGATTGTTCTTATGATCCTTGGATTATCTTGTGATCTTGCTTATTGTCAATTGATAAGATAATAATATGATATGAATGTGGGGATGAATACATGATTAGTATGGACATATTAGTGGTGTAAATGTTATGATTTGCATATAAGTTTCATGGTTTCATGTTTTTCGGTGTTTAATTGATTATTGTCATATGCATACATGCTAGGAAATTACATGTTCTACATATGATCTGTCTTTAGAAACACCCTCGTGTCAAGACATTAATGAACTATGAAACATAAGATATGCCATTATCCTGCCTTGTTCTTTTGAGCTGTTTGTCATTCCTTGACTCTATGAATGATCATGTCCTTTTACTATGAGCTTATCATTGAAACTCTGTGGCCATAATGTGAATATGTTTGTTTGGCACAACGTGGGACCTCGGTCCATTTGACCAATGCCTGTGCAATAAGGGCCCTGTCTGGTCCTGGGGAGGAGCACCCCAACGTACTTATTAACCGCGGGAGTATGGACTTGTGGTGCGTGGCATGGCACTGATACGATAAGCAAGATTTGTGGGAATGTGCCTTCGTTTGATATGATAAGTTTGATTTGATCTGATATGATAAGATTTGATATGATACGTCTGTTCACGTGAATACGTGATATCTGTGAATATGGCCAATCTCTTTTGATATGATTCTACTCTTGAAATATCTGTCCATTGTATATGCAATTCGACATTTGATCTGATACGATATCCGTTCTATTCTGCTATTCAATCTGTTAGAAAAGCATGCATTGTCATCATATTCATGTGCATATCTGCCTATTTAAAATGTTAATCATGTATACTAGTGCCCGCACAATATTGAGATGTAATTCCTACTGAGCTAGTTCGCTCACCCTATCATCCTACCCTTTTTCAGGAAGTGATGAAGAACTCGTGGAGTCGGATGGGACTGGACAAGAGTGACGAGCACCCGTCCTAGAATAGATGACAGTTTAGAAATAGAAATTTAGTAGTCTATGTAATAGTGAAACTTTTCTGGAAGTTATTTGAATAATGGACCCTTTGGTTAATTCTTTCTTGTAAGGTTGTATCTAGTTGAATGAAATGAAATAAAGAGTAACTTTGAGGATATTATTATGATTTGAAAAGTGTTAGTATATTCAATTGTGACTCTGCGCTATTCAACTGTGATACGTTTGTTTGTATCGTTCACGTCCCCCGGTATTTATTCCGCTGCTAAATATCGGGGCGTGACAGTTGGTATCAGAGCCTGAACTTTAGGGTCCAAGGGATTAGGAACATAGAATGAAACTAGATTACACGAGTCAAATCTGTCGTACCTAATGTGAGCTTGGGTAGAGCCATGGGAATAGAAGTCACATGTGATATATTTAGATGACTAACTCACATTATTATCTTGAAGGTACTTTTTACCTCAATGGCCGCTGAACGTGCCCAGGCTAGGGACATGCAACGAACAATACAGAATTTGACTCAGGCTATCTTACAAGCCACCCAAGGTGGAGGAAACCGCGGAGCCGGTGAGCTCCACCGGAATTTCCGGAACATGGATCCGCCTAGGTTTGAAGGGAGTACTAACCCAGATGTGGCTGAACACTGGGTTAAAGAGATTGAAAGGATCTTCAAGGTTATGCAATGCACAGACCAGAACAAGGTACTCCTGGCGACTTTCCAGTTGGAAAAGGATGCTAGGGCATGGTGGGAGTCGGTAGAAGCAACCCTAAATGGACAACAACCAACATGGGCTCAGTTCATTGAGCGTTTCAATACCAAGTACTTTTCTGAGAGAGTCCAAGAACGCAAAGCAGCTGAATTTGCGGCTTTGAAGCAGAGGGGACTCAATGTGGCCGAGTACGAGGCCCAATTCTCTCGTTTGTCCCGTTATGCTGTTCACTTAATTGGGACAGAAAGGATGAAGGCAAAACGCTTTCTGAATGGCTTGAGGCCCCAGTTCATCACTCAACTGGCGCCAATGGACATTCAGACCTATGCCGACATGGTAAAGAAGGCCCAGTTACTGGAGGATGCCATGGAGACTGCTGAAAGAATTACGGGAAAATCTGTGAAAAGGGAGCAAGTGTCTTCTACAGGAAGGTATCAGCCGACCATTGGGAAGAAAAGGCCCAGTGGCGGAACAAATGAACCGACTGATAAAAAGCCAAAGGAGTTAGGTAAGCAGATAGTGGTGGCAACGGGAGAAAGGTGTAAACACTGTGACAAAGCTAGTCACCAGTCTGAACATTGCTGGAGAGCGCAAGGGAGATGCCTACGCTGTGGGAGCCGTGACCATAGGATCTCGGACTGTCCACTACTGAAGGAACAAGCTCCTCAGGACAAGCGTCCGAATGGACAGAAAAGGCAAGGCCGTCTGCAAGCTGTCCAGGAACCAGAAACTGCTGAAGAAGGAGGGATCGTGGAAGGTACACTTACTATTCTTTCCCGACCCGCATATGTTCTCTTTGATACGGGAGCTACGCATTCCTTCATATCTCAAACATTTGTTGATACCCTACCTGAAAAACCTGTCCCAATGAAATCAGAAATAGTTGTGTCAACCCCGATTGGTCCGGGTGCCAATCTTACAAACCATATACCATCCAGTGAAGTGTTGATTGAAACTCAAAACCTACCAGCAAATTTAATATGTATGGACATGGCGGGGTATGATGTGATACTGGGAGCAGACTGGATGTCTGAACATGGGGCTAGTATAAATTGCAGGAGAGGTCGGGTAACTTTTAGCCAGTACCCAAAAATAGTGTTCACCGGGGATAGAAACCGCAGGAGATTGTCAATTATCTCTGCATTACAAGCCAAAAGGATGATGAGGAAAGGTTGTATGGCCTTTCTTGCTACTGTAGTCATTGCAAAGAAGGAAGTCAAAGTGGAGGACATCCATGTCGTCAGCGAATACGCTGATGTTTTCCCCGAAGACTTGCCAGGAATTCCTCCTGAGCGAGAGGTCGATTTTACCATCGAGTTGGTCCCTGGAGCAGCACCGGTATCAAGGGCACCATATAGAATGTCCCCCGCAGAACTGAAAGAATTAAAAGAGCAACTGATGGAACTGTTAGAGAAGGGTTTCATCCGACCAAGCACATCGCCATGGGGTGCACCTGTCCTCTTCGTCAAGAAGAAAGATGGGTCGATGAGGCTATGCATAGATTACCGACAACTGAATCAGTTAACCATCAAGAACAAATACCCTCTGCCGAGAATTGATGAGTTGTTTGATCAATTATCTAGAGCTAGATACTTCTCTAAAATAGATCTCAGATCCGGTTATCATCAATTGAGGATCAAAGGAGAAGACATTCATAAGACTGCCTTCCGAAGCAGGTATGGACATTATGAATTTATTGTTATGCCTTTTGGACTAACAAATGCCCCCGCAGTTTTTATGCAGTTGATGAATAGCATTTATCGCCCATATCTTGATAAGTTTGTAGTGGTATTCATCGATGATATATTGATCTATTCCAAGACAAAGGAAGAGCATGAGGAGCATTTGAGGATTGCATTGCAGATCTTAAGGGAGAACAAACTATATGCCAAGTTAAGTAAATGTGAATTCTGGCTTGAGGAGGTATCCTTTCTAGGGCATGTGGTAACCAAAGATGGTATCGCTGTTGATCCATCAAAGGTTGAGGCTGTGTTGAAATGGGAAAGACCGACAAGCGTCACAGAGATCCGGAGTTTTCTGGGATTAGCTGGGTATTATCGAAGGTTTATAAAGGATTTCTCAAAGATTGCAGTGCCATTGACCAAGCTGACCCGGAAGGAAAATCCGTTTGTGTGGACCAATGAATGTGAGGAAAGTTTCAACAACTTGAAGAAGTGTCTGACTACTGCTCCTGTCCTCGCCTTACCCACTGAAGAGGGAGGATTTGAAATTTATTCAGATGCTTCTGGTACTGGACTGGGATGTGTCTTAATGCAACAAGGGAAGGTAATAGCTTATGCTTCCAGACAGTTGAAGGTCCACGAAGTGAACTATCCGGTTCATGACCTGGAGTTGGCAGCTGTAGTATTCGCCCTAAAGATCTGGAGGCATTACATCTATGGTGAGCAATTTAAAGTCTTTTCTGACCACAAGAGTTTGAAATACCTGTTCTCACAGAAAGAGCTTAACATGAGACAAAGAAGGTGGTTAGAGTACCTTAAGGACTTTGACTTTTCCATCCAATATCACCCTGGGAAAGCCAATGTAGTGGCAGACGCTCTAAGTAGACAACCAGGAACTATTCTAGCTAGTATGATGCTGGGCGAATGGAAGTTACTGGAGCAATTTGCAAGTCTGAATTTAGACGTGGAAAAGAAGGAGGGACAAGTAATGATCTCTAATCTCCAGATACAATCCGGTCTGCTGACCGAAATCCAGGAGAAACAGGGAGGAGACCCACTCTTAGTTCAGATCAGGGAGAAGTTAGAACAAAGACCTGACTTTACTCTATCAACAGAAGGAAGATTATTATTCAGAGGTAGAACATGTGTCCCTGATCATGAAGAACTCAAGAAAAGGTTACTGAATGAAGCTCACCAGTCCAAATATACGATTCATCCAGGATCAACAAAGATGTACCAAGATTTAAAAAGGTCGTACTGGTGGCCGAACATGAAGAGGGATGTGGCCGATCATGTGGCATACTGTTTGACATGCATGAAAGTCAAAGCCGAACATTTCCGTACGGCTGGTGGACTGCTACCACTCGAAATCCCAGAGTGGAAGTGGGATAGTATCGGTATGGACTTTATCATGGGATTGCCCAAGACTCGAGGTGGTATGGATGCAATCTGGGTAATCGTTGATCGATTGACTAAGTCGGCACATTTCTTGCCGATTAAGAGCACCTGGTCCGTGGATGTATTGGCTGCATTATATGTTAAGGAAGTAGTTAGATTACATGGGGTTCCATCTAGCATAATCTCAGATCGGGACCCTAGATTTACTTCACACTTCTGGAAGGGTTTACAAGCAGCAATGGGTACTAAATTAAACTTTAGTACTGCCTTCCATCCTCAGACTGATGGACAAACTGAAAGGACCAATCAAATTGTGGAGGATATGCTTCGTGCTTTGGTGCTGGATTTCAAAGGCCGATGGGATGATCAGTTGTACTTGATGGAGTTCGCATATAACAACAGTTATCAGGCTAGTATCAAGATGGCTCCATTTGAAGCCTTATATGGCAGGAGTTGCAGATCACCCCTTTGTTGGGAAGAGGTTGGGGAGAACCAATGGGTTGGACCCGACTTGATTGAGGGCACTGTCCGGAAGGTTCAGATCGTCAGGGAACGTTTGAAGATAGCACAATCCAGACAGAAGAGTTATGCAGACAAGAGAAGGAGAGAACTGGAATTTCAGGTTGGCGAACATGTTTTCTTGAAGGTCTCACCTTCAAGGGGAATACAAAGATTTGGGATCAAAGGAAAACTAAGTCCCAGATTTATAGGGCCATTTGAAATTCTGGAAAGAATTGGTCAGGTGGCGTATAGACTTGCACTACCTCCGCAGCTAGCAAACGTGCATAATGTGTTCCACATATCCATGCTGCGGAAGTACTTATTCAATGCCGATCATGTAATTGATCACGAGGACTTGGAGATTCGGGAGGACCTGACTTATGAAGAGAAGCCGATCAAACTGTTGGATCGGAAGATTCAGCGACTCAGGAATCGTACCATACCTATGGTGAAGGTTCAATGGAGTCGAGACGGAGTTACTAATGCTACCTGGGAAACAGAGGATAGAATGAAGAAAAACCACCCGGAGCTATTCTCAGGTACGAACTACACCATTACGCGTAAATTTGGGGACCAAATTTCTTAAGTGGGGGAGGATGTAACACCCCGAAAATTTAGCAATTTAAAAATTTCAGAAATATAGAGGGATAAAAATAAATAATCATATTGGAGACTTCCAACACCATGTAATTATGAACCATCAACAATAATGGGCCTATAGAACACATTTGGCCCAAGGATATGAATGAACTGGACAGGGAATTACCCAGAAATTCGTGTATGTAATTATGCAATAATTAGAGAGGGCAATATAGGGTTAAAAGATGGGTGATTAGTCATGTAAGGTAAGCCAAAACCGAACTCAATCCCAATTGGTGGTTTCCTAAACCTTTGCTACCTCTTTTGGGTAAGGGAATCCCAGATTTCCTGGAAACTAGGAAACAGAGCTCGTAGCCCCTTTCCTAGTATCGTTAGGACTCTTAACAACATCCTAAAACTATAAGAACTCGTCCCTAAACTCTTGGGGAAGGTTTAACAACGAAGTTTGGGTCGTTTGGAGGCAAGCAAGAATTTCTGAGGAGCAGGAGAAAGGCTGGGAGTCCGTAGCTTCATCCCCTGTATCTTCTGTTGCATCCAGAACATCAACGGGTTTTAGATCTTCGTAAAGGTAGGTGTTCTCGGGCCAAGATTAAAGAAAACCAACACCATCATGTAATTCTCTGAGTCTAGGATCATTTGCATTTGGTTTGACTCAATTTCATGGAGTATACGTTGTGTATTCGTCGGTTTTCTGAAGTCTTGCACAGTTAGGGCTTTTTCTTGTTCTTCTATTATGCACACGATTAAGACCGAATTTGACTAAACTTTCTTCATGAAAGTTCTTCTAATTGACATCACGAGCATCTTCTATGTTGGACGTTTTGTCTAAAAATCCTTCGTTAGAGAGTTAGGAGCATGACAAGAGAGTCTCTGCATGATACTGCGATTTCGGGCTACTATTAGCTCTCTGTTATTCATATGTTTTCTTGGGATTTGAGACCGAATTAGATCAAACCCTCAACATAAAAGTTCTTCTACTTGTTGTCCTCTTCATCTTTCATGTTGAACGTTTTGTCTAAATGTCACTCTTTAGAGAGTTATAAGAGGTGGAAGTGGATCGCTACACTGCAGTCATGTGTTTTTGTCTGGAAGGGGCACTCGTGTCGACCTGACCTGAGCCCGTGTCGACCTGACCTGATCCCGTGTCGACCTGATGTCCCAAAACAGCCCAGAATGTGTTCTGGGAAGCCCTCTAGTGTCGACACAGTCCCATCCCGTGTCGACACACTCACCCAGTTTGACCCAGAAAGTGCTGGGAAGCTGATCTAGTGTCGACACCACCTGTGCTAGTGTCGACACACTGTCCCATATTAGTTAGGGGGTTTTCTGGAAGCTGTCTCTAGTGTCGACACTACTTGATCTCGTGTCGACACTACTTGACCTTTTTGCCTTGTTTTTGAAGCACTGTGTCGACACCACCTGAACTAGTGTCGACACTACCTGACCAGTTTTGCGTGATTTTGTCTTGTGTTTGAAGCATTGTGTCGACACCACTTGATCTAGTGTCGACACTATCCTTACAAGATTTTTGTATAATTTTGGTCTAATCATTTCATGATGTCTTCAAGCATGTACATGGTGTTATAAGGTATGCATGGACTTAAAATAAATCAAACCATTAAAGGAAATGGTAATGATATGAATATGATTCTAATGTGTAAATTTTGATTGTTCTTATGATCCTTGGATTATCTTGTGATCTTGCTTATTGTCAATTGATAAGATAATAATATGATATGAATGTGGGGATGAATACATGATTAGTATGGACATATTAGTGGTGTAAATGTTATGATTTGCATATAAGTTTCATGGTTTCATGTTTTTCGGTGTTTAATTGATTATTGTCATATGCATACATGCTAGGAAATTACATGTTCTACATATGATCTGTCTTTAGAAACACCCTCGTGTCAAGACATTAATGAACTATGAAACATAAGATATGCCATTATCCTGCCTTGTTCTTTTGAGCTGTTTGTCATTCCTTGACTCTATGAATGATCATGTCCTTTTACTATGAGCTTATCATTGAAACTCTGTGGCCATAATGTGAATATGTTTGTTTGGCACAACGTGGGACCTCGGTCCATTTGACCAATGCCTGTGCAATAAGGGCCCTGTCTGGTCCTGGGGAGGAGCACCCCAACGTACTTATTAACCGCGGGAGTATGGACTTGTGGTGCGTGGCATGGCACTGATACGATAAGCAAGATTTGTGGGAATGTGCCTTCGTTTGATATGATAAGTTTGATTTGATCTGATATGATAAGATTTGATATGATACGTCTGTTCACGTGAATACGTGTATCTGTGAATATGGCCAATCTCTTTTGATATGATTCTACTCTTGAAATATCTGTCCATTGTATATGCAATTCGACATTTGATCTGATACGATATCCGTTCTATTCTGCTATTCAATCTGTTAGAAAAGCATGCATTGTCATCATATTCATGTGCATATCTGCCTATTTAAAATGTTAATCATGTATACTAGTGCCCGCACAATATTGAGATGTAATTCCTACTGAGCTAGTTCGCTCACCCTATCATCCTACCCTTTTTCAGGAAGTGATGAAGAACTCGTGGAGTCGGATGGGACTGGACAAGAGTGACGAGCACCCGTCCTAGAATAGATGACAGTTTAGAAATAGAAATTTAGTAGTCTATGTAATAGTGAAACTTTTCTGGAAGTTATTTGAATAATGGACCCTTTGGTTAATTCTTTCTTGTAAGGTTGTATCTAGTTGAATGAAATGAAATAAAGAGTAACTTTGAGGATATTATTATGATTTGAAAAGTGTTAGTATATTCAATTGTGACTCTGCGCTATTCAACTGTGATACGTTTGTTTGTATCGTTCACGTCCCCCGGTATTTATTCCGCTGCTAAATATCGGGGCGTGACAATTGGCTTATTCAATTCCCCTCACTTCTTTAAATAGCATCTACGGACCTTTCCACCTCCAACACCACCCAATCTTTCTCTTCGTCCTCTCAAAAAACCTCCTTCCCATTCTGGATGGGACACCCTACCTCTAGACCCCTGGCTATAACCCTTGTCCTCTCTTTCTCCAACCCTATTCCTATTCCTCCATATTTGCCTCATCCCATCCATGGCTCCCAAGGCGAAGAAGTTGGTCCACGCGTCGTCCCGACTCCAGGCCCGGCGAAGGATCCAGGGCTCCCGATAATGAACGACAGGACCCAAACACCGGATGCTCGCCTTCCAGAGTGGGTCCTGCCTCCATGCCAATCTCAAAAACGGGTTCACGGGACATTCACAAAGTTTGGTTCCTCCAAGTTATGTGGGATTCACGCTTGGCCGATCTCTTTCCCAACCTCAACCCGTTCGATACATTAGGGTTTGGAAGTATTTCTCTACGCTCTTTCCGACCTAATCTCCCACTGCCGTAATAGTTCTTTAACAATCTAGCTCCTCCGATGAGGCGTTCTACAACCCTCTAATGAAGGGCACTCCCTTTAACTCAATACTAAACTTTTTGCACTGCCCTCCAGATCTGAACATTCGGGGGGATATTCTTGATCATCATCCATACGCCTCTTTATACTATCCCTATTACTCTTCAACCCTATGATACAACCAAGGAGATTTCTAAGCTCAATGCCAACACTTTCCCTCCCTCAACCGCATGATTCCTAAATCTTCACACTTGCATTGCGCCGAAGCATGGCAGTCGTGAACTCGTCACCAATGTTCACAATCATTGTTTACCTTCTTCCTTAATGTGAACCCCATCAATCTTCCTCTCCTGATGCTTCGCTTGATCACCAAGTGCTTCTACCAAAACCCAGGAGATCCATGTCCTTCGCTTGCCAAATTACTTCTCTTTTGATGTTTATTGGCATTCCATCATGACAGTGAGTGTGTCCACACTCAACTCCCTCAACAGTTTGATATCACTGCTGCCACACGCATGTGATACAAGCTAGTGGATGGGGTCGTCACCGGGAACTCAAAGGGCAAGGCACCTGCTGCTGCCGAGGATGAAGACTACATTGGGGATGACGATCAAGCTGATGATGAAGAAGATGCTGAAGAAGTGATGAGCCCCAGTCAGAGCCACTAGATGCTCCAAGAGATGTGGTGTTGATGTAGCTGCTCAGCCCCCATTAGGGATTTGATAGCCTAGCTACAAGTGCAGATGCAAACATGGCTTCGAGAGGCTAAATGAAAGAATGAATACCTTGGACACACGCATTGACAGGACTTGCCACTGAGCGTCATGCCCCTCGTCAAGCTCCTGAAGATGATGCTGCTTAGATAGACTTGATGTCTAGGAGTGGGTCATGTCCTGTATTTTCATTTCAGTCTGAGCAATGTCGTTCTCTCTTATGTCATTTCATGTATTTCATGTATTTTCTCCTTCACTTCATGTTACTTCAGTCACACTTTTGTCATGTGAATGCTTCACTTTCTATGAATGAAATCACATGTTCTATGCAAATCTACAAATGTGATTGTTGTCTTTACTTTTGATGTGTCAAAAGGGGGAGAAGAACCTCAATTTCATGAGCATTAATTGAATAATTGTCATCATCAAAAAGGGGGAGAATGTGGGTTCATATTCTGGAAACTAAGTGAATTCACATCTAAATGATAAATGATAATCAAACAATGTTTTTAATGATGAATGAGTTGAATTGAGGTTTCATACATGTCAATTAACATGATACAATATTTGGTTATCTATGTCTTTCATTATACCTAACTATACATGTTTTATCATGTAGGTACAAGTGCATATAACCAAGCCTTCTCAAATCATGAGAAAATGATCACAAGTACAGTGTATACATGTGCCTGTCGACAGACCCAAAGGCATATGTCGACAGACGCCACAGTTATGATCAGACAGAAAAGTACTAAGAGCACCTGTCGACAGATGCTCAGAGACCTGTCGACAGACGTCACAGACAGAAATGCTAGAGTTCTGTGTTTTGGCAAAACTGACTCTGCCTGTCGACAGATAGGTGTCGCCTGTCGACAGATGCCACAGGCCAGAGCGA